>CM041791.1:84602429-85260491 GCA_023375725.1 Nephotettix cincticeps | reverse complement strand
AACATTTCTTACTTTCTGTTTAGAGCGATAATTTTAAATAGAATCTCTTAGGTGAAATGAAAAATTTAAAAATAATAAAAAAAATTTAGGAATAATTTAAATAGAAACACAATAGTATATATATTTATAATTAAAATATATATATAATATATTAAAAATATATACTTGTATATAAATACTGGGTGTGGCAAAAAAATCAACAATTTAAATTACGAATACCTCTAAGATGATCAGGGGGAAAAAAAGGTTTCATAGGTTATTGCAGGTTCTTATTAACTGCCATTGCCATAAACAAAACTACATGATTACATCAAAATACTAGTTGATGGTTTAAAGATCACGCCCGTCAAATGGTATCGTTTGTATAAGTAGTGAAGTAAAACTGGACCAGGTTGACATCCAGGATTTCGTCCATCCTCATTAAAAATATGGCCAGATCACACAGGTTTTAGCGAATCCCATAGGGAAGAAGCTATTACCGTAGGTCTCATGGCGAACTTAAGCCGGGACCATGACTTCTTTACATAGAGTCCAAAAACAATAGTCGTAAAAAAATATATATACAGATATATAAAATAAAATATATAAAAAGTAAAGTTAAAATAATTAACTGAGTATCCTTGACAACATTTTATAACAACATGTTTCAACCAAAGGCCATCAAGTTCTTTCACGTTATTTTAATATAAAAGTAATCCTTAAAGGTGAACTATATAGATCAAATATATATAAAAAAGTGTGTGTGTGTGTGTGTGGCTGTGAACACGAACTCTCAAAAATGGTCCGATCAGACCAAATTTGGTAGAGACGTGTATTCCTACAAATGCTCGGACGAGTTCGTAAACCAGACATATCGGTCAATGGGAACGGGTAGTGGGGGGGGGGTTTTGTACCCCAAAATGGGTTTTTTTGCGTTTTTCACAATTTTTAAAAAATAAACATTGGAAGAAAAAACTACACAATTAAGTTCCTTAAAGTTTTTCTCTATCTCCAACGGTTACCGAGATATAAAAAAATCTAAACACAGTACGTTGTATTGAGGCTCCAATGTTAATCTTATGGAGGATAGGGAAAAATTAATATTTCCCATATTAACAATATTTTTGGATAAAACTTGATAAGCTATGTGGTTGAGATCTATCCATTTATGCTTAAAAATCATAGTTTATCTGTTTATCATGGCAGCAAACCTGCATACTCTTTTCCCATGTTATTCATATAGGGAATAGGCAAACTCCTTTATTTATGGACAGATGTTGATGAAAGTTGGTATAAGCTGAAAATAAAAATTATTTATGGTAGAAACACCTACTTTCAGTATTCCTCACAGCAGCAAACCTGACACTCTTTCCCATGTCAATGTTATGGAGAATAGGCAAATAATTCTCATGTTTATGGACAGATTTTTATAAAACTTGTCATATATTATTATTATTATGTTATTGATTTGGGAATTCGCTGAGTACGCAGGTCTGCTGCGACGGGGGTATTTATGATACCACACCACACAGTAACCTTGGGGCTACGATATGGCAACAACAGGCCTCTACATTGTAGAAGCCGTTCATGTAGCTGTTCGAGATTTGTCGGTGAACAAGTGAAAGATCTGTTGATGACGATCCGTCCAAACAAAATGGGCCTCGTTACTTAACATCAAACCTTCTTCATCAGTATTTAAATTAACATTTGTTCAGCAAATGTATGACACTTAGCGTGGTCAGTAGGCTAATCTTTGAACAATAGTCAACTAGTATGGATGGTAAAGATCTTTATTCAAAAGTCGCATTACCGTGCGATCAGACATTACAAAGCACTAGCTTGATTTCGGGCGGCTCTGCGAACTCGGACGTTCTCTGGCGTCAGAGCTGATCTAGGACGACCTGTTGGCAAGAAGAACCCGTTAAGTTAGTAACCCGCCGCATGATTGCTTTACGCCATGGAACTTTTCCATGTCGACCTAACTGAAACATTTTACGAAACTGGGGTCACGACTTGAAACACGATTTTTAAAATATGTTTCAATACAAATAACCTGCACAGGTGACCACTGTTTTAGGGTGACATCATTTTGGCGTTACAACAATGCTATCATTTTACCCGGAGATCCTGCAGCCGATCGGTGTGCGGAAGGAAATAGATCGGGCCACACCTGTATTAGTTTATTTATTTTATTTAATGATTTACTTTCAACATAGTACATTAGTTTCGTTACTTTTCCGGAAAGTGGCTGTTACCGGTACGAAAAATACAATGACGAGGTGAAGTCGAGTAGTCTATAACCTTTATACTCCCTAGTGTTATACTACTCAAATTCAAGCACTTCTTCGAAACATTACTGTTTGGAAAACCTATCTCGGAACGGAAGATCACAGCTGACAGCATTTTGAAACAGTGGTTTACCGCGATGGTATGATGAAAATATATTTTGGGGAAATTAGGTCATACTTGAAGGATTAACGATTATATAGACTATTACCAAAACATACTAAATAAGCTTTATATTATTCTATGCATTTGTAAATAACATCGAGTACTGGAAATATACCTATTATATATTTTATAGGTCTCATGGCAAGATTAAGCCTAAAGGAACAAAAACAGTAGTGTTTAAAATTATATACATATATATATATGTGTGTGTGTGTGTGTGTGTGTGTGGGTGTGTGTGTGTGTGTGTGTACATGTACATGTATTACGTCCGTGTACATGTTAATATGTGTTTGTACGTGTACACGATAACTATCGTAAAAATGGTCCGGATCGAGACCAAATTTGTAGAGATGTGTATTCCTACATTTACTTGGACAGATTCCTAATCCAGATGTATCGGTCAATCGGAATGGGTAGTTTTGGGGGGGTTTGTATTCTAAAATTGGTTTATTGTGTTTTTTATGTGTAGCTTTCAATTTATTTAGCATTCGAATTAGAAAACTACACAATTTTGTAGTTTAAAGTTTTTCACTATCTCCACTGGTTACAGAGATATAAAAACTGAACAAAGTGGTTTTACAAGGTACAAAGTAGTTTATGGCTCTAGAAAAATATTGTTTTTATATATTTTTTATTAACCAATGTATTTTTAATTAATTTTTAAATTAACCTATATTTTTTGGAAACTTAATATTTGGCTTCATGTGGTTGAGATCCATCCATTTATGCTTAAAATCATATTAAAAGAGTTTATCATGGCAGCTAACCTGTATACTCTTTTCCCGTGTTAATCATATAGGCTAGAGAAGAGGTATAATTGTGTTTCAACGTTAAACAACTGGTTTAAACATGGAGGTTTTATCTGAATCCAGCGTAATGTGAAACCAAGATTTTCTCTCTTAGAAAATTGAATACACCCCCAAGCATAAAATATTGAAAATACTGCAATTTCATGGAATCCAAATAACCAAGGCTGAAATATTTGGGTGTTTCATTAGACACAAAACTAAATTGGAACTTACAAACTCAAAATTGAGCCAAGCTTATGCTCGCCTTTCTATTTTATTCCCCTTAACAAACAGAAAATCATCATTGAAATCAAAATGTACTCTGCTTATACATGAAACAATTCTGAGACCTTTGATAACGTATGCCTGTCCAGTTAGGGGAATGTGTATATCAAAAAGTAAACTGAACAAAATTCAAATTTTCCCAAATAAGATTTTAGGGATTGGTTCAAATTGTCCATAGTACATTCGAAACACCCAGCTGCACAAAGAATTTGGCTTGGACAGCATAGTCCAATAATAATAATCAAAAGCAATAATCTCAGTGTGTCTCTGAACAGAGCGAACCCGCCAAATTTGTTATTATTTCTCTGTTACTGCTTCTGTGCATAATGTTTCTGTTACATTGATCCGGAAATAGAACTTTATGTAATAAAAAGTATAATTTATGAACAGATGTTGTTAAAACTTGGTATATGGACAAGATAAATATAGTTTATGGTAAGAATTCCTTCTTTCAGTGTTCTTCACAGCAGCAAACCTGCATACTCCTTACCATGTTAATCCTATGGAGAATAGGCAAACTCTCTTATTTATTGCCAAATAATAATCAAACTTAAGTATCAGATTATATATTTTATAATTATTGTATTTTTATTGATTTAAAAATTCGCTGGATATGCAGGTCCGCTGTGATGGGGGCATTTCTTTATGTTTGGATTAGATTAGAATGAATATTATTTTTGTAATTTTGCCAATCTGAAACACTGATACTGTAGTATAATAAAACATACTTTTTGAATTTCAATTTGATTATTTTACTTATAAATTAAAAATTTATTGTCCTTTAACATTTATATTTAGAGAGGAAGAAAGTGAGTATAGGATAATTTAATTCAGATTTTTGAGACCATTGATGAGAGGCAATTTGTGTATCGGGCCGGAACCAGAGGAGAGTCCGAAGAATTGAGGAGGGTCGGAGGATGACGACCAGCAGGGTCACTGACCGCTTCAAACAAAAACTGACCCATTTTTAAATTTAAGTGTGACACAGTGCCGCGTCCGGCTCAGTGTTACACATTTTGGGCGCTACGTGATCTCCCCACCCTACAGGACACACCGCCCGCCCCCTAGATCAGTCACTGGGCGAAACCCGAATAGTGGTGTACTGCAAGGCTTCTAATTTATTTTTACTCTGCAAATACGCTAATTAAAAACTTAACTTAGTCCTAAAGTTTTGTTTTTACTTTGTCAAAGAAAAAAATGTATCTTCCAATAACTTTGTTAAACCTCAATTTAGGTTTAAGCAATACCTAAAACACTAAAATAACTATTAGGAATTGTTCTTAAAACATTTTTAAGTTGATAGCAAAACTGATGCTCCCTAAAAGAGGCCCGAGACTTTGAGACTTAACAGTCTTAGAACTAGAATGATACTTTACAACTCATTTGCCTACAGAGTTGGTTTGGGATATATGACCAAATTCTATCAAAATACATTTTGATGGTTCGGCCATGGGAGTGGGCGCGTGCACTACATGCGTATGTGGTCCTAGTGTTTAGTATGTTTCAATATCTCTGGTAACTTGAACTAATTAAAAATCTCTTCTCCTATTTGTTAAGGATAAAACTTAAACTTGAATCTAAGTGGACATTAAATTTTGAAACGTATTAAATAGATTATTGTTCAATTAGTTTGTAAACAACTAAAACAATACACCATTTTGCTTGTTTTTGTTTGTTCAACGTTTGGTGGTAATGTGTAATGTGTGACATAAAAACGTTTTATGATGAGAAACCACAATAGTAATAATCAGGCAAATATTAAACTAATTTAACTTATCAAAGAAAACAACTTTTCCCAATGTGTTGTCTTACCCCGATACGCTGGGCGAGAACTAGACATCCGGTGACGATCACCTCTCGGGGTGTCTATATAAAGACATCAGCCGCATAACTTGCACCCTCTAAACCACCTTACACCTTTTTAAACCAGAGGAGTTTGTTTATCCACTTGTTTAGCTTTAAGATAGCTTCGGTATCATAAATAAATACAAAATAATCTAAATATATAAAACAAAGTCGTGTTAGTTACACGCATTGTAACTCGAGAACGGCTGGACCGATTTTAATGATCTTTGGTTTTTTGGATTCGTCCCTGCTTCGGTCATGCTTTAGCCATATTCAGTTTCCATAAATTCAATAAGTTTCCATTTTATAGCGTTTTAAATTTCTAATGTTAACCTCATGGGGACTAAGTTTGTTTACAAATTTTCCAAAATCAAAACATTTGATTTCTTAAAACAGCTGTTGGTTTACTATCCGTCAGCAATATGTTTTACTATCCAATGCCATATTAATCATTCATTAATGTCAAACTATGAAGTAAACATGTGCTATACAAAATGAACAGCATTATTCGCCACGTTACTGTAATAGTTTACGGGTTTTGGGAATTATATACTGTATTTATATTTTTTCTGTATGATTAGAAGTAACGTGTTTATATATTTTCCAAATAAAATAATTACAATGTTTATACTTATTAGGTTTATTATAATAATTAGCTGTTGAATATTTAAAGCTTTCATAACGAAGCCGTAATGCTATTTGACTTCAGAAAATGGCCAATCTTAAGGTTAACATGTATTTTCTGTTAGGCGTTACGAAGTTCGCCGGGTCAGCTAGTAAGTCATAAATTAAAAAAGAAAAGAGGCGCAGTATGTAGGAATAGACTAGAGAAAAGAGATTAAAAGAAAAAAATCTATACCCTAACATTTTTCCTGCACTTAAATAAAGTATGCACTCTGTCCCTAACTCAAGCTCCCAACGTTGATTAAAACTGCGAGAATATAATAATAATAATAATATCTTTATTGTAGTTGACAATATAAATTGCATTACAAAAGTCATTTCATTAAGATTATATATAATATTTGTATAAATTAAAAACAAAACAAGGTTTGACACCAGTGCTGAAATTTAATTCGCGGAAATCCCTAAAATTTAGTTTTCCCAGCGGTTCATCGTGAATTCATCAACAGAGTACACAACTTTAGACGTTTCAAACGAGCTTTGAATTTAATTTGGTTGCCAGACTGCTTTATGCCTTCAGAAAGCTTATTAAGGAATTTGATCCCTAGCTGAGATGGCAATTGCTCAAAAGCTACAGTTCTGTGTTGCTGGGATCAATAAGTATCCCTTCCCCTCGTTTCATACTGATGAATTTGGTTTCCTTGGACGAGGGGGCATCTATATTTACAGTAGGTGGTTACCTCCATAATATATAGACTGGGTACTGTAAGCAAACCAAGCTCCCAGAAGGCGTTCCTACAAGATTCTCTGGCCTGCAATTTTGAAATTATTCTGACTGCTTTTTTTGCAGTCTAAAAACCCTTTCCTGTCTAAATTTTGCACAACTACCCCAAAGTCTTATTCCATAGGAAATGTGAGGGTAGATTAGGCCAAAATAGGCCATTAAAAGTACTTCTTTGGAACAGAATTTTGAAAGGTTACGTAATGCGAAAATTCCAGATGTAACCTTGGTGCAGATGTTATCAATGTGATCCTCCCAAGTCAGCCCTTTATCGAGGTGCATTCCTAGGAATTTCACGGAATCAGAGTCCTCTAAGAGGTCGTCATCCACCATTACTGCAGGTGGCAGGTCGAGCTCCTGCCGCCGTAAGCAGAATGAAATAACGTTTGATTTGGAATTGTTAGTTTTCAAATTGATCTCGGAAACTTTCTGAATGCAAGAGTTGACGTTAATAAACGATTTTATCTCTAAGTCTTCTTTTGTTTGAGCGCTGAGACATATGGTGGTGTCATTTGCATATTGGATGATTTTTCCATCCTGAATTGATAAATTTATGTCGTTTACGTACAGCAAAAAAAGAATAGGTCCCAAAATTGATCCCTGAGGGACTCCTTGGGCCAGCTTGACTCTCTGAGAGAGTGAATTTTCTATTTTGACACTTTGGAATCTGTTGGATAAGTAGGATTCAATCCACTTGTGTGGCAATCCTCGTATGCCGTACGTCTCTAACTGGAGCAACAGTGTCTCATGATGCACACAGTCAAAAGCTTTCGAAAGGTCAAGAAATATGCTGAGCACATGTTCTCGCCTCTCGAGGCCATCGACAACCAATTCTATGAGGTTTGTGATTGCATCGATTGTGGAGTAATTTTTCCTAAAACCAAACTGATCTGAGGTGAGAATTTCGAAGCGCTCAAGGTACATCATAAGCCTTTCGAGGACCTTACTAAAACAGGCAAAATTGAAATTGGCCGATAGTTGCTGGATAAAAGAGGGTTGTCCTTTTTGAACAGTGGAATTACTTTGGCCCATTTCAGTTTGGAAGGAAAAACTCCAGTTATAAATCCCTATGTTAGTTCATGTCTGAAATTCTCTTTATCAAACTCCAAGAATAGCAAAGCTTTTCAACTACAGCATAATTGATTTAATGTGAGTTATAAATTCATTAATATTCGTCACTTGTCACATGAAGATCTTTTTAATTTCTACATTTCTTAATTAGATAAAATCGTTTTCGTTTTCGCAACAAATTAATTTCTAAGAAAAAACTGTTGATTTCAAATTCAGGTGTGTATTAATCGAAGTGTAAATAACCTTAATTAAGAATATTCCAGTTCGCTTAAATAATATTATAATAATAATAATATACACTATTTTTGATATGTTGCGCACTGTTTGTAATATCAATTAATTGAAATTTATCTCTGAAAAAAATTTAGGAAATGAAAGTGATTGAAACAGTTAATTCCTCAGAGTAGTATTTCATAAATACTTGTTTCTAGTCTTACAATGATTTATTGATAACCATCGATAATTAAAATATATTTTCTAGAGAAAACCGCTCTTTACGATTCCAGTTTCGAGGAGGCAGTGGATGTCCTAGTGACCCGAGTCATGGTGGTGGTAGCATTACGGTTCAATGACCCGGTCAGCTGTGACCAGGCCTGCCAACTGAGCTACCACTTTCACTATCATCTTTTGGCAACCCTGATTGCGCAACTTTCGCGCCTCGTAGCCGCAGGTGCCGGCCGGTAACCCGCAAGACGCACATAACCTCTATTAAGATAAGGAAAACGAAGAAATATTGTTATTTTCTTTTAGAAAGTTGTTTAGAGCGCCCGGTTTTCCTTAAAATGTTGACGTTTTGAATGGCAGTATTTATTGGCCTGCTCAAAATGCTTTAGAGCCCTAATCGACTTATAGGTAACTTACAGGTGGGCACTTTCCGAGATAAACCACATAACAAGGCTAATACATAAAAACTAGGCTCATAAGCCTTGCCTGTATAACTTCTAAATATTTTCAGCTAAAATGCGTTTAGAATAATGTATTCACCTTCACGAATCAGTCAATTACTTCTGTTAGTCATGCGATACCATTCAAATTGTATCTCCAAAACTAAAATATTGCCTGTTCGAAGACAGTAATATTTAATTCCCATAATATAAAGATACATTTATCTAATTTAACATTTTATATAAAAAGAAATTCATGTTCACACCATTATTGTAGTTAGGTTTTACCTGTACCGAAAAATTAGAAATTTTGAACTATTTTACGGATATTTCCGTAATTTGATGGTGACTTTTATTTTTTGACTTATTTTCACTGTATTGCCATGCACTGCATATTTTTATCACAGTAATTTCATTTAGAAACTATTATCTTGGGAACGTTTGTTAACAAGATATAATCTTTAGACAACTGAAGGATATCACTTATAAACTAAAAATTGCAGATTCCTAGTGATATTACACATATCCCATTATCACTTTGCGTAATTTACTCAGCGGCAATATGAAATCTGGTCGGACGTGTTGGCGCTCATGTGCAGCGCGCTATAGTGAGTCTGTTTTAGGGCAATGATATACAGGCGATACTGCTCAAGTTTAATTGTGGTCCTAAGGTGTTTTATTTTGAAATTTCGTATCATCCGTCATCATTTGAAACATTTTCATATGTATTTAAACTCGATATAGAATTATCGATTTCCCTTTTCACTTAATAAATTAAAACAGTATTCTTTGTATATTGATAACGTTTTTAAAGTTTATTGATTATTATATAAACTATATAAATAATTATTATATAAATCGTTTTAAAATAAAACACCAATTGCAGGTAATCAGTCTGATGAATGCACAGATAACATGTTATGTTTGGATAAATGGCCCTTGTGAAAGCTGGTATTGTACAATAAATTAAATATATTTTCAAACTCTTTCTCAATACGTAAAGTGTATAGAATTTCCAATTAAAAATACATAATAGTTTCATTTCGGTAAAGTCTTTGACGATTGATAACCAGTCAGCCAGCTGTCGGTTCGGCCTGTCCAAGGTTCAACGCCATAGGGCCCCGTCGTAAGAATAGAGAACAAACAGATCTTTCAGAGCGTCCACAATAGCAACTTAGGCAGGGCAGCTTTGTTCTTTTTGCAGAATTTTTGGAGCCGAGAGGACCTCGGAGCGAGGTCGACAACCTCTGGTAGAGAAAAAATACTTTCTAACTGGATTCAGAAGCCAGGGCTAGCTGGCACTGGTGCCTCTTCCGCATGGTAACAGCTGGAAATGCTAAACCCGCCAGATGAAGATATATATATATATATAATAAATTATAAAATATATATATATGTGTGTGTGTGTATGTGTGTGTGTTTAGGCCTACATATAGTTAAAACATAAATTCATTACAATTCGTATTTTAACAATGTTTGATTTACTTCCCTGTGGGAAATAGGTTAGAGCATGGATATGTCTAAAGGTAATGTTTTCACTTCATCCAACCAGCTGTTTTTATTATTTTATATTAAAAATTCAATACAATAGCTCTGGTGGTTTCTATGTAAATCTGTTACATATTTTTCATCTCACCAACACCGCCAACACCCACCCGGAGCTAAGACATATCCATGTCAAACCCCAACATCATAAAAGTGACTTGCAATAAAACCATAGTGATTATGCAGAGGCGGCTCCGTGCGGTTTAAATGTGATTATATTATTTAAATTTTATAACTATCCAGGATCAATACCTCAAAATGTTGGTAGAGAGTTCTGAAACACCTTGTATTAAATAGAATAGAATAGAAAGCCCCTTTATTGCAGGAAATTATACATGCATGAAATACAAATATCCAATTATTACAATGGCAAACGTAACGAAGTGCAAAAAAATACAACTCACTACCTGCTAAAATAAAAAACTACAAAAGCTAGCCTTTACGGGCACAAACCCAAATTGCAAGGTAACCATTTGCTAGTTTCTGCCTCCCCGGCATCACATGTAATAATTAATTAAATTTTTAATTTAATTATAATTTAAATCAGTAATTAAATTTTATATTGTAATTAAATATTATAATTTGAATTAATAAATTTAGTTTTGATAGAAACATTATCTATTTTCTATCAGTACAATCCGAAATGAAAAGGAAAACTTATATTGAAAACATTCAAAGATGTAAGATCAATATTGATTTGTAATCTGAGCTGAAATTGATTAATTTAAACAGACAATTTGGAATTATTCATTAAGTTACACAATTTGAAATAATTTGCTTTGGAGCTTTTGAAATACGAGATGGCCTAAGTAGCTATTGTTTGATTGATCGGCAGTGCAGAATGGTATGCCCGGATAGACTACTATTACAAGTGAAACCCCACTGTATTACATTTTTATTTTATTTTATTTTTCAAAAACCAATTATTTTTACCGCTACTACAGGCCTACTCTTTTATGAACTATTCACGATTGAGCAAAAAACATCTGTGTGTCATGGTACTCATGCGTAAGTTGGATATCCTATAAAACTAAATTATAAATGCAAATTTTGGTGGACGCGTTCTGACATTACCAAATGGCAAAGGTGCGGGGTCACGGATGACGCAGTTGGTGGGAAACCACCTTTTTGGCGCCTTATCAGGCCGTAGTGGACCTGTAGGAAATCATGATAGAAATTAAATGCGGCGTAGGGCATACAAAAAAAAACCAAACAGTATTGTAAACTGATCTAGATTATATATTTATTTTATTGAATAAAATTTATTACCTATATAAGATAATTATTATTTTTTAAAGTCGGTCAGAGCGAAATGGCAAATTGGTAGAACGCCAAAATAAAGTGGCAGATTGGTATAAATTATGGTTTGACTATTTTCAATCAGATATGTTGCGAGTAGTAGTAGTAGTGTACGTTCTGTAGTAGGAAATAAAAAATGTTTTTGTAAATTGTTAACATTTAAAATTGATAAATTATTTACACTATATTTTTCTTTATTTCAACCCTTGCCCTATGGAACAATATAAAAATGTTGTAATATAATTAGATCCGTCTGTAGTTTGTCCCAAGGTAGTTAGTGACCCTAACCTAGGGGTCTCGTTTGTAGGCCAGGCCGGTCAACGACCTGGGCGCTGCGGACACTGGACGGATACTCAGGGCCCGCGTCGCGCTCTAGTCGTCCAGTCCACTTTTACTATCGTTCACAACGTCTACGTCAGAGGAAAAACTGGGCTACAATCAGTTTACGCTAATTGACCACAATTACTAGATGATGTACTCTGGACACTAGTTAATTATTAACATTTTTATATTATAATATTCACCAATATTCTTGTAAATGCCAAAGGTGTCCAATCTATATACCCCATATAAAAACCAACCACTATTAACTGTCCATCAGGTCAAAGTTTCTGAAAACGATAATTATTTAGACCATGAAATTGGGAGCAAATATTCTTTATAGGCTCTGAATGAAGTCTAAGAAAGGAGTTTAGATAATTTTATTTTTTCTCAAAACACTGTAAAATGTAGTTAATAGTAGTAAAATGCTATTAGTAGTAATATGTAGTTAACCGGTCCCAATTCCGGCCAATCAGAGCCTTTCTTTCATTCCCCATACAAATGCTAACGCTTAGAACAGTATACCTTGAGACTAGATTCAATTAATAAAGAAATGTAAAGTCTTTAATTAAAAACACATTATTGATACAATGTAAAACATATTATCAGCTAAATGCTTTGTGGTTCGGAGTGGGAAACGGATGTTTGGTAACAGCCCCCACCGAGGGTCGGAACCCTAATTAGCCCTCGACCGCGAAAAATTCTAACTTTTATCCCAATGTCCTTTTATCAATGACAGAATGTTCTCTCTTAAGTATTTGTATTTGGAATTTTTGAATTTTATTATTTTTTTGTATTTTTTATTTTTGTATTCTGATTTTTTTTGTAATATTAATTTCTAAATAGTATATTCAGTGAAATTTTTATATAAATTTTATAATAATAATTTTATTTATAGTAAATTTATATATACATTCTGAAATGTCTTATACCAATTATTGTATTTGTAAAAAAGTACCTGGTGACCGAGCTTTGCTCGTATAGAATAAGACATGTATTATAACAATTAATTAGAAAAATTAAAACACATTTATTACTCAATGAAAACATTTATGTGGTTGAAATAAAACCGATTTAATACACCATAATTAATATAGCACTGAACAAAAAGTATCGCCCCTGGTGGGGATGGAACTCGCGGCCTATAGTTCTTGAGGCCGACACGCTACAACTCGGCTACGACGTTAGTCAATTGAGCGATGCCGTTTAACGTCTTTTAGCCAACCTCAATTATTGTTTAAGCCGATAATCTGATTATCCATACAGTTATTATTAGCCTGTGATCAACTGATTTTGTTAGAAACGGAATGAGGATTGAAAAGCAAAAGAGAAAATTTAATTTACATCAATTAATTGGTTTGTTACAGTTGTTTCAAGCTATACAACGAATACGTTTTCTATCAAAACACGGAAGATTTTGGAAATACTTTTTTCTACTTTTATTTCGCACAGTTATGTTATCCTTAAGTTTTTACAAATTGTTTAGTAACCTGATAGGTGTGCATTTATTTAATTCATAAAATAAATATTAATGCATAACCTCTATATTGTTCCCCGTAGTCTTCAATCAAGAACTGTCAAACGGTTATAAACAGCAGTTTGGGTTTGTATTGTTTACATTTTATTCTCCATAAGCGTAATGTTAAATTTTTAGATTTTAAACTTAATATTAGAGTAAAACACGAATTTTCCTGGACATTAGACCTATCTAGAACTTATTTTCTACTCGGAAATTAGTTATTTCCAAAATTTAAAGAAATTCCTCGGTGCCGTTTTCGAGATCCGTGTGCAAATATATATATATATATATATACAAACCTTGCTCGTATTATAGTATTGGATAAAACAAAGTGTATGACGGTATATTTGTTTAATTGATTCTGCACATTGTGAATATCTTTATTTTGGTTAGAAAATTATTACAGTATTATACATTGAAATTCACAAGTCTATCTGATTTCAAAGAAATATAAATCGTTAATTCTTTTCCTCAAGAAGTTATGTATGGGTATAAAAATAAGACCGATACAATTCATAATACAGCATTTTACCTCTAAACATAGTTCAAACTAGACAACAGACAGTTCTTAGACGGTTAGTAATCTCACTCTTGAAAGGAATAGGATATCACGAGTTGTTCTTTGTTATTCATCGTCTGTCTTCGCCCGCCTTCTCCCCTCTCGCCCTTCTCTAGTGCACTTTCTCCCTCACCCTCGACCCCGCCCGGCACGAACGAAATCCCTGAAATCCCCACCAGGGAGGACAGCACTTACCAAAGTTCCGGGCCACGGGTTTAGACACTTTTATGCCACCCTGCGGTGACGAGTGGGATAGGCGCAGTGGCCAAAAGTACTAGACTCTTCCAAAAATCATACACGGTTTGGAGTTGCCACACTTAGTACGTTGAAGCATCGGTCCACCGTGAGGCTAGGACTGGGCTACCGCGCCTATCCATTCGTCAACGCAGGGGGCCATCAAATTGTCAATATCGTGGCCCGGGACTTAAGCAACTGCTGCCCTTCCTGGCGGGGATTTCAGGGATTTCGTTCGTGTCGGGCGGGGTTGAGGGTAAAGGAGAAAGCGCGCCAGAGAAAGATGAGAGGGGTGGCGGCGGGCGAAGACAGACGAAGAATAACAAAGCACAACGCATGATACCCCATTCATTTTAAGTGTGAGGTTAATAACCGTCTAAGAAGTGTCTGTTGTAGGCTATAGTTTGAACATGTTTAGAGGTGTAATATTATGAATTGAATCGGTGTTATTTTTAAACCCATACCTTTTAAAGATTAATATTTTTTTTAAATCAGAAAGACTTGCAACGTTCAATTCATAATACTGTAATGATTGTATAACCAAAATAAAGATATTCAGATTGTGCGGAAACAATTATACAAAATATGCTGCCATACACTTCGTTTTATTAATTACAAATGCAATTGGTATAAGACATTTAAAAATGTAGGCTTTATATAAAAATTTTACTGTATATATTATTTATAAATTATTAATATGTTATGGACGTACATACTGTATCGTCCATTGTGAAATAATGTAATTTGTTCAGAGGACTTGTCTCATTCATAGCCGGTTCCCCGTAGTCGTGAATAGCCATGCTTGGGTCTCCTACTTGGAATAACTGTATTTTCATAATAGAGGTGTATATCGACTGTCCTTTGCCGTCCCGCTCTTACATCTCCTGATTTCGGTGATTCCGGGGCGAGGGGTGGACATAAAGGGATAAGAGTAATAATTTGTAGGATTAACCAATGAGGCAGGGATTTTCAGGGAGAAAATGGAGAATTTTCGGGATGAAACCAAGGTTAATAAAAGGCCGCGGTCAAGGGCTAATTAGGGTTCCGACCATCGATGGGGGCTGGGTGGTTGCCAAAAATCCGTTTCCCTTTTCGGAACAAGTGTAATAAAGGATTTGATTAAAATAGACTCGCTTGTTCAGCTAGTTTTAGGTTTTTTCTGAAAAGGAAATACAATTCTGGGGGGGGGCAGCCGAATTGAAACACATAAATTGGGTTCTGGCGAAGGGCCGAACTGAAACGCTCATTAGTGAGGAAATGAAGGGTCAACTAGAAGCCCCCGAGAATGATCAACTCTCACGGCCGCCCGCCAGATAGCAGCCTCAAAACGAGGGAAAAGGGGAATTTTTAATTCACAATCAACCCACGTATATAAGATTTCAGGAAATAAGACGTTATAAATTTGTAAGCTCAGAACGATTTTAAAGCCATATATAATTATTGTTATAACAATATAGGCCAACAAAATTAATGTGCATATTATTAGTAGCCTACCTGGTGACATAGCGTTACTCGGTGAAATATATAGGGACTAGACCTAAACATGTATTTAAAAAAACTCCAATCTCAGACTACTTTTTATTGTTTAGTACAGTTACTTACTTTAATTAAGAATAAAGGGTTTATAAATATATATAATACATAAATATTATAAATATATATAGGGTTTATAAAATATATATATATTTTTAATTTTATATTTTAAAATATATATATATATATATTAAACACTTAAACCACTTGTAAATTAAATTACCAAAACTTGAAACAAAAAAATCGTGTCCCACCCGAGAATCCATCGAGGAATCATGGAATTGGTAGTTCTCCTACCAGTTCTGGTAGTTCTAGACAGTAGGTCTAGTTCAATTTGTTTTATCCTAAATTTAATTAGGATTGTATTAGAATTTTTCATTTATTACGCACAATTATTTTAGATTGGCCATGTTCTAAAGTCGAATAGCATTACTACTTCGTTGTGAAAGGCTAGATATTCTGGACCGCGGCATAGTTAGTAACAATACTGAAACGATAAGACATATTAATAACATTCCCACAAAACAAATAAATCTGAGTGGATTGATTCACAAATTTCTAAAACCAAAACAAAACCTAACTTTAATACAGCTTTTATAGGAAGGATTAAATTTTCTGAATTATGGCATTTTTTTATAATAATACTCGCGTAAACTAACATCCAAAATGGAATCCAAAAAATCAATAATCATTTGCACATTTGCAAACTCTCTGATTGACAACAAAACATTTGTTCGGATAACCAAATAAAATTTATTGTAATATCATGTAGATATATACAGTACTTAACAAACAGTTGTGATAAAAATAGTATTTTCTGAACAAACAGAATTTCAACGAAAGTAATTAATAAGAAATATATATTTATATATATTCTATAAAACTAATACTCTACGTAACTATATTTCACTATACTTATATATTTATATATACTGTATATACGTAGAGTATTAGTTTTATAGAAAAAAGAGACAGAACGCTACTGTAAGAGTTAGACGGGCTTGGAACAATTGCTGAAGGGACTAAATATCTACTAGAACTTTAAATTAAGGTGCGGAAACAAAATAATTTTCATTCTGCCCTCAAAAAGACACAGCCTGATTGCTCCTACCTGGCCGGGCGGCCGTGGGAGTTGATTGTTCTTGGGGGCTTCTAGTTGACCCTTCTTAATCCTCAATAATGAGTGTTTTAGTTCGACCAAATGTGTGGGCTACGGCCAAAATTCCCTAGATTGTATTAATTTCAATTACGTAATTATCATTCTATAACTATCGGTTGAGGTGTACTTGAGAACATAATTTAACATCATTCAATACGGACCGAGATCCAATGTGTCGTCACTGACCAAGTCTCCTAAACATGTTTTAGATGGTGTATTTAGTACGCGGCTCTCTCTCCAGCTGTGGTTGTCCCTATCAGTAGTTCACCCAGTTGACGCGAGGATGCGCCAGTGAACACGGCGCATTCAACATGTGCTTCTCTCTGTGGCTGTCACGAGCAACTACAATACTGTTTTACCTACTGTACCTAATACACAATAGGTACAGATTGTTAGACTTCAAACATATTTTATGCTTAAACCAAATAATACTGAGATATTCAATTGCTAAAACCATATAATTCTCTCGTATTTTATTTTGAACTGTATTCCCAAGTATTACAAAAATATTTTAGGAAACATTTTTAAAGAAATATTTTAGGAAACATTTTTAAAGAAATATTTTATAAATATTTTAAAAAATCTGACAATATTTTAAAATTATTTTTCGCACCATTGTTGGAAAAATGAAATTTTTCCAACAATATTATTTTTAACAACATGTACAAAATATTTTAAAAATATTGGTAAAACATTATGAAAATATTTTTAAAATGTTGTAGATAACATTTCAAAAATCTTGTAGAATTATTTTATAAATATTTTAAAACATTTTGACAATTTATTAAACATATCGTTTGCACCATTTTTCATTTTTCCAACAATATCTTAACCGCATTGACGAAATTTTGTCACAATATAGTTCAAAATATTTACAAAACATTTTGAAATCTCGGGAAAAAATAAAGGTTTTTTATCGAGGTCAAGAATAATAATAATACTATATAAATTGCATACTGCAAATAAATTTTATAAAAAATACAAAATAAGGCGTTTTATCTTATTGATCCACCGGGTGCAACACTTCTTCTCTGTTATTTTTTGGCTGATCTGCAAAAACAGAATTACATTATATATTCTGTTGTAAGTCGTTTTTTAAATTTAAAAAAATATCAGTATACATCAAAATTTTGAGACATTTGTAAATATGCATTATGTTTAAAACAATTCTCAGAGTTAAAGGTTCATAAGAAAAATTATGTATAACTAATATATTTGATAGGATGTAGATAAATAATAAAAATAAATAACTGCATATTTTTTGTAAATTCAATTTTTAATTCTTAATAATATTTCATTTTAATAGTTATTTGAATCATATAATTTTGACGGGAAGTTAAAAACTCAACATTGGAGTTGAGATAAATCAGAATAAACATTATGAAATAAAATACATACTTACAATCTGTGACATTTAGTTTGCGCCTGCCCCAAGACATGTTGCAGCAGTGGCTTCCAGCTCGATCCTCTATGCACTTGGCCTATTGTGCTTTTCAGCAGCTATAACAACGTACACATTTTGTTTTAAAATCTTGAATATATTAAACCGACAATCTTATAGACTATAAATGTTAATTTATCTAAAAAACGAAAAATTAATCTCGTTAAACTCAGCTCTTAAATGCATTTAGCAATAATAATCTGAATATTTGATATAACTAATCTAATGGAAAGTGTAAATAAACAGTGTTTAAGACTTTTAAAACAAGTTTTAAGCTTATAAACTCCACTTATGCATAAAAATGTTTTTTTGCCAATATACGTTGATAAATTATTACAATAAATCGAATTTAAAACCATTGTCTCTGATGGAAAAAATAATACAATTATTGTTACTAAACATAGAAATATTTTAAAATTATATCTAAATTACCCATAAACCATTTGGTTTATCTGACCTTAGCCAAGGTTATTAGGTATTTACCTAATATTACCTTAGCCTTATAATTGACCTTAGCCATATAATTCAGGTTATTAGGTATTACCTAATAACTTTGGCTAAGGTCAGATCCTTGAATGGTAGTTTCTGCGAACAGTGATTTCCTGATTTAATCCTTTCCAGATGCAACTGATTGCAGCCTCTAATGTCACCGATCTCGCCATTATATTGGTAATAGTTCTTGATTCACTTGTTTTTTCAGAGGCTGTTGGTATGTGTTCAATTTGTAATAATTATAAATATAAAATAAATCCTAAACTTAAAAATAATATAAATTTATATGACGGTACCTGTATACATTGATGAGTTAAAATAAAATAAGAAAGGTTTAGAAAAATATAAACTATATATATATATAAATATATATAATTAAACTAAAACTATAATTTCTTTAAATTTTGAAATAACTAATTTTAGTAGAAAATAATTCTAGATAGGTTAATGTCCAGAAAATTCATTTTTTGAATATTAAGTTTAAAATCTAAAATTTAACATTACGCTTAAAGAATCAAATGTAAATTTGCACACGATCTCGAAAACGGCGCCGAGGATTTTCTTTAAATTTTGGAAATAACTAATTTCCGAGTAGAAAATAAGTTCTAGATAGGTCTAATGTCCAGGAAAATTCGTGTTTTCTTGTAATATTAAGTTTAAAATCTAAAAATTTAACATTACGCTTATGAATATCAAATGTAAACAATGCAAACCAAAACAGCTGTTTATAAACGTTTGACAGTTCTTGATTGAAGACGGCAAAGAACAATATGTGAATAGAGGTTTTTCATAAATATTTATTTTATGTATGTAATAAATGTAAAATTATCAGGTTACTAAACAATTTGTAAAAACTTAAGGATAACATAGCTGTGCGAAATAAAAGCAGAAAAGTATTTCCAAAATCTTCCGTGTTTTGATAGAAAACGTATTCGTTGTATTGCTTGAAGCCACTGTAACAAACTAATTAATTGATGTAAATTAAATCTCTCTTTTGCTTTTCAATCCTCATTCCGTTTATAAAAAAAATCAGTTGATCACAGGCTAATAATAACGGTATGGGTAATTAAACATTAAATGATCGGCTGGTTTTGGAAAAGACGTTGACATCGTTCCAATGATAACCTCGTAGCCAGATGCATGTCGGCCTCTATATGGGCCGCGATTCCATCCATTATATTGGTAATTGAGATATTGGTAATATGTGTTTTAATTTTTCTAAATTAATTATTATAATAAAATTTTTTATATAAACGAGATGTAAATTACTTTAAATATGAAGAAAGATAGAAACTTTACCTATAAGAATAAGAAGTTTCCCATAAGATTAACGTCGGGGCTATAAAAGGCATCGTACTACGAATATGTTTATCGATTTATAATCTTAGTAACCGATTGACAACGAGCGAGGATTCAAAATACTAAATTGTTTGATTTTTAACTAATGCACAAAAATGGCATCCAATGGTACGGTATCTCAACTATACAAACTGTACAATTTGTCTTTGATGGATATAAAATCGTTGAATATTAATATCCTCCATATTCCGTGCGCTTAAAATGGTTCAAAATTATTTCGTAAGAACTTATATTTAATGATATCAAATTATTCAGAACAAACAATGGTCACTGGCAGGGCTACAGAATACTACGCGTTTACTTCGATCAGAACTGCCACCGACGGCTGGCAGGCGCTAATAAGCAGCATGCTTAACGAATACTGTTATGCGCTATTTAATACTATACTATAAACTGTTACGGTTTTACTATACAATTACTTCCCGAGTCGTAAAAACGTGAGGTTTGTGTCAATTTATTTTTCTAATAAATTAGGCCAAAAGTTAAACATTCAGTAACCTATAGGTTTTATATTGTTCTTCAGTCAATCGTTTAATAAATTGGGTGAAACATACCATTAAAATGAATCATAAACATGACAAACTTACCTTAAAACACAAGCTTTCCCTTGGCACCAATGCACACTGATCAGGAAATATATGAACAAAATAGACACAAAATACAACGTTCAAACAGTTCACAAGTAACAAGCACAAAATTACGAGTGGTGGCCGTTGCGGACGGCGTCACTCAAATCGGGCCAAAATATGCTAACGCGCATGCGCATTACTGCTATGCATTGTGGGAGATATAAAATATTTTAGCAATATTTTGTGGAAATATGTTTATACAATATTTAAAATGTCGTTTAGTTATGTTGCTTCCCAACATTGTTTGCGTGATGATTCTGCAATAGTTTTCTGTAATACTGTAATATAAATATTTAAAAAACATAAAACTTTTTTAACTAAATTCAATTCGGTACTAATTAGCTTGACGGACTGTTTAAAGTTGTCTCTTAAAACTACCGGAAGGTGGCGGTGGCTAGGCGTGAATGATTTTTCCCGAAGCTCCGTCCGACACTGAAGAGTGCGTTTGCGGCCCTGCATATATATCATATATCAGTATATATCATATATATATATATATATATATATATATATATATATATATATGTATCGTATATATCAGAGACAAAGATATCTGTTAAATCACTTCCGAAATTCGGAAAGGTTAGCTTAACTCATCCGGCCCGCGATTCCGCGGACAAATATCGCAGGAACCTGAATGGCAGTAAAGTGAAATTGCCGATGACGACTCATTAAATAAACGGATATTTGTACAAAGCATCGTCTGCAATATATTTTTAACATTTTTAAAACTATTATCAAGTATTGCCTTACAATAATATTCGTGAAATATTTTCAAAAGTCATCAAAAATATTTTATACAATATTTTAAACATATTAAAACACATATTTTCAAAATGATATCTCGCAATATTATTTGTGTAATATTTTAAAAATATTTTTAAAATGTTATTAAAAATATTTTAAACATATTTTTGAAAAATTCAAAATGATGCCTCGCAATATTGTTTGTGCAATATTTTAAAAACATTTTTGAAATGTTATCAAAAATATTATAAGTTTTGCCAGCAATGCTTAAAATTTTTTTAATATTTTAAAAATTTGCCTTACAATATTGTTTGTATAATGTTTTGAACATATTTTTAAAAGGTTATCAAAAATATTTTTACAAAGTTTTACTTTCAATATTGAAACACACATTTTGAAAATATTGTATTACAATATTTTACATATTTTTACAATATGTAACATTTTAGGAATATGTATCAAAAATTTTGACAATATTTAAAAAATATTAAATTAAAAACATTTTTGGTAATTTTGTACGATATTTTTAAAATATTTTTTGTGATACTAGGGTTATTATAACGTTACATATAGTTTTAAATACAATTAATGAACAATGTTATAAAAATAAAAAATATAGCTTTGGTAGTTCTTGAAATTGTTAACGAAAAGTGCGTATTGTAGGTTATTATTATTCGAGCTACAAACTATCATCTTTCATAAGAAGCAAATGTGTTTATTTTGTTTACTGTACAAATAAATCATGGAAAATTTGTCTTAAATTTCAATATCCTCTATAGTTCTATAGTTATAGGCTTCCTTCTTCATTTTACACTTAAGGATACATAAATCCGTAAAAAAATTACAAAAAAATAACAGCAAAATTTGTAAGAAAAATTACAAAAAATGTAGTGTTGGCAAAAAAATATTGTAGCTAGCATTTTGTTTTGAAATAGAATCAGAAGACAAGCTGCGACTTTGTTGTGATCATAGCTCGTTGGGTGTGTGATTAAAATAATTTTGAGGGTTAACGCAGTCGATCTTGAAAATATTACGATCTAGTACCAAAAATACAAATGTTCTCCGTTCAATGAACTACAATTGCATCATTCTGAGGAAAACATAAACGATATCAGTGGACTGACACATACTTTCTCCCATGGGTAAATTTAAAAAAGACAATCTGTAATAAAACCATAATGTTCTTCAAAGTTTATCTAAGTATCATTTAATAATTTATTGTTTCAAAAATAATCATCCCATTTTTGAAAATAAAAACAAGAGAGGTACATACCATACAAATCCCCAATTGTATGGGGGAACTTCCCCCCGGTAATACAAAGTTTTTACAAAGTTTCATGGAAAATAAGGAAGAAATTGATTTTTTAATATTCTCCATAAGAATAACATTGGACACTCTCAGTAAACATACTGCGTTTATCATGGACATTAAATTTAACTTTTCTCTGGTACCGTTAGTCGTAGACAAATAATTCAAAATGCTATTTTTTAAGCTGGTTTCAATGGTGCCAGTCAGGTTATATTTTACTTTTATTGTTTTCGTTGAAAATTTAAAAATTAGATTTTTTGACATTTAAAAGCCCATAACTTTTGAACCGTCATTTTTACGGGATCCACGCGATCGCGCGACCGTGCGACCGCATTTTTCACGTTATTCCTCCATGTTTTCTTTCTGAAAATACATTGTTGCTAACCTATAGAAATCACGAAGGTGGAGAAATTAGATAAAATAAATTTAGGAATATTTTTATTGGCTAAAGCTGCATCTTGGTGGGAGGGAGCATTTACGGTGGAAGGGACGGAGCCCCCTTTCATCTTCTCCTCATATACACCGTCAATCTTACGGGACTGTAGGATCCGTGTTCAAAAAAAAAATATATATATATATATACAAACCTTGCTCGTATTATAGTACCGTATTGGATATATAAATTTTAACGACTATTGTTTTTGGTCTCTGACCATCTAAACATGAAAAAATAACATGGTCCCGGGCTTAAGTTTTGTCATGAGACCTACGGTAATAGCTTCGTCCATGGGAAGTTCGCTAACTTTTTCAAACTGTGTTACCGACAGAGGAAGGAAAGCATGGCTCGGCCAAGACTTATATGGCTTACTATTTATTATTATTATTATTGCCTTGGTATATTACTATTTTATATAATTATACCACCTTTCAATACACCTGCATACCAAGTAAATTTCCGTTGATTTAGGTGTTGGTTTTATTTATCTCATATATAGTAATTTTATATAGTATATCTTATACATTCATTCCTCATTCATACTTGGCTTAAAATACCTACCTGGGTAGGTTGCCATTTTAGTTAAAAGTATTAAGTATATAGATAATATTAAAAAAGGGATTATTATTTTAGAGATTCAAACCTAGCCAAAATTAGAAAATGTTTATTTTTATATTAAAACTAGCAGTAAGCTCGTCCTTTGTTCGGGCTGTAGGATTCAGTTTAAAGAGGAAAGATCATCATACCAAAATGTAAACCTGAAATCCTATACAAATCAATTCAAAATAAAAATAAAACAAAATAAAATAATACAATACCCAGCTTTATTATTTAGCATTACTTTACAATTAAATAGATTAGAACATTTCTACAATTATTATAATTAGTTATACGTTAAAATAACTTTTTAATATAGTATGATTTCGAAATGGGTTTATAATCAATGACCAATATAAACTAGCTAATATTGATTTGACAGCTGTTCGTTTTTATTTCTATTAAAACTTTAAACTACAAAGACAGCTGATTATTACTAGTAGGCTAGTCATTGAAAACTGAATCAAAACGCGAGTAATATCGTGTAAAAATGACTAATTCTGAGCAATGTACAGACAAAACTCTAATTTTATTTATATAGATGAAAAATGTTATGACGTGATAAGAATAAAATGTTTTTTCGCTAATGGAAGATATATAAATTTACATGGCCTATTAGCCAAATGAAGCTGTTTATTTAGTTCCATCACAATATTATAAAAATAATAAAGGAAGTTATATTTCTTTTCTTAGGTTTGCTACCACGAGGTACTTAACAATTTAGATTCTCTATATAATCATTTGAACTTAACTAGATGAAGCTGTATACCAACTGTTATAACAATACAGTATTACAAACTAAATCGCACACAGCACGCTTGCGTGAGGGAAGCGAATTTCCATCCTTATGTTTTTATTTTTTCTCTCTTTTACTGAAACACCCTGTTTCTGGGAAATGGTTGAAAACATTTTCACGCTGTCCCTTGGGGTCGATTTAGGAAGATATTTTCTTAGTACACCACCAATCTCGATTGGTTTAGTTCTCAATCAATTTGAGACATCTTAACTGGGACACCGGGTACAAATATATCTATCCATAAATAAAATCATAGTTTTTTGTCTGTACATTGCTTGGAATTGTGATATTTTTGTTTATTTTATCGAATTTCCCATAGGGAAGAAGCTATTACCGTAGGTCTCATGGTAAGACTTAAGCCCGGGACCATGCTATTTTTTCGTCTTTAGGTGCCCAGAGTCCAAAAACAATAGTCGTTAAAATTTATATATATATATATATATATATATATATATATATGTATACATGTATATATACAGTATATGTGTCTGTGAACATGATAACCCTCGTAAAAATGGTCCGATCGAGACCAAATTTGGTAGAGACGTGTATTCCTACAAATGCTCGGACGAGTTCGTAAACCAGACATATCGGTCAATGGGAACGGGTAGTTTGGGGGGGGGGTGTTTGTACCCCAAAATGGGGTTTTTTGCGTTTTTCACATGTAGTTTGTAAAACTTTCTAATTTCATATTTCACTATTGGAATCAGCTTAAAATTAATATTTCCCATATCAATCAATATTTTTGGATAAAACTTGATATTTAGCTTCATGTGGTTGAGGTCTACCCATTTATGCTTAAAAATCATAGTTTATGTGTTTATCATGGCAGCAAACCTGCATACTCCTTTCCCATATTAATCATATAGAGAATAGGCAAACTCCCTTATTTACGGACAGATGTTGATGAATGTTGGTATGAATGTTAAGATAAAAATTATTTATGATAGAAATGACTACTTGCAGTGTTCCTCACAGCAGCTAAGCTACACACTCTTTCCCATGTTAATCTTATGGAGAATAGGCACATAATTCTCATGTTTATGGACAGATTTTTATAAAACTTGTCATATATTATTTTTATTATTATTATATTATTGATTTGGAAATTCGCTGAGTACGCAGGTCTGCTGCGACGGGGGTATTTATAACCCAGAAAAGTGTCCCACGCGCTATGAAAATAAATATTTATCTCCAAGTTTTGAGTGGTATATTAGACATAACATAATTTCTATGTTTTACAGAACATGTGATCTATAAAAGTAATTTTATAAAAAGTAATAACTACCAGCTGATAGATCAATAATGCATTAATATTACTCTGTTTACTCTGATCATTTATTTAAACCTACTATTTAATATCAATACCATATTAAAATAAAAATGACAATATTGAAATGACATTCATATTGTTGATCTACACCTAGCTTGGAATTATTATATTTTTGATTATTTTACGTTTTATAACCCCGAAAAATTGAAATGGGTTCTATGTAAATTTCTGCCCGTCGTTCTGTATGTTGGCATATGTTTTTCTCCGAGAAAATAAGAGCACTTACAGTTATGAAACTTATTTTCACTATTCATGAGATATATCAAATACTAGCTGACCCCGCCTGAAAGTAAATACATGTTAACTTTAAGTTTAGCCAATAGCAATACGGCTTCATTGTGAAAGGTTATATATTCTGGGTCGCTGCATAGTGAATAACAATACTGAAACGATAAAACATATTAATATCATTCCCATAAAACAAATAAATCTGAGTGGATTAATTCACAATTTTCAAATCCAATCCAAACCCAAACGAAACCTAACTGTAATACGGCTTTTATAGGAAAGATATACAACAGCTGATTATTATAATAAACGTAATAATATAAACATTGTAATTATCATATAAACACGTGACTTTAATCAGACAGAAAATAAAAATATAAATACATAATCCCCCAAAACCGTTAACTATTAACGTGGTGATTAAAGCTGTTCATTTTTTACAGTACACATTTACTTCATAGTTTTTCATTAATGAATGATTCAGATGGCATTGGATAGTAAAGCTAATGGTAAGTAAACCAATCAGCTGTACCCTGACCCCACCTAACAGTAAATACATATTAACTTATTTTCACTATTCATGAGATATATCAAATACTAGCTGACCCCGCCTGACAGTAAATACATGTTAACTTTAAGATTGGCCATGTTCTGAAGTCGAATAGCAATACGGACGGCTTCATTGTGAAAGATCATATCTTCTGGGTCGCGGCATAGTGAATAACAATACTGAAACGATAAAACATATTATCGTTAACGATATATGTGTCTGATTCCCATAAAACAAAAAAATCTTAGTGGATTAATTCACAATTTTCAAATCCAACCCAAACCCAAACCAAACCTAACTGTAATACGGCTTTTATAGGAAAGATATACAACAGCTTATTATTATAATAAACGCAATATATATGAACATTGTAATACACACATTCAATTTTATATATAGAGATTATATCATGAAAATAAAGTAATTATCTCTCAAAAATCAATCTTGAGCGATATGAGACATTATTTTACTTTCTCCCTTATACGATAGTGCTTTAGCTAAGATAGATTGATGATGTGGGTTTTAAATAACCAACGTTTTGACTTTTATCATAGATGTGTATAATGTTAATATCTAGAAAAATTATGAATATTGCGTAAAGGTAAACGTCCAATGAGTTGTTGTCATTTATTGTCGGGAGTGCTTTATAGCAAAATGTGTGCTTAAGAATTGAAAAATGTCACTTATAGCATGCTTTCAAAAATAAAGGTGTAATTGCGTATCGACGGGCACTACGAAGTTTATATTGTTATTATTGGACACTCCAATTTACATAATAGCTTGTCGAAAGTACTGCTCTCAAGAACTAAAATATGTGATTCAACATTACTATAAAAACTGGGACCCTGGCGACGTCCTGTAATCCAGCTACTTGGAGGTCACGAATTGTGGATAGTTGTGAGAGATGGTCGGTAGATATAGTGTTCTCTTGTGTTGATTAACATCCGCACTATTGAATACTGCGTTAATCTGCAAAGACCATCCTCATAATTAGACCAATTCGTAATTCAGAGGAAGTGGGTCGGACTCCACGTTAAACTGTAGGTCCTTTAAATATGACATTGACTGTTGGGCTATTAGTAATTAACCGTTCTGTGTTAGAAACATGTCAGCCTTAGCCAGTAACAAGATTACAATATCGCGCCATAATCATCCTACACTCGTTTCTCATTCATACTTGGCAATACCTACCTGTGTAGGTTGCCATTTCAGCTAAAAGTATAAAGAACCAAGTGATTAACGGCATTCGTGACAGCTAATTGAAAAATATAAATAAACAACTTACTCTATAGGCGTAAGATTGTGGTTAAACAAAATATCTATTCTTGTTGTTACTTGAAGACAGGGATAAACTATTTATCCATATTCATGTTTTTTATTGAGTTTAAACCCTAAAACCTCAGATGCTATGTGGTTACAGAGCTTCGAAGTTTTCGGGTGATCAAAACTATAAAACTTTACCCTTTAAACCAGTACTTTTAATACTGGTTTGCTGTATTTGTAACATAATATGTAATGAATAAGTTTGTATGTTTGATCAAAAATCGAAGGGAACAAATTGAATTGCTGAACAAGAAAATAACTTACATTCAATACAAAAGTTGATGCGGCGGCCGTGTACGAACTCGTTGACACAAACTATAACTAAATCTGGCAACGTTGCATCGTGTTCACAGCAGTTGTGCTGGTGGGGAAGGGGAGGACATAGGTCATCGGTCGTATTCCTATATTCCTCGAGGCTCGAGCCGTTTCAGCGTACTGTATCAATTTTTTAAGTATAGCGTTCGCAACTCGTGGATTCATTTCTTTTACCTCTCTGAGTATCGTAGACTGACCATGAATATGCCGCAGGACGAAGTGCCTAGCCGGCTTTACTGGGGCCTCCTAATTCTCCAGAACCTAACTTAATCCTACTTTTAGTTTGTCCCTTTTACAGTTTTAGTGAGGCGGTAGCCCAAAAATATTCTAAGTTAACTTTTTTATACACTGTTTCTAACACAGTCTGTAGTTTCAAAAATGTCTCAATTTAGTATTAGTAATTAGTCTCTTTAGTACCAGTCTCAATTTTCTTAATTTTGTGTCTCAATTTGCACAAAAAACAAAAACACTCAGCCTTCATTGGTGGAAATCAGTTAAACCCCCGTTTGAAAATTTCCATGGTTACTTTGGTATTATACAGAGACCTTTTTTATAACTACGGTATTTTCATAGGGCTACTTTTTATGACCAAGTATTTTTTAGTAAAGTATCCTAACTTTGGTTTATAAACAACCACAAAAATATACTTAAACATTACCAAAGTTAGGAATGTTTCTAACCTTCCTTTATTATAGGTTTCATCGTCTATAAATTATTTTTTCGTACAGTAGTTTGTAGTTTCAAATACTATAGGTTTATATGTCAAATGATTCTTAATGATGGTGTAGTTTTAATGATCCTTACATCCTATATGTATGTTTGTATAGTTATTTATTTTCTCAATTAATCTGTAATTCTTAATCTTTTATGTTTTCCAACTAACTTTTAAAATTAGTTTTTCATCAAGCCTATCTCAAATTTTCCCCAATAATAACCAATGAGTAAAAGTAAATACTCACTTATGTTATAGGTAAAGGTATGTTTACATTTGATTACATGTACGAGATTATGTAATAAACACATGATCCGGACTAAGCCGGTATAAAGCTGAAAACATAAAAGTTTAAAGCAGTCAAAAAACTTACAAACAATCCTTTGTCCAAATTATGTGTTAATTGTGTTATGTTTTAGATATTAGTTCAGCTGATGAGGACGGGATCAGATTCCAGATCCCGAAACGTCGTGAAACTTTCTTTTACATAAAATCGTGATCTGAAATGTTCGCAATAAAAATCTAAATAACATAAATCCACCATCACCAATAATGAATTTCAAACAAGGAAAGTGATAATGTCTGGTGTGATTTTAGTGTAATTAAGAGTGTTTATAATTTATGTGTAACTTGGTCGCTAATTTCCCAAAACCAGAGTCTTTTAATCCCATTTCCCAAATATCTCAAACTGTTAATCCTGTTGGAATAAAATTTTTACCTGTAACTCATGACATATGTGGCTACAATCTGATCCTTTATGATAAGTGAAAGAAATATTGTATTTTTCTGATTTATCCATAAAAATGTTTTAAACTTTGATATTTCAACTAAAATAAAATCTTACCATTGATATATTTACTAACGTACTTGAATAGTTGTGGTACAATATGTTCTCTATTGTGTGAATATTGAATAAGAATTCATTAAACATGTTTTTAAAACTACACATGAGCTTAGTTTGAACAGAACCACTGTCCAGCATGCTTTCTTACAATGCTGGCCCGATAGGGTCTTTTTGTCAGTCCCATGGAACACAGGTTGACGGACCTGTCCACGTGACCGGGTTAGAATTGTAGATTGAGAATAGAATTGAACGTCGCTTCAAAAACAACTGTGGCTAAGTGTCCAGCACCGAAGGCTGTCAGACCCGTTCGTACTCCTGTGATCGACTAATATCACAACACAAGAGTAAGCGTATAAAATTCTTTAAAAATGTTAAAAACTTAAACAAACATTGTAACTTATCAAAATAAACCAGTAATCTATAAATAAATGCTTATTTTCAAAACAATCACAAACAATTGCTGTAAATTACGAAAAATGATGTTAGCTGTCGACTGGTGAAAAAAGCAATAAAAAATCGGCTGTTTGTAAAATATTTACACTATTGATGAATGCGCCCCGCTTCAAAAAAGCAAATAGAAAAAAATATGTATGGGTATGATCAGAATGCATCCGGTCTTTTCTTCATATGTAATATACTAACTTTACAAGCCAGTGGGGCATAGCCCTAGGGTACAAAACTGAATATACCCGAACCTACTCGGAGAGTAGAGATGAATCCAAAAAATCAAAGCTCATTTAAGTCGGTCCAGCCGTTCTCGGGTTATAAATGGTTTAACTAACATGACTTTGTTTTATATATTTAGATATTTTTATATGAACCTTGATATTTAGCTTCGTGGGATTGGGATCCATATATTTATGCTTAAAAATCATATTTTATGTGTTTATCATGGCAGCTAACCTGCATACTATTTTTCTATGTTAATCATATGAAGAATATGCAAATTGTTTTATGTATGAACACATGGTGATAAAAAGTGGTATATGGTCAAAATAAAAATTGCTTATGCCTGCCTGCCGAACCAAAACTTAGGGCCTCTGCTAGCCTAAAGGTTAGCATCTTGGGCTTCCGTCCAAGAGGTGACGAGTTCGATCCCCGGGATGGCCACAAATTTAGATAGGAATAAGTGTAAAAATAAAAAAATAGTGTATTTAAAAGTTGCATAGCTTAAGCTGAGCCTGCCTATCACTAAACAGCAAAAACGGATTCCTAACCTATAAAAATACCATTGTTCAATAACGATCTATCTACAATTAATTAACTTTTTCTCTTAAAATTATTTCATTCTAATACTATATTTTGTTTACCGAATGACTTACCTATTTTTTTAAGGACATGACAGCAGAATATGAAGAAATTACCGATATAGTGGCTAAAACTCAGAAATGTTTTCTCAGTTGTAGCAACTTGAAATTTGTGAACTGGGAGGTTAGATTTTAACAATAAATAAAATAATGTATAGGTAATAATAACATTCTACTCTTAGAGTCTATCTGACAAAATTGTTTGGACCTCCACTGTATGATCTTGTGAAATCATAGTTGGTGTCCTATTTATCCTTATTAATAGACCTAGTAGTGGCGGAGTTATTCTTTTTAGTTTGGGTAAACAACTTAATTGCTGGTAAATTGTACAATTCAATACCTCTTCAGGGAATGAAACTAATTTTTATGATTTTGGCAATGACACCCTGATAAAATGAAATCAATTTATTCAATTATCTGCTATCAATCAATTATTCTGTTGGTAATTCTCCAAAATTATAGGTAGGCTACCTATTGTGTAAGTTACCCAATTCTAGCAAGCCAAAAGGTAATAGGTCAATTCATATTGATTGATATATTTCTTCAAAGTATTGGAAAAAGTAGCCTACTTAGGATTAGGTTTACTACTATTACTATAATCTACTGTAACAATGTAGGCTACTATTACTAGTTATACTTTGTTTTGAGTAATAGGCTATATAAGGGATGGTTTGTTATGAGCATCCACCTATACTTAAGATAATCTATTCAGTACTTAAAACCATCACAAGAGCCATATAGAGATAGCACCAAACAACAAAGGTGTCACCTTGACTTCACGTTGCTTTGCCTATCATAACTAGCAGAATGGTTATAGTACCCACCTTCAAAACTGAAGGTGACCGAATAAAATCCTGCAAGGTCCCAGGACCATCCATCTTGGGAATGGACCCAGTTGCCATTTTGTCATTGGGCTATTTTATGCTTCCTAATGACAAATCACCAATGTTAGGTAGTAACAAGACCATGGTTTAGACCATTTCCATAACAAACTGTAAAAAAGGTTTAGAAAAATACAAACCATTTTTTACAACAATTTAAAAAAATAAACTATCATACCTACTTGTCACAAGCTCAGCAGAGTAAAAAATTTAAAATTAGTTAGGTAGCGGAATATTAGGCTTAGTTTACATGTAGCTAATATTATTTTTTCTAGCCTATACAAAATAAGTCAATATGTTTTCTAATTTCCTTCTTAGAATTGAAAATAATAACTTGTACCTTTGACTATACATATTAATATGTATAGTCAAAGCTTGTACCCATTAACTTAATTGTCGTGATGAATTTAAAACGCAGCAAATCAATTAATCTAAAATAAATAATAATTTTCTTTAACTTTTAATTTATGAAATATGATGTTTAATATATTTGATCCATTTATTCTCATTGCAATTTAGAATTCTTTTCCCCAAAATATGTTAGAATAGTACTGAGGACTAACTAACTTTAATCAACAGCCAAATATGGCATCAGTGATATCAGTTACAGTACTGTGATTCTTGTTTTTGTGAATTTCCCATAGGGGTGAAGCTATTACCGTGAGCTCATGGCAAGACCTATGTCCAGGACTATGTTACTTTTTAATTTTAAGGTCCCTAGAAACAAAAAAAGAACTGTAGTCAAATACTTCCGTCGCAGCATACTCAACGAATTTCCGAAGCAATAATATAATAATAATATATAAAAAGTTTGATCAATATTTGTCGATAAATATTAGAATTATTTGCCTATTCTCCATAAGATAACATGGGAAAGAGAATTGTAAACTTTTTGTTCTTGTTACTTTAAATTTTCAAACATCTTAGTTTTAAGAAACTCGCTAGGCTGTGGAGATACCTAGGATCATGAATCAAATGAACGCTAATTGGAGGAAATCAAACACTTTATTGCCATATAACATAAAAATACCTATTACTGAGTAAAATATTTACAACTAAAACAAAGCCAACAACGAAAAATTCAACAGTATAACTGTAGGAGTCTACATCAATGTTCTATTATTGATACAAAACAATAAAATAACACATCATGTAATACCATTTAACTATTCACAAATCGAGCTTCGAGAATCTATAAATTTTCACACTTTATAATTACAGTGAATATAATATATAAAAGTTTTAACCTTTTATATTGATTAGTGGTCATTATTTAAGTAAAGGTAAATCATTTAAGCATGTTCTATCATCATATCATTTTAATTATATTTGTTTATCTATATAATATTTTAATACCCCCGTCGCAGCAGACCTGCGTACTCAGCGAATTTCCAAATCAATAATATAATAATAATATATGACAAGTTTTATAAAAATCTGTCCATAAACATAAGAATTATTTGCCTATTCTCCATAAGATTAACATGGGAAAGAGTATGCAGGTTAGCTGCTGTGAGGAACACTGAAAGTAGTCATTTCTACCATAAATAATTTTTATCTTAACATTTATACCAACTTTCATCATTAACTGTTCATAAATAAAGGAGTTTGCCTATTCCCTATATGATTAATATGGGAAAAGAGTATGCAGGTTTGCTGCCATGATAAACACATACACTATGTTTTTTAAGCATAAATGGACAGATCTCAACCATATGAAGCTAAATATCAAGTTTTATCCAAAATTATTGATTAATATGGGAAATATGAATTTTTCCCTATCCTCCATAAGATTAACATTGGAGCCCCACAATACAACGTACTGTGTTTAGATTTTTTAATATCTCGGTAACCGTTGGAGATAGAGAAAAACTTTAAGGTACTTAATTGTGTAGTTTTTTAAGCTGATTCCAATGGTGAAAAATAAAATTAGAAATTTTAAAAAATTACATGTGAAAAACGCAAAAACCCCATTTTGGGGTACAAAACCCCCCCAAACTACCCGTTCCCATTGACCGATATGTCTGGTTTACAAACTCGTCCGAGCATTTGTAGGAATACACGTGTCTACCAAATTTGGTCTTCATCGGACCATTTTTATGAGAGTTATCGTGTTCACAGACACATATATATATATATATATATATATATATATATATATATGTGTCCAAAAATTTCCCCAAAGAGGACATTTCATTATATGTTAATTCTTAATAGAAAAGGAGAAGCCTTTCAATTTAAAAGTTTATTCCTTTTTAGCGAATTTCCCATAGGGAAGAAGCTATTACCGTAAGTCTCATGGCAAGACTTAAGCCCGGGACCATGTTATTTTTTCTTCTTTAGGTCCTAGAGACCAATACCCCCGTCTCAGCAGACCTGCGTACTCAGCGAATTTCCAAATAAAATAAAAATATAATAATAATAATGTATGACAAGTTTGGTCAAAATCTGTCGATAAACATGAGAATTATTTGCCTATTCTCCATAAGATTAAAATGCGAAAGAGTAAGTAGGTTTGCTGCTGTGAGGAACACTGAAAGTAACCATTTATACCATCAAAAATTTTATTTTTAACATTTATACCGACTTTCATCAACATCTGTCCATAAATAAAGGAGTTTGCCTAATCTCCATATGATTAACATGGGAAAAGAGTATGCAGGTTTGCTGCCATGATAAACACATATACTATGATTTTTTAGCACAAATGTATGGATCTCAACCACATGAAGCTAAATATCAAGTTTCATCCCAAAATATTAGATAATAAGTGAAAAATTAATTTTTCCTAATCCTCCTTAGATAAAAATTGGAGCCTCAAAATACAACGTACTGTGTTTAGATTTTTTTATATCTCGGTAACCGTTGAAGATAGAGAAAAACTTTAAGGAACTTAATTGTGTAGTTTTTTAAGCTGATTCCAATGGTGAAATATAAAATTAGAAGTTTTTAAAAATTACATGTGAAAAACTCAAAAAACCCCATTTTGGGGTACAAAACCCCCCCCAAACTACCCGTTCCCATTGACCGATATGTCTGGTTTACGAACTCGTCCCCAAACTACCCATTCCGATTGACCTATATGTCTGGTTTACAAACTCGTCCGAGCAGATGTAGGAATACATGTGCTTGTCCTTAAAAATCATGGTTTACGTGTTTATCATGGCAGCTATCTTGTATATTTTTTCCATATTAATCATATGGAGGATAAACAAACGGCTTTAATTTATGGACAGATGTTGATAAAGTTTGGTGTATGGTCAAAATAAAATTTGATTATGCTAAAAATTACTACTTTCAGTGTTCCTTGCAGCAGCAAACCTGCATACTCTTTCCCATGTTGATCTTATGTAAAATAGGCAAACTCCTTTATTTATGAACAGATATTCTATTGATAAAACTTGGTATAAGGTCAAAATAAAAATAGGTTATGGTAAAATGCCTACTTTTCTCTCAGCAGCGAACCTGCATACTCTTTCCCATGTTAATCTTAAGGAGAATAGGCAAACTCTCGTATTTATTACAGATATTGATCAAACCAGTTATATATTATTTATTTATGTTTGCCCAGTTTCAAGAACAGTAATTATATTTTACCTTTATTAATTGCCTACGTCCAACAACTCAAGAACAAGGGCAACTAACAAAGGTAAAATATATATTATTATTGATTTGGAAATTCCTAGTAACGAGGTCTGCTGCAACAGCGGTATTATTCTTACCACTGTTATATATGTTAATTTTCCCTTTAATCTGAATTGAATTTCCCTACAATTTGAGTAAGCCGCTTTTCTATATCAGGTTTTGAACATATAAATATTTTTCCAAATTTTCAAACTAGTTCACAGAAAAATTGTCCTCCTAGAATCTGTAAATTATTTTACATTTAAACAATTAATTTCAGGAAGTCTATATTTATTGCATAACCATCCAAACCATTTTATTCGGTTGCTAGGTCCCAATTTTACAATTAGGGCCTGTGGCGTAAAATAAAACAAAATTAACCAGTAAATTATCTGTTGTGAGCTGACACAATTTTATTTATTTTTTGATGTTTGTGGTTTTATAATACAATTATTTCTGTACATTTCAGATCTTGATTGGGAACATCAGAAGTAGCAATGATCCAACAATTGCACACTTAAACATTCTTCAAGCCACTGTACATCACCCATGTAATATACGCCACCCTATTAAGGAAGAATACCAACGAAGTTTCCTCAAAAAGTTCATAGCGCAGGTACTAGCAGATAAAAATTGAAAATATGTCAATATTAACACTTTAACGATTGTAGTTCTATATATGGCATATAGAAATCTTTAAACATGGACTGGTGTACCACGGGTGGTACACACTTGTCATTCAAAGTGAACTGCATGTACAATATGTGACCAGGTGCAAAGATTCGAAAAATCGCTTATGTACACTCGGATGTCACAAACTACACTGACAAAATGTAATAAAGGATTTATTGTGTCCCACAGTATCAATAAATGGACTTGTTTTGAGGATAGGTTGATTACTTAATTATAAAAAGATGCTGATACAACCTGATTTGACTCATCTCTGGCCAGGTAGTGTATTACTTTGGCAGGCTTTCCTATCAAATCTTTTATTTTTAGTAGTTTATTTCAAGAATCATTGTTAATTTCACTTTTGTAGTGAGAGTGACAGGTTATGTCACCATATTGATTTCATAAAAATGAGTGGTAAAACATGGCCAAACATAATTTTGAGTGACAAAAATATAGAAGTGTTAAATGATCCAGCAATGAGTGATCCTATTGACCCGATTGATATGAGCGATGAAGAAGGACTGATAGTGATAGTAGTGAGTTTGTGGACAATACAGAAACACACACCTATACAGACGATACAGAAATTGACACCTCGCCATTGATGCGAAAATGGAAGCCAAATCTTGTAATTGACTAACACAATTATTCCTCACTGGTCAAAATTGCCCCTAAAGAAGCAATAAATGACATTTTTAGGCCAAGCAAAGAAAAAAACTTAACAAAATTGTTTTTCCATGGACTGGCCGGTGTACAATATATGGTCATGCTCTAAAAAATGTATTATTGAATATTGAATTTAAGAATCATCCACAAAGTATGATTTATAATGATACTAGCTAACCCGGCGAACTTTGTGATACCTAATAGTAAATATGTTTTAACTTTAAGATTGGCCATGTTCTGAAGTCAAATAGCATTACGGCTTTGTTGTGAAAGATTAGATATTCTGGGTCGTGGTATATAGTTAATAACAATACTGAAACTATAAAACATATTCAAATCAAAGATCATAAAAATTGGTTGTGCCGTTTCTCGAGTTATAGATGGTGTAACTAACACAACTTTGTTTTATATAATATGTAATTTTTAACTATGGCATTTATTAACATATAACATTTAATTGGACACAAAAAAAATAGGTACATAAACCCCCAAAACTGTAAAACAATAACGTGGCAAGTAAAACTGTACATTTTGTATAGTATTTATTACTTTGTGGTTTTAAATTGACGATTGATACAGAAGGCATTGAATAGCAAATCACATTGCTAATGGAAAGTAAAACCAACAGCTGTAGCTTCAGAAATAAAATTTTTGATTGTAGAAAATTTGTAAACAAACTTATTCTCTATAAGGATGACATTAGAAATTTAAAACGCCATAAAATGGAAACTTATGGAAACTGAATTTGCCTAAAGCATGATCGGAGCAGAGACGAATCCGAAAAATCAAAAATCTTTAAAGTCGGTCCAGTTGTTCTCGAGTTATAAGTGTTGTAACTAACAAGACTTTGTTTTATATATTTAGACAAGGAGTCTAAATTAAGTATTCACTCAATTTGGTCCATACTTATTTGTTTGGTCCAATGTAAAAGTCGGGAAATTTGGCCCAGTCGTTAAAAAGATATAGTGGCTTGATTTTCCCATGATGTCTTACACTCATAGCTTGTACACTCATAGACTGGGACGGTGGCGACGTCCTGTAATCCAGCTACTTGGAGGTCACGAATTGTGGATAGTTGTGAGAGATGGTCAGTGGACGTGGTGTTCTCTTGTGTGGATTAACGTCCGCACTATTGAATACTACATTAATCCATAAAGACCATCCTCATAATAAGACCAATTTGTAATTCAGAGGCCGTGGTTCGGATTCCACGTTAAACTGTAGGTCCATTAGTTGCCATCGGCTGTTGGGCTATTAATTAACAGTCCTGTCTAAGGAACTTGTCAGCCTTAGTCAGTAACAAGACTAAAAGATTGCGCCACAATCATCCTACATTCATTCCTCATTCATACTTGGCTTAAAATACCTACCTGGGTATAAAAAGTAATGATAAAGTATAAAAAGTGTATCTTTGTTATGCCTAAAATGAAAATACACCTGTCCCATATGTAAAAACACACAATGGTAATTTTGTACACCAGAGTCCTGGTAATCCGAACTAATTGGGACCAAATCCTGTTTGGATTACCAAGTTTTAGCGAATTTCCCATAGGGAAGAAGCTATTACCGTAGGTCTCATGGCAAGAGTTAAGCCCGAGACCATGTTATTTTTTCTTCTTTAGGTGCCCAGAGACCAAAAACAATAGTCGTTAAAATTTTTATATATATATATATATATATATATATATGTGTCTGTGAACACGATAACTCTCGTAAAAATGGTCCGATCGAAACCAAATTTGGTAGAGACGTGTATTCCTATAAATGCTCGGACGAGTTCGTAAACCAGACATATCGGTCAATGGGAACGGGTAATTTGGGGGGGTTTTGTACCCCAAAATGGGGTTTTTTGCGTTTTTCACATGAAATTTTTAAAAATTTCTAATTTTATATTTCACCATTGGAATCAGCTTAAAAAACTACACAATTAAGTTCCTTAAAGTTTTTCTCTATCTTCAACGGTTACCGAGATATAAAAAAATCTAAACACAGTACGTTGTATTTTGAGGCTCCAATGTTAATCTTATGGAGGATTAGGAAAAATTAATTTTTCACTTATTATCTTATATTTTTGGATGAAACTTGATATTTAGCTTCATGTGGTTGAAATCTATCCAGTTATACTTAAAAATTATAGTTTATGTGTTTAACATGACAGCAAACCTGCATACTCTTTTCCCATGTTAATCATATGGAGAATAGGCAAACTCCTTTATTTATGGACAGATGTTGATGAAAGTTGGTATGAATGTTAAAAATAAAAATTATATATGGTAGAAACAACTACTTTCAGTGTTCCTCACAGCATCAAACCTGCACACTCTTTCCCATGTCAATCTTATGGAGAATAGACTAATAATAATTCTCATGTTTATGGACAGATTTTTATAAAACTTGTCATATATTATTATTATTATATTATTGATTTGGAAATTCGCTGAGTACGCAGGTCTGCTGCGACGGGGGTATTTTGGATTATCTAGAAATGCAGTGTAAAGCTGCATTGTTGCATTAAAATTAAAGTACTAATAAAACCACTATTTTAGACCCAAATTGTGTATTTAGACCAATTAACTTATGTGTTACACAGTTCACATTACTAGGTTTGTCCACTACATGTTTTGCCTGAATGGCATCACATGTTCCTGCAGGGGCGTACTGTCCGTTATGGACTCATCATTAGAAATATAAAAAACGACACACACATTGACACATAAAAACAAACAATGATAAAACAATACTTTCCGTAGGCCAACTAAGAATTTTTTTATATCAAGTGTTATATATCACTGTGTTCAGAAAAGAACAGATAACATGATTCGGCTAAAATTGCAAAATCAATTTTTTTCAAGTTTTTGCCTACCTTCTCGCCTGAAGACGACCCTGACACTGGCACTGCTGGGGGGGATGGTGGAGCCGGAGTCGTCCCAGGCAAGACTGGGGGAGCAATGAACATGTCCTGGTCCTCATTTCCATTTTCATACTCTGTGTGTCTGCCACGCAGCTTCATTGTAACCCTTCCGAGCTTGAAAGCCACTTGTGGGTCCTTCTGGAGAATCAGAGCCATTGCAATCCTGGACTTTGGGATTTCTCCCTCGTCCACAACCTTGATGTCAGCCCCTTCCCAGGTTTGCAAGATCACCCTCTTGTATTTGATCCAGGTTGTGGTTGCGGTGTCTTGGCAGATCAGGACTAGATATCCCTGTCTCTGCAGAACACCATTGAAGCTGGGGTGAGCCCCCTCCATCTCTGCATCCCAGATCAATTTGACAATTAATTATGTCCTTGATTGTACTATTCTGCTCAGGTGTTAGCAGCACAACCGGGTATTTGGAGTGCAGGATCCCTACCCTCGTTCCTTCGGCCGCCTACTTATACGAGATCTTCCTAGCACTCTGGGCGCTAGGAAGGATAGGTACGACATTGCTGTCCCCCTGACCCCTGCTCTTCTTCTTTAGTATCTTCCTCCAGTGTAGTCGTATCTGACCTGAGCCTCTTCGGCCCCGATTTGGTGACAGAGCTGCCTCCTGGAGGTGCTGGAGTGCTGGAGGTAGATGGCCTCGCTGCCTCCTCCCACTCCCCTTGGCTGCAGATGCTTCCTGGCAGGAAGAGGCTTTTGGCAGAGGCGTTCTGCCTTCTCCTTGGAGTACCCTTTTTCCTGGAGCCATCTTTTCGTCTTCTTTTGAGCCCCGGTGAGCCTCAGGGCCTGATCAGCCAGCTTGAGTCTCTGGGCTCTCTTGTCGAGTTCTTTAAGTTCCTTGTCTTTACATCCCCAGGAGACTCTTCTTTGGAGACAGTAATGTCTCTGTCATCCTGAGGATCGACGGCCAGAATGGCCTTTTCCACCTCGTTAGATAGAGTTGAGTTTGTCAACTCTCCCAGGGGTTAGACGGCCAGAACTGCTCACCCCCTGGGGTTTTGAAGTTTTGTTGTCTTTATCTTTTTGTTTTTCCATAATGGTCCCACGAGTAGCTAGGGATGAACGGTTGTCCCAGGCAGAGCCCTGCATGCATGGGGAAGGCTGCTTCAAACTGGAGGTCACCCGGTGTCCAGAGTTCGCTTGCATGAGACCAAGCCCCTCCTTAGCCACGCAGTCCTCAGCGCACGCTGTTCCACCTTGACTTGGAATTGGAAAGAAGGAGAAATTACACCGATATGCGGGGTCGAAGTAAAGAAGAGGTTGGGCAAGTATTTCAGAAAAGAACAAAGAATGCGAGCTAAGACCCTAGGTTGGGAAGAAGGCCAACGCTCTGAAAAGGAAGGACTGCAATCTCGATAGGCAGACTTAAAGTTTGGCTAGGGTACTTTGGGGTTGCCAGTCTCCCCAGAAGGGGGAGATCTCTTGTGTAATCGAGAGCCGTCTACCCTTTGAGGGGAGATATTGTGTTATAACAAAGCTGGTCATAGTTCTCTCAGATCCCAACAGGTGGCAGCACAATCTACATTGCCAGATCCACCATCTTTATTTTAACCTAAATGTCACCACATCCGGTTCCGGTCCGCTCCACGCGCCGGGACCAGTACCACTAGGATCAGAGTGGTCCGCAGTAACCTTTTTCCCATCAGTTAGATCGCCGGCCGTTTGGATTACCGGGGTTCTGATTACCGAGACTCTGGTATACTAAATATTTTAAGAGGATGAAATGTCTCTTTTTTTTGTTAACATTTGACACTGAAACCTTGTATATTGTTATGGGATCAGAATCTGTAAATTTTTACGAGAGAATTGATAAATACTACCTTTATTACTTTCTGAAATAGCGACCTAATCAGGTACACCTAGTAGGTATTTTAAGAAACAGTAAGGTCTAGCTGTCAAGGCTGCCAGGGCACTTATCAATCCAAATGAAAAGGCAGACGAACTGGTAAAAAGAGGTTCGGAAGTTATTTCCCCTTGGCCCGAAACCCTACTGTGGTGTTCCAATTTTGTAAGGGAACCCAACAATTGATCTCACATTTATCATCCCTTTATATCCTGGACAAATAGGTGCACCATCCTGGAATTGAACCCCTTATTATTTAATATGTTGTGTGTGTGTTCTTTATATAATTACCGAACTAGATTCTCAACACTGGGATTCAGTTGCATAGAATAAATAAATCTATAAATAAAACATCTACCCTGTTTTCAAAAACAAAACAAAAATTACTGAAAAATTACTGAATTATCTGAAGAACCTAGGACCATGTACATTGACAAAATACAAAAATCTTGTAAATAAATGACAAGGTGAGACTGGAGGGGGCTGCTAGAGAAGAACTATATCTTTATATACCTATCATTTATGCCTATCAAATTCCATGGATCTGAAAAATGCAAGCATGTTGATAAGTGCAATCATACTAGTGCGAGTGTGTTTATGTGTGCGTGCGTGAGTGTGTGTGTGTGTGTCTGTGTGTGTGTGTGTGTGTGTGTGTGTGTGTGTGTGTGTGTGTGTGTGTGTGTGTGTGTGTGTGTGCGTAGGTGGGTAGGTGTGAGTTTGGATGTTGGGTGATTTCAGTCAGGTTATATGTGAGTCTAGGTATAGGTCAGTGTAAGAGTGTGATTGTGATTTCTTTCCTCTTTTTTTTTTTTTCTTCTAATCATTTTTAACATATTTCTGTGGAGGCTTGTTGTCTAATGTAGGTCTTTTGTTTCTAAATACAGTGCAACTCGGTTATTGCGGCCTCGGCCATAACGTCAACTCGGATATTCATTCGGAACGTCATTTATTTTTAGGTCCCGCCAAACTATATGTATTTACATAGGAAAAAACCTCCGATATATCGTCAGTAAATTCTCAAACCTCGTATATAACGTCAAGAAAATCGGGCCGAGATGAAGGCAACATATAGCTAAATAGAGAAAGTTCGGTCGGTGGTGCAACGTGAGGGCTTCGGCTATTGTTTAGCTACATTCTATTTTTAGAAATTCAAATTAAAATTATCTTTATTCAGTTATATACATATCTAAGTACATGAATAGTGTCATTAAAATATTAAATTAAAATTAAAATTAGTGGTAGATATCAACCAAAAGTACTGACAAAGTATACAAATACATAAATACATTGGAAAAAAGAGAGAAAGAGAGAGAGAAATTCATTTGTTTCAATTTACTTCCATCTTCCACTGTAAGTGGCTGAAATTATCCTAGTGGTTGAGGTCATCGCATCACCAAAACATAAAAGCAGCCAAAAACAAAAAAAAAACAAAAAACAACAGCGGCAGAAACGGCATTTTATTGCTGTCTTACCGCTAAACAAGGTGTGAGTTATAAGAGCGTGTGAGGAGGGATGTAAGATAGCAGACGTGTGTTCGGGCTTGTTTTTTAAAATCGAACCAACAGTTGAATTCATCAAGCCGAAGTTCATTGCAATATTTTCAAATTCGATTTTTTATATAGTAGAGTAGTCAGTCAGTCCTAAACATAAACTTACGGTGTATTTCAAATTACCTTCATTAAATGTCTTAATTTCATGTAAAAAATGTGTTTCCCTATTTTTCCTCGGTTTTAAATTAAAATTATGTAACCTCTTTTATGGCGTCACTCTGATTAGCGTCATTAATTGTGTGGTCCCTTCAATGACGTTATAACCAAGTTCCACTGTAATACATGTATTTAACTGTAGAAAATTTGTAATAAGCCGGAATAGAACCTTTTCCCAACGCGCAAGGTCTACATCCGGGGAATATTTCCAATGTATGTGTTTATTGATGCTATGTTTTTTGTTCTTTTTTTCTGGAAATAAACCTATTTATTAATACTTTATGCCCTTGTAAATTAAATATTTTTCTGTAGAGTCAATTAATAATATAGACATGAACAATCCAATATTTTAAAAGATTACTCAATATTGAGATTAATTGAAATAAATTAACAATAATACACTAGACTGTACAAAATTAACATATGTTTCAAATTATATTATCTTTATCACATGCAAAGAAATGAAAAGGTTAAGGTAAAAGTGGCTTGAAAATGGCATATTAGTCGACAAATGTTTCCAATAATAAACAGAAAATACCCCCGTCGCAGCAGACCTGCGTACTCAGCGAATTTCCAAATCAATAATATAATAATTATGATATATGACAAGTTTGGTCAAAATCTGTCGATAAACATGGGAATTATTTGCCTATTCTCCATAAGATTAAAATGGTAAAGAGTGAGTAGGTTTGCTGCTGTGAGGAACACTGAAAGTATACCATCAAAAATTTTATTTTTAACATTTATACCAACTTTTATCAACATCTGTCAGTAAATAAAGGAGTTTGCCTAATCTCCATATGATTAACATGGGAAAAGAGTATGCAGGTTTGCTGCCATGATTAACACATAAACTATGATTTTTTAGCACAAATGTATGGATCTCAACCACATGAAGCTAAATGTCAAGTTTCATAAAAAAATATTAGATAATAAGTGAAAAATTAATTTTTCCTAATCCTCCATAAGATTAACATTGGAGCCTTAAAATACAATGTACTGTGTTTAGATTTTTTTATATCTCGGTAACCGTTTAAGATAGAGAAAAACTTTAAGGAACTTAATTGTGTAGTTTTTTAAGCTGATTCCAATGGTGAAATATAAATTTTGAAATTTTTAAAAATTACATGTGAAAAACGCAGAAAACCCCATTTTGGGGTACAAAACCCCCCCCAAAGTACCCGTTCCCATTGACCGATATGTCTGGTTTACGAACTCGTCCGAGCAGTTGTAGGAATACACCTCTCTACCAAATTTGGTCTTGATCGGACCATTTTTACGAGAGTAATCGTGCTAACAGACACATATATATATATATACATATATACATATATATATACATATATATATAAAAATTTTAACGACTATTGTTTTTGGTCTCTGGGCACCTAAAGAAGAAAAAATAACATGGTCTCGGGCTTAAGTCTTACCATGAGACCTACGGTAATAGCTTCTTCCCTATGGGAAATTCGCTAAAAGGGTATTAATTGCTTTATTTGTTATTGAATTGTATGTATATATATATATATATATATTTGATGGACCAGCAGGATTCTAGAGTATGCCTGTCCAGATGAACGAGACTAATGTATAAACTAACTAAAGTTTACGTATTTGCAGCTAGAAGACTGTGGGGAAGAAGTAAGTGAATGTCTGTATAACGAGTACCTTAAAAAACTTAAAAGGTTGGATTCACAACAGTACTATTATCGTCACTTTCAAGTAAATAACGAAATACTAACAATAAGGGAGAACTCAAGCTTTGTTAGTGATGGTACAACTGGGCTCAGTACTTGGGAGGTGAGTTTATATTTATTTTTAGATGGAATAAAAATATTATAGGCCCCTAATCATGATAAATATAATTTTTGGTTTGAACCAGAGATTGGTCACTAAACTACAGTGTAATTATGTTGTATATTTACATCTTCATTTTGCTGTTGATTTTTAACTATTCCTGTTCACCTTTGTTAGACTCAAATATTTATTCTTTCTAATTTGTCTCATAGTGAAGTTTTGCTTGGGTTGTCATGTGGTATCATGGAAAGAATTGTAATTTTTACAGGAATCCTATTTTGCGATTGAAGGACAATAAATAGGTAATTTTTAATAATACAGTACCACTTTTGTAAAGAGTTAACTAAAAAAATATTCTTATATTCTGTTCATTATTATTTAAGTCTGGCATTATTATTCCCAGACTTACTAAAACTATAAACTCCACTCCACCTTTTTATGTGGCTAATCTTTTTTATTCACGCTTGCCATCATATATTGAGTTTCCTGTACCCTGCAGTAACATTACATACAAAAGTACAGTAGAAACTCGATTAACCGTCACCCTATTAACCGTCAGTCTCTATTAACCGCCACCCCGCTAGTGCAAAAAAATTATGTTTCCGCATCAGCGCAGAGCCAGATCTATTAGAGAGCCAGGCTCTATTATGAATAGTGACGACTGTACTTTACACCTGCAATGTGTATAACGAGTACCTTAAAAAACTTAAAAGGTTGGATTCACAACAGTACTATTATCGTCACTTTCAAGTAAATAACGAAATACTAACAATAAGGGAGAACTCAAGCTTTGTTAGTGATGGTACAACTGGGCTCAGTACTTGGGAGGTGAGTTTATATTTATTTTTAGATGGAATAAAAATATTATAGGCCCCTAATCATGATAAATATAATTTTTGGTTTGAACCAGAGATTGGTCACTAAACTACAGTGTAATTATGTTGTATATTTGCATCTTCATTTTGCTGTTGATTTTTAACTATTCCTGTTCACCTTTGTTAGACTCAAATATTTATTCTTTCTAATTTGTCTCATAGTGAAGTTTTGCTTGGGTTGTCATGTGGTATCATGGAAAGAATTGTAATTTTTACAGGAATCCTATTTTGCGATTGAAGGACAATAAATAGGTAATTTTTAATAATACAGTACCACTTTTGTAAAGAGTTAACTAAAAAAATATTCTTATATTCTGTTCATTATTATTTAAGTCTGGCATTATTATTCCCAGACTTACTAAAACTATAAACTCCACTCCACCTTTTTATGTGGCTAATCTTTTTTATTCACGCTTGCCATCATATATTGAGTTTCCTGTACCCTGCAGTAACATTACATACAAAAGTACAGTAGAAACTCGATTAACCGTCACCCTATTAACCGTCAGTCTCTATTAACCGCCACCCCGCTAGTGCAAAAAAATTATGTTTCCGCATCAGCGCAGAGCCAGATCTATTAGAGAGCCAGGCTCTATTATGAATAGTGACGACTGTACTTTACACCTGCAATGTGCGTGAATCATAGGCGGTAAGGATAGTGACCCAGCTGGTTAAGCCCTTACACTGTCTTCTGCAATCCACTGCTACTGTTTCATTTCAGTTCAGTATAGTGCGTGGAATAACCGACTATCAGAACTAAGGGTGGAAACCAGAAGGCTGTTCAATAAGGCAAAAACAGATGGAGGGTGGCAAAGGTACTCCAATGCCCTTACTTTGTACAACAAAGAGATAAGGCGAGCTAAAAGGGACAGCTTCAGGAGGTTTTGTGGGCAAATTACCTCTATTCCAGAGTGGGCCAGACTGCACAAGACCTTGGTTAGGGACTGCACTTATGGGACAATGTCACTACAAACCCCGGTGGGGGGCTACACAGAGGATGAGGTTCAACGCACTCTCCTTCTCCTGGAGACACATTTTCCAGGGTGCAGACCGCTGGGGGGGGGGGGTGACAACAGAACTAAGAGCAGTTAGATCTCAAAAGGATGACTGGAAAGTGGCTAAAGCAGTCATTTCACCAGGGAGGTTAGAATGGGCCATCAACTCTTTCGAGCCCTTCAAGTCGCCTGGAATAGATAGCATTCTTCCGGCACTACTCCAAGTGGGAAAGAGGGAGATACTACCCTACCTCTTAGGAGTGATGAGATGTAGTTTAGCAACGGGGTACTACATACCCTCGAAATGGAGGAGGGCAAGGGTAACCTTCATTCCAAAAGTAGGCAAAAAGGACAATAGTCAACCTAAGTCCTACCGTCCCATAAGTCTAACCTCTTTTCTGTTGAAAACAATGGAAAAGATGGTGGACAACCACATAAGGTCAGAAGTGCTGAGGGTTTACCCTCTACATCAGCAGCAGCAAGCATATCGGGTGGGAAGATCAACAGATACTGCCCTATATGAGCTGACAAAAGTGATCAGGCAAGCACTGGACGGGAAAGAGACCGTTTTATGTGCCTTCCTGGACATAACAGGAGCCTTTGATAATACCTCTCATTTAGCAATAGAGGAGGTATTGGAAGGTAGAGGGGTTGATAAGACCACAACCCGGTGGATCAGGAATATGCTGTCCACAAGAACGGTGGAAACACACGTAGGAAATAGAATTATTCAAATGGGTACAGTGAGGGGGTGCCCTCAGGGCGGGGTATTATCACCCCCCTCCTTTGGAGTCTGGTAGTTGACGAGCTTCTTGGGAAACTAACCAGGAAGGGCTTGTGATGCATCGGATATGCAGATGATGTAGTCATCATCGCAAGAGGGAGGTTCAAAAACACTCTCTGCGATCTAATTCAGGGGGGGCTTGGCTGTACAGAGGCTTGGTGTGAGTCTGTGGGGCTGTTAGTCAACCGTAAGAAGACATCACTTGTGCCTTTCACAAGAAAGAGGAGACTTGAGCATCTGAAGACCATCAGGCTTGAGGGGGAGGAGCTTGAGTGGAAATCAGAAGTAAAATTTCTAGGGTTAATACTAGTTAAGAAACTTATGTGGAATAGACACATAGAGGAGGTGACCAACAGGGCTAGTAATAGCCTGATGACATGCAGAAGATATGCGGGGAAGATGTGGGGTTGTAACCCATATATACTGAGAAGTATGTATACCCTGTTAGTGAGGCATATCATTACATATGAGTGTGTGGTCTGGGCTGGTAGAACCAAGGTTGAAGCAACAAGGAAAGCCCTGGAGAAAGTACAGAGGCTGGCATGCGTTATCATCACAGGGTACAGAAAGGTACTCTTCAACCTAAGCAGAGGATACATGAAAAGGGAGATTGTGATCCTGTCAGATAGCCAGGCTGCCATTGGAGCCTTGAGCTCAGCAACCTTCAGATCCAAGATGGTCTGGGACTGTCGGAGAAGTCTGGACCAATTGGGGAAGAACAACAAGTTGTCACTACTTTGGGTACCTGGACACCAAGGTGTTTAGGGGAATGAAGTAGCAGACAAACTGGCTAGGGTAGGGGCAGCCACCCCCTTTGTAGGACCGGAGCCAGGTTGTGCACTGGAGGACTCCTATTTTAAAAAGAAATTAAAGGAGGAAGAGAAGGAAGCCAGAGGGAATGCCTGGACCGCTCATTCGGGATGCCGACAGGCTAAGGAAATGCTTGGAGGGCATAATATAAGAAGGTCTGAGACCATGATCAGGCTTAAGAAAAACAATCTAAGGATACTGACGGGATTTTTAACCGGGCATTGTAGGCTCAGGGGTCATCTGAGCAAGATGGGCATTGTTCAAGAGGGGGAATGTCGATTCTGCCAATCTGGGGAGGAAACACCTAGACACTTATTGGCCGAGTGTGACGCGATAGGTCAGAAGAGAGCCGGAAGTTTGGGAACACACCAGGTGGCGGTGGAGGATTTTCCAAAGTTAGAACCCCTCATAATACTAAACTTTATTAAGGCATTAGGACTAGAGGGGGTTCTCTATTCAAGAACTAGAGACTAGTCTGGGGGGCACAATAGATCTTATAGGTCGCAGTGCAATCTTTCCCCTAGATTTTATCAGTATCAGTATCAGTATGGTGCGTGGCTACAGTGAACTGAAGTTATTGCCGATTTCGAGTGCAATGCCTACTAGTGTTTTATGTGCTTTACCATTTATTGTTGATAGTATTGTTTATACGTAGTGTGTAATGTCTTCTGTTATGGCTGAGAACGGAAACGTGTAGTTTTGGGACTTGACAATAAACAATAAATTATTAAATGCTGGTGCTTCATCTCAGAAAAATTAGAAACATGACCACCTAAAAAGCTCGACGGGGAAAGAAACAAAAGAAAATGACGGATTATTTTAAAAACTAAATACCGGTAACGTACGTTTTGAGAGTAAAGGTACGTACATGTACAGTTGATATTTCATTGTTTTCCTAATAAAATATTTTAATAAAGTATTTTTCACTTGAACTGACATAGTTTTGTTTTTTTATTAAAAATAAATTCACATTATGTACTGCACAGTAATCATGAAAAATAATTACGACGTACAATGGCGCCGTTATAACATGCAAGGCAGTGAATTTCGATGTTGCCACGCCAAACACTGTGTAGGTTCTAAGTTGTATCGGCGCTATTATTATTTCTTTTATCCGTCTATTCGGTTTTACGTCATGGTCACCGTCCCGAAGGTGATGGTTAATCGAGGTTCTACTGTACCCAAAAATTCAAATCCATCACTAATTTTCTCATTCCCTATTCACCTAAGAGGCTGAAATTTGGAACAATGATTCCTTAAACCCAAAACAGGAAAATTAAGAGATTTTGGTCACAATCTAATCATAGAGCTCCATTCCAGTGACTTAAAATTACCCATATTATTCTTATGGCCAGATTTAGAATTTTGGTACCACTAGGCCCAAAGTTGTTCAAAGTTTCTTTTCTAAAAAACATTTCTTGAAAAATTATGTCAAGCCTCCTATATTATTAAGATTATTTTAATAATACAGAGGTATTGATATAATTTTTTCTGGAGATACAAGACAACCCACTGAGTGCTCCCATACTCCATGTTAATTAATTGAAATTGTGAATGTATCACCTAGCTGTTAGTCATTGTAATCCTGCATACAACGTTTACTTATAACCGGTTGTACCGCGCCACACAAAATTTGACGCTCCAGGCCAGTGCCTTGTGGGCTTAGTGTTAAATCCGGCTCTGGTTATTCTTACGGAGTAAGAGTGAGGGGGAGTAAGGGGATTTTACTAAAAATGTGTTTATTGTGAGTATTTGCTTAACAGTAAATACAACACGTGTATTTTTCGATAGCTTAAATGCGAATGAGCTGAAATAATCGTTAACATTAATTCAAATTATTGCTGAAAAAACATGATAATTTTTATAATTTAAATAATTTTTATGATGCTTGTTACTAAACAAATTTCATATCCAAGGAAATTAAACAATTCAAAATTATGGTTTAAAATACCTTTCTGTCAATGGATCCTGGTGTAGTTTTTCAACTACGGCCGTTTCGTGTTGCTTGATAAACTACACCAGGATCCATTGACAGAAACGTTAATATTTTCCTTGGATATAAATTAATACGTAAAAATTAGAAACCGATTGACGGACAGAAACCTGTTTCCAGATAGGCATTATTCGTTCTAATGTGTTTGGTTTTACCAGCTAAATCATCTGAAAAGTTTTTCTACAGTCGCATCTGAACACTCTGAATATATATAGCTCTCAAACCATTAACCTATTTTCCTTGGATATAAATTGATACGTAAAAATTATAAACCGATCGACGGACAGAAAACTGTTTTCAGATAGGCATTATTTGTCCTAATGTGTTTGGTTTTACCAGCTAAATCATCTGAAAACTTTTTCTACAGTCGCATCTGAACACTCTGAATATATATAGCTCTCAAACCATTAACCTTGATTAACGTTAAGTTGATACTTGACTTAATAACATATTGTCAGATATAACCAAATCTTTTTTAAAAAGATAGTCAAAGTCAAAAAATAATTTATTTCCAGAAAATATAACATCGCTACATAATCTCTTAAATAAAAAATAAAAAAAACAATAGTACAATATAAGTACAATTTATAAATTAAAATTATTAGGAAATAAGCCTACATGGGCAGAATGCTTGTGCGTAGACTTGGTCATCACAGTCAGCGAACAGTGAAGTTAGTTCTGGTAATTTGGAAAAAAAAATTTAAATTGTGAATAAAAAATTAGAAAAAGAAATGTGTAAAAAATGTATCGTAAAAATTGGTGGATTCAGAAAAAGATAAATGGTGTTAAAACTCAGTTACTAATACTAAAATTATTAAACTACGGTACTACAAAAAAATATAGTACTGGAAGGGCGGCAGCAGGAGGATAAGAGCACAAAGAGCGATAGTGAAGTAGGATCAGGTCTGCCTGTACTCGGCAGTGATAAGGTGTTCAGCCTCAGAGACCCCAAGAGTAATCAACCACTCTGTGACCCGTTTTTTAAAAATGTTGACTGAGTTTGAATCAAAAAGACGGATGTTATTAAAGCGAGATTTTAAATTTCTATACAGAACAACAGAAATATAGAATGAATTTGTAGTTGAATATGATTTAGTTAAGTGTGCAGTTGTAATTCCAATATTTTGCGAGTAACGAGTCCTGTAAGAATGGTCTACAAAATCAAAGATGTTCTCTAAATTTTTGAAAATATTAATCAATAAATTCTTTATGAAAAGCTGCCTTACACTGAGTAAAGAAACTTCACGAAACAAGCATTCTGTTGGAAAACGAACTGGTTTATTAAAACAAACTTTAATTACGGTATTAACTTTTGTAAATTTTTTAACGGCTCTAAATTTGATGAATACATTCCGCCCCATACTATTATGCCCAATGAAAGTAATGATTGAACATAAGCGAAATATGCTAATCTTATCTCTTGGTCATTCAGGATTACACGAAGTTGTCTAAAAGCATAAACATACTTTCGCAATTTTGAAATTAAAAATGTAACATGCTCTTGCCACTTTAGACGATTATCAAAAACCACTCCTAAATATTTATAGGAAGTGACTCTTTCAATGGATTCGCAAGAGCAATACATATTATGATTGTTGCCACATGAATGTATGATAAGATTTTGTAGATTATAGTCAGAATTGTTTGTTAAAGATATTGGCATGAATTTTGTTTTTGACACATTTAAGGAAAGAACATTCTGATCAAACCACCTTTTTAAAACCATGAGATCACTATTAGCTTTAGATTGAACCTCGTCCCAGTTCTTTCCTTTCTGAAAGATTAGTGTGTCGTCTGCAAATAAAATGATTTTCCCATTAAGAGTAAAATTTGTGACATTATCAATGTGTATAAGGAATAGAACCGGACCAAGAGTACTTCCCTGAATTACTCCATAATCGATAGATCGGGTATCACTCGGGATGCCATTAATTACCACACACTGACTTCTCTCAGATAAATAACTCCTGAACCATGAAAGAGCAACACCACGAACTCCAATATTCTCTAGTTTATCCAATAACTTTAGCCTGTCAATAGAGTCAAAAGCTTTCTTCAGGTCCAAAAAAACCAGCATACTTCGCTCATTCTCAGAAATAGATTTATTTATTTCACCACTAATGTTAAATAAGGCGTCCGATATATTTCTATCTTGAATAAAACCATATTGGTTATCACTCAAAATTGAATTGGCTCGAAGATATGAAACTAGTTGTTCTTTAACTATCCGTTCTAGAATTTTAGAAAACACACTTAGCATAGATATAGGGCGGAAGTTGTTAACCTCTGTAAAGTCGTCTGATTTATGAAGGGGAAATACTTTTGCTATTTTAAAAATGTGTGGAAAAATGCCGGAGGTCAAACTTAGATTTATTAAATGAAGGATTGGTCTTGAAAATATGTAAAAATGCTTCTTAAAAAAATCAGCCGAAACCTCATCAATACCAGGGGCAGACCCTCCCCTGAGTGAGGTCACGTGTCGTATGACGTCATGTTCTGTTACAGTATGTAGAGTAAAGTCAGTTTGTTGTCTGTAATCGGTGTCGTTTAAAACTGCAGTCCCAGCCGAATTTATATTATTTGCTAAGTTCTGGCCCACTTGTGAAAAAAAGTCATTAAATCTGTTGGCGATTGTTTTAACTGAAGTGTCTTCGAAATTAGAAGTGCCAGGGGAAAATTTAGATAAGGAAAATCCTTCTCGACTATTTACTCTCCCTGCTAACTCATTGACCACACCCCAAAATACTTTGGGATCCTTCTCACCATTGTTATTTATTTTTTCCCTGTAATAATTACGTTTAGCATGTCTTAATGAAATGCTTAAACTCTGCCTAACTCCAAGATATTGAGCTCTCAAGTGTTCATTAAAGGGTTGTTTTTTTTAAATTTTACTTAGTTTATCCCTCTTTCGAATATCTCGAATCAAATCTATTGAAATCCATGGTTTAATCTTTTTCAATCGTGGATTGACCCTAAAATTTTTATTGGACTGTTGTATTGAATTTTTAATAATCAAATTAAAGTTATCCGCAGATTCATGAATTTCAAAGCAGTTTAAAACAGTACCCCAGTCTGCCCTAGTGAGATTGTCTGATAGTAAAGTATGGTCAATGCAAGTGTGAGTGCGTTCTGAGGAGTGACGTGACCTTGTAGCAGTGTCGGTGTTGCGTGATGAGGTCCTAGTCATAGTGATGGCGAGGGCTGTGCCGTAGTGGTCAGTGATGTCTGTCTGGAAAACTGCTGAGCAAATATTATCAACTGGATAGCGAACAAAAATGTGATCCAGACAAGACGTTGAGTTTTGCGTGACACGAGTCGGCTTGTATATACATTTGACTTGGCCATTCCCTAATAAACAGTTCAAGTAATAATATCAGCTTTAATTAGATCGATATTTACATCACCTACAAAAATACATCTTTCCCTAATAGATAACGCATTATAATAATCTTCAAGCCCAGTAATAAATGTATTAACATCACTATCATGTGTTCTATAGATTGCAAGAAGATTAAATTTATCAGTACTACATTTGAAATCCAGACTCAAGCCAAAAACATCTCCAATTGTTACTTCCCTACAGTTAAAACTTAACCTGCTGTTAATATAAATTGAAACACCGTCATTTTTGTTCCGTTGATTCTGAGTTGTGACAAGTTCAAATCCCTCTATACCCTCCCCTTCCCCACCAACCCTCGACCAGCACTCTGATAAAATAATAAAATCAAGTTCAAATATAAATGAATGTAAGAAGAGCAAGAGCTCATCTAGATTCTTTTGAATACTACGAATATTAATATGAAATAGCCTTAAGCTTTCACCACCAATTTTCAAATTATAAAAATTATAATACCTAATCATTTTGTGTGTCTAACTGAAGACACTTTTGAAAATCTGGAAAGTTGTTGTCCTGGTCCATCTGCAGCATAACCCTCGCACAGCCTCCTGCCCAGTCTAGGATTTATAACTATCCTCTTAGGAATAAATAATAATAAATAATAATAATAATAGATAAACTCAAGAAATTAGATATATACTGAGAGTTATTTAATTATGCAACTCAAACATAATTAATACATGAATAGTGACAACATGAATAGACCATATTAAATTAAAACACACTCATTTTTATACCCATATTAAAAATTAAAAATAATAAAAAAGTAAATTATGATTTTTGTTGTTTCTTTTAAGCAAAAGCTTATGCTGTATTGTTATAATTATGTAAAGAATACTGTATAAGGTCCAAACATAATTAAAACAATACAGTTTGACGGACTTCCTTCTTATTTTATTTACTATCTTTTTAAAGATAGAAACAGTAGTGGATTTAAGAAAATTTGGGCCCTAGTTGAACTTAATGTGCGGCCCCTCCCTCCCATGATAGCCCCTCCCATTCGTGATAGCTTTTTTTTATTTGTGCTAAAATGCGTAGTTCATTGAAATAAATACAAAATTAGTATAATGAAAAATAATGATGTCTATCTTTCCCAGAATTTCAGGCACGTGCTTGAGGTGTGGTCGAAAAGTGCTCTGCTGACAATAGTCAGCTATCCTATCAATCATCTGATAGATAATCAGTCTTCAATACAACTGTTTAACATGTTCAGTGCGATGGACGCCGAACGGCGTCCAAGCGGTGTACGTCTGCTCGTGCGGCAGAGGCCGATCGGTGTCTCGCACAACATTACTTTTGGTGCTAAAATATCAGCTGATCTTTCATTTAATATGTTTTCCCGCTACAGTGTATTGTTATTGATGAGTTTGGTTATGTTTTTGTGGCAATCGTTTGTAGTTTTGCGTGTGTTCGTAATACTAAAAATAATGGATGAAAATCCAGGACCATCTAATAGTGTTAAAAATTATGTTACTCTAAATACAGTCTCTAAAAATGTTAGTTTTTATATTTATTTTTAAGTATCACACAGGCTTAAAATTTTAACTTAATGTTTCGTAACCAATTTCAATTCAAAATACAGCATGAATACATGAAAATACTCGTATTTATGGCTTATTTATATTGTAAAATTAATTCAGTTTAGTACTTATAATGCAGTTTGACCTTTTATTTTTGTTTTCCGAAATACAGATGTATCACTATTCATTTAAAAACATATTTATGTCTTTGTAGCAATTGATTCATGCGCGGATGCCTATGGGCATTCACAGCATTCAACACCAAAACTATAAAAATTTATTGCTAATGGCTGTGGACGCCCATAGGTGTCCATACATAATTTTCATATATATTGACTATATTACACATAGAGTACACAAATATGCACAAATATACTTAATTTTAAATGCCTTTGAAAAAATAATGATGCAGCTCCTGGGGAAAGGCTTGCGAATTCTTCCATAGCAGTGAACGTGTTAAAATTCTTAAATCTACAAGATTTTACAATTTTATAAGATGAAACTGTTGATAGTTTACAACTTTAATAAAAAAACTCTTTTAGGGGTGTCTTCACCAAACAAATCATTCTAGATTTATAAAAACGGTAATCTCGGGATCCTGGGATCGGCTTTAATCAATCCCGAAATTCCGGGTTTGAAATTTAGGTACAGTATTGAGATCCCTAATTGGGTATTGGTTGGGGGACTGGCGGTTTTTGTGTCAAACTGTCTAACGTGTCACCTAGTCCGTGACCTAGAAATTGAAACAGCTGACTGTCTTGATTTGTCCATAGTTATTTCACACAAATATACACTTGAGTTAATAGCGTTATATAGATTACTAGACCTCACGGTTTAAATATTTTTCAACAAGTTTGAAACTCTTTTATCGATTGTTAAATCTTCCAATTTATAAGTGATTTTATCATGAATACATTAGATCAAAATAGATTCATTGATATTTATAGTATTACGGTTGCTAGCTTTGGTTCATTGATAGTTATAGTAATACGGTTGCTAGCTTTGGTTTACTTTTTTTATTATCTGAGCCTACAAGAGTAACAACAAATTCTATTTCCTTTATAGAGCATATGTTGTTCAGAAGTGAAAAGCTATTTTCTGTAGAAAATGTAAGTTTTATTATTGACACAGCAGAACGGATCACAGAATGACAGCAGTGTGCATTAAGCTTGACCTAACTGTTCAAAATGTAAATCTACGGTCATGTAAAGATAAAATTAATCTGAAATATCTACAGTCATGTAAAGAGAAAATTAATTTGAAATAGCTTAATATACACCGTACCGTCGCTCAATATGCAATGTCTCGTTGACCTTTAGCTTTAGCCTTAAGCAATATATAAATAAGTACTATGATACTAATATTAGAGGTAAAAATAAGGATGTGTATATTAAACTTTGGATAGTCTTTAAGACTCATGAATATCATAAAATTAAAATTAATGTACAGTGTAAAAATCACCTAGAAAATTTAGACTTAAGATATAACTATAATCGTGTAAGAATCATGTAATTAATGAGATAAGGATGGCCAAAAATGAGTAATACAGTAATACGAACTCTCAAGTAGTCGTTGCTTGCAAGTCGGTCTGTGTAAACCGCAAGTCGTTACGATTTGTCTGAGTTGGAGTCAGGTGGGAAGGTTTGTGTAAATTTCCACATACCTCTCGGGTTTGCAACGCCAAGTCGGAGGGCTTCATCGACTTGGGTTTACTTGTAAACGGTGACTCCGTTAAATCGGTCTCCTCAGTTGTATTGTTGAGGTGATGACCAGCAATTTTTCAATATGTTCAAGAATTTAACTTGATATAAAAAAATACCCCTGTCGCAGCAGACCTGCGTACTCAGCGAATTTCCAAATCAATAATATGATAATAATATTATATGTAAAGTTTTATCAATATCTGTCGATTAATATATGAATTAGTTATTTGCCTATTCTCCATAAGATTAACATGGGAAAGAGTATGTAGGTTTGCAGCTGTGAGGAATACTAAAAGTAGGCATTTATAGCAGAAACAATTTTTATTTTGACAATTTATATCAACTTTAATCAACATCAGTCCATAAGTAAAGTCCAAAAATGACCAACACTGACATTAACTGTTAACTAACTAGTGAAAATAAAGCAACACAAAATCAGCTCTTAATGAAATATTCACATTATTTCTTTATTATTTATTATTTCTTTTTTATTTATTATTTTTAACTGGGATGGTGGCGACGTCCTGTAATCCAGCTACTTGGAGGTCACGAATTGTGGATAGTTGTGAGAGATGGTCGGTGGATGTAGTGTTCTCTTATGTGGATTAACATCCACACTATTAAATACTGCGTTAATCTGCAAAGACCATCCTCATAACTAGACCAATTCGTAATTCAGAGGCTGTGGTTCAGATTCCACGTTAAACTGTAGGTCCCTTAGTTGCCATCGGCTGTTGGGCTATTAATTAACAGTCCTGTCCAAGGAACATGTCAGCCTTAGTCAGTAACAAGACTACAAGATCGCGCCACAATCATACTACATTCATTTCTCATTCATAATTGGCTTAAAATACTTACCTGGGTAGGTCGCCATTTCAGTTAAAAGTATAAAGTATTGCATCACATCTTTTTTTTCATAAGCTAACACGTACAAACTTTACAGGCCAATGGAGCTCACCCCTAAGGTTAAGTACAAAATGAATACTGTATGCCTATATCATTACTCGAAACTGAGACAATCCAAATCACAAATCATTAAAATCGAGCCAGATATTATTGAGTTATAAATGGTGTAACTAACACGACTTTGTTTTATATAATTAGATAAGTCTTAGTAGGTGGATATGATTATTTTTGATTTCTTCGTAATGCATCTTCCTCCGTATTATTAGAAACTTATTTATTCAGATGCCTGGTATTTTCAGCAGAAATTTAAGATCCTCTAATCAAACTTAGAGACAAAGCAAAGCCGTCGCCACTTAATTTAGCCCAAAACTGTATAAACATTTCCAAATTTCTTGAAACCCATTATTTCCCCTTATTTGAACAGGGTGACCGTATGAATAAATTGGCACCCTGTATTATAGAGAGGCTTTGAGATATGACAGGTATTGAGGGGGTGGGGTGGGATAGTCATAGATATATATAACTACAATACTATATAACAACGTTGTTATTATAGATATCTATGGGGATTGCACGTGCGTAAAAGGCCCGTCGTGGTGTGGTTTGTAGGGGTGGGGCTGAGGGCGCAAGATCAATGCCATCTACTAATATAAATGTTTCAATACTAAAAACTTTGTCTCTGAAGTAATTTTGACTTTCTCATAAATAAGTGATTGTAAAACATATTTTTCAGTTCAGGTCAGACGCCTAATTCGAGTGCTAAAAACTTGAGCGTTTAGCCCGGTGATCGCGTCCCTAGTTTCAGGCTTGAAGACCCTTATGTTCCCTTATGTCCCTTGGCGACCCTTATGTTGAGTGCAGATTTTTTTAATAGTTAATTATGTACTAAACTACATATTTTAGGGTACAATAATGGATAAATAGTTTTTTTTCTAAATAACAAACAAGTAAATTACATAGAAAACTATTAAAAAGATGAGGGGAAGACAAATCAGTTGGCGCTAATAGTATGGTGCGCTGGATGTATACGTAAGGCAGACTGAGCGAAGCGGAGAGAGCTCGGCCCGCTTTGCTCTGTCACTGTGCAACATTAAAGACAAGTGTGTTAATCCAAGTTCAGTTTATAATCTATAAAACAAACAAAAAACAGTGTAGAGTAGGTTAAAAGGAAAATCAAGATGATAGAAAATTGTTTTCATATATTTGCCATTGTCTGTCTGATTTTAAGAAGATTACTATGATGTTATGATCCTATGATTGCTGATTGCTATGTAAAATCATTTTGGCTTCTTGTCAAGTCTCTGCGACCTTCCTGCAGGAATGGAAGCAGTGAGGACTACTATAATCCCTTAAAAATCATTACCGCCATTGTATTTCTTATTGTATTACTAAGTAGTATCAAGTACCATACACTTTGCCAAAGTTTGATTATGAGTATAGAGACATTATACTAGTTCCTTCATTTGAATTTCCTCATTTATTAAAGGTATATTTGTATTAAAAAAGACAACCAGTGCAGGATTAAGGATCTTTATCTTGACTGAATTCCAGATTTGAAAAGATTTCCAGGACTAAAATTCATACATAAGTGTTTCTCTTATAAGATATATCTATGTTGACCTGTAACCAACACTAGTTGGCAGTTTTCTAACTTTTTCTGAGATCTTCAATAAAACAGAATAATTTAATTAACTGGGAGTATTAGCCATATAAAATATACCTTTTTTAGTTTGACTCTTAGTAAGGTTGATGCATTTGCCAATGCAAAATCTAGACATAAGAAGTTTATGTAAGCCCTAAAAGTCCTAGTAATTTTGTTTTAGTATTTGACATCGCATACAGCTTCAGTTCCTTTTTTGTATCCCATTATTATTACTGCGATAATGTATTATTATACATTAATTATCTAAATATTTTTATTTCAATAATCCAATTTAATTAATTTTTCCTTGCAAGGGTGGCTGGGGCAACAGAAATGTGATAGGTCCATCTGTGGAAAATTTGTAAAGCTGGCCCTGCTGATGTCTAATTTTTTACAGGGAGGCCTAGCTTTAGCAGAGTGGTGTGTTGGCAACGTGCCTCTCCTTCGTTCGAGGCGAGTTCTGGAACTGGGCTGTGGCCTTGGACTAACAGGTCTCTGTGTCTCCATCTGTTGTCGTCCACTCTCTTACACGTTCACAGATCACCACCCATCAGTGCTACGAGCTGTAGAATATAACCTTCAACTCAACAGACAACTGGTTACAGACACTCAGCTCAAAACCCAATTGTTGGATTGGGAAAACATTGATAACCAACTAGAGAAGGACGTGGATATAATTTTGGCAGCAGGTTTGTATTCACTGTTGGTTAGTGAGCTTATACCTATTTTTGCTTTAAGCTCAGATCACATGAGTGAGAACCACTTGCATTGAGATGGATTTATTAACAGGGGGCAGTTTAGCCCAGGGAATAAATAGGTCGGATGTGATTATTCACTGTTTTAATAGCTCGATTGTATTATAAAATAATTTTCAATAATAAAAAAAACTTGTTTTCTTAAAATCTACCATTCTACTATTTGGAACTAATAATTCGATCACTAATTCCGATCCAGCAGTTAATCTGTAAAAATGAACTTTCTTTCTTATTCTTCCTGAATTGTCAAAATATAGTGTAAACAGATGTTGACATTAGAAAATTAATGTAAACATTGAAACCTTAGTGTTCACAGCTGTTGATATTCAAGTCATTTTATGTTTTCAGTACCTGGTGACCGAGCTTTGCTTGGATAGAATAAGACATGTATTATGCAAGTTAATTAACAAAATTAAAACACATTTATTACTCAATGAAAACATTTATGCGGTTTAAATAAAACTGATTTTATACACCTTAATTAATATAGCACAAACAATGAACAAAAATATAATCTACGGATAAGGATCGATCCCTATATGTGAAACATACACGCTACCACTGAACCACGGCATCGACTAAATCAAGGCTGTCGTTTAAAGGTTTTTGGCTGACCTCAATTTTTTTAGCTAATCATAAATTATTTAATTATCCATACAGATATTATTAGCCTGTGATCAACTGAATTGTTAGAAACGGGAAGAGGATTGAAAAGCAAAAGAGAAATTAAATGTACACCAATTAATTGGTTCATTACATTACAGTTCATTATTCAAGCAATATAATGAATACGTTTTCTACCAAAACACGAAAGATTTTGGAAATACAGTACTTTTCTCTGCTTTTATTTCGCACAGTTATTTTACCCTTTAGTTTTTCAAATTGTTTAGTAATTTGATAATTTTTCATTTATACATAAAATAAATATTTATGCAAAACTATTCACATATTGTTCACCACCATCTTCAATCAACAACACTGTAAAACGGTTATATGAGTTGCACGAGTTTAAGATCTACCTTTGTGTGAAATTCCAAAACGGTTGGTTCAGTGTTTTTCACGTTTACTTGCCACAACAAACCCACAAACCAACAGAAACCACCTCTTCTTTATAATATCATAGATGATCATCTGCCCAACATTTAAAGGCTAAAATCATCTTCATTTAGCAATGATCTTCAAAATTGAATAGACCAAGAATTATATCGCTGATGAGGTGTGTTTAAACCCTTGAAAATAGTTAAGGTTTAATAAATACATATATAATGTGATACTTTTAGGCAATTATGTAATAATTATTATTATAAATAATTGTTCCACTAAAAGAAAGGTGATAAAAAATCTCATTTTTATGGACATCCCTGGTATTTTTCTTATTAAATTTTAACAGAAGTACAAGATACTAATTTAATTGATTGCATCTGCTTCAATCAAGAAATATAAATACTTCACTTTTCAGTAATTCTATACTTTCCAAATCAAAACCTAATTTGTTGTTAGTTAAATTTTAATTTAATTTAATATTTGTAGATGTGGTGTTTGATGAGAGATTGTTCACTGGTCTGGTAAATACATTGAATCACTTCTTGGACAAAACCTCTGCATTTGCTTTATTGGCCTGCACAGAAAGAAACCCACAGACTCTTTCCAACTTCTTAACTCAACTTGGTAAGTAACTTCCATGTCAATTTATTGTTAGATGGTTTTTTAGTACTTTTTATGTTTGCCATGATAATGGCAATTTTAATATTGTGATAGAATTTTAACTTAATTCAGACAAATACAGTATATACTTGTGACTAATACCATCACAGATATCAAAAAGTATTAACTCGTAAACTAGATATTACCGTTAAATATTTAGTTTTTATCTCTATAAATAAAAATGAATGAATGTATTTATGCATGTATGTATGTATGTCCTTTATGAAAGAACTACTCATACGACCGCCATGAAATTTTAGAAAGTTGCTCTTTATGTGTCCAGGAAGGTTTTAATGAAATAAAATTTTCAAAAACTCCATAAGTTTTCATTTTAATGTTAACCTTATGGGGAATAAGTTTGTTTACAACTTTTGTACAATCAAATATTTTTTTTCTTATGCTACAGCTGTTGGTTTACTTTCCATTAGCAGTATGCTTTACTATCCAATGCTATCTGAATCATTCATCAATGTAAAACTATGAAGCAAATGTGCTGTACAAAATGAAGAGCATTATTCGCCACGTTAATAGTTTACGGTTTTTGGCAATTTTGTATTTTTATTTTCTGTCTGATTAAAAGTCTTGTTTTTATATGTTGGCCAAATAAAAAATAATAACAATGTTTATACATAATTACGTTTATTTTAATAATCAGCTGTTGTATATCTATCCTATAAAAGACGTATTTATTACAGTTAGGTTTGGTTTGGGTTTAGGTTGGATTAGAAAATAGTGAATCAATTTACTCAGATTTATTTGTTTTGTGGGAATGTTATTAATATGTCTTATCATTTCAGTATTGTTATTCACTATGCCACGCCTCAAAATAAATATCTACACAATGAAGCCGTAATGCTATTCGACAGAAAATGGTCAATCTTAATGTTAACATGTTTTAACTGTTAGGCGTTATGAAGTTTTCCGTGTCAGCTAGTTAAATATAAAGTGGCTCACTACCTACAGATGGTGCCATTATTTTGTGCTCATGGCTTTTATAACTTTTATACATTATAAAAGCTTCGATCTACCCCCGGCCGAAAAACTCAACACAGTTGGATGAGCGGCCACCAGTAGTGCTCTATCAGTAGGCAGACAAGGGGAAGGGCCGCAAAATAGGTTGAGGGGATCGTGCTCTGTTCGGGAGATTTCAGGAGTTGTCGGTTATCACTAGTTGTTGTCAAACAAACTCGAAACCACGTGACTTTCTGCGGCGAGTCCTGGTGGCTAAGCCGTGCAGTTAATTATGAGACATCCTGGAAGAGAACATTTGTATTTCTTTCTCAGATTTTCGTATTATTCCACATCTTTATTTAATAACCGATTATATCTCGAAACGCTTATCAACATAAACTTTTTATGACAAAATATTACAAAAATTACAAAAGACAAAGTTGAAATAAATAAACTTTAGAGAGAGAGAAAACATAAAGTAAGAGACATTTATATTACTTTACATATTATATTATATTTATATGACATACCTAATAGGCAACCCCCTACAAATGTTTACACCCCTAGACTGCCATTCGCCAGAATGGCATTTGCGATAAAACTGGTGCGACTTAAACTTCTTGTAGCTGCTCACGGTACATCGAAAATGTACTATTATATATACCTTTGTAAAGGGGAGATCATAATCTACGTCCTTAGTAGTATTTGCAATTTTTATACTTAATGCATTACATCGTATGATTACATTTAGTTACGGGTGTTACGACGTCACGCCAGCAGCTGTTCGAGTCGTACGCTTTACATTGTGTTAGATTCGTGCTATTGGGTTAGTGTTTCATTGTGTATTTTGCGTGAATTTTCTGTAATAACATATGAATTGTTCATAACAGCTTTCTCCTTGTATTTAGTGTTATAATTATATGTCGGCCTAATGTCATTCAATGTCTTTACAATGTTTTTAAAATTTATTTGGCGATTACTCTCATAGACCCTGGACTAGGCAGTTAAGTGTTTTGCATACATATAAAGGTTTTTGAACATGGGTACTTTTATTTCTTTTTATATAGTTATGTAAGTATATATATTCCTATTTGTTATGAAATTTCAAACAAAATAGCTATTTCAGATTTTTTATTAAAAACATTATTTGAGCAATTTGAGGGAGCTCAAACATGATGGAAAAATTTTTTTTATGAAAACCTTTTTTTTAAATATTTTTTTTGTTACATGTAAGTTAGTAATCTTTATTTTTTTCTTGTAGCCTGCTTTATACTGAACACGAAAATGTATAATATGTTATACTTTGCATAGTACCCAAAATCTTTATGGTTTTTTAAACAAAACGAGAAAAATGGCCAAAAATGAGGTGGCATTCCAGAGTGAAATGATGGGCAGCTGGAGGGTCAATCCGCAAAAACCCTCCTCATGGTTAGACCAATTCGTAATTCAGAGGCCGTGGTTCGCATTCCACAATAAACTGTAGGTCCCTTAGTTGCAATCGGCTCTTGGGCTATTAATTAACAGTCCTGGTCTAAGGAACATGTCAGCCTTAGTCAGTAATAAGACTACAAGATCGTGCCACAATCATCTTACACTCAATCCTCATTCATATTTAGCTTAAAATGCCTACCTTGTGGTAAGGTCACCATTTCAATAATCTAATATATTATTCTGAAAGGAAAAGAATGGCATTCTATCCATAAGTTTAACATTCTACATCGTCCTCAATACATGTATCTGATTGATAATAACATTATATAACAATCTTGGATATGTTCCACCGTAATGTATGACACCACACCTCAATAAGCTCTCAAACCAGGCCAGATAAACATTTTTTAAGTGATTAGTTCTTAAACAATTTTTTAAGTGATACATTACATAGTTCACTTACCTTAATTTTTTGACAAAACATTTACATGGTCCTCCTATTTAAGGTGTTTATCTATATAGAGCCCTATATTTACATAATCAACTACTTCTATTCGAATAAGAACAATTTGTATAAACATTGATGGCTGTGGCAAACCAGATTTAATTAATTCTGTAACTGCCCATTAGATAATTTATAGTCTAAAATACTAAAGATACGGACAAATACTAAGGACAGTAATCTACAATTTGATTTTTTATAATAACCTCAAATATTTTAGCTAGAACACTTATTACCGATATTGGGCGATATGAGGATATCAATCAATTAATCAATCAATATCTTTATTCATTAAATCCTCATAATTAGACCAATACGTAATTCAGAGGCCGTGGCTCGGATTCCACGTTAAACTGTAGGTCCATTACTTGCCATCGGCTGTTGGGCTATTAATTAACAGTCATGTCCAAGGAACATGTCAGCCTTAGTCAGTAACAAGACTACAAGATCGCGCCACAATCATCTTACATTCAATCCTCATTCATATTTTGCTTAAAATACCAACATTGTAGTATGGTTGCCATTTCAAGGATCTAATCTAATCTAATATACATACATATACATCTGAATAGTGTCATAATTTTCCCTTAACAAGTTTACATGACATTTTCTACGTAAGTATTAAAGTATTACGTTTTAGTACGTAAGTATTACGTATTAAAATATACCTTATACAATACCCAAGAGGAGGTAGAGAAAACTCCTCCAGGGAATATAGGTCCCTTTCTATTAAAAAGTTTTTAAGTTTAAAATTGAATTTTTTCATCTCTTATATGAGTTGGTAATTGTTTAAGGTACTTAAATTCGAGATATGGAAATCCGTCGTTATCCTAACCTGCATACTCTTTTGCCATGTTAATTATATGGGGAATAGGTAAACTCCTTTATTTATGGACAGATGTTGATAAAACTTGGTATAATTGGTAAAAAAAATGGTTTACGCTATAAATGCCTACTTTCAGTGTTCCTCACAGCAGCAAACCGTCCATACTCTTTCCCATGTTAATGTTATGAAGAATAGGCAAATAATTAACTCATATATTAATCGACAGATATTGATAAAACTTGACATGAAATATTATTACATTATTGATTTGGAAATTCACTGAGTACGCAGGATTGCTGCGACGGTGGTATTTTAATATCTCGGTAACCGTTGGAGATAGAGAAAAACCTTAAGAGGCGGCAGGAGTCAGTCCAGGCGCTCACACGCTTGACATGACGTGGGTTTACTTATCTTTTAATTGCTCGTAAAGGAAATTTATTAAAAACAAAATACCAAATACAAAGTATGTTATAGGTCCTTATCAACATATTTATGTGTTAAAATACCAAAACTAATGCTTAGAAATATTTTATTTTTTTGAAATTAGAAAATTAAAATCCCATAAGGATTTAACAAGACTAATTCCGTTGTATTATTTTTGTTTATCAATGGAAAATTTCAAACTTTGGACCTAAATAAACTTCACATATTCATAAATAAAATGTATTGAATAACCTTTTGTATTTGATTTGCTCTTAGCCATAATAATTTTTTTTCAGTGCGTGCACTGTTCACGCATCCTTATCTTGGGATTTTAATATCCTTATTATAGGATTTTAATTTTCTAATTTCAAAAAAATATAATATTTCTAAGGATTAGTTTTGGTATTTTATTTAACACATCAATATGTTGATAAGGATAAAATACTTTGTATTTGGTATTTTGTTTTTAATAAATTTCCTTTACGAGCAATTAAAAGATAATAAAACCCATGTCATGTCAAGCGTGTGAGCGCCAGGACTGACTCCTGCCACCTCTTAAGGAACTACATTGTTTAGTTTTTTAAGCTGATTCTAATGGTGAGAGATAAAATTTTAAATTTTTTAAATTACATATGAAAACCCCAAATCCCCCATTTTTTATTACAAAACCTTTTTTTTTTGTTTTTAAATATAAAAATAGACTGCTTTTCTTTTGAGTAAATGTAGCATCAATACAATAAATCTATATAAACATGATGGTTGATTATGTTGGTTGGTAAGCCAGATTGTCTGGGTTTGTACAGGTGCTGGCTGAGCAGTAGCCGTGGCAGTGCTGGCTGACTCAGAAGCAATTGAAATATTTTAACTATCACGTTGAGGTTTGAGTGATGTAGTGTTTGTTTGATGTATTTCAGGGTATATTGAGTGCCCCTAAAAAATTTTTTTTATTTTTATTGAAATTGCTGTGTTATAAAATGAGGTAATAATACTCACAAACCTACTGATAACAATCACAATTTTTAACATAATTTCCTCTCATCCATCCTCATTATCTTGTTGAAAGTTCTATAATTATTAAATACCCCCGTCGCAGCAGACCTGCGTACTCAGTGAATTTCTAAATCAATAATAGTACAAGTATGTGACAAGATTAATCAATCAATACCTGTTGATAAATTAGAGATTTGCCTATTCTCTGTAACATTAACATGGGAAAGAGTATGCAGGTTTGCAAATATTATACTACTAGCCAAAGTACCCGTTCTTCGCAAGGGTAAAAAAGGCTGAGAGGTGTAGGCTCTACAGATACATTTAAGTTATTGATAATTAATTCTTTATTGTTTACAAAATGACAAAACACGTGTCTAAGTATATATCTAAACATGACAAAGTAACATATGTCAAATATTGGGAGAGGATAAGCATTAACGTAATAGAGACAGGCATCGGGAGAAAATTAAAAACCTACCATTCCACTATTTCGAACTAATAATTCACTAATTTCGATCCAGCAGTTTATGTGTAAAAATTAACTTTATTTCTTTTTCTTACCGAACTGTCAAAATGTAAAGTAAACGGATGTTGACATTAAAAACTGTAAACATTGAATCCCAGGGTATTTACAGCAACCATGTCTTCTGCTTCTCGAACTGTCAAATATTAGTGTTCACAGCTGTTGACATTCAAGTAATTTTATGTTTTCATTTTCTAAAAATGTAAACATTGAAACTTAGGACGTTCACAGGGCGTAGCCTGAGAGAATTTTAAGGAAATGAGTATGCCTATGTGTTGCATGAGTTTAAGATCTGTCTTTGTGTAAAATTTCAAACTGTTTGGTTCAGTATTTTTTGCGTTCACTTGCCACAACAAACACACAAACCCACAAACAAACATACAGAAACCACCTCTTCTTTATAATATTATAGATTATATTATACTTTTGTTATTACTTTTAATTATATTTATTTGTACAAGCTACTACCACAGATGTTTGAACATAGTTCGACACATGATTTAATTTTTTTACGTTTTCCTGTACTTTCGGTTAACCAGTGCTTCAGATGACGGGGCTTCAGATACTCTCTACTGTAATTCTGTAATGAATTTTAAAACAAAACAAATTTATATTCTCAAATCTGAATTTCAGGTTGAGCATACCTTGCCGCATCATTTTAATTTTGTCATTCGTCCCAATACAACTTGTAATAACATAATTTAAAAATACCCCTGTCGTAGCAAATCTGTATATTCAGCAAATTTCCAAATCAATAATATGACAAATTTGATCAATATGTCAATAAATAAGAGATTTGGCCTATTCTCCATAAGAGAATATATTTATATATGTGTATGTAGACACGATAGCTCTAATAAAAATGGTCCGATCGAGACCAAATTTGGTAGAAACGTGTATTTGCTCGGACTAGTTAGTAATCCAGACAGACCGGTCAATCGGAACAGGTAGTTTGGGGGGGTTTTGTACCCAAAAAATGGGGGTTTTCCGTTTTTTCCATGTAATTTTTCAAATTTTATCTTTTGCTATTAGAATCAGCTCAAAAAACTACATAAGTTAGTTTCTTAAATTTTTTCTCTATCTCCTACGGATACCGAGATATTAAAAAATCTAAACACAATACATTGTACACATTTAGGGGCTCCATTGCTAATCTTATAGAGAATAAGGAAAAATTATTATTTCCCTTACTAATCAACAATTTTGGATTAAACTTTGTATTGGTTGGGATCCATACATTTATGCTAAAAAATCATAGTTCATGTGTTTCTCACAGCAGCAAACCTTTATACTCTTTCCCATGTTAATCTTATGGAGAATAGGCAAACTCCTTTATTTATGTCCAGATAATGATAAAACTTGGTATATGGTCAGAAAAAAATAGTTTATGGTACAAATGCCTACTTTTACTATTCCTCAAAGCAGCAAACCTGCATTCTCTTTCCCATGTTAATGTTACGGAGAATAGGCAAATCTCTAATTTATCAACAGGTATTGATTGATTAATCTTGTCACATACTTGTACTCTTATTGTCAGATTATTGATTTTGAAATTCTCTAAATACACAGGTCTGCTGCTATGGGGGTATTTTTTAATATGTAATATTTAGTGGGTTTAGATGCACTGTTAAATCAAATCAGTTTGGAGTTTATACCATATTCCATTTGGCCTATAAACTTACCCCTGTGATTTTGAAAACTGTCACACCGCAGGCAGTCTCACCAATCCACACAGACTCAAGAGCCAAATACTCTGGAAGTAGCTTCGTGTAAATATGTCAGAATATGAATAAATGTTTAACAAAATGTATCAAAATTATCTTAATATAGAAAACAATTTAGGTTTCCCTTCTTTTGGCTTGTAACATCTTGTCTGTTATGTAATGATTAATCCAAAATGGCTGATAGCCTTTAAGCTGCCTACTCCATATTATTTCTGTGAGTCTCTACTAAATTGAAAATTATACATTTTTCCTTTGGTTACACAGGTCACAGAAATATTAAGGTAGAAGAACTGGATTGCCCAACTCCAGATACATTCTTTTACAGCCGCTCTCCTTCCATCAGATTCTTCCACTGTTGTTATGGTGAGTGATCACTTATAATTTGATTTTAAAATTGTTGAAGGATTATTTTATTTGAAGTTTAACACTTACACGGAAATATGTTTTGTAAAACGATAACAGAAAAACTCAGTCTCAGAGTTACTTTACTATTACTGTATATATATATATATATATATATATAATTCAACTGGTTTTATAGAATAAATGAAAAATGAAAATGAAAAGTTATGCGAATTTTCGTTTAATAAATATATAAACGTTTTCAAGAATTTTAGAAAATAGAGATGATAGAACAATAAACAATAACAAACAGTGACTAAATATTTTAACAGGTGATTGATTATCTACACATAAAATTTTAAATATGGAACATATGATTTGGTACATTTAAAAAAAAAAAATATATATATAACAATTTTCAGTTAACAAACTATGAATTAAATTACAGTGGAACTTGGATAATTCGAACTTCTGTAATTCGAAAACTTCTTTATTTCGAAATTTTGTCTTGGTCCCTAGAATTTTATATAAAAACAATGTTAAAATATCTTGGTTAATTCGAATAATATTTTGGATAATTCGAAGTTTTTACAGCGAAAATCTATAGTGGTGGTTTGTTCCGATATTCGTCGTCTGCTTTCATGTTAACACATTGTGTGTATGATGGCTTCGTCAAAGCGAACCTACAAATCTCTGACGTTGCAAGAATAAATAGCGGCGATCAAGGAGGTAGAGAAGGGATTTGAAAAAGTTTGTAATAGCTAGTTTCGGGATCCCTCCAAACACATTATTGACATTTATTACATTACATTACATTACACAAAGGGGCGGAACAGAGTTCCTATAGCACGTCAGCCAAGTGGCTTTTTGTGCACCCCTGTTGATTGAATGTTTCACGGACCTTCCAAGTTTAAAAACCTGACAAACTGCCGTAGTCTCCCCACCAGCTCCTCCCGGGGAAGGTGACGACCCCTCTCCATAACGCCGAGAGTGGCAGCTCTCACCCCGGCAAGCTCGGTGCAGTCATACAGCAGATGATCAGCAGTCTCCTCGGACTGCCCACACTTCCTGCAGATTGGATCTCCGGGGAAGAGTCCCATTCGAGCAAGATGTTTCCTCATATGTCCATGTCCCGTGATGAGACCTACAATGAGTCTGAGTCGGACCTACCTAACTGTAGAAGATCCTCAGCGATCCTTGAAGAGGGAGAGCTGAGAGACAGTTTACTTACTCTCAGTAGGGGCAGCTCCACCCATCTCCTGCGGTGACACTCACGTGCCCACGTGTTGATCTCTCGATCCACATGCGCCCTGGAGATGCCGCAGAAGGGTTGTGGACCCACGAATGGGATCAAAGCGCCATCGTTCGCCAGACGATCAGCTATTGACATTTAACAAAAATTAGGATTTTTAATCAATAATATCTTTATTAACCTAACTTTTTTAATATACAATGTTAAAACATGATTGATTGTTTATTTCAACCACTTGCATAAACTTTTCTAATTCGAATTTTTGGATAATTCGAATTTTTTCTGGTCCCTTGAGGTTCGAATTATCCAAGTTCTACTGTATGATATTATTAAGCCTCCGGATAGCTGAGAATAAATAAAATGGTTTAAATACCTCTCTATAGCAATCTTAGTAGTTGAAGTAATGGCGCAACTATAGTTTCAGCATACGTTAGGCCATCATCAGGCACAAGGATAATAATTTCTTGATTTTTCACTTCATTTAACATTAAAACACTAAACAAAACCTGAACAAAAACATAATCCAAAAAGTATAACAACATAAGTACAACATAACAGTCTAACATAATTCGCCATCAACACTTAAACTACTTTACTAAATAAGAATAAAGTACTAAAAAACAATAAATAAAAAATAATCCAAAGAAGGCATGAATAGAAAGTAGGAAAGAAAATAAAGACAACTGGCAGTGTAAATTGTTCAACATATGGTGACCTCCTACTTACTTGATCAGCAAACAACACAACACTTTTGCCGCACTGAGCAAGGCTGGCCTGCCTCAATAACAGCCTCAATCTGAGCAGCTTGACAGAGTCTAGTCTTTGTGTGTGGCATAATTGTTTTGCCTAACATTCACAATGTATAAAGAGGGAGACTTAGCCTTTGCAAAAATCAACGGCTATCGGCACTTTCCCGCAAAAATCAATAAAGTTGAAGAAAAAGATAAAACTAATAAATTGTGTGCAACATTACTTGTTTTAGGGACAACACTGCCTCTAAAATAAGTCGAGTCCAGTCTGCTCCCATAAAGTTCGACAGCCAGACAATTTTAAACATAAAATACTTAACAAGGCACTAGATAGTGTAGAACTAGCAGTCAAATCTCTAAACTTTTAGAAAGTGTCATTGAACCAACAGCACAATAATAAAGTGTAGTGTTATTTGATGTCTCCTCAAATAACAGCAAGATAGAGGCATTGAATTTCACATCTGAAGCTAGCATTAATAATATGGACAATATTCAAATAAAGCTTAAAAACAGCCAAGACGCTGACCTTGAAACATCTCTCTCCCTGGCTGCCGAGATAGGAGATGCCCTACTCCAAGAAAACAATAAACTTAAAAATCACTTACTTGACGTATCCCAGCAAAATAAAGAATTAAATGGTACAGCAAATCACGAATTCAAGAAATAATTGTCATTCTCAATACCAAGATATAATAGAAGAGCTTGAAAATGAAAAAGACATTTTAAGTAATAAAAACAACCAACTTGTTGAAACAGTAAATGAAGTGGACAAACAATTACTGAAGAAAATGAATTGAGAGAAGATCTTGCAATGATGTTTGAAGAAAAGAAATCACAAAGAAAGAAGAACTCACAATCAGGAAATATGAAGTAGAAATTGCAATATTAAACACAATAATAAGGCATGTGGAAAGTGAGAATAAATTAAGATTGAGAAACACATAAAGAGACCAGAAATACATAAATGCAAACCTTCGATGATAGTATAGGCCTACACCTACAGAACCATTTATCCTACATACTTTTTGAATTAGCCCAACTGAAAAATCACCAGGACCAAATGTGGCATGCAATGGACCAAATTAAAGATCTGTACACACCATGTGAGTCTAAACAGACTGCCCCACCTGAACAACACACCTCATCCTGATACTATTAAAAAGCTTCTCCACAAACCAAATCCCTCACCAAAAATGAAAAAAGATGAAACTAAGAAGAATATTTTTAGTGAATCACAACAAGTAGAAAAAAATAAAGCTCTTAAGACATCCCAAACAAATGAAATAGGACAATTGGATGACAATTTGATCACACCAGGAAGTATTCAAATCCAGGCTAAAAAGAGTGGGGGAACCAGACAAACCCTGTCACAAAAACTAAACAACTATTCTCTAATACAGGCCTTCGGCCCAAGAACTGACCAGCATATAGAGAGTGGGGGAACCAGACAAACCCCTTCACAAAATCTAAACAACTATTCTTTAACACAGGCCTTCGGCCCAAGAACTGACCAGCCTATAGAGAGTGGGGGAACCAGACAAACCCCGTTACAAAAACTAAACAACAATTCTCTAACACAAACCTTCGGCTTAAGAACTGACCAGCCTAAAGAGAGTGGGGGAACTAGACAAACCCCGTCACAAAAACTGAACAACTCTCCTGTGACTCAGGTTCATGACTCAAAATGTGACCGGCCCTCAGAACAGAGTGGGGATACTAGATTAGCACTATCAAAATAATTAAATACTCCTGACATGCCAGTCATCAATAGTCACAAGATAGTTGTGGAAGTACAAGTTCACTTTCAGGATGACTACTCGCTATCAAAACCAAAGAAAAATAACAGTGTATGTCCAGGAAAGTATTTTTAGCCAAACGCCCAAAGGAAAAGCACAGACTCAAACCAAACCATGATCTTTATAAACTCTCTTCATCCGGCAAACAGACTAACATAAAAATCACTGTGCTACATCAAAATATACAAGGACTCAAGAATAAAATAAATAGACTAACCCACCTTCTTGAAGAACTACAGCCAAAGGTGTTTTGACAGAACATGAACTTAAAGAGGAGATCTTAAAAAACATTAAAATTTCTGGCTACACAATAGCTGCATACTTTAGTAGAACTAAACATATGAAAGGAGGAGTAGAAATATAAGTTAAAGACACCATAGCACACATGACAAAGCCTATCCCTGTTAATGAATACTGTGATGAATTCATCCATGAAATAGCCATGATTAAGATATCATTGAACAAAAAACTGTTAAACATGGCAGGAATTTATAGGCCTCCATCTGGTAATCTTAACCAAGAACTGGATCTTATTTCAGAAACACTAAAGCATACAAAGCAGACAATCATCCACTGCTCCTATCAGGGAAAATAAATTTTAACTGCTTAAAAAACAATGACAAAAACAGAGAGTTTAAAATATTCTGATCAGTCATAACTTTTATAGGATGAACATACCTCCAAACAGAATAACGCCAGATTCATCCTCCTCAATTGACTGCATCTGTACAAAATTTCACTGCAAAGACATTGAAAGTATGGTTTTCCATAGTGGCCTGTCTGACCATACTGCACAACTATTAACTTCACTTGTAAAATTCTACCCAGATAACATTACAGAGACAAGGGGAATGAACTGTCGGAACAACCTTGACTTTCTAAACACCTTACTTCTGGAAGAAAACTGGAATGAAGTACACAACGCCCCTTACCTTAGAAGAATCCTATGGTAAATTCATCACAAAAGATACCAAGAAAGTGAAAAATTTTACAGACAATCAGGCAAGCCTCCTATAGAAAAATTTCACAAAATTACAGGAAAACATTCAAGAAACTTTTGAAAACAACAGGATAAGAGCTAGAACTTTGAAACTTGTGCCAGCACTAGTCAATAGTATATTGTATTTCATGTTAGCGTAGGCTGTCTTGGATGGTCCCCATCCATAAAAAAGGCTCAAAATTAGATATAAATAACTATAGACCAGTCGCACTCCTTTCAACCATTTCTAAAGTTTTCGAAAGAGTTTTCTGTGATAATCTCACAAATTTTCTTGAAGTTAATAATTTTTTCCATAGATCTCAATTTGGATTCAGGAAAAATATGAATACCAAGGCAGCCCTAGAAAGTTTTATTAATAGTAGCCTGATTGCATTGGATGGATCGCAGAATGCAGCGGGTGTATTCTGTGACCTATCCAAGGCATTTGATTGTGTAAATCATGATTTATTGGTTCATAAAATGTTTAAGATTGGCATAAAAGGTAATTATTTGCAGTGGATTAAATCTTATCTAACCGGCCGAAATCAAAGAACATGTATGGTTTCCGAAAATGGCTCTAGGCATTACTCTGAGTGGAGAGCCACACAATGTGGTATCCCTCAAGGTTCAATCTTGGGGCCACTGTTATTCTTAATTTATGTAAATGACCTCCCCAACTTTGTTAATTCAGAATTAATTCTTTTCGCGGATGACACCACTGCTCTAATAAAGGCTCAGACTTAAGCAGAATTAGAAAAAACTGTAGCTGAGACATTGTCACAATTAGATTCATGGTTTTCATTAAACGGCCTTCTTTTGAACAGCACTAAAACAAAAACTATTTTCTTCAAATCATCATTAGATATCCCGAGTCATAAATTTCTCGGAATTTTTATTGACAGTAAATTGAATTGGAGTGACCACATAGACTTTATTACAAAAAAACTCAGATCTTTTGCATTCGCAATATCAGTTCCGTCCAAATGTACAACTATTGAAACGTGTAAATCTTTTTACTTTGCATTTGTGGAATCGATTCTCCGCTATGGGATTACGATGTGGGGAAATGCTTCTAAAAGTAAGAGGGTTTTCACGGTTCAGAAACGAATCATCAGAATTCTTACAAATGCTTCATACAGAGCCTCTTGTAAAGCTCTCTTCAGAAAGCTTGGTATTTTAACTTTTCCTTCTCTCTATATCTTTGAAATTTTGCTTCACGTCCACAACAATATCAATAATTTTTTAATATATTTTCCTCGTCACAAGTACTGTACGAGAAACAAACATATTTTGAATTATCCAATCCATAGAACCTCAGCAATAGAAAAAAGCCCCTTTTACACTTGCCTAAAATTTTATAACAAATTACCAGAAAAATATAAATGTCTCAGCAGCTCAAATTTTAGGACACAAATTCGAACCCTTCTTTTAGCAAAAAGCTACTACTCACCAACTGAGTTTTTAAATGACCCAAACTAGACAATTTGGTGAATTGGTATTGCATACCAATTCATTGTATGGGTCACTAATTCATTGTATTTTTATATAGTTATTATGTTCATTATATCTATCTTTTATAAATGTATATATATGTATTAGATTTAAGAAAATAAAGACAAGACACCAGTTACTGCTAGTGTAGCATCCATGTAACGTCTTTGTGTTAATAAAGAATTTGATTTGATTTCATTTGACGATGCTGCCATGGGCGCGGCAGCAGCAGCCCCTAGAAATGCTTATCAGTGAGTCAGACAACCAGCCAAAAAAGCCTAAAAGATATTGTAAAGAGTATATATACGGAATAAATTAATTTAATATTTCACACCAAAAACTGTACAAAATATGTTTTTATGACTTTTGGTGTAGCAAATTAGTGTTTTATCAACTTGTGGGAGCAAATGCGTCCACTTTTTTTGCGCCACATGATTTTTTTGTAGCTATTTTTATGTTAGTGTAAAAACCAATAAAACGAACTTAAACAAATACTTCAAAATTACAAGGATTCACAAGATAACTTTTCGACAGTGCAAACCAGGTGCTGTAGGCAGCATATTGGTCCACGGATGTAGGCGGCCAATTTCACACCTTGAACAGCTGAGGGAGTCACAAAGAGATATTTACTAGTATAACTAAAGTACAAAGTAAGAATATGGTATATTGTTATTTTTTAGGATGGCAAACAGGGTTTCGGAAAATAGGCTTAGCAGTGAACGTGTAAATGATGCGAAACATGTGTTGCACATTGTCCTTGAGGCATTTACTCCTGAGTCCTGAGGTGATACAAAAACGATTAAAAAAGATTTCTGCAGAGCATATGGTCTTGTTAGATGCCATCTAACGACTGGTTTGCAAATAATACTATTATTATTTTAGAGTATAATATAGCCTTAATCAAATGAGTCTAGGACTTTGGGCCACTGCGCCTATCCCATTCGTCAACGCAGGAGGCCATACAAGTGTCAAAATCCGTGGCCCAGAACTTTGGCAACTGCTGTCCTCCCTGGTGAGGATTTCAGGGATTTTGTTCATGCCAGGCGAGGTTGAGCGTGAGGGAGAAAGCGTGCTAGAGAAGGGCAAGAAGGGAGGCGGCGGGCGAAGAAGCACAATGCATGATACCCCATTACTTTCAAGTGTGAGGTTCAATATTCAATATTCAATAATCTTTATTCTTGAATGTACAACATACACAAGAATAGTGTCCACTCCTTTACTACAACGCGGTTACTAACCACCTAAGAATTGTTTGTTATCTAGTTTAAACTATGTTTAGAGGTACTATATTTTGAATTGTATTTGTCTTATTTAAACCCATAACTTCTTGAGGAAAGAATTAATGATAATCAACACTTATTCACTCTTAACCAACTCTTTGTCTTATTCATCATCTAGGTCAACGAATAACATTATTACTACTCGTCAGTATTTTTCAAATGCTAATTCGTAAGCTCTTCTTTTAGCATTTTTTCTTTCCACAGTATTTTAAGTTAAAATTGATTATCTATAATATTATAAAGAAGAGGTGGTTTCTGTATGTTTGTGGGTTTGTTGTGGCAAGTAAATGCGAAAAATACTGAACCCACCGGTTTGAAATTTTACAGAAAAGTAGATCTTAAACTCATGCAACACATAGGCATATTAGTTCCCTTAAAATCCCCTCGGGCTACGCCCCATGAACGTTCTAAGTTTCAATGTTTACATTTTCAAAGAATGAAAACATAAAATTACTTGAATGTCAACAGCTGTGAACACTAAAATTTGACAGTTCGGGAAGAAGAAGAAAGAGCTGCCGTGACGGTCCTAGGTTTCAGTGTTTACATTTTCTAATGACAACATCCGTTTGCAGTATATTTTGACATTTCGGGAAGAAGAAGAAATATAGTTGATTTTTGAGATAAACTGCTGGATCGAAATTAGTGAATTATTCGAAATAGTGGAATGGTAGATTTTAAGTTTTTTACCAATGTCTGTCTCTATTGCGTTAATCCTTATCCTCTCCCAATATTTGACAGATGTTACTTTGTCATGTTGTAGACACTCGTGTTTTGTCATTTTGTAAACAATGAAGAATTAATTAACAATAACTTAAATGTATCAGTAGAGCCTACGAACACCTCTCAGCCTTTTTAACACATGCGAAGAACGGGTACTTTGGCTAGTTATAATAATAAAACACCCCTGTCGCAGCAGACTTGCGTACTCAGCGAATTTCCAAGTCAATAATAGTACAAGTATGTAACAAGATTGGTGAATCAATACCTGTTGATAAATTAGAGTGCCTATTCTCTGTAACATTATCATGGGAAAGAGTATGCAGGTTTGCTGCTTTGAGGAACAGAAAAAGTAGGCATTTTTACTATAAACTATTTTTATTCTAACCATATACCAAGTTTTATTATTATCTGGACATAAATAAAAGAGTTTGCCTATTCTCCTTGAGATTACCATGGGATAAGTATGCAGGTTAGCTGCTGTGAGAAACACATGAACTATGATTTTTTAGCATAAAGGTATGGATTCCAACCACATGAAGCTAAATACAAAGTTTCATCCAAAATTGTTGATTAGTAAGGGAAATATTAATTTGTCCTTATCCTACATAAGATTAGCATTGGAGCCCCTAAATACAATGTACTGTGTTTAGATTTTTTCAACACGTTCGCTCCGACGAGTCCACCGGTGGCGCACAAATTAAATTTAAGTCAAAAGTAATTACGTGTTCAAATTACAATAGACTTTTCAAAAAACGAAAGTTTGTTTATAATAATAATAAGACATCATTAATTAATTATCAACAGTACTATTTTGATACCGTTTTAGTAACAGTTTAAGATATTAATTACGCTAATTAAACCGTGTGCCACCCGTGGTACACGTCAACCTGTCATCATGTCGATATAACTCGGGGTCGACGTGTACCACCAGTGGCCATGCTACGTACTAAAAAAGAAAAAGTAATCCTTGAACTACAGTGAAGAAAGACTTTTTAGTTCAGTTTTATATATATAAAACGGTTTTTTATTGTAGTAAAACTAAGTAATTCTGAACTGCAGTAAAGAAAGACTTTTTTCTTGTATTTTTCATATACAGTATATGAAATGTTTTTTATTGTAATAAAAACCAGTAAATCCTTAACTAAAAGACTGAATTTCAAGTTAGTATTTTCATATATAAAATGTTTTTATTGTCATAAATAAAAACAATTTTTTTGTAACTTGGTGTTTTATTTGTACTGTAACCTAAATTTGGTTCATGTACCACCAGTGGACACATTTTGTGTGCCTTCTAAAACCACGAATACATGGTTAAACCATTAAAAAAGACTCCGGAATGCCAATTTATAGCGTGAAATCGCCATAGTAACAGTGTCCACCGGTGGCGCACGTCGGAGTTTTGAGAATCACTGGGTGTACCTCCGGTGGTACACGTCGGGGTTTTTAAAAACTTCAAAAATTGGGGAAAAAATTATCGGAGCGAATGTGTTAAATACAAAAAAAACCATTGTTGGGGTACAAAGCCCCCCCAAACTACCTGTTCTGATTGACCGATATGTCTGGATTACGAACTCGTCCCAGCAAATGTAGGAATACACGTCTCTACCAAATTTGGTCTCGATCGGACCATTTTTACAATAGTTATTGGTAACATGTCCCTGCGCTTAAGTATCGCCATGAGACCTACAGTAATAGCTTATTCCCTAGGGAAAATTTGCTGATAAAAATTGTATGTAAAATATAATACTGTATATAAATAATATGAAAATGTGATATAATAAAAACTGAGATTTAAGGTTATAACTGGTAAAATTTAGGCAGTTAGAATCAAACTGCATTGTACACTCACATTTTAGTTTCGGGGCTAATGGCGGATTTCGTTTGTGGTGAAATCGAGCCTGAATATATTCACATAAATGGGCATAACAAAAAGAGTAAAATAATATACTTACAAAATGGCAATACACCAATGTCTACATCATGACAAAGTACCACCTGTACTTCCTGTACATTCGGAAAAGATATGGAATAACGTAATAGAGACAGACATAGGGAGAAAACTTAAAATCTACCACTTTCAGCAATATTAATTTCGATCCAGCAGTTCGTCTGTAAAAATGAACTTTATTTCTTCTTCTTCTCAAACTGTCAAATTTTAGTGTTCTCAGCTGTTGACATTTAAGTAATTTTATTATTTCATTCTTTGAAAGTGTTCTTAACACATTGAAACTTAAGACATTCACAGGGTGTAGCCCGAGAAGATTTTAAGGAAATGAATATGCCTACGTGTTGCATGAGTTTAAGATCTGCGTTTGTGTAACATTTCAAACTGTTTGGTTCAGTATTTTTCGCGTTTACTTGCCACAACAGACCCACAAACATACAGAAACTAGTCCTTCTTTATAATATTATAGATAACCTATATATTTTCTGTTTTCGTATAATATGTCAAAGTAATGACATAGGAATTTTAAGGAATGTTTTTAGGAATGTCAAGGTAATGATTGCAATTTTTATAAAGTTAAAAGATTACTTTTTACAAGATTTTGAAGTTGAATACAGTATTATTCTGTGATTTTCAATAAGTAAAAACAATAAACCATTTTCTCACTGAAATATTGAATATACTTTTTAGTGAAAAGTATAAATGTTCATATCTTGTTGTGTTTTGTTTATTGTTGTAATAATAAACATTCGTTTTTTCTATTTATATGAATAGGCTAAATTAAAACATAATTCAAGAATGCAAAATTTAAAAAAATCAAAATTCTTGACATATGATATATTTCAAAAATCTATATAACGGTTTTGAGTTATTTCACATATTTAAGCAGGGAAATAAATTGAGAATGTTTTGGACATTAAATTCAGGACATTTATCCTGTCCTGAATTTAATGATGTATAATAATATAAATATTGATAAAAATTAGGTATTTTACGATAGTTAACTTATAACGCTGACCTAAAGGCCAAATAGGGCCTGGTCCTACAGAAACACACCATTTACCCGTTCTAGGGTTAATAACATGACAACCTTTATAATGAGTCTGAATTTTTTTTCATTCCCTATGAATTAAAACTTTAATTGTAAGATTTTTGCTAGTTTTGATAGTGCCCAAATAATTGTTCCTAACTATCAATCAAAAATTACCATTTTTGTCATAACTGCTGCAAAAACCTATTGTTTAGTATTTTTACTATGGGGGTAAAGCTGTTCTTTTTTACCCTAGGATAAAAATAATCAGCAAAATATTATTATTATCTGTGTAGTAAATTAAAAATATAAATGCAACTTGTTGAGAATTCTGTTTCTCTAGTTGGTGTACAGTAAAGTCCAGTTTATCCGGATTAATGCGTGGCCGCGTGGCCCCGATCCGGAAAGCCGAAAATCCAGATGGTCTGAAACTATGATGGAAATATACCAAAATACTGTAATAATGAAGACAAGTATCAGTAGCTCCTTGATTATTCTAATGCGGAGTGTTGTACTCGAAAGACTAACACGTCGCATCGTTGGTTTGTAGGCACTTGATAAAACTCGATCAACACCTATCACATTCAACATTTTTTTTTCATTATTCACTTAAACTATAAATCACAAAAGTTTAAGATAGACCGAATTCTAATGGTTTCTGTTTTTCTACATTATATAATCCATAAATCTTCATAATATAATAATACAAAAATGTATTTTATCAACAATTTTTTATTAATTAACTCTGGTTTGATGTATTCATTTTTTTAAATAAATTTCATCAACACTCAGAAGGATATTATTTTACAACAAACGTCAGTAAATGGAAAAATATATGATACAATAATAATTTAATATAATTCTGTCCTTTATGGTTATACTGTATTAATATACGAGAAATATAAAAAATACGAAATTGGTCTCACAGACCGAAGACGCCGACCTTGACACCACTCTAGGGTTAACTGTCATCACCGTTCGTGATGTGAACAGTGAACCTTGGCCCAGGTCTATGTTTTCTTCGATCTGTTTATGATACTCTAAATTATATTAATTTCGTTGTTTTATTTTGTATTATCGAAGTACCTGAGAAGAATAGTGTTAAATATTTGTACGAGGTAGGTGTGATAGATAATTGTCGACACAGCCGCCAGTTGTTATCCCCAGGCCCAGGGTGCCGGCACCCCTGCCCCTCCGCGCCACCCCATTATGTGCTCTTCCGACACGGCCACAATCCGACGTATTCCTTCACCATTCAAGATTGCCTAGACTTGTTGGCTTGAAAGGGGGCATTCGCTTTGGGTGTTTTCAGGCTTTCCGCACACTTTCGTTTTTTGTCTGTTTGTGTCATTAGAGTTCTCAAAATTTTGCAGGTAGCCTGGCTAGATAATTGGTGTTTCGCCACTAATAATTCTACAGCATAGTTAACAGTACATTTTCGGAGACTAAATGAATACGCGTCATGCCAGAAGCACCAAATGCTAAAAGTACCAAATTCAAAGAATCGATTGTTCGCCATCTGCAGCGCCCGCTAGACAGGTAGGCAGGTTTACGAATACATCCCCTCGACTGAACCCACGGCGCCACGGCTAACCTGAATCGATTGTTCGCCATCTGCAGCGCCCGCTAGACAGGTAGGTAGGTATACGAATACATCCCCTCGACTGAACCCACGGCGTACCACTACTGCGCTGGTACATGCGACGTACCACTACTACGCTAGTTGATGCGACGTACCACTACGACGCTAGTTGATGCGACGTACCACTACTACGCTAGTCGATGCGGCGTATCACTACTGCGCTAGTTGATGCGACGTACCACTACTGCGCTAGTTGATGCGACGTACCACTACTACGCTAGTTGATGCGGCGTACCACTACTGCGCTAGTCGATGCGGCGTACCACTACTACGCTAGTCGATGCGGCGTACCAGTACTGCGCTAGTTGATGCGACGTACCACTACTACGCTAGATGATGCGACGTACCACTACTACTCTAGTCGATGCGGCGTACCACTACTGCGCTAGTTGATGCGACGTACCACTACTACGCTAGTCGATGCGGCGTACCACTACTGCGCTAGTTGATGCGACGTACCAGTACTACTCTAGTCGATGCGGCGTACCACTACTGCGCTAGTTGATGCGACGTACCAGTACTACTCTAGTCGATGCGACGTAACACTACTACTGTAGTCGATGCGGCGTACCACTACTACACTAGTTGATGCGACGTACCACTACTACGCTAGTTGATGCGGCGTACCACTACTGCGCTAGTCGATGCGGCGTACCACTACTACGCTAGTTGATGCGACGTACCACTACTACGCTAGATGATGCGACGTACCACTACTACTCTAGTCGATGCGGCGTACCACTACTGCGCTAGTTGATGCGACGTACCACTACTACGCTAGTCGATGCGGCGTACCACTACTGCGCTAGTCGATGCGACGTACCACTACTACGCTAGTCGATGCGACGTACCACTACTACGCTAGTCGATGCGGCGTACCACTACTGCGCTAGTCGATGCGACGTACCACTACTACGCTAGTTGATGCGGCGTACCACTACTACGCTAGTTGATGCGACGTACCACTACTACGCTAGTCGATGCGACGTAACACTACTACGCTAGTCGATGCGACGTACCACTACTACGCTAGTTGATGCGGCGTACCACTACTGCGCTAGTCGATGCGACGTACCACTACTACGCTAGTTGATGCGGCGTACCACTACTACGCTAGTTGATGCGACGTACCACTACTACGCTAGTCGATGCGGCGTACCACTACTGCGCTAATTGATGCGGCTTACCACTACTACGCTAGTTGATGCGACGTACCACTACTACGCTAGTCGATGCGGCGTACCACTACTGCGCTAGTTGATGCGACGTACCACTACTACGCTAGTCGATGCGACGTACCACTACTACGCTAGTCGATGCGGCGTACCACTACTACGCTAGTCGATGCGGCGTACCACTACTGCGCTAGTTGATGCGACGTACCACTACTACGCTAGTCGATGCGACGTACCACTACTACGCTAGTCGATGCGGCGTACCACTACTGCGCTAGTCGATGCGACGTACCACTACTACGCTAGTCGATGCGACGTACCACTACTACGCTAGTCGATGCGGAGTACCACTACTGCGCTAGTCGATGCGACGTACCACTACTACGATAGTTGATGCGGCGTACCACTACTACGCTAGTCGATGCGACGTACCACTACTGCGCTAGTCGATGCGACGTACCACTACTACGCTAGTCGATGCGACGTACCACTACTACGCTAGTCGATGCGGCGTACCACTACTGCGCTAGTCGATGCGACGTACCACTACTACGATAGTTGATGCGGCGTACCACTACTACGCTAGTTGATGCGACGTACCACTACTGCGCTAGTTGATGCGACGTACCACTACTACGCTAGTTGATGCGGCGTACCACTACTGCGCTAGTCGATGCGGCGTGCCACTACTACGCTAGTCGATGCGGCGTACCACTACTGCGCTAGTTGATGCGACGTACCACTACTACGCTAGATGATTCGACGTACCACTACTACTCTAGTCGATGCGGCGTACCACTACTACGCTAGTTGATGCGGCGTACCACTACTGCGCTATTTGATGCGACGTACCACTACTACGCTAGTCGATGCGACGTACCACTACTACGCTAGTCGATGCGGCGTACCACTACTGCGCTAGTTGATGCGACGTACCACTACTACGCTAGTCGATGCGACGTACCACTACTACGCTAGTTGATGCGGCGTACCACTACTGCGCTAGTCGATGCGACGTACCACTACTACGCTAGTTGATGCGGCGTACCACTACTACGCTAGTTGATGCGACGTACCACTACTACGCTAGTCGATGCGGCGTACCACTACTGCGCTAGTTGATGCGACGTACCACTACTGCGCTAGTCGATGCGACGTACCACTACTGCGCTAGTTGATGCGACGTACCACCACGGCGCTAGTTTTTACCATCTCGCCGTGTAGAGGAAGCATAAATGAAACTCTTTTACTTGTCTCTCTAAGCGTACGTTTGGAATGGATTGGACCATGAGCTCCCTTGCTCTGTTAGTAATTCAATAAGCAAATATAGTTTATTTTATTTATATCGTCCAATTGTAAACTACGGCTGCAGTAAAATAGTCCGTATTGTTAAAACAATAGACGACCTTCAGTTTACTGTATTGTGATATAGGCTGTTTTTACAGATGCAAATAACTTCCGCAAATGGCCGTTCAATATGTTTTGCGGTTGAATAGTAAATAGGACGCAATGCATTTGGGTTGATAATGAGCAATCCCATAACCGTAGTCTAAAACAAGAGCGAGGTCAAAGATTAAGAGATTTGATCAGCTCTGTATCAAAATCAGCTGGTAGAAAGAGTAAATACTGGATTTCGAAACAATCCTGCTGATGAATGTAGACTACGGTTTTATCAGTTATCTGACCACGGTGGTATGATTAAGGATAGTATTTGTATCAACTTATGTAACATGGTACAGTGTTTCTTAGACACGCCTTAATAGAAAAGGGAGTCGTTGACAAGCAATTGGAAGAGCTGTTGATGCCGAATACAGTATTTTGACATTAGAGAGGGCCTGAAGAGACTGATAGCCCTCAATATTTCTTCTCAAGATATATTCAGAGCTGTGTGTGTATTTGTGAAAATAACGTGGACTAATTAGGTAAGTTCAAAGTTTGATAATTTTGTGTTTTTACTTTCAAGAACTGAGGAACGTTTAGTAAAACCGTGACGGTTTTTGTACTATCTTTAATTTGTATATCTTATTATATATCTAATTCTATATATATTCTAATTCTATTATATATTCTAATTCTATTATATATCTTATATATCTAATTTTGTATATCTTTATAATAATTGCTGATATATTATTGTATTAACTGACAAAAAAAGTGTTTGTTTGTTTGGTTGTTATAACCTCACTTTTATAGGTTTGTTTGTTTATTACCTTCCTTAATTTGTATTGTGAATTCACTAAACTATCACGATAACATGTCAGACCATGATTATTGCCGTGAGAACTTGCAATTGCAAAATGAAAATATGTCAACTTATGATAGCAATAGTTCGCCACTTAACATTGAACATAAAGATAAGGAAACAACTGCTAACAATATTAACATATGCCATATTATGGCATGTGCCCAAACCTCAAGTCAAATTTAGTTCAAAACATTGATTGAAACGGTGCAGAATTGCAACTGGTTACGCAAGGTAGCGACTGGCAGACTGTTCCTAGCAATAAAAGGAGCAATGTGAACTTTAATGATCATCATTCTAAAAAACCTTGCCAGGTGCTTCCAACGGTGACCTTTCAAACAAGAAACATTTTTGATCCACTCAGCCAGATCCAGGAAGAGGGTGAACCTAGTATTCCAACTTCGAAGGACACAAAACCTCCGCCCATTTTCTTGCCTGGGATCGCAAACATTAAGGAAATTATGTTCTCTATAGAGTCAGTCATACCAAAGAATGAATATACATACAAATGTCTAGCTGGAAATAAGGTAAAAATTTGTCCAGTCTCTATTGACGCATATAGACAGCTAGTTCATCTGCTAGTGGGCCTCAAGGTTAACTTCCATACGTTTCAAATTAAACAGAATCGGGCCTATCGTGTAGTCCTGAAGAACATGCATTTCTCAACTGATATAAATGATATTAAAATGTCTATTGAGGAATTCGGACACAAGGTGTGAAATATCTCTAACATTAAAGACTATAAAACTAAGTCCCCACTGTCCATGTTTTTGATAGTCTTAGAACCTAATCAGAACAATAAAGAAATATATAGCATTCAGTATTTATTGAATGCTAAAATCTTGTTTGAGCCTCCACGTATAAAGCCTGATGTTGTACAGTGTAAGAGGTGTCAACAGTATGGCCACACCAGGGCGTATTGTAGATGCCCATATCGTTGCATGAAGTGTGGTCAAAACCATGACACATTTTCATGTAGAAAAACTGTTTCTGATCCTCCTAAATGTGCATTGTGTGAGGGTAACCATCCAGCTAACTACAAAGGATGTGTTGTCTATAAAGAAGTGAAAAACAAACTGTATCCTCCATTGAGACAAAGAGCTCTAAAAGAAATAAGAGCAGAAAGTAAAGACAATGCGGAAGGAGGTTCTTCTAGACCTCGTTCCAGTGATTCTGTCCCAACCAAGTCTCCTCCAGAACAGCAAGACCAAGACCATCATGCTTCACCCTTACCTAGAGTGGACTCTTCATCTAAAAGGCGTAGTTCCTTAAGTTACGCGGACACCGTTAAACAAGTAAACAACAACAAAACTGACAGTAACCTGTCACAAACTATTCATCAGTCCTTAGATCGCTTTGAAAAGTTGTTTATTCAACAATCACAACAAATGGGCTCACTTCTGAATCTTTTAACAACGCTTGTGTCAAAATTAAAATGATGGATTCTTACATCAGGATTGCTCTTTGGAACGCCAATGGCTTGGTACAGCACTATCGAGAAGTAACGTCTTTTCTATTACATCAAAAATTGGACATTTTTCTAGTATCGGAAACACATTTTACGGAACGGTCCTTCTTCAAAATTCCAAACTATACCATCTATCATACTAACCATCCGAATCTTAGAGCACGTGGTGGAGCTGCTGTGTTAATAAAAAATAACATAAAGCACTTTGAACTACCTAAATTTCAACATGTTTCAGCTATTTATTGCCCTCCTCCTCATGTAATAAATAGAGCCCAGTTCAGGGAGTTTTTCAATTTTTTGAGTAATAGATTTCTTGTTGGAGGGGACTTTAATGCAAAGCATCCGAGTTGGGGCTCAAGATTGGCAACACCACGAGGCCGTGAACTTTTCAATATCATAATGGAACAACAGCTTACAAGTCTATCTACAGGTGAACCGACTTACTGGCCCACTGACAGGAATAAAATCCCTGATCTTTTGGACTTTTTTTTATTATAAAAGGAATATCAAATGACTATTTAACAATTTCCTCCTGCCTGGATCTCTCTTCCGACCACTCACCGGTAATATTGTCGCTTAGCTCACAAGCAAGCCCACTTGAGAAACCTCCGTCACTCCTTAACAAAAATACAAACTTTCAGAAATTTAGAGACGAGATTAATGAGCAACTAAAGTATAAAATAAACGGTATCAGTGGACTGACACACACTTTCTCCCTTAAGTAAATTTAAAAAAGAAAACCTGTAATAAAACTACCATGTACTTTTTAATTTATCTACCATGTACTATTAATTTTATCTAAATATCGTTTAATAATTTATTGTTTCTAAAATAATCATCCCATTTCTGAAGATAAAAACAAGAGAGACAAAGTTAAAAAAAAAATTGTTTGAATTGTATGGGGGGAACCCCCCCCCCAGGTAATACCAAGCTTTTTGAGTTGATTTTGTTGGGTGATTTGACCTAACGCTTAATACGAAGTTTCATGGAAAACGGTTGGAAAATAAAGAAGATATTGATTTTCTTAATATTCTCCATAAGAATATCATTGGGACAATGTACGTCAGACAACGTAATGCGTTTATCGTGGACAGTAAATTTAACTTTTCTCTGGAACCGTTAGTCGTAGACAAATAATTCAAAATACTAATTAGTTTAGTTTTTTAAGCTGGTTTCAATGGTGGCAGTCAAGTAATACTTTACTTTTATTGTTTTTTTTCTGAAAATTTAAAAATTTGATTTTTTAAAATTTATATATATATATTTATATATATATATATATATGTGTGTGTGTGTGTGTGTGTGTGTGTGTGTCTGTGAACACGATAACTCTCGTAAAAAAGGTCCGATCAAGACCAAATTTGGTAGAGACGTGTATTCCTACAAATGCTCGGACGAGTTCGTAAACCAGACATATCGGTCAATGGGAACGGGTAGTTTGGGGGGGTTTTGTACCCCAAAATGGGGTTTTTTGCGTTTTTCACATGTAGTTTTTTAAAATTTAAAATTTTATTTTTCACCATTAGAATCAGCTTAAAAAACTGCACAATTAAGTTCCTTAAAGTTTTTCTCTATCTCCAACGGTTACCGAGATATTAAAAAATCTAAACACAGTACGTTGTATTTTGGGGCTCCAATGTTAATTTTATGGAGGATAAGGAAAAATTAATATTTCACTTATTAATCAATACTTTTGGATAAAACTTGATATTTAGCTTCATGTGGTTGAGGTTCATCCATTTATGCTTAAAAATCATAGTTTATGTGTTTATTATGGCAGCAAACCTACATACTCTTTTCCCATGTTAATCTTATGGAGAATAGGCAAATAATTCTCATGTTTATGGACAGATTTTTATAAAACTTGTCAAATACTATTATTATTATATTGTTGATTTGGAAATTCGCTGAGTACGCAGGTCTGCTGCGACGGGGGTATTTTTGATTTTTAAGGGTAGTTCACTCCTAAAAACACTTAAAAACGTGAAAAATCCAAATTTCACAAAAATGGCCCTAACGCAAATGACACCACCCGCATGGCTCAAAAAATTATGGGCTTTTAAAAATAAAAAAACAAATTTTGAAATTTTCAGCGAAAACAATAAAAGTAAAGTATAACTTGACTGGCACCATTGAAACAAGCTTAAAAACTAGTAAAAAACAAATCAGTATTTTGAATTATTTGTCTACGACTAATGGTTCCAGAGAAAAGTTAAATTTACTGTCCATGATAAATGCAGTACGTTGTCTGAAACTGTCCAATGTTATTCTTATGGAGAATATTAAAAAATCAATTTATTCCTTATTTTCCAACCATTTTTTATGGAACTTATATAAGGGAAACTTGGAAACTATGAAGCGTAAGGTCATTTCACCCATTAAAACCAACTCAAAAAACCTTGGTATTACCGGGGGGGGGGGTTCCTCCTATACAATTTGAACAATTAATCTAACTTTGTGTCTCTCTTGTTTTTATTTTCAGAAATGGGATGATTATTTTTTAAACAATAAACTATTAAATGATATTTAGATAAACTTTGAAGAACATGATAGTTTTATTATAGATTGTATTTTTTTAATTTACTTAAGGGAGAAAGTATGTGTCAGTCCACTGATACCGTTACCGTTTATTTGCGTTCATAATTGATAGATATCTATCAGATGCAAGGAAACTGGAGTTTAAGGATCTTTTCCCAATAAGCTTTATTACCACCCGATTGTTTTTTAATTGCTATTGAATAGAAGTTCTTTGTTGCCCTTTTAAGTGAAAAATCGTGTATCAAAAACCATTTCCCTATTTTGAAGTAAAATCAAGAATAAATATATAGAATAAAAAAGAATCATTCTACAGACAAGTTCAAAAGTTACCTTGTCATTTATGTTAACAATATAACAGTAAAAACTATTTTACTTGAAAACAACTTATCATCCAATTATTGTATTAGGCTTGGGTACTTTTAGTTACTGTCCATAGTTTAAATGTTAGTATCACAGTTCCATAATGTGTCTATATTCATAGATAAGTTATAGTAGTATTTCTCTCTCAAAAACTGAGTAGGTTTAGAGTGTGCAAGATAGATTTATTCTTCATTTGCCGTTCAGCCTCAGCGTTCTGCAGCTTGCAGGATACGCCATACGGTTCTCACAAGGCCGTTTAATGTACATAACATTAGCCTCATGATTTTATCAGGTCACGACGTTGTTGTACCTGCCAATGTAGTCAACTCAAATGACAACGACGATGAGTTGTGCAAGTTTTCTCACGGTAATGTTCAAAGAGTCGATGATGTCTCGTGGAAAGTTGTTAATAATTCGCTAACTGTGGAATTGCATAAAAGGTAACGTCAAAATTTAATTACAGGAAAAGAGATAGTTGAAAATCTACATCTGTGGCGGCGGCCAAGGTCTGCCACATTTGATTTACGAAGAAGTGACGGAGATATATAGAATCGACGCTCTGGGGCCTAGGTTCAGTGGCACTCGCAACGTTAACACTCTGGGGCCTAGGATCAATGGCACTCGCAACGTCAACGCTGTGGGGCCTAGGATCAGCGGCACTCGCGACGTCAACGCTCTGGGGCCTAGAATCAGTGGCACTCGCAACGTCAACGCTGTGGGGCCTAGGATCAGTGGCACTCGCAACGTCAACGTTCTGGGGCCAAGGATCAGTGGCACTCGCAACGTCAACGATCTGGGGCCTAGGATCAGTGGCACTCGCAACGTTAACACTCTGGGGGCAAGGATCAGTGGCACGCGCAACGTCAACGATCTGGGGCCTAGGATCAGTGGCTCTCGCAACGTCAACGTTCTGGGGCCTAGGATCAGTGGCACTCGCAACGTCAACGTTCTGGGGCCTAGGATCAGTGGCACTCGCAACGTCAACGTTCTGGGGCCTAGGATCAGTGGCACTCGCAACGTTAACACTCTGGGGCCTAGGATCAGTGGCACTTGCAACGTCAACGCTCTGGGGTCAAGGATCAGTGGCACTCACAACGTCAACGCTGTGGGGCCTAGGATCAGTGGCACTCGCAACGTCAACGCTGTGGGGCCTAGGATCAGTGGCACTCGCAACGTTAACACTCTGGGGCCTAGGATCAGTGGCACTCCCAAAGTCAACGCTCTGGGGCCTAGGATCAGTGGCACTCGCAACGTTAACACTCTAGGGCCTAGGATCAGTGGCACTCTCAACGTCAACGTTCTAGGGCCTAGGATCAGTGGCACTCGCAACGTTAATACTCTGGGGCCTAGGATCAGTGGCACGCGCAACGTAGACGATCTGGGGCCAAGGATCAGTGGCACTCGCAACGTCAACGCTGTGGGGCCTAGGATCAGTGGCACTCGCAACGTTAACACTCTGGGGCCTACGATCAGTGACACTCGCAACGTTAACACTCTGGGATCTAGGATCAGTGGCACTCGCAACGTCAATGCTCCGGGGCCTAGGATCAGTGGCACTCGCAACGTCAACGCTCTAGGGCCTAGGATCAGTGGCACTCGCAACGTCATCGCTCTGGGGCCAAGGATCAGTGGCACTCACAACGTCAACGCTGTGGGGCCTAGGATCAGTGGCACTCGCAACGTTAACACTCTGGGGCCTAGGATCAGTGGCACGCGCAACGTTAACACTCTGGGGCCTAGGATCAGTGGCACTCGCAACGTCAACGATCTGGGGCCAAGGATCAGTGGCACTCGCAACGTCAACGCTGTGGGGCCTAGGATCAGTGGCACTCGCAACGTTAACACTCTGGGGCTTAGGATCAGTGACACTCGCAACGTTAACACTCTGGGACCTAGGATCAGTGGCACTCGCAACGTTAACACTCTGGGGCTTAGGATCAGTGACACTCGCAACGTTAACACTCTGGGACCTAGGATCAGTGGCACTCGCAACGTTAACACTCTGGGGCCTAGGATCAGTGACACTCGCAACGTTAACACTGTGGGACCTAGGATCAGTGGCACTCGCAACGTCAACGCTACGGGGCCTAGGATCAGTGGCACTCGCAACGTCAACGCTCTGGGGCCTAGGATCAGTGGCACTCGCAACGTCAACGCTCTGGGGCCAAGGATCAGTGGCACTCAAAACGTCAACGCTGTGGGGCTTAGGATCAGTGGCACTCGCAACGTCAACGCTCTGGGGCCAAGGATCAGTGGCACTCACAACGTCAACGCTGTGGGGCTTAGGATCAGTGGCACTCGCAACGTTAACACTCTGGGGCCTAGGTTCAGTGACACTCGCAATGTTAGCACTCTGGGGCCTAGGATTAGTGGCACTCGCAACGTTAACACTCTAGGGCCTAGGATCAGTGGCACTCGCAACGTTAACACTCTGGGGCCTAGGATCAGTGGCATTTGCAAAGTCAACGCTCTGAGGCCTAGGATCAGTGGCACTCTTAACGTTAACACTCTGGGGCCTAGGATCAGTGGCACTCGCAACGTCAACGATCGGGGGCCTAGTATCAGTGGCACTCGCAACGTCAACGCTCTGGGGCCAAGGATCAGTGGCACTCGCAACGTCAACGCTCTGGGGCCAAGGATCAGTGGCACTCGCAACGTCAACGCTGTGGTGCCTAGGATCAGTGGCACTCACAACGTCAACGCTGTGGGGCCTAGGATCAGTGGCACTCGCATCGTCAACGCTGTGTTGCCTAGGATCAGTGGCACTCACAACGTCAACGCTCTGGGGCCAAGGATCAGTGGCACTCGCAACGTCAACGCTTTTTAGTCGCGACACGCGATACTGATGCATTCGTACTGAACAATAGGAGCTATTTATATATTACTGCTTAACACAACGAAGAATCAATGCAGATCTTTGATAATGAATAAACTTATTGAAGTTCTAGTGAATAACAAGTAAAGAATACTGGTTTGACCCATGCGGCTGTATTCGTTAAAAAGGAATATGTTATTGTAGGGAACAGAAATCCTGTTCCAATTAAACAATGTGAGATATTTTTTTTATTATTTTAATTAAAACGAAGTCTGTTATATATAATAAAAATGTAAGCACATGAAGGGAGATATGTATAACAACTGAAGTAACGTTTGCCGTTACCGCAGCCTGTACCATGGCCATCCCATCACTTGACCTCTTTCACTTGATGGTTGGTCGTGACCTACTGATAGGTTATCACATAATCCTTGTGCGAAATGCTGTCTTTCCTATGAAATTTTAGGATAGATTAAAAGAATATGTCAATTGATTTAATTGTTAAATATACTTTAAACCTAGTGCAAAACTTAACTGAATATTGCTTAGAATACAATAGATGTTTAAATTGAATTACGATCAATTTTATCAAACGATTGATATGTTAACCCAAAATAAACACTTGTACATACTCCGTTGTACGTTGTTACTTAGTTACAAGCTACATAGCAACTTGTACATAGTTACCTCTATCAGGGTAATGAAGATAGTAATCCTAACCTATGATAAGTTTGTTTTGGTATGGACTGTAGTCGCGAGTCGTCGATTTCGTGCAATGTGTCAATTGCAGTAGTTAATCGGTTAGAGGGAAGGGTAGAACCACTTTTTTAATTCTTATCGGAGTACCTTTGGGGAAAGGAAGACCTTCTCATAGAAAAATCTGGAGGCTGACCAGTTCGGTTTAATAATCTCTACATACAGCTAAGTCTCGTGAAAGACACCATGTTAAGAATGTATTTGTCATCGCGTCGGAGCCAGATCAGTACCCTGCACATATGTCGGGAAGAGCTTCGCAGAGGACGTGGGAGAATCAAGGCCCGATGTTAAATGTTATGCAAGGTACTCGTAATTCGATTGCCACGGAGTCTAATGAAAGGTGCGGATGCCGGTAACCTTTCACGTACGCCCGCTGATGAAACTGCGTCCTTTGTTTGGCCAGGTGATGCCGCGATCGTGTTGTAGCCTAGACCGGTCAGGCACCTCAACGTGGATATCCTTCTAGTAATGAACTTTACTCTGTTAACTTCTGCGTTTCCAACTCCAACTTAGTTCTCAATTTAATTTATTCACCTCGCCATTCAGACAAAAAGCATTACACCTTTACTACAAGAATTACCATCTCAAATCAACTCTCCACAGTTAGATCACAATGCAAAAATTGTCTGAGCTGGTCGCTCCAACCAGTATGTAAATAAGACTTTTTTTGTTTCGGTGTACTCTCCTGCATACAATCCTATTAGGCAATGCTATTACCTTCATCCGCCAATCTGACGATATATTTTCTGCCTGTTCAGTTGAAACCAAAGATGTCTTTCAGGCTCTCAATAATCCCGACACATCCAAAGGACCTAGTCTTGACTTGTGAAAAACCAAGTAATAGATTATATCAATTCTGCTACTTCTGCTTAAAAGCTTCAACGACGGATGTATAAGAAGTGTAAGATTGTTGAGGTCGATCTTCCTGACATGAAACCATGCAATTATGAGGATAGCAAGAGCTCCAATCTTCTCAAAAACCTTCTCAATTCAATTTTTCAACGACTTTGGTCAGTATCGATAGGATAGTGTGATAGGTCTATAACTCTTTATGTCATCTACAGCACTTTTCTTGTGTATGGGAATATATCCACCAGATTTTAGGAAATACATCCGTATGTAATGAATTGTTGAAGAGCGTGATAAGTGATTCAGATAAGTAGTAAGTAGAGTTCTTCAACAAGTACTGTGCTTACGACTTCGACTTATCTGAACCACTGACCACGCTCTTCATTAAGTCTCTTACTTCCAGGTTGTCACGATTCCTGTTTATGTATTCCATGTGACTAATGTTACATTACACTGTAGTGGTTGCATATTGGCTGATGCCGTTGGAATGAATCTGTGTAAATCGAGATATATGTTCGTGAAAGTTGAAAGGAAAACGTCAATCTTCATTCATCTTGTGTTGCCCCAGGGGACACCAAGTAGGCCGTCAGGGTGTCTCAGCGTGACTCTAGTGCGCTAACCATTGTCTCAGTGACCTGGTCAATGATCAACCAACAGATCACTCAAAACTTTAATCTAATGCTATTTAACCCTACTCTTGATTTATTTTCTTCATTTCAATATCACTAGAGCTTCAATAAATTTTCTGACAGTATTATGATTTCTTTTTTATCGCCTTTCGATTTTCATCATTGTTCATCCATCAAGTCAGAGAGAATATTATAGATTGGTGTGGAAATTGATTTCGAGTAGGTTCTTTATTTTTTAACTTCCAATACTGAATTTGTGCACTGTGCGGATAGTCTTGCAATTATTTCTATGATTATTTTCTAGGTGATTGTTGATTCTCTGTTCCACTTGACTGCCTGTTTCTCTATTACTGCAGGCGTTTAACAAACCATAGTGATTTACTATTAGTGATGTTCCAGCCAAATGTCATCTTCAAATGCTAAATTAATATGAATTCCGTTTCAACTAATGAAATATGTACGGTGATGTTTAAATTTATGGCACGTCTTATCTTCGGACGTTACCAACATTCTCAAGACAATTCAACTCTCAAGACAATGGGTGAATAATACATATAGGTGGGTAAACACAACTTGCATTAGTATCATGATCACGAAAATCCGTGTCATCAAACATCGGTTCAATACCATATACTATTCCTGAAGAGTGTTTACTTATTATAAAACATATTTAGTAGTCTATCGTAGGAATTTTTATTTTTAAGGAAATTTGAAGGATTTTGACCATTTTCGATTAAGAAACGATTTTCGTTTGTAGTATCTCCGCAATTTTTTATACTTTTCTTCTGTGATTACAATGTTAAAAAGTCTGAAACATGCCTCGTTGCAGACATTAATGAAATAGAGACATGTCGGATTAGTTTAAATCACGTTTTAAAGAATCTTAAAGAAATTTACCGTCGATTTATTCAATTCTAATGTTTTAAAAACTGTTTTTAATGGGCTAATGCTATTTTTCTACTGCTATTTAATCCATTGACAAACATTAGTATTATGAACAAAATTTCTTTTGCTTATTCATTTTGCTAAAACGTATTATGGTCTTAACAGTTAACGTGTGTATGAAATAATTAAGAGTTTTGGGGTACAAGAAAACCTAATAAGATTGCAACTTAGCTAAAACGTTTTGTCTAAGCTAAGAATTATATCAGCATTAGTCAGTTATAAAGCTTTACCTTACCAGTATATAGTATAAAATCGCGCTAAAATAATCGTGCACTAATTCATCAGTCATACTTGGCTTTAAAATAGATACCTGTGTAGGTCGCCATTTCAGTGAAAAGTGTCAAAACATCCAGGGGTAACATGAAACAATTCCCGTAAGCATTCAAATGCTATGATGCTGAGCTATTCATAGCTAGCTGACCCGTATAGTCAACGCGGACTGCAACATCTTTCCCACATGCCTGCCTACTCATAAGGGTGGAGGGAGGGAAGGAAGGGGTTTGTTTCGGCAGGAAATGACACTCTGTGTCTTAAACTATACTGTCGGGGAAATGACAGAGATTCATTCACACATATCAATGAGTGTGTATTGTTTTTTATGTCCGTAGTGGAAATACTGGAACAAGTAATCTATTTTATAGCACAAGGCGTTATAAACAAGGAATATTTCGCTTACCTAAAGTAAATAAAACATTATCCAGACATTCTTATCAGTATAAGGGTCCGAAGTATTTCAACCAAATTCCTGAGGAAATCAGAAATTGTTTGACCTTAAATCTTTTCTCTTCTAAATTAAAAATTTGGCCTTTTAGTAAACCAAATATAAACTTCCTTGATAATATTCTATATTAATTTACCAAATTGGTCATCAAATTTCAATAATTAAATAATTAAATAATAGTGATTTTCAATAATGAACAAATGTTTGAAACATAATGCTGTTTGAAGTCGGAACAGGTATTCTTGCCTAATCCTTGTAAGAAGACGACGACGACGGTCATCAAATTTCAATCATTTTTCCAAATTTCATTACTTTCGCCAAATTTCATTTTTCATCAAAGTTCATTTTACAAGTAGCATTTTCCGATTCCAAATAAAAAATCTGTTATTTGCATTGTTTAGTTATACATTATTTTATTTGTTTAGTTATTTATTGATAAGAGTAAATGTTTATTTTCTTCCTATTTATACGTTTTATTGTTTAAGACGTCATAGTGAGCGGCAACATGAGAGACTTTAAATTGTTGAACTGGACTCATCATCTAATAAATAATAGTATTTTTTATTTTGTTAAACGTTTGTCACACATACTGGACAATGTGGCAACGTAGTTCCAAGTTTTTATTTTATTTTGTAAATTAATCGATGAAAAAAGTGGACCAAATCGATGGCACAAAAGGCCGGGTTATCGCGATGAACGAAGCGCCAGTCACGCGATTTAAACCGCGTGGGAATCGAACCCGCGACTCTAATGAACCTGTCAAGACGTCGTCGTCCTACGTCCTTCAGGCTTTGCTGTTCATTTAGTATTCGTATGTTTTACTGCAGCACATTGCAAGCCTATTGGTGTAGTGGAGTCGCTTGCTAACCGCGTATCATTTTTTTATTCTAAAAGTGTTTCAGCAAGCCACTCTTTTTCTGGCGCTTGTTTCAGCTGTGTGGACTAGTACTTTGTGAACATTATGAAATAGTCGCCTTGACTGAAATAAAGGGTATGAGTGAACTTAATCCGTCAATTGAAGTGCCTAATCTAGATTTGTTTCTTACATACGTTGTCTGTTAAGGCAGTCCTACGTTTTAACAAAATACCAAATGAGCGAAAAAGATTTTGGCAAACTTACTTACTTGATACTTTATATTTGTTAGTCTCCCATTAGAAGCACGGACGGTCGTCATATTCCTATTGGTCTATTTATTATAGAATTCCTCCAAAGAGTGATATGAGTATACGAGTATATAGAGTATATATCACATGGTCGCTGCCGTTTGGTATGAGCTAATCTTGTAAGTTGAATTGCATAGTTCCGGGCAGGGGAGCAACAGTCGAGTCCACCTAGCCGACCGGCCTAGTGCACCTGTGGTCTCTGGTCTCTGGTCCTTGTACGGCCCGCGGCCGTCGTCGGTCTCTCATCACAATCACATGGTCGCTGCCGTTTGGTATGAGCTAATCTTGTAAGTTGAATTGCATAGTTCCGGGCAGGGGAGCAACAGTCGAGTCCACCTAGCCGACCGGCCTAGTGCACCTGTGGTCTCTGGTCTCTGGTCCTTGTACGGCCCGCGGCCGTCGTCGGTCTCTCATCACAATCACATGGTCGCTGCCGTTTGGTATGAGCTAATCTTGTTAAGTTGAATTGCATAGTTCCGGGCAGGGGAGCAACAGTCGAGTCCACCTAGCCGACCGGCCTAGTGCACCTGTGGTCTCTGGTCTCTGGTCCTTGTACGGCCCGCGGCCGTCGTCGGTCTCTCATCACAATCACATGGTCGCTGCCGTTTGGTATGAGCTAATCTGTTAAGTTGTATTGCATAGTTCCGGGCAGGGGAGCAACAGTCGAGTCCACCTAGCCGACCGGCCTAGTGCACCTGTGGTCTCTGGTCTCTGGTCCTTGTACGGCCCGCGGCCGTCGTCGGTCTCTCATCACAATCACATGGTCGCTGCCGTTTGGTATGAGCTAATCTTGTAAGTTGAATTGCATAGTTCCGGGCAGGGGAGCAACAGTCGAGTCCACCTAGCCGACCGGCCTAGTGCACCTGTGGTCTCTGGTCTCTGGTCCTTGTACGGCCCGCGGCCGTCGTCGGTCTCTCATCACAATCACATGGTCGCTGCCGTTTGGTATGAGCTAATCTGTTAAGTTGTATTGCATAGTTCCGGGCAGGGGAGCAACAGTCGAGTCCACCTAGCCGACCGGCCTAGTGCACCTGTGGTCTCTGGTCTCTGGTCCTTGTACGGCCCGCGGCCGTCGTCGGTCTCTCATCACAATCACATGGTCGCTGCCGTTTGGTATGAGCTAATCTTGTAAGTTGAATTGCATAGTTCCGGGCAGGGGAGCAACAGTCGAGTCCACCTAGCCGACCGGCCTAGTGCACCTGTGGTCTCTGGTCTCTGGTCCTTGTACGGCCCGCGGCCGTCGTCGGTCTCGCATCACAATCACATGGTCGCTGCCGTTTGGTATGAGCTAATCTGTTAAGTTGTATTGCATAGTTCCGGGCAGGGGAGCAACAGTCGAGTCCACCTAGCCGACCGGCCTAGTGCACCTGTGGTCTCTGGTCTCTGGTCCTTGTACGGCCCGCGGCCGTCGTCGGTCTCGCATCACAATCACATGGTCGCTGCCGTTTGGTATGAGCTAATCTGTTAAGTTGTATTGCATAGTTCCGGGCAGGGGAGCAACAGTCGAGTCCACCTAGCCGGCCGGCCTAGTGCACCTGTGGTCTCTGGTCTCTGGTCCTTGTACGGCCCGCGGCCGTCGTCGGTCTCGCATCATAATCACATGGTCGCTGCCGTTTGGTATGAGCTAATCTGTTAAGTTGTATTGCATAGTATACCATAAATCACTAAACACATTACTGGATTTTCAGTCCGTATTACCGCTCTCTCAAAGTGTACACTAAAACAACAAACTTTTAACGAAATTGCACACTTAGATTGCTTAGACCATACAAGAAAAGCATATCAATGAACTCATTAAAAACAAATTATTACTATAAATACAATAATTTACTATAATTTTTTTTTTTACAATAATTTACTATAATAATAATAACATTTTTTATGGCAAGTTTTATCAATATCTGTCAATAAATATGAGAATTATTTGCCTGTTCTCTATAAGATTTAATGACTGAAATGAATGGAAATAGTTTATTCCAAGAAAACCTGTTACATGTACATAGTAGGCAAAATTTGTAAAATCTAATTGGAATTGGTTCCCCACCTGGACAGTATGTGTGAGTATGAAGGTTTGCTGCTGCGAGGATCGTTGAAAGTAAGAATTTCTAGCATTTTTATTTTGATCATTCATATCAAGTTTCATCAACAATGTCCATAAACAAAGGAGTTTGCCTATCAGATTAGATTAGATCCTCCATATGATAAAGATGGGAAACGAGTATACAGGTTAGCTGCCATGATAAACACATAAACTGCATATACTACGTATATATATACTACTCGTAAACTGATTTTTAAGTATAAATGTATGGATCTCAACCTAAACTAAATACCAAGTTAAGTACAAGACTCCCAAAGTACTCGTTCGGATTGACCAATATGTCTGGTTTACGAATTTATCCGAGTAAATGTAGAAATACTCGTCTCTACCGAATTTAGTCTCGATCGGACCACTGGGCACCTGAAAACGATACATCTCTGGGACTATCATTACGTAGATTTAAACGACTAGGACTTCCCTAGTTCCCCGTAGTAGTGAATAGCCATGCTTGGGTTCCTTATTGGAATAACGGTATATAATAGAGGTGTATATCGACTGCCCCTTGCCGTTTCGCTCTTACATCTCCTGATTTCGGTGATTCCGGGGCGAGGAAGGGACTTTAAGGGATAAGACTGATAATTTGTGGAATTAAACAATAAGGCAGGGATTTTCAGGGAGAAGAGAGAGAATTTTTAGAATGAAACCGGGGTTGCCATAAGGCCGCGGTCGAGGGCTAATACGCGTTCCGCCCCTCGGTGGGGCCTGGGTGGTTGCCAAAAGTCCTACACCCCTCGGTGGGGCCTGGGTGGTTGCCAAAAGTCCTACACCCCTCGGTGGGGCCTGGGTGGTTGCCAAAAGTCCTACACCCCTCGGTGGGGCCTGGGTGGTTGCCAAAAGTCCTACACCCCTCGGTGGGGCCTGGATGGTTGCCAAAAGTCCTACACCCCTCGGTGGGGCCTGGGTGGTTGCCAAAAGTCCTACACCCCTCGGTGGGGCCTGGGTGGTTGCCAAAAATCCGTTTTCCAAAATATTTTTAGCTGCTGACAAAAGATGAAGTCTTCTGGAGAGCACATTGTTAGCGAATTTCCCATAGGGAAGAAGCTATTATCGTAGGTCTCATGGTAAGACTTAAGCCCGGGACCATGTTATTTTTCGTCTTTAGGTGCCCAGAGTCTAAAAACAATAGTCGTTAAAATTTATATATATATATATATATATATATGTGTGTGTGTGTGTGTGTGTGTGTGTGTGTGTGTGTGTGTGTGTGTGTGTGTGTGTGTGTGTGTGTGTGTGTGTCTGTTAACACGATAACTCTCGTAAAAATGGTCCGATCGAGACCAAATTTGGTGGAGACGTGTATTCCTACAAATGCTCGGACGAGTTCGTAAACCAGACATATCGGTCAATGGGAACGGGTAGTTTAGGGGGCTTTTGTACCCCAAAATGGGGTTTTTGTGTTTTTCACGTGTAATTTTTAAAAATGTCTAATTTTATATTTCACCATTAGAATCAGCTTAAAAAACTACACAATTAAGTTCCTTAAAGTTTTTCTCTATCTCCAACGGTTACCGAGATATTAAAAATCTAAACACAGTACGTTGTATTGTGGGGCTCCAATGTTAATCTTATGGAAAATAGGAAAAAATTAATATTTCCCATATTAATCAATATTTTTTTATGAAACTTGATATTTAGCTTCATGTGGTTGAGATCTATCATTTTATGCTTAAAAATCATAGTTTATGTGTTTATCATGGCAGCAAACCTGCATACTCTTTTCCCATATTAATCATATAGGGAATAGGCAAACTCCTTTATTTATGGACAGATGTTGATGAAAGTTGGTATGAATGTTAAGATAAAAATTATTTATGGTAGAAATGACTACTTTCTGTGTTTCTCACAGCAGCTAACCTGCACACTCTTTCCCATGTTAATCTTATGGAGAATATAGGCAAATAATTCTCACGTTTATGGAAAGATTTTTATAAAACTTGTCATATATTTTTTATTATTATTATATTATTGATTTGGAAATTCGCTGAGTACGCAGGTCTGCTGCGACGGGGGTAATGTTCACTTAAGAGAAATTTAAACGTTCTATTCGTTACGAACTTAGATTGATTTAAATTTATTCAAGTACACGTGAGATGAAAATTGAAGTACATATTTTCAATTGAGTCAATTTCTTCTGTTTACAATAACGTTGTACATATTTAGTAACGTTATCCAAAAAAATGAATTGAAATTGAAGAACAGTTGTTTTAAAACTAAAAACCTAAACTTTAATATTATAGATGTAAAATGATTTTTTATTTTATAGTTAAAATGTTCATCATTGTTGTTGTTACTTAAGTCAGTTCTAATAGTATATTTCATGTTAACTACTGTAGTTGTATCGTCATGTGTAAAGCTTTGACGTGTATTTACTGCTTAATCAATAAGTTTCCTATGCACGTCAATCGTTTTATCCATCGACTCATATCCAGGTTAGTGTTCACGACTGCAGTGTCAGTGTGGCGGAGCTGGAGCCAAGGTGAGCCGGTGGGGAAGTGGGTCTGCGTGTTAGGCAATATGCAAGGCCGTTCAAAGCCTCAGCTTGTAACAGGGGACAACGTTCGTAACTGGCAACACGACCATTACCTGAATAAGTACGAGTTGTGAATGAGAATGGACTAATAGTAAAACCTCTTACGTTTGTTTAGAAGGAATAAAACTTGGGGTAGAACAAGTGACGATTGCAAATACCACCGTCGCAGTAGACCTGCGTACTCAGCGAATTTCCAAATCAATAATTAAATATATGACAAGTTTTATAAAAATATGTCCATAAACATGAGAATTATTTGCCTATTCTCCATAAGATTAACATAAGAAAGAGTGTGCAGGTTAGCTGCTGTGAGGAACACTGAAAGAAGTCATTTCTACCATGAATAATTTTTATCTTAACATTTATACCAACTTTCATCAACATCTGTCCATAAATAAATGAGTTTGCCTATTCCCTATATGATTAATATGGGAAAAGAGTATGCAGGTTTGCTGCCATGACAAACACATAAACTATGATTTTTAAGCATAAATGGATAGATCACAACCACATGAACCTAAATATCAAGTTTTATCCAAAAATATTGATTAATATGGAAAATATTAATTTTTCCCTATTTTCCATAAGATTAACATTGGAGCCCCACAATACAACGTACTGTGTTTAGATTTTTAATATCTCGGTAACCGTTGGAGATAGAGAAAAACTTTAAGGAACTAAATTCTGTAGTTTTTTTAAGCTGATTCTAATAGTGAAATATAAAATTATAAATTTTTAAAAATTACATGTGAAAAACGCAAAAAATCCCATTTTGGCGTACAAAACCCCCCAAACTACCCGTTCCCATTGACCGATATGTCTGGTTTACGAACTCGTTCGAGCATTTGTAGGAATACACGTCTCTACCAAGTTTGGTCTCGATGGGACCATTTTTACGAGAGTTATCGTGCTAACAGACACACACACACACACACACATATATATATATATATATATATAGTGTGTGTGTGTGTGTGTGTGTGTGTGTGTGTGTGTGTGTGTGTAAATTTTAACGACTATTGTTTTTGGACTCTGGGCACCTAAAGACGAAAAAATGACATGGTCCCGGGCTTAAGTCTCACCATGAGACCTACGGTAATAGCTTCTTCCCTATGGGAAATTCGCTAAAAACAAGCGGTTTCTAAATCATCTGCAAAAAAATACGAATAAATTTGAATTGAATGAAAATTTACAAAAAAATAGCCTTCAGTAAATGGAAAAATGGTTTCTTGGAATATTTTTATGTTAATGTAATATTTTATATGTAAATATACAAACTGGCGTAAGACAATAGTACGGATTATAAACCACTGTTCAATATAGTACTAGGTAGGGGTAGAGCGCGGAACTGTGGTGCCCAAGGTCCCGGATTCAAATCCCTTCAATCACCATTGGCTTTTCGGTGCGTGATAATGACGCAACCCTCTAGGTCTAGCCTAAGAAACGGATTTTTGGCAACCGCTCAGCCCCCACCGAGGGTCGGAACCCTATTTAGCCCTCTACCGCGGCCTTTTGGCAACCTCGGTTTCATTCTGAAAATACCTGCCTCATTGTTTAATCCCACAAATTATCACTCTTATCTCTTAAAGTACCTCCCTCGCTCCGGAATCACCGAAATCAGGAGATGTAAGAGCGAGACAGCAAGGGACAGTCGATATTCACCTCTATTATATACAGTTATTCCAAGTAGGAGACCCCCAAGCATGGCTATTCACGACTACGGGGAATGAATGAGACAAGTCCTCTGAACAAATTCCATTATTTTACAATGGACGTTCCAGGATGTACGTCCATGACACATTAATAATTTCTAAATAATATATACAGGGAAATTTATATATAACACATACATTCTTAAAATATGTCTTATACCAATTGTATTTTTTTGTAACGAATAAAACAAAGTGTATGACAGTATATCTATCTAAATATATAAAACAAGTCGTGTTAGTTACACGCGTTATAACTCGAGAACGGCTGGACCGATTTTAATGATCTTTTATTTTTTGGATTCGTCTCTGCTCCGGTCAACAAACTTATTCCCCATAAGGTTAACATTAGAAAATTAAATCGCTATAAAATGGAAATTAATTGAATTTATGGAAACTGAATATGCCTAAAGCTTGACCGGAGCAGAGACGAATCCAAAAAATCAAAGATCATTAAAATCGGTCCAGCCGTTCTCGAGTTATAATGCGTGTAACTAACACGACTTTGTTTTATACATTTAAATTTTGACAGTTCGGGAAGAAGAAGATTAAAGTTGATTTTTACACATAAACTGTTCGATCGAAATTAGTGAATTATTAGTTCGAAATAGTGGAATGATAGATTTTAAATTTTCTCCCGATGCCTGCCTCTATTACATTAATGCTTATCCTCTCCCAATAGTTGACAGATGTTACTTTGTCATGTTTAGACATGTACCTAGACACGTGTTTTGTCATTTTGTAAACAATAAAGAATTAATTAACAATAACTTAAATGTATCTGTAGAGCCTACACCTCTCAGCCTTTTTTACCCGTGCGAAGAACGGGTACTTTGGCTAGTTTCGTTTAATTGATTCCGCACGTTCTGAATATCTTTATTTTGGTTATAAAATTATTACTAAAAAATCCCTACGGATGTCACAGGCAACGATGCTGTAGCAGACAAAGCGTGCAGGTCAACTCATGCTTTTGGCATACAACTCTCAATGAATACATATATTTAATGTAATTCTTTTTATCTTACACTTGTATTCCACATGACTCCACATTGAATGTACCATACAATCTACTATTTTTTTAGCTGGCTTGATGCTTTGTAGATCAATATAGTCACCCAATCCCATTACCTACCTAATACATTCTTAACCCATCATTTCTAACTCACTTTTAATGACCCCTATTTTATTCCTAAAGTGAATATGTTGTGAAATATTTTTAGTAAAATAAACAGTTTATTCATGTGAGATCATATTGTTTTATGAGATTACTCTATGCACATTACCTTGGTCGGCAGTTTTCTCCTCAGTGTTGCCTCGTGGCCCAGCTGTAACCGAGAGTGGGTCTCCACACTTGCCTGTAGTTGTGTTGCTCTAGGGTTAAGCCCTACGTATCGCCTGGGGCGCGCGGTGGGCGGGCGTTAATGCGCCCGGATGAAAGTGGCGCCCGGGGCGCCAAGGGAAAGGTGGTCCAGTTTGACGCCCGGTGACATCGTTTCCCCCGTTATAATTTCTACTTCACGCTGATCGTATTTGTATACGGAGTGACAGCTTTTCAAAACGATTAAGTCTGTATTGCCCGCTTCCGATGCACCTGGTTGCGGACCGAGTGAAAACCAGTCCCATTGGACGATGGCCTGAGATCGAAGGAATCCAATCCAATACTATAATACGAGTAAGGTTTGTATATATATTACCGTTTTTTATTGACATGGATATGGCTTAGCTCTGGGGGGGGGTATTGGCAATCTGTCAGACCTAAATTTTAAACGGAAGTGACGTCATATGGTTATAAGGACAGCTGGTTAAGAGGAACTGAAAACGTTCCATTTAGACATATCCTTAATCTAAGCTATTTCCCAAAGAGAAGTAAATACATTTTTCTTATTATAGTGTTAGATATACTGGATTTTAAAATAATGGAGAAGTGTTTATACATTAAACACCATGCCACTCACCGTATCATAAGATATTTTTTCCAAATTATGAGGATTACGTTATTCATCCATCTGGGTCCGATACTGTAGGAAGCTAAGTATCTTCAATAATCTCGTGTGCTGTATCTAAAGTGCGAGGAGAATTGACGGAGAACCTCTCGACCTAATAATCTTTTATGCTCGCGTTTCTCGCAGGGTATCTAGGGAGGGCCACTGGTGTGAATGAAGATGAGGTAAAAGAAGATGAAGCAGAGCGGGAAGGTGATAAGTCTCAAAACTGAAAATCAATCTGGGTACACTCTTTAGGTAGATTTTCGGGTCTCTAGCTCTGTCACCTCCACGGTCCACGGCGCGGGAGGGAGCAGGCGTGGTCCAGGCGCTAGGGTTGTGACCTTTTACATCGGTTTCCCAACGCACGCCGAGTGTCATCACCTCTACCTCCAATTGTGACATCATGAGAGGTTTACACGCTGCTGCCGATGGTCGATGGGGCTCCCTGAGTGAATCCATCGTACTAGGCGCTTTGTGACTTCCAAACTTATTAAAACTTATTCAACACCTATCTATGTTTTGATTCTCTAATAAAAAGATCACTATTGAAAACTCAAACCCTTTTTCGCAGTGACGAGGTGAACTGAAAAACTGTAAGTTATACTGATAATACCCCGTCGCAACAGACCTTCGTACTCAGCGAATTGCCAAATCAATAACATAATAATATATAACATAATATATGATATATGTCTGGTTTACGAACTCGTCCGAGCAAATGCAGGAATACACGTCTGCACCAAATTTGGTCTCGATCGGACTATTTTTACGAGAGTTATCGTGTTCACAGACACACAAACACACACGCACACACACACACACACACACACACACACACACACACACACACACACACACACACACACACACATATATATATATATATATTATATATATATATGTATATAAATTTTGACGACTATTGTTTTTGGTCTCTAGGCACCTAAAGAAGAAAAAATAATATGGTCCCGGGCTTAAATCTTACCATGAGACCTACGGTAATAGCTTCTTCCCAATGGAAAATTCGCTAAAACCTTACTTGCACTCATACAGAATTTCTTTATTTAAATTCATTATTGTAGTTCAGAATAATTTATCAACAAACAGTTTTATGTCCATAGGCAGCGCTCAGTTGCCGCAGTTGTCCGTGCTGTGGTGATGTAGTCCACCCGCAGGCACGTCTTCCTACTTAGCTGATCAACACGCAAGTCTAGTTCTCGCCCCACCGGCTTCTGAGAACCGGAGTAGACCCCTACACTCTCAGGACGTCAACCTTATACCTTATTCGCCTGACCAGCATCTGTGGTCTAAATCTACATAAATGTAGATGTTTGAGATTTAAAATTCTCAAAGACTGCGTAAAAGAAAAATTCACTTTTCGGAGTTAATGTTTAACATTGTATCGCAAACTATTTTTGAATCAGTCATAAACTTTTAAATTTGATACTAATTAATAACATCCAAACATATACGGTATCTGTAAATGAATTTTGTTTCATGACAGCGGGAAAATATGAAGGCATAGAACAAAGGATTTAAAGTTTCTCTCGTTCTATAAACTACAGTTATTATATTTCGTTTATTGAATAACAAACTTAGCTAAAGACTTAAATTGAATTCACACATCTATAATACATTATGCAAAGTATTCTTAATGTTAGGATTTAAAAATATGAAGAAGCCTATGTATGAAGTTACCCCCGGCTCACAGAGAAGCTGAGCTAAGCAGACACAGACGAACCGGCTCGCGAGGATGTTGATCACATCAGACAGAGACGAACCGGCTCGCGAGGAAGTTGATCACAGCCGACACTGACGAACCGGCATGCAAGGATGCTGATCACAGCCGACACAGACAAACCGGCTCGCGAGGATGCTGATCAAAGCCGACCCAGACGAACCGGCTCGCGAGGAAGTTGATCACAACCAACACAGACGAACCGGCTCGCGAGGAAGTTGATCACAGCCGACCCAGACGAACCGGCTCGCGAGGTAGTTGATCACAGCCGACACAGGGGAACCGGCTCGTGGGGAAGCTGAACACAGCCGACACAGGCGGACCGGGTCGTGAGGGAGCTGATCACAGCCGACACAGGCGGACCGGCTCGCCCGGAAGTCCAGGGTGCATGCGATCGCACCCGGCAGCGCGGGAAAGTAGCAACAGGTATCGCTTTCGCTCCGAGCACCGGTGCTAAATCCCGCAGGGAGTCGCCGTCGCCGGTCTTGCGTAACCTCCTCCTGTCCTCCTAATCAGTCTTTACCTTATGTCGTATACGTTAACAATAATCATTTTATTCAACATTTCCGGAATGCTTTATAATTGATTTCGCACCTATACTACTCTCTCCTGTGTAAGGAGTGGAATGTAAATCATTGCAATCTTTGGTGAGGAATGAGAAGGATCGAAGAAGTCGCAAGCCTGACTTATGTACACCCTCTTCGAATCATTTCGTCCCCGCGCCTTCGCATTACACACCGTTTGATATACAGCCCCTTAGAGAAATAGTTACAAGTAAAATTACGTTGTAATTTTCATTTGATGAAAATTAAAAAAACCGTCGCATCAGACCTGCGTACTCAGCGAATGTCTTAGGTCAATAACACGGCAATAATAATACAACTATACGACAAGATTGATTAATCAATACTTACTATATAATAATATAATAATACTAATATATAATACTATATAATATAGTAATGATAAATTACTAAATTAGAGTATTTTGCCTGTTCTCCGTAAAATTAACATGGGAAAGAGTATGCAGGTTTTCTGCAGTGAGGAACACATGAACTATTATTTTTTAGCATAAACACACACACACACAAACACACACACACACACACACACACACACACACACACACACGCACGCACGCACGCACGCACACACACACACAAATTGGTATATATATTACAATATATATATATATATATTATATATATATATATATATATATTAACGAGTATTGTTTTTGGTCTCAGGGAACCTAAAGAAGAAAAAGTAACATGGTCCCAGGCTTAAGTTTTGCCATGAGACCTACAGTAATAGCTTCTTCCCTATGGAAAATTCCTAAGAAATCAACGAATATGATTTTCGAATGTTAATTAAATAATGTCAATAAAAAGAATTATGCTTAATATTTTTACAACACTTAAACAGTTTTGATGCTTAGTAATTAATTGTTGTACTGCGCCAGCTTTCAGTAACGTTTTTTCATAAATTAAATTATAATTCTAATAACTGAATCTAATGCATAATATATTGACATCAATTGTTAATATTCTTGATATCCTGCACAAACACATGAGTTGTTTTTAGTTCATTGATTATACTCTTTGACACAATAATCGTATTGAACAAGTGCAGCAACTCATAAAAAACAATATCCCAATAGGTGAATAAAATAATAATATTTTTATTAAATAATACAATGATATTATTTTCTCTGTAGTGGTATGTAGCAGGTAATTAGGTCTATAGTAATTTGTCGGGATTAATACTAACTAATGACACTTTATATCTCATGTTAATTTAGCTTTTCAAATACCGTTCGCATAGACTTGTCTCGTACGCCGTCCCTCAATGAGAGTGCTTACCTAGGGCCCAGGTTCACATCGCGTGTCGGCGTTGCCGGTTCAATGGTTTCTCCATCAGCATCAGTCTTATGTCTTGTTGCGATCCAAGCTTCCTGTTATGTAATTCAGCTAATAACCGCTGGTCTAGTGGCTTCCGTATCCGATTCACTCGATCGCTGTATCCGGTTGCGTTGGATGATCTTGCCTCATAATCTATGAAGGTAGTAACACCCACATATCTAAAGACATTATTTGCCCGTATGTAAGTTGCTCATACACGTCTGGACGGATCGAGGAAGGGGAATTTAGTTTGGGTATACAGCGCCCAACGGTGGAGTCACCACATACCCCTCGCAGGAGCTGGTGTACTCATAAAGAGTTACCACCTGAAAAAAATGTCTAAAGACAGAAAAATTAATTAGGTAATTAGCTTTTTGGTAGTTAAAACACTTAGTCTTTGTCATACCACGTCGGTTATAGTATCGGAGCTTCTGGTGTTATTAATATTTCATATTTTAAATTTCATTTCAGGAGGGCAGGGAAGAAGTTCTGAAAATCCTGAACAGTCTGGTGAGTACTAATAGAGTTTTGTATTGGAGTATTTGTAATTCATATAAATGCGTAAATCTTTATTCATAAAATAATCAGTCTATACGAATTAACAAGGTTTCATATCATTCATTAAAAAACTTTAAGACTGTTTTGCACGTTTTCCCTATCATAAACAATGTGTGGGTGTCTCCGACTGTTGTGGTAATTTTAACATATTATAGATGATCTAGAAACATAATTTTATGAATCTCAAAAACTAAAATGGCTCGTCCGATACAGTCAGGGTCGTTTTACAAATTTTACTCTCCTTACAATATAAAATTTCGTCAGTGACTTGGAAATTAATACAAACGAATTACTAAAATAGATAATTCGTAAAGCATCTTTTTTGCACCGATTCAAAATTTTAAATAGAAATTTCTTAATAGATCTCAATAAAGGTGCCTAGTTTTATCTATCAGACTAATACCGAGAAAGATTTCTAGTTTATGTACATTTTCTCATAAAATAAGTTAGTTAAAAGAATTTGCTATAATCATTGAGCCCAAAATTGTTTTTAATCCTTCCGGGAATAGATAACACTCAAACTTCATTTATAACTTAAACCCCATCCAATGTGGGTCATTGGGTATGACATACTGTATTTTTACTAACAACTAAGCTGCAACTAATTAATAATAAAAACGAAACGTGTATCTTCTTCCGTATGTAAGAGTTTTAGCCCAGTGACTAAAATTACAAAAAATTAAGCTTATGTAATGAAGCTTTTGAAGAGTAAATAAAATTCTTGGATTCGTAAAAGAAATGGGTCATTACTTATGAGTGTGGCAATGGAAAAAAACAAATATAATAAAATAATAGTTGAAATACCTTCTTGCTGCCTCAATCAAAACTTTGCCCTTTGTGGATAACGCGCGTTTCGACACTGAACAGTGTCACTGGCACAAATTAACACTGGTCACGGCATAAACAAAACATAAAAAACAGCCACAATAATACACATAAAACACGAACTTGTAGGCCTACATTTAGGTCGCGTCGCGAAACGTGCGGTACACACCTGAGTGTTATGTGTCAAGAACAAGTTTCAAGTTTTTAGTGGTTTACCAATGACACTTAAAGTGTCGAATCCACCGAGGACAATGTTGATCACGAAGCAGCTAGAAGGTATTTTAACCTATTATATTTTATTCTACTGACGTCATCATCCGGCAAATCAACATTATGAGGCAAATATAATATGTTTATCTAGACTAAAGTTAACAAGTCAGATGCCGAGTTGGTAGGTTCGGCGTCGGGATGCGAGCTGCAAGCTGCTCAGGACACGGGGCACAGGACCACGGTCGGAGCAAGTAATCCGATAATTGTCCTGTGACAAAATTCCAGCGGCGAGCTGCTCAGGACACGGGGCACAGGACCACGGTCAGAGCAAGTAATCCGATAATTGTCCTGTGACAAAATTCCAGCGGCGAGCTGCTCAGGACACGGGGCACAGGACCACGGTCGGAGCAAGTAATCCGATAATTGTCCTGTGACAAAATTCCAGCTGCGAGCTGCTCAGGACACGGGGCACAGGACCACGGTCGGAGCAAGTAATCCGATAATTGTCCTGTGACAAAATTCCAGCTGCGAGCTGCTCAGGACACGGGGCACAGGACCACGGTCGGAGCAAGTAATCCGATAATTGTCCTGTGACAAAATTCCAGCGGCGAGCTGCGAGCTGCTCAGGACACGGGGCACAGGACCACGGTCGGAGCAAGTAATCCGATAATTGTCCTGTGACAAAATTCCAGCGGCGAGCTGCGAGCTGCTCAGGACACGGGGCACAGGACCACGGTCGGAGCAAGTAATCCGATAATTGTCCTGTGACATAATTCCAGCTGCGAGCTGCTCAGGACACGGGGCACAGGACCACGGTCGGAGCAAGTAATCCGATAATTGTCCTGTGACATAATTCCAGCTGCGAGCTGCTCAGGACACGGGCACAGGACCACGGTCGGAGCAAGTAATCCGATAATTGTCCTGTGACATAATTCCAGCTGCGAGCTGCTCAGGACACGGGGCACAGGACCACGGTCGGAGCAAGTAATCCGATAATTGTCCTGTGACATAATTCCAGCTGCGAGCTGCTCAGGACACGGGGCACAGGACCACGGTCGGAGCAAGTAATCCGATAATTGTCCTGTGACATAATTCCAGCGGCGAGCTGCGAGCTGCTCAGGACACGGGGCACAGGACCACGGTCGGAGCAAGTAATCCGATAATTGTCCTGTGACATAATTCCAGCGGCGAGCGTGACCGAGTGGTTGGTCGCGGACTCAGTTCCCACACATCCTCGCCGGGGACATTGGAGGGTTACATAGCAAAATCTACTGTATACTGTAGTAAGGGACATTTGTGAGCCAAATAGTAATAAAGTACTGTAATACCAACCCAACGAGATGTGATTTCTGTAGATATTTCGAGCTTTTTGAAACCTAATTCTAAAAACATTGGCCAATTTATAATCATATTTACCTGCACACATACACACACACGGACAGAAACATAGGCAGACATCTTTTTTAAAAACAGCTTTTTTACATTGAGGGGACGCTAAAATAGATATACATCTACCAAAAACTCAAATTCGAACACATTCTGACGATAACAATACTTTCTCATTATACTGAAATGAAAATACTAATAGAAAATTAAATGTAACAGTTGTTTATCTAGAAGCCTCTATACCTTTGATGAATACCAAAAACCTATGGTTTAATAACTTAGTTAAATTTAAATGAGTCGTTAACCCTGCCATAAATCATAATCCAATTTGTTACCTACCTAAACATATCGTTGTTTCTAAAATGCTTTGTTATCTAACAATACCTGCTGTTAATATCTATCAACCGTAATTTTACTGGTACTGTATCGGTTTAACTACGATATTTATATCACATTAAAAAAGTGAAAGCAGTAGCCTAATGCGAATGTGAGCCGTAATCGACCATAAACGAATTCAATAATTAAAGGAAAGATAGTGGACGTAACTTGGCCATCAGGCTCGAATCGCTCACTTTCTTGGGACACTCGAGTCTCTAAATAATCGTTGCATTTCACTTTCTTCGCAATTGGCTGGAATCGCAAATCATCCTCATCCGTCATCATGTTCTTTCTCCGGTCTGTTGATTGCCAACAGCAGCCGATTCGTAATTGCCGCAGGAAATTGTGTTGGTATTTTTTTTAATTTTAGCTCATTTTTTGAGCTAACGAATTGAGCTACCACGGTCGTCCACATGTTAAGACCTTGACCCGGGACCAATCATTTTGGGGTCAATCGATGTCAAAAACACAATTCGTTGGAAGCTGTATATATATATATATGTGTGTGTGTGTGTGTGTGTGTGTGTGTGTGTGTGTGTGTGTGTGTGTGTGTGTGTGTGTGTGTGTGTGTGTGTGTCCTTAACTAAGCCTGAAGCTACATACGTGTAATGGATAATTTTGTAAGTTTAAGAGGCGGCAGGAGTCAGTCCAGGCGCTCACACGCTTGACATGGGATGGGTTTAATTATCTTTTAATTGCTCGTAAAGGAAATTTATTAAAAACAAAATACCAAATACAAAGTATTTTATAGGTCCTTATCAACATATTGATGTGATAAACTACCAAAATTAAGGTTTAGAAATATTTTATTTTTTTGAAATGAGAAAATTAAAATCCCATAAGGATTTAACAATACCCCCGTCGCAGCATACCTGCGTACTCAGCGAATTTCCAAATCAATAACATAATAATAATAATAATAATATATGACAAGTTTTATAAAAATCTGTCCATAAACATGAGAAATATTTGCCTATTCTCCATAATATTAACATGGGAAAAGAGTAAGCAGATTTGCTGCCATGATAAACACATAAACTATGATTTTTAAGCAAAAACGGGTGGGTATCAACAACATCAAGGTAAATACCAAGTTAAATCTAAAAATGTTGATCAATATGGGAGATATTAATTTTTCCTTATCCTCCATAAGATTAACATTGGAGCCCCAAAATACAACGTACTGTGTTTAGATTTTTTAATATCTCGGTAACCGTTGAAGATAGAGAAAAACTTTAAGAAACTTAACTGTGTAGTTTTTTAAGCTGATTCTAATGGTGAAAGATAAAATTTGAAATTTTAATAAATTACATGGGAAAATACAAAAAACCCATTTTTGGGGTACAAAACCCCCACCCGTTCCGATTGACCGATATGTCTGGTTTACGAACTCGTCCGAGCAAATGCAAGAATACACGTCTCACGACCAAATTTGGTCTTGATCAGACCATTTTTATGAGAGTTATCGTGTTCACAGACACACACACACACACACACACACACACACACACACACACACACACACACACACACACATATATATATATATATATATATATATATATATATAAATTTTAACGACTATTGTTTTTGGTCTCTAGGCACCTAAAGAAGAAAAAATAAAATGGCCCCGGGCTTAAGTCTTACCATGAGACCTACGGTAATAGCTTTTTCCCTATGGGAAATTCGCTAAAAATAATTCAGTTGTATTATTTTTGTTTAACAGTGGAAAATTTCAAACTTTAGACCTAAATAAACTTTACATATTCATAAATAAAATGTATTGAATAACTTTTTGTATTTGATTTGCTCTTAGCCAAAATATTTTTTTTAAGTGCGTGAACTGTTCATGCACTTTTAAAAAAATTTTCTAAATTTTTAGGACAACTGAATTTTTTTAATGTTTTTAATCCCCATCGAGCGATACCTAATTTTAAAGGCCTTTTCAAGAGAAAATTAATCATGGAAACAATAGGCCTTTATCTCAACCCAGTACCAAGAAGTAGGATTTTCGAAATATCATGGAATTTTTCTCACTTTAGTTAAATGTTTAAAAAATAAACCTTGAACGGTTTGGTTTCGATATAATTATATAAAAATAATTATATCTAACTTTTAAATCGTTCTTATCTTCAAATACATAACATCTTATTTATAGAAATCTTATATATGTGGGTTGCCTGGGAATTAAAAATTTCCCTTTTCCCTCGTTTTGAGGCCGCTACCTGGCCGGACGGCTGTGGGAGTTGACCGTTCTCTGAGTCCCCTAGTTGATCCTTCTCAGTCCTCACTAATGAGTGTTCCAGTTCGTCCCTTCGCCAGAACCCAATTAATGTGTTCCAATTCGGCTTCTCCAATCTTTAGGAGGTGTACTATCAGAACTTCCTGCTATAATTTCTGTCATGTAATAGTCAATCACCTTGACAGTTGTTTAAATCCACTTGTAATCAACCCTGATGACAGGTCCGTCTTTAATACATTATTAACACTACTTTACGAATTGCATTCTTAAGTAAAACATTTCTAACCTAATTGTCTGAAACTTATTCATTATCTTGGATTTTGTTAACGTCAATACTTCCCAGTGGGGATTAAGTTCGTGACAATTTACCCTATTACGGCTATAATCCACAGTAATTTCTTCTTCGCTCTACCCCAGCTTCACTCCAACCGCAGACTGACCTAGTTCAGGGATTGCCATGATTGGCAGTTACTGCTGTGCGTGTTTTGCCACCAATTGGACATAGTGGGCCAGTTCCAGCTCACGGGCTGGCTGCTCTGTAAAAGTGATACTGAGTGTTTCCCTCCGTTTGAGAGACCGCGCCGGAAGCTGATGACCTGTTCGGTGGATCGAGCACGCACGTGTCGTTGCGTGCGGGTGAACTTCCGGGGGGCGTGCCGCTGCGCCGCCGCTCTCCTGACCGCCGGAAGTCATCCTCATTGTTGAACAGTGAATCGGTGTGTCGGCCATGTTTTATTATGTTTGCTGATGGCCCTCCGTCTTTCATATACTACCTTTAGTTTTAAGCATCATATACATATGTTGACAATCGCAGTGGATAAAAATAGGTGTGTGAATCTGCCTTAACTCAAAATTCAGAGTACAGAAATATCGCTATCCTTCTATTACCCAGTGATTTTATCATTTTTTCTGGTTTACCGTTTTGTAAGGTGCATCGGGTAGGAATTTGCCAGCTCCTGCATAATTATAGAACTGTCATTTTGTCCAATTTTAATTGTATGTATATATCACTAAACTGAAATAATCATCGCAATAAATTAATAATTAGCTATGGCAACGTGTCATTTCAATTATTTGTTGTATTTGTATATTTGTTTTTAGAAAATGAGACACTTGGTATATTTTGCATCAGTTTACAACATTTCTTTATTTTTAATCAAGCCATGCTGAGGTTAAAAATCGAAAGGCGGTAGTGTAACAAATGTGCATAGTTCAGTATAATGTCAGGGATTTGTGAAGAAGTAAACAGTTCTCGCTCGTTCGTATGCTTTAGAGACGGATGGTATGGAACGAGGACGGGGTGAATTAGCAAGCAGAAGCGGTGGTTTGACAACGCTCCGTGCCGCGGGTACACAAGTAGTTGGCATCGCACAGTTACACCGGACCTTGCCCCTCTGTCGCATTTTGATGACATTTTTATTTTTCTAAGTTACATGTGATTAGAGGGATTTTAAAAATTTCATTATTGCATCCGAGTTTTCGCATAAGTGATATGAGTGTACAGAATAATGTTCCTTCAAATATGTATTTCTATGTTATTTAGATTTTAATGGCGGACATTTTCCATCACGATTTTATGTAAAATAAAGTGTTAAGACATTTCGGGATCTGGAATCTGATCCCGTCCTCAGGCGAACTAATATCTAAAACATAACACATTTATCAAATAATCCGAACTTAGGTCCCTTTTATGCACGGCGTCGTGCGAAGGTCGTCGGGCGACCGTCGAGCGAACGTGGGACCGGACGAAACCACCAGTCCGCTACCTCACGCACACTCACAGTTGGACTCACAGTGTTCTCCGTTATGGATCCCTGTGTAGTTTACATGTATTTAACTACGAAAAACAAAGTTCGGAAGAGAAGGAAGTGGCAGCACACGCTATAAACAATGTACGGCACTTGAGAGGTGCGTTTTACACCATATATGAAGAATTACGAGTTAATGGTAACAAATTTTACAATTATTTTCGTATGAGTGTTGTTTCATTTGATGAACTTTGTGTAAGAGTACATCAACAGCGTAAATAACTGTCGGATTGCCTACCCCCACTCTTCAAACCCACGTGGTGAGGAAGGGAGGCGGGGCGCGCCCGACGACCGTTGTTTCGACGCGCGTCAAAAGACGCTGTGCATAAATAGCTCCATATACCGCAATGTTATTAAGGGAAAGTTTCGACGAGTGTACTCTAACTATCGACGTCGTGTTTTAGGCTCCTTTTATACACGGCGTCGGGCGTCAAAAGACGGTCGTGATGAAAATGCATTGGCGTAAATGTGTCTATTTATGCACGACGTCCAACGGTCATCAGGTGACCGTCGTCTAAAAAACGACGTTGATAGAGTACGCGCATCGGGCGCTCGTCGAAAATGTGTCTTAATAAAATTGCGGTATATGGAGTTTTTTATGCACGGCGTCTTTTGACGCGCGTCAAAACTACGGTCGTCGGGCCGCGCCTCGCCTCCCTTCCTCATCACGTGGGTTTGAAGAGTGGGAGTAGGCAGTCCGACAGTTATTTACGCTGTTGATGTATACTTATACACAAAGTTCATCAAATGAAACAACACGCATACGAAAATAATTGTAACATTTGTCACCATGAACTCTTAATTCTTCATATAAGTTGTAAAAAATACCTCTGAAGTGGCGTAAATTGTTTATAGGGTGTGCTGCCACTTCCTTCTCTTCCGAACTTTGTTTTTCGTAGTTAAATACATATAAACTACACAGGTGTCCATAACGGAGAACACTGTGAGTCCAACTATGAGTGTGCGTGAGGTGGCGGACTGGTGGTTTCGTCCAGTCCCACGCTCGGCCGACGCTGACATTTTCTCAGCGTCTCACGACGTCCGCCCGACGACTGTCGCACGACGCCGTGCATAAAGGGGCATTAGAGGACGATCGCCCGACGACCTTCGGACATCGTGCATAAATTCACACATTTACGCCAATTTTTTTTCATTACGACCGTCTGTCGACGCCCGACGTCGTGCATAAAAGGGGCCTTAAACTGGTATAAAGCTGAAAACAAAAGTTTAAAGCAGTAAAAAACTTACTAACTAACCATTACACACATAAGACTCATAACACGTCCATTCGTCACGGAGACTTAAAGCCAACGTTATATTGTGGGTTGGGTTTTTAAACATTAGTTCGCTTGAGGACGGGATTCAGATTGTAGATCCCAAAACGTCGTGAAACTTTGTTTTATATAAAATAGTGATGGAAAATGGTCACAGTAAAAATCCTAATGACATAAATAAAGAATTTCAAACAAAGAATGTACTTCTACGTTTAAGCTGATTTCATAGTAGTCAGTTATCTTCTATGTTATAGAACTTATAAAACATATGATAAATTTTCGTACAGATTTCTGTTAGACAAAATGCATAATATGCGTGCATAAATTTTTAAAATAAATTAGTTTCACAACCTTCGATTCTGATCAAATTGCACTCATTTTACAATTTCTAAAATATATTTCGAAACATATAGTGTTTTCTCATGGCCTTATCAACGCCATCCACGTTTATTCTCATTTTAACATTGAAGAAAAATAGAAATAAGTAATGCTTCAAATTTCTAGTAGCGAAATAATACCAAAAGAAATGTTTTAACGACAAAGCTGACGGGATAATTTCCAGTATTTATTTTAGTTGTTATTTTCGCAAAATATATTAACTATTTGGAACACGAATTTTTTTTGTAGCTCGTGTTTCAGAGGGTCAGTGAAACTCACAGGAGTTCACTTAAGGTCAAAGTTTTCAAACAAAGGTGGGAACAGGCTGTAATGTACCAAGACGCGGATGTGTAGCTTTTAGCCCGCGGATTTGTTCAGTTTAGGCTCGGTTAATAGCGGAATCACGTAGTCAGCTAATTAACACTGCCAGTGACAAATGAAGCCGCGGCGTGCCTCAGGGCTCTGTGCTGGGGCCGCTAGTGTTTGCGTAACTGGTTCGTCGTCCATTTGAGTTCTGTTACCCACCTTTAAATATATAGATTTAAAACACTTATCAATTAATAAAAATTAAGTACTTATAAAGTATAGTAGTATTTGTTTTCACAATTAATTGAAGTATTGTTTTTCTGGAAAAAGATTTGTTTGAAGACGTATACAAATTAGTCTAGGGGTAGAACTGCAGGTAATAAAACTCGAGTATTTTGAATCCATCAATCAAGTGTTCATGAAAACGAGTGATAACTTTCGTTCCAGAAATGGCGCTTACAACTGTAACTACTAAAACATACATCGCAAGTATCAAAGTACATCAATTTGCAACTTTACTTGTTTCTGTCGAACACTTTTGAATTGCTGTTTTTCACTGTATTGGTACTGATTTAAGTCACCCCAATGCACCACCGACCATCGTCTACTAGTTGACGCCTCCATGCTGTCAGCGTGTCGCTCGTTAGTCGCGAGGCAGCACCAATATGGCCGGCAATTTCATCCAGGGAGGCGTTAAAAACTTGAGAGAAGAATAAGGAATATCACCTACGGGGTGGGCGGCGAGATAAAACAATGCTTCTACCCGAGCGGCGCGTTATTAAATATAATAATACGGTGCGGGCGGCGGCGGCCCGAGCGTCCAAGCCTGGCCAGCCTCCTACAAGACGGGGAGTCATTCTATCATCACCACTTGGACTCACCGTCTTAGAAAACACAGATTAAACTGTTGAAACATGAACAATGAAAGTCGTATAGATTAGTTAAACCGTTGATGCGCTAAATAAAACAGCCGTCGATTACTGCGCTGTTACAATACATAACTTTGTTAATCTTTCATGTAATAGAATATTACGAACACGTCGAACACTACCGGTCAGATGAGATTTCAGATTAGGGAAGAGTAGGTTCTGCCAGACACGTGTTTGAGGTCTTAAAATCGACCGGTTTGCTACATAGAACAAGAAAATCAATCCGGAAGGGAGATACAGTATTATATCAATAATTTACCTCAGTAACTTAAAGTAAGACAGCTATTTATAATCATTAATCCATACTCGTACATGGCTCAGACATTTGAAAGTCATGATATAATACGAGTAGAATTAGTGGGTTAACATTTACAAGACACTACGACCATTTCATATCTCTTGCACATCCACCAATATATATGTATCCTCGTATCTTTTACCTATCATAATAGACCCACAGTGCCAAGTGATAAGATAGAGGGAATCCGCAGAACAATAGTTTAAACAATCTTACACACTTTCAATTTTCATAATTCCAACTCCTTTATAATACCCATTATAACTCTTCATACAAAGTACAAGAGACTATGGTTAAGTTAAAGCAATCAATCAGCAATCGACTCGTCCGACTACGTGAGAGTGGTTTCAACAGTTACCTTGACAGAACACACTTTTAGCGAATTTCTCATAGGGAAGAAGCTATTGTAGGTCTCATGTTAAGACTTAGGCCCCTTAGACTTAGACCATATTATTTTTTGTCTATAGGTGCCCAGAGGCCAAAAAATAGCTGATTTAAAGGTAAAAGATAAAGTTTGAAATTTTTAAAAATTACTAGGGAAAACGCAAAAACCCCATTTTTGGGGTACAAACCCACCCCCCCAAACTACCCGTTCCGAATGACCGTTATGTCTGGTTTACAAACTCGTCCGAGCAAATGTAGGAATACACGTCTCTACCAAACTTGGTGTCGATCGGACCATTAAACTTGGTATTTGCCTTCACGTGGTTGTGATCTATCCATTTATGATTGAAAATCATAGTTTATGTGTTTATCATGGCAGCCAACCTGCATACTCTTTTCCCATGTTAATCATATAGAGAATAGGCAAACTCCTTTATTTATGGATATATGTTTTTGAAACTTGTTCTAAATGGTCAAAATAAAAATTGTTTATGCTAGAAATTCATTCTTCAAATGTTCCTCACAGCAGCAAACCTGCATACTCTTTCCCATGTTAATCTTATGGAGAGTAGACAAATAACTCTCGTATTTATTGACAAATATTGATAAAACTTGTCACGTATCATTATTATTATATTGATTTAGAAATTCGCTGAGTACGCAGGCATGATGCGACGGGGATATTTTGTTAATAGTACGACTATCGGTTTCTGCAGTTTTCATCAAAATTAGTACTGTTCATGATTTAAATTATAAGTTATGAAAAATACACTAATTAAAACATCAGCTGTTCCGTCAGACCATCCATGGCTCGTTCCTCGTTCCATTATTTGAATCAAGGTGCCAAATTACAATAGAATATATATATATATATATATTAACATTCACGTTTCGTGTTTTATAAGATTCAAAATTACAGTCTGGTTAATAATAAGTACAAGACACTTATGTTTTGTTTGTTGTGTTGTTTTTGTTTTGAAATGGTGTGTTTTAGATCCAGTGATATTAAGTCTGATACAACATATGATGTATTCATATTTTTCACTTTTAAATCTTATAAAATGGACCGTTGTGTTCTACGGATAAAACAACTTTTTATAGCAATTCAACGATTGTTTTATAAAGATTTCTCAATTAAAACCTTTTTTGTATATACATGTTCGAATTAACAGGAAAATAGCTATGATTCCCCGACATAAAACTGTTTAAGAACATTCCATATTATAGTTTATAGTTTTATAATAAACGGAATATTTCTTCTATGAATACCTACTAGAAAAAGGAAAGGTTATAATATATAATATATAGTAACTATATAGATATAATTTGATGTATTCATTTTTTCAGACTTATACAAGCGAAAGCTGTATCTGACCATAATTCGTTATTACATTTTACTGTCTTACAGTATTTCTGTAAATGTACCAGACACATCATTGTCAACATTTATGATCAAATTGTATTACATATTTTTTATGTAAGTGCGATTATTCTCGTGGGATCCGTGGCGCGTCCTCTCCCACAAGCCTAAGTCGGCCACGTGTCGCGGAGGCGCGGATGTGTCAAAGGGCAAGGCCCAGAAGTCACCTGACACCTGACGTACCACCGAAACTTCGACAGGATGACTAAGTAATCGTCAAAATGAACAATAAGCATAGTCGTATAGTTTGCAACGACTGCGCAGCGTTTCCTCCATCCATATTACAGTTTTAGTCACGCGACGGTCCATAGAATAGAAGTTTCGGTTGAGGGCGAGGCCGGTAGCAGTGCCAGTGATCCCCACAACTTCAACAACCTCCAACAACAGTTTCAGTCACTCGACGGTCCGTAGGATTGAAGTTTCGGTTGAGGGCGAAGCCGGTAGCAGTGCCAGTGATCCCCACAACTTCAACAACCTCCAACAACAGTTTCAGTCACGCGACGGCCCGTAGAATTGAAGTTTCGGTTGAGGACGAGGCCGGTAGCAGTGCCAGTGATCCTCACAATTTTACCAATCCCCTGCAGCAGGAGCAGACACAGCGAACTGTCTAAGACAGTCTTGCTTCTCATTTCGTTGGGGTGTTTCTTGTGCGAAAACCAAATAAACGGTGGGTCAACGTCGGGTTACGCGGCGCGGCGTGATGAGACCGTGATGCCGCACGCTTAAGCTAAACCCTACAAGACTCATGTCAAAATAAATTTATATTATTTTAAAATCGTAATGAATATAAAATATAGATATAACTGGCTATACAGTATTTAGCGATTTTTCTACATACTGCTAAAATAATATTGAATGAATACTTGACACGTATCAGTTCACTTTTCAAATGCCGGTATAGTTTTGTTTTGTTATTTGGAAGTGCAGACATGAAGAAGTGTTCAGGACTACAAGTGATCAGTCAAGTAAGGTTAATTGATCAATTGCTGTAATTGGGCAGTAGCAAGGGTCGTTACCCACCGTTGCCCAGGCTTCCGCCAAGAGAACGCCGCCATGGATATAGTTAGGCTAATATCCGCCAAACCAGAAGCTATACCCAACAAACAGGTCCTCCACCCCCTTGACCACCACTCCTGAGACGGTGACACTCCCGCAGCAGCCGTCCTACAGTGTTCGGTATAGTCTGTTGCTCGCAGCACGGTCGCCCTGACGCAACGTAGGTAACAGTCCCATTGTTAATTGTCGATTGTCCCCCGTCGTTAATTCCCGTGTCGTCGACCCGGCCTCCTCATTATTTGTTAATTGAATACCCGCGGTCGTGTCGGCAGTAAAAGTGCGCTGCGTTTGTATTTCCTTATTGTCATCGTTCGAGGGTGTGGAATCAGGGAGTGACCGAATCTCCACGAATATTTTGGGTTCTGGCGAAGGGTCGAACTTAAACGCTCATGAGAGGGGATTAAGAAGGGTCAACTAGGAGCCCCCGAGAACGATCAATTCCCACGGCCGCCCGGCCAGGTAGTGGCCTCAAAACGAGGGAAAAAGGGAATTTTGAATTCCCAAGCAACCCACATGTATAAGATTTGTGATTTTATAAGACATGTATAAGGAAATAATATGTTACGGATTAGTAAGTTGAGAAAGATTTATGAGCCATATATAATTATTTTTATAACAATATTTGCCAACAAAATTAATGTTTATATTATTAGTTCCTGGTGACCGAGCATTGTTAGGTGAAATATATAGGACTAGACCTAAACGTGTATTTAAAAATAACACAATCTTTAAATAATATTTAATATATAAATATTTAAATAATCCATCAAGAAATCACCGAATTGGTAGTTCTCCGCGCTACCAATCCAGACACAGCGGCCGCTTGGGCCAGTGAGTTTAGGTAATTTTAACTGGCCTTGGTCTATTCATATTTTGTTTTCTGTCAAAATCAAAATATTTTAGATAATATATATATATTACTTTGCTTTTATTTCATACAGTTATTCCAACACCATATAGTTCCGACAAATTTTGTACTAGGCTTACTGATTTGTTCAGTACTGTATTAGTATTTTTCATTTATTACACCCACATATTTTAGATTGGCCACGTTCTGAAGTCGAATAGCATTACAGCTTCTTTGTGAAAGATTAGATATTCTGGATCTCGGCATAGTTAATAACAATACCGATACGATAAGACATATTAATAACATTGCCACAACAAAAATAAATCTGAGTGGATTGATTCACAGTTTTCTAATCCAACTTAAACCCAAATCAAACCTAAGTGTAATACGGCTTTTATAGGAAAAATTAAATTTTCTGAATCGCAGCATTTTTTATAATAATACTCGCGTAATCTAACATCCAAAATGGAATAAAAAAAATCAATGATCATTAAAATCTGTCCAGCCATTATTGAGTTAAAAATGTGTGTTCTATTTAAACCTAGATAAAAATACTTTTACTTAGTACTGACTTGTATTGAACTAAATTTTGATACTTCACCTCTAGGTTATAGACATAAACGGTATTATAAATATTGAGTATTAAAATAACCAAATCAAATTTATAGTAATATCATGTAGATATTTTTAATAAATAGTTGTTATAGGAAATAGTATTTTACTGAACAAACAAAATTTTAAGGAAAGTAATTAATAAGAACACACACACATGCACACACACACACCACATATATATATATATATATATATATATATATATATATATATATATATATATATTATATATATAATATATAATCATATATATATATATATATATAATTATAAATAGAAGGTAAAATATAGTTACTGGACTCAATAACTAGTAGAACTTTAAAGTAAGGTGCGGGGACATAATAATTCCCATTCTCTCCCTATAGGACCCAACCTGATTGCTCCTACCTGGCCGGGCGGCCGAGTTGATCATTCTCGGGGTTTCCTGGTTTAATCCTTCTCCTTTTTAATCCCCACTAATGAGCGTTTAGGTTCGACCCTTCGCCAGAACTAGGGGTGTGCGAATATTCGAACTTCGAATATTCGAGTCTCGAATATCGCCGATATTCGGTTCGACTCGAGATATCTGACAAAGTTCTGTGTCGGTCGAATATTCGAAGACGGTCGAATATTCAAAGACGATAAATATTATAAAAGTGACGTATGTCAAAGCAAAGCTATAGAGTTTCCATTTCAAAGTTCAGAATTAGTATACCATTATGCAGTTAATTCAGTTGAAAACTAATAATGTAACCAATGCTTTATCATCTGACTAACTACAGATGGATAAAGAAAGATACCGATTCTAGGTCGATGCCGAACTGACAGCTTTCGTTTCCTTCCTTGCGCAGCATAAAAGTAGTTCCATATTTTCACTGATAATATCTATTCCAAAAAAACTTTAGAGGAGAATGCAACATTCAAAAGGGACAATTACAATGGACGGCCATTATTTCAGAAGTTTCATGACAGTGATAAAAAAATCTAGGTTGCATTTTTAGAGTGAAACATGAAGTTATTATTGTTGCATAAAACATTGTTTCAATACGGTATTAAAAGCTTGGAGGAAACCATTTTTTACAAACAGTAAAATTGTGACTCACAGTATAACGGGATGTATTTTGACAAGAGCAACCGACAATAGAGGCAGCCAGGTGGCCGGGTCAATGTTACAAAAACTATGACCTTGAGCTTTGGACAGGCAGACGTGTGTAAGGTTTGTTTACATTTGAACCAGGTTGTTTCAATTCATTTCTCAAGTCAAATATTTTCACTTCCCTGCCTATTACTATCTGGTTTAAACAAGTTATTTATTATGTTCTTACTAAAATAGATACTTATAGCACACTCAATAATGGGGTTAAAATATCAACTGTAAAAATAACTACATTTATATTTTTTAAGAGATTGATTTGTTTAATTGTAAAAATGGTTAAATCAGTTTTTGTATTTTTACTTTCTCCCCTTATACAGAGTATATGGAGAAAGTATTGTTTTCCTCAAAATTTTCGAAATTTGAGTTGAGAGCGGATGGATATATCCCCGTTTGGGGGTCCCTTGAATCCAAAAATACAAATTCCCCCATACAATTTGAACAATTAATTTAACTTCGTCTCTCTTGTTTTTCTTTTCAGAAATATGATGATTATTTTTGTAACAATAAATTATTAGAAGATATTTAGATAAACTTTGAAGAACATTATAGTTTTATTATAGATTGTCTTTTTAAATTTACTTAAGGAAGAAAGTATGTTTCAGTCCACTGATACCGTTTATGAATTGAGATGATTGAATAGCAAATCATATTACAGGCCCTACATCATTTTAAAGCCATGCAATTACTACATTTTTAAATTAGGCTGTTCACACCAAAGATTTGAAGATCACATAAATGGATGAAAATAAACGCTTACGCTAATATTCGATTCGAAAATATTCAATATTCGGAATAGTAAATAAATATTCGATTCGGGTTCGATTCGAACCCTAATATCACTCACTATTCGCACATCCCTAGCCAGAACCCAAAATATGTGTGGGAATTTGGCTACGGCCGTGGAATCAAAGTGTAATATATTAGGGGCCTGGTGCTGTAAGGCCAACGTCTGCTCTATCGTTGAGGCAGTAAAGATGGTGGCAACTTAACCAATTAAATAATGCTATTTAATTGGTTAAGTTATTGTATATCATAGAAATCCTATTTGTTTACGTGTTAGATATTGGATGGTTCTTTTGCGATACCCATTGTACATATTTTATGAACGTGCATTTTAAATATTTTTTATATACTGTAATTATATTTTGCTTGTGGAAAGTTACTTTTACAGTAACACTTATACATTTTGCATTTACATATGAATAATCAGGTTTACGAGGTGTTTGTTATATTCATATGTAACGATTTCTTGAAGCCTCGCTCGACATTTGCTGTGTATATCTCTATATGGTCTATCTTTGGTGTTTTGTTGTTGGTGTTGTTCAATCCTTTGCTCTTTGCTGCGAATACTAATTGATTATAACATACCATCCTAGTAAAACTGGGAAACAACCAAATCTTAAAACCCTTTTTAGCGAATTTCCTATAGGGAAGAAGCTATTACCGTAGGTTTCATGGAAAGAGTTAAGCCCGAGACCATGTTATTTTTTCTTCTTTAGGTGCCCAGAGTCCAAAAACAACAGTCGTTAAAATTTTTATATATTATATATATATATATATATATATATATATATATATATATATATATGTCTGTGAACACGACAACTCTCGTAAAAATGGTCCAATCAAGACCAAATTTGGTAGAGACGTGTATTCCTACAAATGCTCGGACGAGTTCGTAAACCAGACATATTGGTCAATGGGAACGGGTAGTTTGGGTGGGTTCTGTACCCCAAAATGGGGTTTCTTGCATTTTTCACATGTAATTTTTTAAAATTTCTAATTTTATATTTCACCATTGGAATCAGCTTAAAAAACTACACAATTACGTTCCTTAAAGTTTTTCTCTATCTCCAACGATTACTGAGATATTAAAAAATCTAAACACAGTACGTTGTATTGTGGAGCTCCAATCCAATCCAATACTATAATACGAGCAAGGTTTGTATATATATATATATATATATATATATATATATATATATATATATATATTTGCACACGGATCTCGAAAACGGCGCCGAGGAATTTCTTTAAATTTTGGAAATAACTAATTTCCGAGTAGAAAATAAGTTCAGATAGGTCTAATGTCCAGGAAAATTCGTGTTTTCTTGTAATATTAAGTTTAAAATCTAAAAATTTAACATTACGCTTATGGAGAATAAAATGTAAACTACAACCAAAACGTGTTTAACCGTTTACAGTTCTGATTGAATCAAATATTTTATGCGTTAATATTTATTTTATGAATTAAATAAATGCAAAATTATCAGGTTACTAAACAATTTGTAAAAACTTAGGGGTTTAAGGAACTTAAGGAGAGCTGTGCGAAATAAAAGCAGAAAAAAGTATTTCCAAAATCTTCCGTGTTTTGATAGAAAACGTATTCGTTGTATTGCTTGAAGCCACTGTAACAAACCAATTAATTATGTAAATTAAATTTATCTTTTATTTTCAATATTCCGTTTATAACAAAATCAGTAATCACAGGCTAATAATAACAGTTATGGATAATTAAACAGTAAATGATCGGCTTTGGCTAAAAGACGTTAAACGGCATCGCTCAATTGACTAACGTCGTAGCCGAGTTTAGCGTGTCGGCCTCAAGAACATAGGGCGAGTTCCATACAATTTTTTCTTCAGTGTAATTTTAATTATTTATAATTTTTATTAAATAAATGTTTTCATTAAAATTTTTTTAATTTTGCTAATTAACTTGTAAAAAAATGTTTATCTATCCGAGCAAAGCTTACCAGGTACTGTGATCTTATGAGGATAAAAATTAATATTTCACTTATCAATGTAATTTTTTGATGAAACTTCATATTAGCTTTATGTGGTTGAGGTTCATCTATTTATGCTTAAAACTCATAGTTTATGTGTTTATCATGGCAGCAAACCTGCATACTCTTTTCCCATGTTAATCATATAAGGAATAGGCAGTCCTTTATTTATGGACATATGTTAATGAAAGTTGGTATAAATGTTAAAAATTTTTATGCTAGAATGTACTTCAGTGTTCCTCACAGCAGCGAACCTGCACACTCTTTCCCATGTTAATCTTAGAACAGGAAAATAATTCTCACGTTTATTAGACAGTAAATGATCGGCTTTGGCTAAAAGACATTAAACGGCATCGCTCAATTGACTAACGTCGTAGCCGAGTTGTAGCGTGTCGGCCTCAAGAACTATAGGCCGCGAGTTCCATTCCCACCAGGGCGATACTTTTTCTTCAGTGCTATATTAATTATGGTGTATTAAATCGGTTTTATTTCAACCACATAAATGTTTTCATTGGGCAGTAAATTTGTTTTAATTTTGCTAATTAACTTGTAAAAACATGTCTTATTCTATCCGAGCAAAGCTCGGTCACCAGGTACTGTTGATCTTATGGAGGATAGGGAAAAATTAATATTTCACTTATCAATGTATATTTTTTGATGAAACTTCATATTTAGCTTTATGTGGTTGAGGTTCATCTATTTATGCTTAAAAATCATAGTTTATGTGTTTATCATGGCAGCAAACCTGCATAATCTTTTCCCATGTTAATCATATAGGGAATAGGCAAAGTCCCTTATTTATGGACAGATGTTGATGAAAGTTGGTATAAATGTTAAAAAAAAGTTTTATGCTAGAAATGCCTACTTTCAGTGTTCCTCACAGCAGCGAACCTGCACACTCTTTCCCATGTTAATCTTAGGGAGAACAGGAAAATAATTCTCACGTTTATTGACAGATTTTATAAAACTTGTCAAATATTATTATTATATAATTGTTTGGAAATTCACTGAGTACGCAGGTCTGCTGCGACGGGGGTATTATATATATATATTATATATATATATTAGCGAATTTCCCATAGGGAAGAAGCTATTACCGTAGGTCTCATGGCAAGAGTTAAGCCCGAGACCATGTTATTTTTTCTTCTTTAGGTGCCCAGAGTCCAAAAACAACAGTCGTTAAAATTTTTATATATGTATATATATATATATATATATATATGTGTGTGTGTGTGTGTGTGTGTGTGTGTGTGTGTCTGTGAACACGATAACTCTCGTAAAAATCGTCCGATCGAGACCAAATTTGGTAGAGACGTGTATTCCTACAAATGCTCGGACGAGTTCGTAAACCAGACATATTGGTCCATGGGAACGGGTAGTTTGGGGGGGTTTTGTACCCCAAAATGGGTTTTTTTGCGTTTTTCACATGTAATTTTTAGAAATTTCTAATTTTATATTTCACCATTGGAATTAGCTTAAAAAACTACACAATTAAGTTCCTTAAAGTTTTTCTCTATCTTCAACGGTTACCCAGATATAATAAAATCTAAACACAGTACGTTGTATTTTGAGGCTCCAATGTTAATCTTATGGAGGATTAGGAAAAATTAATTTTTCACTTATTATCTAATATTTTTGGATGAAACCTGATATTTAGCTTCATGTGGTTGAGATCCATACATTTGTGCTAAAATATCATAGTTTATGTGTTTATCATGGCAGCAAACCTGCATACTCTTTTCCCATGTTAATCATATGGAGATTAGGCAAACTCCTTTATTTATGGACAGATGTTGATGATTGGTATACATGTTAAAAATAAAATTTTTGATGGTATAAATGGCTACTTTCAGTGTTCCTCACAGCAGCAAACCTACTCACTCTTTCCCATTTTAATCTTATGGAGAATAGGCAAATAATTCTCATGGTTATCGACAGATTTTGACCAAACTTGTCATATATTATTATTATTATATTATTGATTTGGAAATTCGCTGAGTACGCAGGTCTGCTGCGACGGGGGTATATATATATATATATATGTGTGTGTGTGTGTGTGTGTGTGTGTGTGTGTGTGTGTGTGTGTGTGTGTGTGTCTGTGAACACGATAACTCTCGTAAGCATGGTCCGATCACGTTCAAATTTGGTAGAGACGTGTATTCCTACAAATGAACGGATGAGTTCGTAAACCAGACATATCGGTCAATGGGAACGGGTAGTTTGGGGGGTTTTGTACTCCAAAATGGTTTTTTTTGCGTTTTTCACGTGTAATTTTAAAAAATTTCTAATTGTATATTTCACCATTGGAATCAGCTTAAAAAACTACACAATTAAGTTCCATTAAGTGTTTCTCTATCTCTAACGGTTACCGAGATATTAAAAAATCTAAACACAGTACGTTGTATTGTGGGGCCCCAATGTTAATCTTATGGAGGATAGGGAAAAATTAATATTTCCCATATTAATGAATATTTTTGGATAAAACTTGATATTTAGCTTTATCTGTTTGAGATCTATCCATTTATGCTTAAAAATCATAGTTTATGTGTTTGTCATGGCACCTTTATTTATGGGCAGATGTTTATGAAAGTTGGTATAAATGTTAAGATAAAAATTATTTATGGTAGAAATGCCTAATTTCAGTGTTCCTCACAGCAGCAAACCTGCACACTCTTTCCCATGTTAAACTTATGGAGAATAGGCAAATAATTCTCACGTTTATGGACAGATTTTTATAAAACTTGTCATACACTATTATTATTATTTATAATTGATTTGGAAATTCGCTGAGTACGCAGGTCTGCTGCGACGAGGGTATTCAGTTACATGTACAATGTAGGCCTACAATTACGTAATTATTTATGGTACGTCGATCGAGAGTGCTCTAGTGTTTCGGCCGCCTCGAGGGAAGGCCCATTGAGGGATGAAACGTGGGATCCGTGAGAACAGGATGTCGACTTTTTCGTGGTGTTTTTTACGATGGATGTGTTTTGCCTTGCCGCTTTTTGAATTATGCTGGTCCAGTTTCATGAAGAAGTTGAAGGGAATACCAATTATAATCGTCGCGGGTTAAGTATACCAGAACGTTATAAAACTCAAATTTCTCGATAAGGATTATCAAAAGTAGTTAAATTGTAACAATATTCTATCCTCTATTTAAACATTAAATTTCATCTGCATAACAAAATATTATTAAAACCTTAAAATTCCAAAATTAATTCTAATACAAATACTGGAGAGAGAATAAATACAATGAAGAGATTAAATCATCTGTTACAATTTTGTACAATACGTTAGGTTGTTAGAATACCAGGTGTATATCGACTGCCCCTTGCCCTCTTGCTCTTACATCTCCTGATTTCGGTGATTCCGGGGTGAGGGAGAGACTTTAAGATATAAGAGTGACAATTTGTGGGATTAAAAATGAGGCAGGGATTTTCAGGGAGAAAAGGGAGAATTTTTTGATGAAACCCAGGTTGTAAATAGGCCGCGGTCGAGGGCTAATTAGGGTTCCGACCCTCGGTGCGGCTGGGCGGTTGCCAAAAATCAGTTTCCGTTTATTCGTATAATTTGTCATTTGGGTGAAAATAAAATTAGGGATTTATAAAAGGTATAAAATGATAAGTTGTATGATTCTTCTTTCTTGACAAACGGCCAGTTTAAGTTCCTTTTGTATCTAAGGTATTTTATAAATTAAGGTTAATTTTTAGGTATTATAAAGGTATACTATAAATTTTGTTTACGTGATTAAGAGAGGTAGCTCGTTGTTCTGGAAAACGGATTTTTGGCAATCGCCCGCAATTAGCCTTCGACCGCGAGCTTTTGGCAACCTTGGTTTTATCCCAAAAATTCTTCCTTTTCTCCCTGAAAATCCCTGCCTCATTGTTTAATCCCACAAATTATCACTCTTTTCCCTTAAAGTCTCTCCCTCGCCCCGGAATCACCGAAATCAGGAGATTTAAGAGCGAGACGGCAAGGGGCAGTCGATATACACCTCGTATTGTACAATTGTAACAGATGATTTCATCTCTTCATTCTCTCTTTAGTATTTGTATTTAGAATTTTAAGGCTTTAATAATATTTTGTTATGCACTTGTATAGGACTATTTTTGCACCTTGCTGAGAATTTAAATTTAACTTATGACAAAGAGGTTTGTGACCACATTAATGATTTCTAAGTAATATATACAGTGAAATTTATATATAAAGCCTACATTCGTAAATGTCTTTTACCAATTGTGTTTGTGATAAATAAAACCAAGTGTATGACAGTATATTTCGTTCAATTGATTCAGCACATTCTGAATATCTTTATTTTGGTTATAAAACTATTACAGTATTATAAATTGAAAGTTGCAAGTCTTTCCTCTTCTTTCCTCAAGACGGTATGTATGGGTTTAAAAATAAGACCGATACACTTCATAATATTGTATCTCTAAACATAGTTCAAACTAGACAACAGACAGTTCTTAGACAGTTAGTAATCTCACACTTAAATGGAATTGAGTATCATGCGTTGTGCTTTGTTATTCTTCGTATGTCTTCGTCCGCCGCCTCCTCTATTGCCCTTCTCTAGCGCGCTTTCTCCCTCTCCCTCAACCCCGCCCGGCACGAACGAAATCCCTGAAATTCCCACCAGGGAGGACAGCAGTTGCCAAAAGTCCCACGGGTTTTGACACTTTTATAGCCCCCTGCAATGACGAATGGAATAGGCGAGGTTGCCAAAAGTCCTAGACTCCGTTGTTCTCTTGGGCGTTTTCTTCTTACGTGATGCATTTTTAAGTATTACTTTGGTTCTATTTAAATCTAAATATTCGCTGTTCCACTATATTCTTATTTTATTTGCAAAATGAGAAATAAGTTTTACGAAAAAAAATATTATAAAAGTGCCGTGACTCACTATAAATAAATCAGGTGGTAGGCCTTGTTAGTTTGTTGCGAAAACTGGTATACACAACAACTACCCTTAATGGTTGCTACTGTACACTTTGCTTCCACGCAAGAATCGCATTTTATTCACTTTCACCCTCCTGTATAAATTACATGATCTCCACACATTTAGCTCAAGGGAATTGTATTCAATTCAACTATCCTCAGAAAATATGTGATGTGCGTCGGCGTTAAACATTTTAAATTTCTCGTTTTGGTATTGAGGACATTGGAAAAATAACGGAATCTGAAAGTAAATCGAGTTGATAATGGAGTTTCACGAGAGACAGCTTGATGTCTGTTTACTTTGCTCGCTTATCTACGAGATAGCAGCCATGTACCATGTGGCCATGTGCAGACACACCGTTGCTAAACATCTTCGCCACTTATCCACTTGATTTATCGCCTTTAGGATTTCCTTTAACCACAGCTTCGTTAACCATGAAGTTTTCAGTTTTACGTGGTATTTCAACAAATTAAACCTCGTAGTAACATCAAGTTATCGAACTTCGCGAATAGAATAAACACAATTATTGTAAATAAAATGTTAAGTTTTGATCTTGAATATATGTATCACAATGTTTCACCTCCACCTACCGATACAAGTAACACAAGTTACAAATTACGCACTATTAACTAACCTGAATCACCGTAACTTTTCAAGTTAGCTAACATAACCAGAAAGCAATCATGCAAATTATCAGCTGGCCGTTCAATAACTAGTTACTACTGTCAGCTGCTATTGGTTCTGATGGTTCGTTACAGGGTGTTTCCTTTGTGTATGTATAGCATAACTCAGTTATGTGTCAAAAGTAGGTGGAAGTTCACCTTCAATGAAATGCTTTTATTAAAGAGAGTAAAGACAGATTATTAGATGATAAATAATCGGAACGAGGGATCAAAGGGTCCACAGTATTGATTGACATCATGCTGGAGAAGGAGTATTGTATTGTGTATTGCCTGGAGCCTGGAGCATGGTGCAACCTACAACCTGGCCTGTGTGACCTACACTCAACACACACCGCTCCCACGCGTGCTTACGCAACGCTTGCTACAACGATTGTACAATATAATAACCACCCTCACCCTAGAAACTAACAGTTTTTGAAAGTTACTTGCGGTACGTTAGTGCAATGTCCTCCAACTAAATTAATATGATTCATTTTTTCTAGTCGTTGGAAAGCGTAAAATGTATAATGGGAAAGGAGAAAGTAAAGAAATGCCATATCAGGAAAAGAGAGAGAGAAATTAGGAAAGATTAATAACACAAGAGCTATGGAATAATGTCTAAAAAAACACGAATCAGATGCATCCGTTTCACAACCATCCTGGCACGCCTGACAACAGGAAGAGTAGGCCCTACATCTGCCTAGTGTCCATTATAGAGAGAGGAGATAATGATGAGAATAGTAGCACCGATGCTATGCAACAATCTGTTGAGAACACGAATCAGATGCATCAGTTTCACAACCACCCTGACACGCGTGACATCAGGAAGAGTAGGCCCTACATCTGCCTAGTGTCCATTATAGGGAGAGGAGATGATGATGAGAATAGTAGCACCGACGCTATGCAACAATCTGTTGAGAACACGAATCAGATGCATCAGTTTCACAACCACCCTGACAAGCGTGACAACAGGAAGAGTAGGCCCTACATCTGCCTCGTGTCTATTACAGAGAGAGGAGATGATGATGAGAATAGTAGCACCGACGCTATGCAACAATCTGTTGAGAACACGAATCAGATGCATCATTGTCACAACCACCCTGACACGCGTGACAACAGGAAGAGTAGGCCCTACATCTGCCTAGTGTCCATTATAGAGAGAGGAGATGATGATGAGAATAGTAGCACCGACGCTATGCAACAATCTGTTGAGAACACGAATCAGATGCATCAGTTTCACAACCACCCTGACACGCGTGACAACAGGAAGAGTAGGCCCTACATCTGCCTCGTGTCTATTACAGAGAGAGGAGATGATGATGAGAATAGTAGCACCGACGCTATGCAACAATCTGTTGAGAACACGAATCAGATGCATCAGTTTCACAACCACCCTGACACGCGTGACAACAGGAAGAGTAGGCCCTACATCTGCCTAGTGTCCATTATAGGGAGAGGAGATGATGATGAGAATAGTAGCAACGACGCTATGCAACAATCTGTTGAGAACACGAATCAGATGCATCAGTTTCACAACCACCCTGACACGCCTGACAACAGGAAGAGTAGGCCCTACATCTGCCTAGTGTCCATTATAGGGAGAGGAGATGATGATGAGAATAGTAGCAACGACGCTATGCAACAATCTGTTGAGAACACGAATCAGATGCATCAGTTTCACAACCACCCTGACACGCGTGACAACAGGAAGAGTAGGCCCTACATCTGCCTAGTGTCCATTATAGAGAGAGGAGATGATGATGAGAATAGTAGCAACGCTATGCAACAATCTGTTGAGAACACGAATCAGATGCATCAGTTTCACAACCACCCTGACACGCGTGACAACAGGAATAGAAGCCCTACATCTGCCTAGTGTCCATTATAGAGAGAGGAGATGATGATGAGAATAGTAGCACCGACGCTATGCAACAATCTGTTGAGAACACGAATCAGATGCATCATTGTCACAACCACCCTGACACGCGTGACAACAGGAAGAGTAGGCCCTACATCTGCCTAGTGTCCATTATAGAGAGAGGAGATGATGATGAGAATAGTAGCACCGACGATATGCAACAATCTGTTGAGAACACGAATCAGATGCATCATTGTCACAACCACCCTGACACGCGTGACAACAGGAAGAGTAGGCCCTACATCTGCCTCGTGTCTATTACAGAGAGAGGAGATGATGATGAGAATAGTAGTTCCGACATTATGCAACAATCTGTTGAGAACACGAATCAGATGCATCATTGTCACAACCACCCTGACACGCGTGACAACAGGAAGAGTAGGCCCTACATCTGCCGCGTGTCTTTTACAGAGAGAGGAGATGATGATGAGAATAGTAGCACCGACGCTATGCAACAATCTGTTGAGAACACGAATAAGATGCATCATTGTCACAACCACCCTGACACGCGTGACAACAGGAAGAGTAGGCCCTACATCTGCCTAGTGTCCATTATAGGGAGAGGAGATGATGAGAATAGTAGCACCGACGCTATGCAACAATCTGTTGAGAACACGAATCAGATGCATCAGTTTCACAACCACCCTGACACGCGTGACAACAGGAAGAGTAGGCCCTACATCTGCCTAGTGTCCATTATAGGGAGAGGAGATGATGATGAGAATAGTAGCACCGACGCTAAGCAACAATCTGTTGAGAACCCGAATCAGATGCCATAGTTTAACAACCACCCTAGCACGCCTGACAACAGGAAGAGTAGGCCCTACATCTGCCTAGAGTCCATTATAGAGAGAGGAGATGATGATGAGAATAGTAGCACCGACGCTATGCAACAATCTGTTGAGAACACGAATCAGATGCATCATTGTCACAACCACCCTGACACGCGTGACAACAGGAAGAGTAGGCCCTACATCTGCCTAGTGTCCATTATAGAGAGAGGAGATGATGATGAGAATAGTAGCACCGACGCTATGCAACAATCTGTTGAGAACACGAATCAGATGCATCAGTTTCACAACCACCCTGACACGCGTGACAACTGGAAGAGTAGGCCCTACATCTGCCTAGTGTCCATTATAGGGAGAGGAGAAGATGATGAGAATAGTAGCAACGACGCTATGCAACAATCTGTTGAGAACACGAATCAGATGCATCAGTTTCACAACCACCCCGACACGCCTGACAACAGGAAGGGTAGGCCCTACATCTGCCTAGTGTCCATTATAGGGAGAGGAGATGATGATGAGAATAGTAGCAACGACGCTATGCAACAATCTGTTGAGAACAAGAATCAGATGCATCAGTTACACAACCACCCTGACACGCCAGACAACAGAATGTGTAGGCCCTACATCTGCCTAGTGTCCATTATATTGAGAGAGAGAGGAGATGATGATGAGAATAGTAGCACAGGCGCTATGCAACAATCTTTTGAGAACAATAATCAGATGCATCTAACCACCCTGACACGCTGACAGCAGGAAGGGTAGGCCCTACATCTGCCTAGTGTCCATTATAGAGAGAGAGAGGAGATGATGATGAGAATAGTAGCAACGACGGTATGCTACAATCTGTTGAGAACACGAATCAGATGCATCAGTTTCACAACCACCCTGACACGCGTGACAACTGGAAGAGTAGGCTCTACATCTGCCTAGTGCCCATTATAGGGAGAGGAGATGATGAGGAGAATAGTAGCACCGACGCTATGCAACAATCTGTTGAGGACACGAATCAGATGCATCATTGTCACAACCACCCTGACACGCGTGACAACAGGAAGAGTAGGCCCTACATCTGCCTCTTGTCTATTACAGAGAGAGGAGATGATGATGAGCATAGTAGCAACGACGCTATGCAACAATCTGTTGAAAACACGAATCAGATGCATCAGTTTCACAACTACCCCGACACGCCTGACAACAGGAAGGGTAGGCCCTACATCTGCCTAGTGTCCATTATAGGGAGAGGAGATGATGATGAGAATAGTAGCAACGACGCTATGCAACAATCTGTTGAGAACACGAATCAGATGCATCAGTTTCATAACCACCCTAATACGCGTGACAACAGGAAGAGTAGGCCCTTCATCTGCCTAGTGTCCATTATAGAGAGAGGAGATGATGATGAGAATAGTAGCACCGACGCTATGCAACAATCTGTTGAGAACACGAATCAGATGCATCAATTTCACAACTACCCTGACACGCCTGACAACAGAATGTGTAGGCCCTACATCTGCCTAGTGTCCATTATATTGAGAGAGAGGAGATGATGATGAGAATAGTAGCACAGGCGCTATGCAACAATCTTTTGAGAACGATAATCAGATACATCTAACCACCCTGACACGCGTGACAACAGGAAGAGCAGGCCCTACATCTGCCTAGTGTCCATTATAGAGAGAGGAGATGAAACACATTTATTTCATAGTGTGACTTTCGGTGGTAGCTAGGATTGATTCCAAAGCTGATTCCATATCTGGAGATGTTCTCTATTTTAGCACTGTATTGCAGTCGCACTGTGTTACCCTTGGTTTCTTCCAGGAGTCAACGTTTCGGAACCACAGAGACTCGGTGGTTCCTCCTCAGGTCCATCGGTCGAAGGAGAGAGCGTGGCGAACCCATTGTCACGTCCTTCGCGGCAAGGTCTCTTCGCGTGGTACAGTATTGCCACTCCACTGGTCACCTAGTCTAGCTGACGTGGAACGTTTTTAGGGGATATTTGTGATAACCCCGGTTCCTCTATATCGGACAAGTTATTGAAGGAAAGGGCCTGAAAATATGTCTCGTGTGAGCGAATTGGTCAATATAGCACACAAATACCTCAAAAATCAGAACTAACTAATGTGGCTCACCCGACCTACTCGGATAAGGTCAAGAACGGCCTAAACCCACTGTAGCTAACTTTGGCGGTTATTGTGTAGTTGCATTTAAGTGAAATAACGTCACTCTGCAGAGGTTTTATAGCGGTATGGGAGAAAATGCCATATTCTGTACAGTGTTGTACAATTTTAGATGTGAAGTGTTAACGTGGAAGTATTTTCCTTCTTGGATGTTGGTGCTATTTTTAGTAAATCATTACAAACTATAATGATTTGCCGAATTATATGCGATACGACTATATTAACAACAACCTCAGAATCTTTTCTTTAATAATTCTTTACCTATATACGATCACTTGTATGTCGCAACTGTATATCAATCACTATAAAATTACTGTATAATATTAACCAAGTTGAAAACCGATACAATCAGCCATTCTGGCGGATATCTGCAATCGCACCAGCTGTTAGGCAACAGTCGGTGTCGTGGCCATCTCGACCATTGGGTCGCCTCAGGTGTCTGGGTACTCTAACCTGTCGATCAAGTAATTTACTTTCAGTTTTATGGTCTTTTAACAGTTTATTAACTTCCATTATCGTTGTTTCGTCACGTGACTCGATCTGTTCGGCCTTGGCGTTGCCTTTGTTGAAATATGGATTAGTTTGAAAATTGGCCAATCAACGGTAGTGATAATTTAAGCTAGTCATATTGTGTTTCAAAACTTTAAAAATATCCAATACTATAATACGAGTAAGGTTTGTATATATTTGCACACGGATCTCGAAAACGGCACCGAGGAATTTCTTTAAATTTTGGAAATAACTAATTTCCGAGTAGAAAATAAGTTCTAGTTAGGTCTAATGTCCAGGAAAATTCGTGTTTTACTGTAATATTAAGTTTAAAATCTAAAAAATTAACATTACGCTTTTGGAGAATAAAATGTAAACAATACAAACCAAAACAGCTGTTTATAACCGTTTGACAGGGGTGTAGGACTTTTGGCAACCTCGCCTATCCCATTCGTCATCGTAGAGGGCTATAAAAGTGTCACAACCCGTGGTGCGGACTTTTGGCAACCGCTGTTCTCCCTGGTGGGGATTTCCGGGATTTCGTTCGTGCCGGGCGGGGTTGAGGGTGAGGGAGAAAGCGAGCTAGAGAAGGGCGAGAGGGGAGGCGGCGGGCGAAGACAGATGAAGAATAACAAAGCACAACGCCTGATACCCAATTCCTTTCAAGTGTGTGATTACTAACCGTCTAAGTACTGTCTGTTGTTAAGTTTGAACTATGTTTAGAGGTACAATATTATGAATTGTATTGGTCTTATTTTTAAACCCATACTTAACTTCTTGAGGAAAGAATTAACGATTTATATTTCTTTGAAATCAGATAAGACTTGTAAATTTTAATTTATTTATCTATATAAATAAGTTTGAATATGAAGTTTATGAATGAAGTTGCATGAACATGAAGTTTTATTAATATTTAGGACTTTGTATAAACAATTTCTGTTGACAATATCGTAACACTTCAACAGTTCACCATATTGACCTATATTTGTTGGTGTTGTCTTGTCTTTTGTATCATTGTCTTTCAAACATTCTACTTGGAAAATCCAATTCCATCTAGCCGTACATCCTGTAACGTCCATTGTGAAATAATGGTATTAGTTCAAAGGACTTGGCTCATTCATAGCCGGTTCCCGTAAGTCGTGAAAACCTACCATTCCGGGGCAGGGACTTTAAGGGATAAGAGTGATATTTTGTGGGATTAAATAACGGGGCAGGGATTTTCAGAGAGAAAAGGGAGAATTTTTGGGATGAAACTGAGGTTGCCAAAAGGCCGCTGTCGAGGGCTAATTAGGGTTCCGACCCTCGGTGGGGGCTGGGCGGTTGCCAAAAATCCGTTTCCCGTTTGACAGTTCTTGATTGAAGACTGCGGGGGACAATATAGAGGTTATGCATTAATATTTATTTTATGAATTAAATAAATGCAAAATTATCAGGTTACTAAACAATTTGTAAAAACTTAAAGATAACATAGCTGTGCGAAATAGAAGCAGAAAAAAGGATTTCCAAAATCTTCCGTGTTTTGATAGAAAACGTATTCGTTGTATTGCTTGAAGCCACTGTAACAAACCAATTAATTGATGTAAATTAAATTTGTCTTTTGCTTTTCAATCCTCATTCCGTTTATAACAAAATCAGTTGATCACAGGCTAATAACAACGGTATGGATAATTAAACAGTAAATGATCGGCTTCGGCTAAAAGACGTTAAACGGCATCGCTCAATTGACTAACGTCGTAGCCGAGTTGTAGGGGAAACGGATTTTTGGCAACCGCCCAGCCCCCACCGAGGGTCGGAACCCTAATTAGCCCTCGACAGCGGCCTTTTGGCAACCTCAGTTTCATCCCAAAAATTCTCCCTTTTTTTTGAAAATCCCTGCCTCGTTATTTAATCACACAAAATATCACTCTTATCCCTTAAAGTCCCTCCCTCGCCCCGGAATGGCAGGCTATTCACGACTTCGGGGAACCGGCTATGAATGAGCCAAGTCCTTTGAACTAATACCATTATTTCACAATGGACGTTACAGGATGTACGGCTGGATGGAATTGGATTTTCCAAGTAGAATGTTTGAAAGACAATGATACAAAAGACAAGACAACACCAACAAATATAGGTCAATATGGTGAACTGTTGAAGTGTTACGATATTGTCAACAGAAATTGTTTATACAAAGTCCTAAGTATTAATAAACTTCATGTTCATGCAACTTCATTCATAAACTTCATATTCAAACTTATTTATATAGATTATAAATTTAAAGTTACAAGTCTTATCTGATTTCAAAGAAATATAAATCGTTAATTCTTTCCTCAAGAAGTTAAGTATGGGTTTAAAAATAAGACCAATACAATTCATAATATTGTACCTCTAAACATAGTTCAAACTTAACAACAGACAGTACTTAGACGGTTAGAAATCACACACTTGAAAGGAATTGGGTATCAGGCGTTGTGCTTTGTTATTCTTCATCTGTCTTCGCCCGCCGCCTCCCCTCTCGCCCTTCTCTAGCGCGCTTACTCCCTCACCCTCAACCCCGCCCGGCACGAATGAAATCCCGGAAATCCCCACCAGGGAGAACAGCGGTTGCCAAAAGTCCGCACCACGGGTTGTGACACTTTTATAGCCCTCTGCGATGACGAATAGGATGGGCGAGGTTGCCAAAAGTCCTATACCCGAGTTGTAGCGTGTCGGCCTCAAGAACTATAGGCCGCGAGTTCCATCCCCACCAGGGGCGATACTTTTTGTTCAGTGCTATATTAATTATGGTGTATTAAATCGGTTTTATTTCAACCACATAAATGTTTTCATTGAGTAATAAATGTGTTTTAATTTTTCTAATTAATTTTTATAATACATGTCTTATTCTATATGAGCAAAGCTCGGTCACCAGGTACTCATTATTATAGATAAATGGTTGGTGTATATGATGAGTGTTGACTAGAGTTATAGTTTGTAAAGTGTTCGGACATTGTGGTTTAGTAGGCAGTTTTGTGATTTCTTTCCATGATCAGTACAGTATACGTAAACATCACTTACGATGCTATATAACATAATGTTAATACTGTACCATTATATAAACACCACTGTTGGTATTATGCGTTTCTCGTCAATTTCACGTGGTTTTTCACGAAACCCGCGATAAGTAAAACCAAACACTAAATGAAACCGTACGTTGGATGACCCTCGTATCAACAGCTGGGAAGTTTAGATAGCGAACAATCACAACACTTGAGTGTCGCGAGGCGTGCAAGTGGAATCACCGGAAATGATAAAACTATCACAAGAGGTTCCGGCACGAACCTGCTGTCTCGGCATAGTCGTCAGCTGTGTCGATAGTCGTCTCGACTGTCGACCGACTAACAAACTTAACCCATCGCCCATCGGACACGGTGCGGGATGAGGCTGTTCTTTATTGAATAGCACGATGTTGTTCAAGTTTTTTGTATCGTACGCGTTAAGCGTGAAATAGGCTTACGTTTACATGATAATACGGTTGAGGTATATCAGGAATCCAGTATAAGTAAAGTATAGGAATACAATAAGTTGCAGTATGTAGATTGTTATTACTTTATAATCTACATAAAATGAAAGATAGGTTTATCAGGTAAACACAGTAGTCATTTCAGCCCTGGGCGGACCTAATGTGAAATTTTTATTGAAACTCTGAAATAAATCGGTTCGAAAACAGCGAGTAACGAATTACACTCTACATCATCCCCAGGATACCCAGACCCCAGGCCGGCTCGACGTTTCCGCATTATTACTACGTCCGTTATCAAGGGCAAATGAGAACCGTGGTGGTTCTCAATGATGTTTAGCGCTATCATTGTATAGTATTTTCGAAAATTCTTTTTTATCAATGTTTAATATAACCTAAGAAGGTTTAAAATAAAATCTTGACTTAACAATACCGTACTTTAATTGACCCAAAATTCGACGCCCCTCAAAAAATGTTAGAACCTGACGTCGCTCCCGTGACTCCACGTCACCTCCCGCAAGTCGGCGTCGCCCTCTGCAACACTCCTATACCATCCACTTACCTGACGTCGCCTCCTGTGACTCCCGCCTATCCTGCTGGAGCAATCCTAGCACGACCCTACGTCCGATCCGCTTGTCGTGCTAGAGCAATCCTAGCACGACCCTACGTCCTATCCGCTTGTCCTGCTGGAGCAATCCTAGCACGACCCTACGTCCTATCCGCTTATCCTGCTAGTGCAATCCTAGCACGACCCTACGTCCTATCCGCTTGTCCTGCTGGAGCAATCCTAGCACGACCCTACGTCCTATCCGCTAGTCCTGCTGGAGCAATCCTAGCACGACCCTACGTCCTATCCGCTTATCCTGCTAGAGCAATCCTAGCACGACCCTACGTCCTATCCGCTTGTCCTGCTGGAGCAATCCTAGCACGACCCTACGTCGTATCCGCTTGTCTTGCTAGAGCAATCCTAGCACGACCCTACGTCCTATCCGCTTGTCCTGCTGGAGCAATCCTAGCACGACCCTACGTCCTATCCGCTTGTCCTGCTGGAGCAATCCTAGCACGACCCTACGTCCTATCCGCTTGTCCTGCTAGAGCAATCCTAGCACGACCCTACGTCCTATCCGCTTGTCCTGCTGGAGCAATCCTAGCACGACCCTACGTCCTATCCGCTTGTCCTGCTGGAGCAATCCTAGCACGACCCTACGTCCTATCCGCTTATCCTGCTAGAGCAATCCTAGCACGACCCTACGTCGTATCCGCTTGTCTTGCTAGAGCAATCCTAGCACGACCCTACGTCCTATCCGCTTGTCCTGCTGGAGCAATCCTAGCACGACCCTACGTCCTATCCGCTTGTCCTGTTGGATCAATCCTAGCACGACCCTACGTCCTATCCGCTTGTCCCCCTAGAGCAATCCTAGCACGACGCTACGTCCTCTCCGCTTGTCCTGCTGGAGCAATCCTAGCACGACCCTACATCCTATCCGCTTGTCCTGCTGGAGCAATCCTAGCACGACCCTACGTCCTATCCGCTTGTCCTGTTGGATCAATCCTAGCACGACCCTACGTCCTATCCGCTTGTCCCCCTAGAGCAATCCTAGCACGACCCTACGTCCTCTCCGCTTGTCCTGCTGGAGCAATCCTAGCACGACCCTACGTCCTATCCGCTTGTCCTGCTGGAGCAATCCTAGCACGACCCTACGTCCTATCCGCTTGTCTTGCTGGAGCAATCCTAGCACGACCCTACGTCCTATCCGCTTGTCTTGCTGGAGCAATCCTAGCACGACCCTACGTCCTATCCGCTTGTCCTGCTGGAGCAATCCTAGCACGACCCTACGTCCTATCCGCTTGTCCTGCTGGAGCAATCCTAGCACGACCCTACGTCCTATCCGCTTGTCCTGCTGGAGCAATCCTAGCACGACCCTACGTCCTATCCGCTTGTCCTGCTGGAGCAATCCTAGCACAACCCTACGTCGTATCCGCTTATCCTGCTGCTGTAATCCTAGCACGACCAAAGGCATTCTATTAACGTTTTGATGGGGAACGGTCCAAACCCCGTTCTTGTTACTACCTAACATCGACCTGTTGTTAGAAAACAGCATTAATTAATAGCCCAATGACAAATGGCAAATGAGTCCTGAGTCGACCCTTGCGGGATTCGACCTAGCGACCTTTTTGAAGGCGGTATTATAAATATTATTATAAATTTTACGGGTAATATGGAAATTCGTTCCCCTCACGCCAGCGTGTTACTTGGGATCTGTAAAGACTCGCGTCTAAAACATCCAAGTCTCAATCACCACAACCGTCCTCGAGCGCATCTGTGCACTTTCCTATGTAATTAGCAGGAGGAAGCGGTAGACTTGAGGATGTAGCTCAGCTGTCCTCTGCCTAGCTGCCTGCTCGCCTTGTCGAGCCATGTTGGGTCTGGGCGACGGAAAAGGATGGAACATATGGCTTCCCGGTCTATCAGATAAAAAAACATTAGCATTTAATCAGGGGTCAGGGGCAACTGTTGTTGGGGCTTTCTGAATTGTACAAATTATCGCATCCAATACCAAGATAATCTTATACCTCAATAAAAATAATTTGATTTAATTTTCTTTTAAATGCAATGTTGACCGCTAAGACGCATGACATTATTATGCTATAAAATACTTTGTGGTTGAATAAACTTTGGCTAAGTGAGGTCTTCATCTAAATGTACGAAATATATGAATATTATACGAAATACTAGCAGTCAGCCCGGACAAAGTACGGGCTATATGACTCAATATTAAGATGAAAGATACTTATTATTATTAATAAACAAGCTTAACCCGGATGACGTTGTCTCGCTTTTAATTTTTCATTCATATACCAAAATAAAGTAATAAAAATCAAATCTAATCTAATGCATTTTATTTCCAAAAAAATATACATACAATTTTTCAAATACATAATAGGTAACGGAAAAAAAACATTTGTAGAAAAAATTTATGTGTTCAACGTCACGTCGAGCATTTCACTCTGCATGTGTTTCTGTAGCTCTTGACGTCGAAGCTCGTCCACGTAGGTCTCCGAGTCGTGCTTCTCGCTCTGCAGGTGTTTCTGTAGCTCTTGACGTCGAAGCTCGTCCACGCAGGTCTCCGAGTCGTGCTTCTCGCTCTGCAGGTGTTTCTGTAGCTCTTGACGTCGAAGCTCGTCCATGCAGGTCTCCGAGTCGTGCTTCTCGCTCTGCAGGTGTTTCTGTAGCTCTTGACGTCGAAGCTCGTCCACGCAGGTCTCCGAGTCGTGCTTCTCGCTCTGCAGGTGTTTCTGTAGCTCTTGACGTCGAAGCTCGTCCACGCAGATCTCCGAGTCGTGCTTCTCGCTCTTCGGGTGTTTCTGTAGCTCTTGACGTCGAAGCTCGTCCACGCAGGTCTCCGAGTCGTGCTTCTCGCTCTGCAGGTGTTTCTGTAGCTCTTGACGTCGAAGCTCGTCCACGCAGATCTCCACGTCGTGCTTCTCGCTCTGCAGGTGTTTCTGTAGCTCTTGACGTCGAAGCTCGTCCACGCAGATCTCCGAGTCGTGCTTCTCGCTCTTTGGGTGTTTCTGTAGCTCTTGACGTCGAAGCTCGTCCACGCAGATCTCCGAGTCGTGCTTCTCGCTCTTCGGGTGTTTCTGTAGCTCTTGACGTCGAAGCTCGTCCACGCAAATCTCCGAGTCGTGCTTCTCGCTCTTTGCGTGTTTCTGTAGCTCTTGACGTCGAAGCTCGTCCACGCAGATCTCCGAGTCGTGCTTCTCGCTCTTCGGGTGTTTCTGTAGCTCTTGACGTCGAAGCTCGTCCACGCAGGTCTCCGAGTCGTGCTTCTCGCTCTGCAGGTGTTTCTGTAGCTCTTGACGTCGAAGCTCGTCCACACAGATCTCCGAGTCGTGATTCGGGTAGCTCTTTGCGTTGCGCTTCTGTCTGCATGTGTTTCTGTAGCTCTTAACGTCGAATTTCGTCCACGCAGGTCATCAGGTCGTGCTTTCCGCTCTGCAGGGGTTTCGGCATCTCTTGATGTCGAAACTCGTATTCGCTGGTCTTCAAGTCGAGCAGGTGTTTCAGCACATCTTGAGATCGAAGCTCGTTCTCGCCGATCTTCAAGTCGTTTTCTTGCTCTGTAGGGGGCTCGACAGCTCTTGAAGACGGCCCTTATTCGGACAGCTTCCAAGCGTGCTTTTGTTCCTCCAGATGTTTCAGCAGTTCTAAGTGCTGAAATACATCGAGCGTTTTTGGTGCTTCTAACAATATTGGCTTTTTTAGGAGGCATCCCATAAAAAGTATTGTGCAAAATAAATTATTTATTATCAATTTATTTTTACGTCTCCCTAAATATTTTAACTACCGAGGCAATAAGGTCAAAATCAATAATAAGAAATACAGATCACCAGACCAAGTGTATACAGGTAAAATGTACAGTTAAACTGTTTAGTCACTCGCATAACCTTAAAACAAAAATATAAACAAAAACAAATTATTTTACTACTCATTAATTTGTCTCTCCAATCATAGCTTTGCTAGCTGGGGCCCCCAGGCCCCCGTGGTTGTTGTCGCAGTCCTTAGTATTTAGAATAGAGTTAATGGCAGTGTAGGGAAAGTGCGTGCAAAAGTCCATACCATTATAAACTAAAATAACGTCTCACAGCATCAAAATGTGCAATAAGATGTCACAGTTAAAAATGTAAACTGTTTAGTCACTCGCATAACCAAAAAAAACAATGTAAACCAAATAAAAAAACATAAACAAATGCAAGTGCTTCAACCTGTCGTGTATATCTTCAACTAACAGACATAGTATAGCAATCAGCTGTTGAAAAGAAAATATTTATAATGTAAACAAAGTTCTGGGTCCATAGTATATGGGATCCTTTTTAAAAGGGCTTTTTTAGGGGTTTCCCGGCAATTATTCGATTTTTTCTCGCCGTAAGAACCATCCTTGGACTTCAACGAACATCTTAAAAAAAGAATTGGCCAAATTGGTCCAGGCGTTGTTGAGTTATGCGCTTACCAACACATTTTGCGATTCATTTTTATATTATAGATATTTATCTAAAATACAAAAGTAAAAAAACATATAAAGAAAAATAAATTCTCTGCGCAATTATTATAATACCCCCGTCGCAGTAGATCTGCGTACTCAGTGAATTTCAAAATCAATTATAAATAATAATATATGACATTTTATAAAAATCTGTCCATAAACATGAGAATTATTTGCCTATTCTCCATAAGATTAACATTTAAAAGAGTGAGGAGGTTAGCTGCTGTGAGGAACACTGAAAGAAGTCATTTCTACCATAAATAATTTTTATCTTAACATTTTACCAACTTTCATCAACATCTGTCCATAAATAAAGGAGTTTGCCTATTCCCTATATGATTAATATGGGAAAAGAGTATGCAGGTTTGCTGCCATGATAAACACAAAAACTATGATTTTTAAGCATAAATGGATAGATCTTAACCAGATGAAGCTAAATATGTTATTTTAATTATTCCAAAAACATTGATTATATGGAAATATTAATTTTTCCTTATCCTCCATAAGATTAACATTGGAGCCCCACAATACAACGTACTGTGTTTAGATTTTTTAATATCTCGCTAACCGTTGGAGATAGAGAAAAACTTTAAGGAACTTAATTGTGTAGTTTTTTAAGCTGATTCCAATGGTGAAATATAAAATTAGAAATTTCTAAAAATTACATGTAAAAACGCAAAAAACCCCATTTTGGGGTACAAACCCCCCCAAACTACCCGTTCCCATGAACCGATATGTCTGGTTTACGAACTCGTCCGAGCATTTGTAGGAATACACGTCTCTACCAAATTTGGTCTTGATCGGACCATTTTTACGCGAGTTATCGTGCTAACAGACACATACATATATACATATATATATATATATATATAAAAATTTTAACGATCGTCTCAGCGAATTTCCCTAAAAAAAAAAAATAATAATATATGACACTTTTGGTCATCCTACGGTACTTTCCCTACTATCCTAATAAGATTAAAATGAAAAAAATGATGATTAGCTGCTGTAGAAAATGAAAGTCATTAAATTAGAATTTTATTTTAAAATTTATACCAACTAAATCAACATCTTCCTAGTTTGCCTATCCCTATATGATAATATGGGAAAAGAGTATGCAGGTTTGCTGCCATGATAAACAAAAACTATGATTTTTAGCATATGGGATTCTTACCAGATGAAGCTTTTTTTTTTATTCGTAGTTTTCCAAAAATTGATTAATATGGGAAATATTTTTCCCTATCTCCATGGATTAACATTGGAGCCCCACAATACAACGTACTGTGTTTAGATTTTTAATATTTACCGTTGGAGATAGAGAAAAACTTAAGGAACTTAATTGTGTAGTTTTTTAAGCTGCCAATGGTGAAAATATAAAATTGAAAATTTCTAAATATTACATGTGAAAAACGCAAAAAAATTTTTGGGTACAAAAATATGTTATGGTGATATGTTGGTTTACGAATCGTAGCATTTGTAGGAATACACGTCTCTACCAAATTTGGTTGATCGGACCATTTTTAAGCGAGTTATCGTGCTAACAGACACATACATATATCTTTATGATTTTTGACTATTTTTTGTCTTGGGCACCTAAGAAGAAAAAATAAAATGGTGGGGTACTTGTGATGTGTGACCTACGGTAATAGCTACTTCCCTATGGGAAATTCGCTAAAATGAAAAAAGTAGCTGATTAGGAAATGATTTTTTAGCTCATTTTAAATTAGAAAATTTGTATTAGTCAAATTTGGTTTACATTAAGATAAAATGTTGAGACAATGTATTTTTAAATTCATCAAACTAAACTGGATTTTAATTTGGCTTGTTATTTCCTACTGTTCTGTTTTAGGGAATTTCCCATAGGGAAGAGAAGCTATTGCCGTAGGTCTCATGGCAAGACTTATGCCCGGGATCATGTTATATTAGCGGATTTCCCATAGGGAAGAAAATATATTACCGTAGGTCTCATGGCAAGACTTAAGTCCTGGACCATGTTAATTTTTCGTTTTTAGGTGCCCAGAGGCCAAAAACAATAGTCATTAAAATGTATAAATATATGTATTATATTAAAGTGAGTAAACCGAGTATCCTTTGAAAACATTTTAATTATTCCTTCGACATGTTTTGGGAATCATCCCATTATCAAGAAGTATAAATGTATAACTTAATTTGATAAAGTTAATTTGTAAATGTAAATAAATGTCATATGATAATTTATATTTCACTGTTTTAAAATTGGTGGAGTGTGTTAGCATGTATTATTTATTTCTTGTATGATTTGTTCATATATTGAGTTGTTTGTTTCAATGTGTGTGTGTGTGTGTGTGGTGTGTGTGTGTGTGTGTGAACACAATAACTCTCGTAAAAATGGTCCAATCAACGGTTACCGATATATAAAATAATCTAAATACACGTTGTATTTTGGGGCTCCAAAGTCTTAAGGAGGATAAGGAAAAATTAATATTCCACTTATCTATGTATATTTTTGATGAAACTTGATATTTAGCTTCATGTGGTTGAGATCCACGCAAAAATTATAGTTTATGTATTTATCATAGCAGCTAACCTGCATACTCTTTTTCCATGTGTCCCATATAGAGAATAGGCAAACTCCTATATTTGTGGACAGATGTTGAAACTCGGTATAAATGGTCAAAACAAAAATAGTTTTAGTTATAAACACCTATTTTCAGCGTTTTTCAAATCTGCGTACTCTTTCCATGTTAATATAATGGAGAATAAGTAAATAAATCTCATATTTATCGACAGATATTGATCAAACTTGTCATATAGTACTATTATTCTATTATTGATTAAGAAATTCTCTGAGTACGCAGGTCTGCCGCGATGGGGGCATTTTCTTTCTGTTGTTTTTTTTGTTCTGTAGTAGATCACATAAATGGTAAAATTTACAAAAATATTGGTAATATACCTTATAACTGGCTTTTTCAGAACTCATTACTTTATTTTAATAGGTCATAGATCAGTTTAGAATAACAAAAGTTTTTCTGTGGTATAACATTTTATTTATATAGATGGGTAGTTGTAGCCGAATATGTCATGTTCGATTCGTCCGATGGTCATTACCCTGTTACCACATGGTGCTGGCTTGGCAAAATTGAAAGCATATTCAGATGTTGTGCATTGTATGGGCCAACAGATCGGTGAAAGTTCACGGTCGTCTTATGTAGGTTAGAGGGTTCAATCCCCTGTCAAGGTTTTCTTCACTTTCATGTCTGACTAGCATTTGTGGTTGCATATCGATCCTTCAATGCCTGACGAAATATAGTTATTTCATCGAGTAAAATGTCTGGCCCGACTATTGATTAAAGAAGGGTTGTTATACAGTTTTACTGAATGAAATCTAATCGTTCAGGTGGTGCAAATAGAAATCTCGCATTTTAAATGAGACCAGATGTATTTCTCCTGGAATAATAACACTAAAGAAAATGAACATGAAAATGAGTGTTCTAATGGGATCTGAAGTGATTTAAAACCAGTCGTCTCCGTGCAATTTCATAAAAAGTTATATTTTAAGGAGACACGTTGCTGGATCAATAAATAAAATATAAATGTCTGAGACATAATCGCAATTCATTACACTATTAATATGTACAATCTTTGAATGAGTAGACGGTTTTGGTTTCAGTAAGCCGCGTTTACACGAAGCCGCTAGGCAAGCATGTTACCTGAGCAGGTAACCTGAATATTTTAGATTTAGCTTCAGTCATTCCAAGCCCTTCAATTTTCATAGCGGAAACTTATTTCACCGAAGGCTCTTTCGTGTACATTCTTGTTTTTGTACAGTTTAGAAAACTGGTCCCATAAGCAAGGCCGGTCCTTATAAGATTCCAAAAACATAATTCTCATCTCTTCGGACCATTTAATGGAGCCATTTAATTAGTACAGTATTACACAATACAAAATTTAAAAAATTTAAAAAAAATGAACAAACATCCTACAGCTCTGTTAACTGTTTGTCACAATATTGGCCACTTGCCCTGATCGACTGACTTAAGGTTGTCCACACGGCGTCAGTGCGAGGCAGGCTGTGTAGCAGGTCCGTATTTTAATGGTGGGGGGGGCAGGTTGTCTACCCCTCGTGCAAGTCGACCTGCCAAGCAGGTTGACAAGCAACTTGTCTGTGATTTACGAGCCTGGTCGTTCACACGGGGAAGGTTACTTGCCTCAGGTTACCTGCTTCGAGTAACCTGCCCGCCTACTGGCCTCGTGTAAACGCAGCTTTTAAAGCTAAACCAAACTCATTTTTCATCCTAATCCAACTAATGCGATAATCTATTTTAATAAATTTTGAAATGCATGCTAAGTTATTATTGAGTAGTTTCTATAGGATAGACTACGTTGATTTAATAGTGCTACGGTATATTATGAATGTTAATGTTTCGTATATTAGCCTATGCTACACATGGACAAGATCTCGGAGTCTGGCTCTGGCAGACTGGTAGGGGCAACTAGCGTCACGGGCACGGGATGTCCGCTGGTAGATTACAATGTTCCACACCGGTATTTGTGTCGTAATACGGAAGTGGTAATTACCTGTGTTGTATTCTGCTGTACACGGATCACGTGACTGCCACCTAGATTGTAAACATTCCAAAAATATTTGTTGTACTGTACAGTAACTAGAAATTGCCTCGAACCAAGTTTTCAATGTTATTTTACTGGAAATACTATCGAAAACCGATCCAATATTACTACAGTATCAGCATTGTAAACTCCTTTATTTGTGGACAGATGTTGATGAAACTTGGTATAAATTGTCAAAATAAAAATTGTTTATGCTAGAAATGCTTACTTTCAGTGTTCCTCACAGCGGTAAACCTGCATACTCTTTCCAATGTTAATCTTATCGAGAATACGCAAATAACTAACTTATATATTTATCGACAGATATTGATAAAACTTGACATATAATTTTATTATTAAATTTGTGTTTTTGAAATTCGCTGAGTACGCTGGTCTGCTGATTGTAGAAACAATAGATCAGTTTTAACTTATGTTGAAAGTTAATACTTCTAACTTTCACCACGATATGTGAAATCTTTTTGTTCAATAGAGCCTATAAATTTTAACTTTATATCAAATACCATTAATACTCTAACAAAATTAAATCTATTATCTATTAATATGTATTAACCCTAGTTTATTATTGTAGACTATGCCCTAATCGCTTTTTCAACACATCCAAAAAAACACAGAGTCCGATTGTGGTCATTGGAGAAATGGTCTCAGCAAAAACTGCAACCGCTTTCCCAGATTTCTCCAGGCGTGTTCGGCTCCGTCCACAATGGCTTCGCCGAGGGGCGAGGCTTGAATCTCATATCCGTATTACTTGTAAGGTACTTTCAATACTCATTCTCTGTTAATTTTTATCAGTAATCATGCCGTCATAATAGCGAGGGGTCCATGCCATCGCGCGTGAATACGTTCGTGCGGTAGCATTTTTCGTATTATTCCTCAAGGTTTTCTTTCTGAAAATACGTTGTTGCTATCCTTTAGAAATCAAGAAGGTGGAGACAATAAATATAATATATTTAGGATTATTATTATTGGCTAATGCCGTATCAAGTCCCACATGAATACATTCATTTCTTGTACACCATTTCATATTTTCCAGCGAAACCTAGTTTATCTGTTTTATACATCACACTGTTGTACATTGCGGCAACCTGCGACGGGTAACGCTAGTAATACATGAAATACCATAGACACAAATAATTACAATAATTTATAACAATCTACAATAACAATTAAATAGCCTCAGTAACACCACAAAACATTTTATTAAATCAAGAGACTATATTCAATAGCTATGATATTAAAACACCTTAATCCTAATACTCTTAAAATACAAAAAGTGCATTTATTTGTGGGTTCAAGCACGATCAAATTCTCACGTGCATGAAGTCCTCCCAATAGCGATACGTAGTACCGTATACTATATTTCGGTTCGATCCTGGAAAAAACCTTGATACAATTGTGTGATGGTTCGTTACAGGATCATTATTAGCGAATTTCCCATAGGGAAGAAGCTATTACCGTATTATCATACTTAAGCCCGGGATTTTTATTTTTTCTCTTTGGTGCCAGAGTCCAAAAACAATTCGTTAAATTTTTAGCGAATTTCCCATAGGGAGAAATTACCGTATCTCATGGCAAGAGTAACAAGACCAAAACACTTTTAGGACCAAAAAACAATAGTCGTTAAAATTTATATATAAAAATATAAATATATATGTTAAAAATATATGTATATAAATATAAATGTGTCTGTACGATAAACGTAAAAATTTCACCAAATAGAGACGTGTATTCCTACAAATGCTCGGACGAGCGTAAAACATATCGGTCAATAATATTTGTTTGTACCCCAAAATGTTTTGCGTTTTTAATATTTTAAAAAAATATTTTATACACCATTAACAGCTTAAAAAACACACAAAACCAAAACACACACAACACCAGATATAAAAAAAATAACATAGAAGGTAACTCAATATCTACTAGAACTTTAAAAAGAAAATTAATATTTCACATTATCAATATTTTTTGGATAAACTTATTTAATCATGTTTGAGGACCATCTTTTTAACTCATAGTTTATGTGTTTATCGCGAACCTGATAATTTTCCATGTTAATCATTGGAGATACGGCAAACACAATTTATGACAGATGTTGAGAAATGGTATAAAAAAAAAATACATTTTTGATGGTAAAAATGCTACTTTCATATTCCTCACAGCAGCAAACTACACTCTTTCCATGTAATCAGGAGAAAATGCAAAAAGTCATGTTTAACGACAGATTTTAAAACTTCGTGCGGTAATATTTTTATTATTATATTTTTTTTGGAAATACGTGATACCATCTCAAGAAGGTGGAATATAAATATATAAAGTATATATATAGGTAAACACGATAACTCTCGTAAAAATTCATTGAGACCATTTGGTAGAGATTTTCCAGCAAAATAGAGTTATAAACCAGACATATCGGCAATGCGACGGGTAGTTTGTTATGTACCCCAAAACGTTTTTCACATGTAATTTATAATAAATTATAATTATATTTCACCATTAATCAGCTTAAAAACTACACAATTAAGTTCAAAGTTTTTCTTATTCAATATATATAAAACATATTTAATCACGCAAATAATTTCCCAATAATCTATGGAATAATTAATACTATATTTATCGATAATGAAAAAACTATATATTATTGTTATTGATGGCCTTGATACATCTGTCATATTATTACCTTTCTGAGATGGCGACAAACATATGTAGGTTTTTTCAGTCGAGTATGAATAAGCCAGGAATGTCATTTCCCAAGAGCCAATACTACCATATAAGTGATCTGCAGTTTAACGTGTAATCCTACCTAATCACAATTTTGCCCCGAATAATTACTAACTATTCTAATTATGAGGATGGTCTTCCGAATGTCAGAATTAGTCAGTCAGCTAATTAAGGCATTTCTCACTGATTCGTTCCGATAGGGCTTTGCTTCCTCTGAATTAAAATTGCAATCATTGCTGAGATGTTTAAGGCTTTGTAAATACTGATCAATATTTTCTTCTTTCTTTTGCTTACTATAGGCTAGTAAATATTGAGAAAATATTTCATTTTCCTCAGGTTGCAAATGGATTTTAATGTATCAATACAGTAGTTGATTCATTAATAACACATAACATTCATTAATATAATATCATTAACATTAAATGAGATAAAAGTATCAATAAACTTGCCCTTTTTCCTTGTGATAGAACTAAAAACATTTCTTAGCCAAAATGTTCTTAGTCAATAAGACTAGTTACTACTTCCGCATGAGATTTCAGGATCACAATCAAACCTAGTTGGTCTCAATAGTTTTCCATTTCATGTTTTATTTAAAAAGACATTTTAGTTATTAAAAATGTAATTAATTAAACCTTAGATTATAAGGCCTTAACTCACTAAAAACTACATTGTGTAGTGGATGTTAAACCACTCATTATGTAATAACACTTGTCCAATACGTTTTCTTTAAAACAGGTTGTAACTCATCCATTCTGAAATGATAATATCAACAGTTTCATTTTCATCAGACAAATTGACCTCTCAACATTTCCTTTAATATTAGTTACTACTTTGGAAAGGTTATTGTTTTCAAAATCTGTTTGTGGTAGTCTGTGCACTCGATTCCTATAATTTTAGCAGCACCTGATCTTGCCGCAAACATGAATAGATTTCCAGTACCAAATCCATTATGAAGAACAGCCCTCCCTTTAGAAAGGTAATTATTGTGGTACGTCGAATTCAACGTACTGAACTTCATCTTTCAATATTTCTTCGTGAATTCCAAAATCCACGTTTTATTCCAGTGGTCAAAGGCAGTTAATTAACGATCCTTGCAAATTAATATTTATCATTATCAAAGCTACATGTCAAGCTATTCATTACATCCATCACACCCAAGTATAAGAATGAATACGATTAGTAATGTGTACTGGTGTGAATTGTATGTATGTGAATGAAAGCATAAACAGCCTAGATGTATAGTGTGGAACCCCTTTGGTCCGATCTCGGGCAGCACAAGTTGCACGATGTGAGGACTCCGCGAAGAGTTGGTGATCAGTGAGCAGTGAGGAAGAGGGGCCTCCTGGCCTAAGGACACTCAGCCACAGGACCTGGTGCTGGAGTGGTTGGTTTCCAGACGAGCTCAAGTTGCACGATGTGAGGACCCGGTGAAGAGTTGGTGATCAGTGAGCAGTGAGGAAGAGGGGCCTCCTGGTCTAAGGACACTCAGCCACAGGACCTGGTGCTGGAGTGGTTGGTTTCCAGACGAGCTCAAGTTGCACGATGTGAGGACCCGGTGAAGAGTTGGTGATCAGTGAGCAGTGAGGAAGAGGGGCCACCCTGGTCTAAGGGCACTCAGCCACAGGACTCGGTGCTGGAGTGGTTGGTTTCCAGACGAGCTCAAGTTGCACGATGTGAGGACCCGGTGAAGAGTTGGTGATCAGTGAGCAGTGAGGAAGAGGGGCCACCCTGGTCTAAGGGCACTCAGCCACAGGACTCGGTGCTGGAGTGGTTGGTTTCCAGACGAGCTCAAGTTGCACGATGCGAGGACCCGGTGAAGAGTTGGTGATCAGTGAGCAGTGAGGAAGAGGGGCCTCCTGGTCTAAGGACACTCCGCCACAGGACTCGGTGCTGGAGTGGTTGGTTTCCAGACGAGCTCAAGTTGCACGATGCGAGGACCCGGTGAAGAGTTGGTGATCAGTGAGCAGTGAGGAAGAGGGTCCCCTGGCCCAAGGGCACTCAGCCACAGGACTCGGTGCTGGAGTGGTTGGTTTCCAGACGAGCTCAAGTTGCACGATGTGAGGACCCGGTGAAGAGTTGGTGATCAGTGAGCAGTGAGGAAGAGGGGCCACCCTGGTCTAAGGGCACTCAGCCACAGGACTCGGTGCTGGAGTGGTTGGTTTCCAGACGAGCTCAAGTTGCACGATGTGAGGACCCGGTGAAGAGTTGGTGATCAGTGAGCAGTGAGGAAGAGGGGCCACCCTGGTCTAAGGACACTCAGCCACAGGACTCGGTGCTGGAGTGGTTGGTTTCCAGACGAGCTCAAGTTGCACGATGTGAGGACCCGGTGAAGAGTTGGTGATCAGTGAGCAGTGAGGAAGAGGGGCCCCCTGGCCCAAGGGCACTCAGCCACAGGACTCGGTGCTGGAGTGGTTGGTTTCCAGACGAGCTCAAGTTGCACGATGTGAGGACCCGGTGAAGAGTTGGTGATCAGTGAGCAGTGAGGAAGAGGGGCCACCCTGGTCTAAGGGCACTCAGCCACAGGACTCGGTGCTGGAGTGGTTGGTTTCCAGACGAGCTCAAGTTGCACGATGTGAGGACCCGGTGAAGAGTTGGTGATCAGTGAGCAGTGAGGAAGAGGGGCCACCCTGGTCTAAGGGCACTCAGCCACAGGACTCGGTGCTGGAGTGGTTGGTTTCCAGACGAGCTCAAGTTGCACGATGTGAGGACCCGGTGAAGAGTTGGTGATCAGTGAGCAGTGAGGAAGAGGGGCCACCCTGGTCTAAGGGCACTCAGCCACAGGACTCGGTGCTGGAGTGGTTGGTTTCCAGACGAGCTCAAGTTGCACGATGTGAGGACCCGGTGAAGAGTTGGTGATCAGTGAGCAGTGAGGAAGAGGGGCCACCCTGGTCTAAGGGCACTCAGCCACAGGACCTGGTGCTGGAGTGCTTGGTTTCCAGACGAGCTCAAGTTGCACGATGTGAGGACCCGGTGAAGAGTTGGTGATCAGTGAGCAGTGAGGAAGAGGGGCCACCCTGGTCTAAGGGCACTCAGCCACAGGACCTGGTGCTGGAGTGCTTGGTTTCCAGACGAGCTCAAGTTCACCAATCCATCGCTGAGTTGATCCACTCACCCATGAGCGGAATTTAATCTCAGTATATCTAGATTGAAGAATACATATCGAGAGGAAACAAGGATAAACCAGAGGTGCAATGAAAGCTAAGCTGATCATGGAAGCTGTCTTATGGATAGGTAAAAGAGTTGAGCTATAACAACATTCTACAACAGCTATATTTTTTTGTATGGACATAGAAAGTTTATAACGGAATTGAATACCAGATTTGCAGTATTTATTCGGCTTAGTAGTCAGAGTTAAAAAGAAATATGTTCCTATGTCCACTTTGTACTTTGTTTTCCTAAATCGCTCAGAGAAACGTGAATGGATTTTTATAAGATAAGGTATATAGTTCAAGAAAATTAATTAAAGACGTGTCATTTTGATATGTGGACTGAGTTTAACTATGAATATAAAAACAGCCTTTAACTTATTAATTAATTTTCTATTTATTATTTGTTTTATTATTTTTAAGCTATTAATTTAAGTTTTCGTTGACCATTAAATGCTTGCAAGTCGTTGAAGGATTCCCGTCAAGGAATATTGGGTCTTGTTGTACTTCGGCAACAGTGACGAAGCACGTGAATACCGATTATTGTAAACAGTGTTTATTAGTTTAATAATCCGTTTAACCTGTGTTTACAGAATTCATCTTGGTTGTCATATACTTCTGATCGGTCTTTTGTAATTTTTGTAATCTAAACCCACATATTATTCACCCAAGTTCATTTTGAATACGAGATTTAGGTTTTTCTTTGGATGATGTTGTGTTAGTTTTAAGGAGGGAGCTAGAACTAAAAGGGAGGTTAGCAGCTGCTTGGCAGCCGAAGGGCGCGGTGCTGTTTTATAACCAAGTGTTAGAATTCTTCCATTCGACAAACCAATGTAATTGAGTTTTGTACGACGATTGTTGCCCTTAGTCTCATTGTTGACTCATTTGTTTTGTTTATTGTCTCTGAACAATGGGCACAAAGATTGTTTAAAGAGGCATTGTAGTCCTTGGCAATTGTTGGCCTCTCGTGCGTGGTTTTTGACGAAACGGTTAAATTGTTTTATTGTTTTAAACCTTAGGAGTAGAACTTTGTGGCTTTTGTCGTTTATTTGTGCTACTTACAAGTATGAGCTATATACACAGATTGACAATTAAGACTTATGACGACATGACATATTTTAAGCAAAAAATATCACAACCAAATTCAGCATATTATTGGTAAAGGCTACTTTTTATGTATAAAGAGTGTTCATTAAAGTTGGGAACAAACTTCGAGAGGTGATAGTACTCATCAAAATAGACGAAAAATTCGCTGTAAACAAATGTCGAAAAATCCTTCGTATAGCCGCAAGCCGCCATTTTGTATTTTTTACATAAACCGTTATATCTCAAGAACTATTTTAGATATGGAAACCAAACTTTGCGCATATCTTAATTGGATAGTAAAAAAATTATTAAGTATAATTTAGTTTACATTTATATTTTCAAAATTGCGGAGGTTAAAATCTTTTAACTTAAATAACAACAAAACCATTCACTTAATAAAAATTTTACTGCATATAAAAAAGATTGTAATTTTAATTTCAAATCTAACGATACTTTTTTGAAGCGAAATCTGTCCACGGATAAGCAAGAATATGCGCGGCCGTAGCGAAGAAGCGTCGTGCCAGCTGATCGCAGCGATGGCGCATTAAAAGTGCATTTTCTCAACAAAGGAATCTTGGAATTTAAATTAAAATTTCAATCTTTCATAAAGTTGTAACAATTAAGATTAACAAATTCGGTTTCTGTATCTTAAATGTTCTTGAGATATAACGATTTTTGTAAAAGATACAAAATGGTTCTAGCGTCTATACGAAGGATTTTTCGACATATGGAATTTATTGTTTATTTTTATGATTAATATCACCCTTCGAAGTTTGTCCCCGACTTTAATGAACACCCTGATAGTGATCGAGTTTTACTTATGAAAGAAAGTCCTTAAACAGAGAATTATAAAGGCAGGCACAGGTTGATATGTAGGCCTGCATCAAATTAAAGCTCTTGTTCAACTAAACAATGCTGCAAACCCGGCCGTAAAAGTCAATGCAAACAAAATGGCGGTGGTTTGAAAATGGAAAACCAATGAACTTCTAACCACCGCCATTTTGTTTTGGATTGACTTTTTGAGATCCGTGTTTACGCGTTGTACTCCAATTAAGAAGACCTACAATTTGACTTAAGCTGTAACTTAAAAATTTCCTCGAACTCATAATACATCGACCTACAACACGTTTTGTTGCTCATTCATTTTCGTTTTTCTTCCTCTTGCTACTGGAGTCCCCTATCAGGGGCAGCAGCAGCCGAGTGAGTTTCACCTTGTGATAGTCGAGGTCAGACTATACTCCTTAAACGGACACCGGATGCGGAATTGGTGATACGATACGATCGCCATGTTTGGAGCCGGACTATAAACTACTGTATGCCTATACAATACATTTAATATAATAATAATATTATTATACTAGTAATTTTTTCGCGAAAATAAATCCATCACTAATGTTATAACCTCGACAATTCTTACCATGCGAAAACTATCCTGAATGTAGACGATTCGGATAAAGAAGATGGGACACTGCCGTTAAAAATTTAACAATGCACAACACGTTATTGTTCATATAATACGTTCCAGTTTGGCCAACCTTGCTCCCGCTCCTCTCAATATCTTCAGGTGTAGAACAAAACTAAACGGTTTCATACAATATAATAAGAACTGAGATAGATTCCCGGGAATTCCTAGGTTTCCTAATTTCTTTGATCAGATCAAGACTTATCTGAGCAACTTGTGGCTATAGATAATGTTGTTGTTTATGTTATGTTTTGTTTAAAATTTATGGTACCGCCGTTCCTTTGTAGTTAGTTTTAACAATACAGAAACATTTAGCTTTCACATTTTCCCGCACAGACAGTTGATAACTTAGAAAGGCGGTTTACTTCGCAAATCAGTTTTAGATTGTTCAACCAATCTGGTGTCTGGTGAGCCAGACAATTAATTGAACGTTGAACAATTCGTCTCAGTAAAGGGTGTAAGCTTTCTAATTTACTAGTTTTACTGTCGCACGTCCAATAGATAAACTTAATAAAAGTAAAGTTATAAATTGTACCTGACTATTCCAACTATTACTGATATTATTTCCTCAGACCAGTTAAAAATGATAATTGTAGTATAGTATAATCTGATCTCATTGGGGGTTTAAATTAATGGCATGTACTGTATTACTGTATTTAGTTTTGCTTGACTATGAATGTGCTGTACAAGTGAAGTATGTACAGTAGCCTTCGTCGGTTTTTGCTTAGTATTGCTCCTACCGTTCTCTTATCAGTTGCCTTTTCTTATCAGTGGCCGTGTAACAGTTTTAGCGAATTGCGCTTGACAATTTCGCACTTTTAAATTATTAGTTTTATCTCCATTTTCATTCTGTGGATAATTACTTTGGTTCCGCTACTTTTTCCAAAAATTAAATCGTAACAACTACTAAACTAGTGTTGCTGATAATAAACAACGCTCCTTTGGCTATCCACTTGTCGCGGACGAGCAGTTCTGGTGTCTTAACGTCTGTCTACCTGTCGGCGGCGGTTTTGGATGAAATGAAGGTTTCTGGTTTAGTGTTGTTAGTGTTTGTGCGGTTTCCGTTCCCGCCCCTCCTCCCGACCGGTAGTTGAGGTGGAGGGGGACCCCGGTCGTTCCAGTGCAGTGTTGCCAAAAGCCGGGTAATTACTCGGTTTTCGGGGATTTTGAAGGAGTTCCGGGGATTTTAGGCATCACTGGCGAAAATAAGGATTTTACCAGGAATATTGAGTATAGTATTTCTTTATTATTTTATTTACATCTTCCCTTCAATGTATTTTACTGTTTGTTGAACGTTCAGAGTTGTTTCTTTTATCTGATATTATTTATCTGTTATCTTTTTATGATATCTGGGATGAATAATGTTTAATTTGTATTTGGCATGTTAATCACCCCGCAGATTTTGTTTTATTGTTTTTTTATTATGAGCACCAAAACGTCTTACGTTGTTATTTTGAACTCCTAAAAATGAAACTGCCTGTTCATCAAAATACTGTCGTAATTTAAAATTCTCGTTTTTCATTGGCACCAAATCCAAATGATTAAAATGAAATTTTGTATCATGATTCAGTATATGTATAAGTTTATCCCATACAGTGTATCAACAAAATATTTTTTATTATATCAATTTATATATCGTAGATACTTGACTTGTTGATGAAATTAACTTATGAGAACTTTTTAGCCCGATCTATCCTAAAATTTAATGTATCAATCAATATTCATTGATATTTGAAAGTTGATCTTAAAGGGTTACAAAGTTACTGTTTATGTAAAAATGATGGTACTCAATTAATTGTTAAAAAAACTAACGTTTGGAAATAACAAGACTATTAACGAAAAATTACCCGATATCGTATATGATATTACCGAATAAAGCCGGGGATTGTTCGTGTTACCGGGTTAACATCAAGGAATATTTATGTATTACCGGGTGAAATCAGGGATTTTACAAGAGGTCGGCGGGTAATTCGACATACCTTGACTGGCAACACTGTAACTGTCCCATTGCGCGGTTCCAGCGCATCTATTCCTTAGTTTCTCTTGAACGCTTGATCGGTTGATGTGTTAGTTTCATTTCCTGTTTGTGTGTCACGTAATTTTTTGTCGCGAAACATTTTGTTGCCGTTACAGTAAGTATTGTATTTTTGTACGTGAAAATTACATCTATGGGTGTTTATTTGTTATTCATTATTTTTGGTGTATTGGCCTAGATTTTTGATATGTAAGATGTATGTAAACAACCACATTTCTTATGATCTTTTATGTTAAAAAGATGTTTTTTGTTTATGTTTTATGCATGTTTCCGGTTATCTCCCTTTACAATAATTATCTAGATAAACGTGTTCAAACTTAAAGGGAGGATTCTACATTCAGAAAAACATTGGCTCTTTAAATCGAAACTATTATTTATTAATTCGTTTTATTACACTAAGGAATCATTAATTTCCTTTTTGAGATAACTCCAAAATTATTATTTACTAATCATAATTAAATAAGGTTAAATTTATTTTTTAATACTTAGTTATATTATAGTTATAAGTTATATAAATTTTATCAAAAATTATTTCTGTTTTTTAGCATCCATGATTATTTCTTGACTTTTCCAAAAACAGTTGAATGATAAGATTTGGAATAATGTGCATAATAAGTACTGTGTTTACAAATTTCTATAAGCCTACTTAAAATGTCTGGATGGCATAGAACAGTTTTAAAGGGTATTAAGCAGTTGTTTTTTTAATGTGATAAGTACTTACGCCAGACTTTAAGTACATTATATTAATCTTAAGGACTATATACAGTTTTATGGCAATATTTGGAAGTAATTACCATCTTTACTTAATCCTCATGCTCGGGATGTGTTCTTAACCACCAAGTACCAAAAGTGTTCTGGTATACACTACACTCCCACCGAATGTCGTTACTTTAGCCGCTCCACCAGATGCGAGGGTGTTCAGTGTACACCTCACTGTCCGATTCCGTGCCAAAATCACCAAAATCAAAATCACCTAATCTTTAATTCTCGGAAAAACAGTTCAAAATCACCAACAGAATTTACGGATCATTGCACACGATAATGAGGTGTTTGAAGAGGGTTCAGGGTTGTAGAGCAGGTAGTCGGGATGTGCCTAACCTGTGGTGTTGCAGCCGGACCGGGCGCATGCGGGATTATCTACCTCCTACTTACTAAATCTATAAAATATTTCCCAATATTAATCATTTTATCGAATTTTTCATAGGGAATAAGTTATATAATTACGGAAGGCAGCATAGTAAGAGTTGATATTCTGGTTATATTCTGGTTATGCTTCTCTTTCAGCGAATTTCCCATAGGAAAAAAGCTATTACCGTAGGTCTCATGGCAAGACTTAAGCCAGGGACCATGTTACTTTTCCATTTCGAGTTTCCTAGGGACCAAAAACAATAGCCATTAACAATTTTATTTTTATATATTTTTATTTTATATTTAACTACATCTGGTTGAGATCCGTCAATGGATGCTTCAAAATATAAAATAATTTCCCGTGCTTCCCTTTTATGCTGTTATTGGCAGGACAAATCACATAGTTTGTGGTTTACATGACCCATTCCAGATGTATTCATTTCTCATTTCTCGTGACATGATACGTAAAATTTCATAAATTATTTCAGATATATGATGAGGAATTCGCTCCTATTCTGCAATCTGGTTTGAACTTTTAACTAAAGTTCCTGACTACACAGGCTGTAAGACAACACTATGTAGCCCCCGTGGGTTCAGTCGAGGGGATATACCTGTCAAGCGGGCGCTGCCGATGGCCAGTTATCGATTCGTGGAATTTGGTGGATTTAGCACTTGGTGATTTTGGCACGACACGCACTGTCCATGACCGTTATCTCTGCCGCTCCACCGGTACCTCGGTCTCCAAGCTCGGGTTGGTGTTCCTAGCCACCAGATGCGAGGGTGTTTAGTGTACACCTCATTGTCCATGACCGTTATCTCTGCCGCTCCACCGGTACCTCGGTCCCCAAGCTCGGGTTGGTGTTCCTAGCCACCAGATGCGAGGGTGTTCAGTGTACACCTCACTGTCCATGACCGTTATCTCTGCCGCTCCACCGGTACCTCGGTCTCCAAGCTCGGGTTGGTGTTCCTAGCCACCAGATGCGAGGGTGTTCAGTGTACACCTCACTGTCCATGACCGTTATCTCTGCCGCTCCACCGGTACCTCGGTCCCCGAGCTCGGGTTGGTGTTCCTAGCCACCAGATGCGAGGGTGTTCAGTGTACACCTCACTGTCCATGACCGTTATCTCTGCCGCTCCACCGGTACCTCGGTCCCCAAGCTCGGGTTGGTGTTCCTAGCCACCAGATGCGAGGGTGTTCAGTGTACACCTCACTGTCCATGACCGTTATCTCTGCCGCTCCACCGGTACCTCGGTCCCCAAGCTCGGGTTGGTGTTCCTAGCCACCAGATGCGAGGGTGTTCAGTGTACACCTCACTGTCCATGACCGTTATCTCTGCCGCTCCACCGGTACCTCGGTCCCCGAGCTCGGGTTGGTGTTCCTAGCCACCAGATGCGAGGGTGTTCAGTGTACACCTCACTGTCCATGACCGTTATCTCTGCCGCTCCACCGGTACCTCGGTCCCCGAGCTCGGGTTGGTGTTCCTAGCCACCAGATGCGAGGGTGTTCAGTGTACACCTCATTGTCCATGACCGTTATCTCTGCCGCTCCACCGGTACCTCGGTCCCCAAGCTCGGGTTGGTGTTCCTAGCCACCAGATGCGAGGGTGTTCAGTTTACACCTCACTGTCCATGACCGTTACGTTAGCCGCCCCACCGGTACCTCAGTCCCCAAGCTCGCGGAGGTGTTCCTAGCCACTAGATGTGAAGGGTGTTCTGTTGTACACCTTACTGTCCATGACCGTTATCTCTGCCGCTCCACCGGTACCTCGGTCCCCAAGCTCGGGTTGGTGTTCCTAGCCACCAGATGCGAGGGTGTTCAGTGTACAACTCACTGTCCATGACCGTTATCTCTGCCGCTCTTTCGGTACCTCGGTCCCCAAGCTCGCGGAGGTGTTCCTAGCCACCAGATGCGAGGGTGTCCAGTGTACACCTCATTGTCCATGACCGTTATCTCTGCCGCTCCACCGGTACCTCGATCCCCGAGCTCGGGTTGGTGTTCCTAGCCACCAGATTCGAGGGTGTTCAGTATGCACCTCACTGTCCATGACCATTACCTCAGCCTTTCCACAGGTACTTCGGTCCTCATACTCGGGGAGTTGTTTCTAGCCACCAGATGCGAGGGTGTTCTGCTGTACACAACATTGCCCCAGACCGTTACCTCTGCCTTTCCAACGGTACCTCGGTCCTCATGCTCGGGGAGGTGTTCCTAGCCACCACATGTGAAGAGTGTTCTAGTGTACACTACACTGCCCAGGACCGTTACCTCAGCCTTTCCACCGGTACCTCGGTCCTCATGCTCATAGAGGTGTACCTAGCCCCTAGATGTGAAGAGTGTTCTAGTGTACACTACACTGCCCAGGACCGTTACCTCAGCCTTTCCAACGTTACCTCGGTCCTCATGCTTGTAGGGGTGTTCCTAGCCCCTAGATGTGAAGAGTGTTCTAGTGTACACTACACTGCCCCAGACCGTTACCTCAGCTGCCCCACCGGTACCTCGGTCCTCATTCTCGTGGAGGTGTTCTTAGCCCCTAGATGTGAAGAGTGTTCTAGTGTACACTACACTGCCCCAGGCCGTTACCTCAGCTGCCCCACCGGTACCTCGGTCCTCATTCTCGTGGAGGTGTTCTTAGCCCCTAGATGTGAAGAGTGTTCTAGTGTACACTACACTGCCTCAGACCGTTACCTCAGCTGCCCCACCGGTACCTCGGTCCTCATTCTCGTGGAGGTGTTCTTAGCCCCCAGATGTGAAGAGTGTTCTAGTGTACACTACACTGCCCCAGACCGTAACCTCAGCTGCCCCACCGGTACCTCGGTTCTTATGCTCGGGGAGGTGTTCCTAGCCCCTAGATGTGAAGTGTGTTCTAGTGTACACTACACTGCCTCGGACCGTTACCTCAGCCTTTCCACCGGTACCTCGGTCCTCATTCTCGTGGAGGTGTTCCTAGCTACCAGTTGTGAAGGGTATTCTAGTGTACACTACACTGCCCCAGACCGTAACCTCAGCTGCCCCACCGGTACCTCGGTTCTTATGCTCGGGGAGGTGTTCCTAGCCCCTAGATGTGAAGTGTATTCTAGTGTACACTACACTGCCCCAGACCGTTACCTCAGCTGTCCCACCGGTACCTCGGTTCTTATGCTCGGGGAGGTGTTCCTAGCCACCAAATGTGAAGAGTGTTCTAGTGTACACTTTTTCCGTGTTCTTTGCTGCTACTACTACATGTTAAAAATATTACCTTACGCCTCCCACTCCATGCGATATAAACGGATACTCGGGGTCAAAAAGCTGTTAACAAGCTTATAAGGAGGGGGTGAAACCCGACAAGGTTTTGAAAAGGGGCAGCTACGAGGCTTTTAGGATTAGACACTTTCGAGCTGGAAGCGTCGTTGAACCAGCTTGAGTCATAGCTAATTGGCGAATTTCCTATGGAAAAGCTATTCACATAACCCGTATGGTAACAGTTAAGCCCGGGTAAGTTTTAAATATATATTTGTGTATGTGTGCGTGTGTGTGTGTGTGTGTCACCACGATAACGGCCTCAATTATTGTCTGATTATTATAAAATTTGGTGGAGTTGTTCCTTTCTGTTATATCTTGGATAAGTTCGTTAGGTAACGCAATCGGACTACATTAACTACACTTTAAAGGGGGGTCGTACCCCAGAGATGGGATTTTCAATTTATCTATGTACAATTTTTCTACAAATCTAATTTTTCATTTTATAATTAGATTCAGCCCCAAAAAACACAAGATTTAATATTTTGAATCATAACTCTTAGGTCAATTGGTTACTGAGATATTCAAAATGATAAATGCAGTATGTTGTCTAATTTTAATCTAATGAAGAGTATCTAAAAATCCAAATCTACTTAAATATTCTTCCAAAATTTGGCATACAAGTCCATCTAGTTAATGTTTACCATAAAATCCATAAAACCCCAAAGTGAAATGTTTCTTACGACAGTAAACCTACGTACTCTTTGGCTATGTAATTTTTATGGACAATAGATTAATTAGTATACTCAATTAGTAGTATCGCTCAATTATTGACATATTTTTAAAAAATTTTGTAGGTGTTTTTCTTTAGTTAACAGCCTTTATACACACCATGTATAACAACCCTTATTGTAGCAAACCTGCATACTCGGTACTATTCGTATTATGTATGAAAACTTATCTATGAAATAAAATTATAAATGGAATAATCACCGTAACTGAACAAAACATCATTTAATAATAATTAGAACACAGAAACAAGTAAAGGATTCATTATTTATAAGAACAGATGATAAAAACAAACAATAATTTGACAACTGGCAAAACAGCAAAAGAGGAAACTTTGGTATATGACACCTCCCCTTCTCACAGGTTAAGCCTGTCCACCGGCCTCCTCGTCCTGGTTGATCTCTTCAACGGCGCTGGTGAGGGGGTACTCAGGAACGTCAGGTTGTTGCATATGTCCGCTACTAGGCCTTGTTTCACCAATCGTAGAATCTTCTCCTCTTTCTCTTACCGGAACATCAAGTTGGTTATCAATATCCTCTCCCAGGTCAGCTACATCCAGCGATGGACCCTCACACAAATGTGGTTTCATGCGTTGGATCTGATCCAAATGACGTCTGATGGTTCTCCTATTCGTATAAATTTGGTAGTACCGGGGACCTTCTTGGTTCCTGATTCTACCCATGGCCGTATGTGCGTATGCCACGGGTTCATTTTGTTCGAAGTTACGATTGTAATTATGATCATTTTTCTTATTTATTTCATAAGATGGATAGGGATAAAGCAAATCAAGTTGGGAGCGTATTTGGCGACCTATGAACAAATGTGCAGGTGACTGTCAAGTAGTGCTATGGGGCGCCCTTCGATATGCCATGAGTTAGCTTTGCAGTTTCAACTCGAGTGATCCTGTTTCATTGATCATTGATCTGATGGATTTTTTAAAATCTTGCAAATAACGCTCAGCCTGCCCGTTTGTAGCTGGGTGATGAGGAGCGGGTCTTTTATGCCTTATTCCATTTGCCTTTAGGAGCTGTTGAAATTCGTATGAAACAAACTGTACCCCGTCATCAGATACTAAGATGTCTGGAATGCCGAATGAGCAAAAGAATCTCCTTAAATTTCTATTAGTTTATGAGTACTAACTGTCTTGCGAGTGACTACTTCTGGCCATTTGCTGAAGGAATCTACGATGATAAGGAATGCAGGGGACAGTAATCCGCAACGTCCAGGCCGATCTACAGAGATCATGGAGAGCTAGTAACCTTTTAGACCAGATTTCCCAAGAACTTGATGCTGACGCGCCCTTGATCAGTGAACAGTATCGGGACAGGGGCCCGAACACTTGGACTGCAGACAGTCTCGGTACTGCCGCCTTCTGGGCGCGTAACCGACAGGAGGTTTTGATTCGGAGTCAGCATTCGTCTGGGCAAGGTGTAGGGACGTAACCTTCTTTAGTTGCTACCTTACCCCCGATGAGGCCATCCAGGACTTCCGCAGCAAGATTGACTGCCTGGAGGAGAGCGTGCTCGGCACCACTGGGCACGTCGTAGTCAGAGGCGATTTCAACACTAAGGCCGTCGAGTGGGGAATGCCCTCAACCAACTCCTGGGGGAAATACACCCTGGACTACATTGCCAGGGCCGGGCTGGTCGTCCTTAACCGAGAGTGACGCGCCTTCTTTTCAGCGCCCCGGTCAGAGAGGCACGATCCCCAACGTAACCTTTGCGTCTGAGTCGCTTCTTCCGAGGATCTCTGGCTGGATGGTCGTTTTTGAAGTACACGACATGCATCGTAGAATATCTACATCTCGGGGAGAGCCACGCCGGTGAAATATCAACAAACTAGACGTGGTCAAGGTTACCCAGGTCATTTCATGGGGAGCGCAGGAGAATGGCTGAAGAGGACATAGTCCTATAACAGCCGCAGTGGGCCTTCAGCCCACTGAAACCTCACATCCTGATCCTGAGCGCAGGAGAATCCTGGCGAGGCTGGCGCTGAGGCATTAGTAGAATCCACGATGGAGCTAATTGTCTTGGGCTACGATCAGTTTATGCTGAAAAGGAGACGCCGACGCAACAAGCAACCCGTCTACTGGTGGACTGAAGAGATTGCGGACCTCAGAAGAACATGCTTTAGAGATATGCTTTAGCGAGTCCCCACTAGAGAGTGAATTCCTGCTGATAGAGTTCGTAAGTCGGAGGCCTACAAGGCTGAGAGGAATTCTCTCCGACGGGCCATCAACAGGAGCAAGGCGAACTGCTGGAGGAAGGCTAGAGGGTATTCCCCTCTTCACTATTGAAGAGTTAGAGACCTCTGTCCTTTCCTTGAAGAGCTTTCCTCCTGGCCCGAATGGGATTCCCAGCGAGGCTCTGAAGAGGATTTTCGCAATTGATCCCGGGCTGCTGCTGAGAATGTACAACGCCTTCTTGATCGAAGGGGTTTTCCGACACCCTGGAAAACGCCAGGCTTATGCTTATCAGTATGGGAAAAGGTGATACAGAGCTGCCGTAAAAAACGTTAAAATCTAAATTAATAACACAACAGTCTGTAAAAATTATGCTTATATTGTATTATATATCTTATAACACACACACACACACGCATATATATATATATATATATATATATATATATATATATATATATTTTACTATTTATTTCATCAAACAGGGCTACTAATATTATTATATTGAAATAATTCGACCAAGTACCCTTATAAAACATTTTTATTTTTTCTACATGTTTCGGGTAATAATCCCATTTTCAAGAAGTGTAAAATGTTATAACCTTATTTGGTAATATTAATCTGTAAATCATTTACAGATTTCAGATTTACAGATTAATATTACCAAATAAGGTTATAACATTTTACACTTCTTGAAAATGGGATTATTACCCGAAACATGTAGAAAAAATAAAAATGTTTTATAAGGGTACTTGGTCGAATTATTTCAATATAATATATATATATATATATATATATATATATATATATATATATATATATATGTGTGTGTGTGTGTGTGTGTGTGTGTGTGTGTGTTATAAGATATATAATATAATATATATATATATATGTGTGTGTGTGTGTGTGTGTATAATTAAAAATGTATATATGTGTGGGGGGCGAGTGCATGCGTACATCTAGTACGCATGCATGAAATGATTTCTGATTCCAACATTCCGCTTATTTGATGCTACATGTCCGACTCCCACGTATTCGCACCCAATCGTACACTCGATATTTACGCTGAACAAGTAAACTTGGATCCCCAAAATAACGAAACTAATTTTAAATTCGTGAAAAAGAAAGTTGGAAGGGGTGAGTGTGTCAGTGGAGTAGGAAGGGCGAAACAGGTTGGCAAGTGGGGCAGCCAGCTAGAGCTAGCCTGTTATTCTCTGACTGTGATGCGCGAGGCAGAGTAATGACTGATACGAGTATAATTCCATAAATTCAATGTGAGACTAACACCTCACCAATACCTCACCTGTGTCGTCACGTCGCCAGCTAGAGCTAGCCCATCAGCCTATGTGTGTGATGCGCGAGGCAGAGTAATGACTGATACGAGTATAATTCCATAAATTCAATGTGAGACTAACACCTCACCAATACCTCACCTGTGTCGTCACGTCGCCAGCTAGAGCTAGCCCATCAGCCTATGTGTGTGATGCGCGAGGCAGAGTAATGACTGATACGAGTATAATTCCATAAATTCAATGTGAGACTAACACCTCACCAATACCTCACCTGTGTCGTCACGTCGCCAGCTAGAGCTAGCCCATCAGCCTATGTGTGTGATGCGCGAGGCAGAGTAATGACTGATACGAGTATAATTCCATAAATTCAATGTGAGACTAACACCTCACCAATACCTCACCTGTGTCGTCACGTCGCCAGCTAGAGCTAGCCCATCAGCCTATGCCTGTGATGTGCAAGGCTCAGAGTAATGACTGATACGAGTATAATTCCATAAATTCAATGTGAGACTAACACCTCACCAATACCTCACCTGTGTCGTCACGTCGCCAGCTAGAGCTAGCCCATCAGCCTATGTGTGTGATGCGCGAGGCAGAGTAATGACTGATACGAGTATAATCACAACCGTGGACGGTATCGTCGATGTCTGTTGTCTGCTGGCCCAGAGTGCGGACTGAGAGAGCTGAGCTCTCCGGCGTACTGGATGTTCGGTCCGTTTTTTTATTTAAAAAAGCTCCCCATGTTATCATATGAGCTCGCCCCACCGCGTGTTCAGAACGTTCTGAACGTCCACGATGGTTTTGTGTGAATCGCTCGTAGAGCGATTTTCTGAAACGTTCGTGGTGTCCATAGGCTTGCGCATGCGCAATGAACACTTCAAAACAACGTGTTAAGCTCGGGTGCTCAGCTGCCGCGTGGTCTACGGTGTGTTTGTTGCTGGTGTTCAAGTGATATTAATTGATCTTATGATATATTATTTGCTTTTCTTATGGCTCAATCATTGCAAAAAGCAAATAACAAAAATATAAATAAGAAAATAACGTATTTACTTATATAGCAAAATAATATTCCTTTGATACAGTATATAGTTATGGTTTTTTCAAATCTAAATTGAAATAAAATAAGGTCCTTGGTAGCATATCAAAAACCTTAAGTAAATTTCATTCATCGCTTTACATAGGCATTTTGACATTAATACACTAGAAATGAGTGAGGGTGTTACTTGTCTGACTGCAAATGAACAAGTGGACGCTTTGGAAGTTTCTGTGCGGTGTGAAAGGACAGCGTACTGGGCGTCTGGACGTACCGAACGTACAGTACGCCGGTGTGAAAGGTTTTGGGACATCGTCATAGGCTGTGCTACAACGACCAGGGTTTTGGGGAATCCATCGATATAAATAAATAAGAAGAAAGTAAACAGAGTAACAGTTAACTTAAGATAAGTAGTCAGTCGTTCTAGGTCACCTACAATCATGTTGACGCGTTCCAAATAAATTCATCTAAATCAAGAAGGCCTTTGAATATGCTTTCTTCAACTTAAGAGAAGAGAGGAATGGATCCGTTCATCTCTGTTAATAGTTCATATTCGTTTGGTGGAACTTCTTTTTAACCATCACCCTCAGGACCTTATGACGTTTAAGGGAATGGACGAATAACAGAAATATCGTTATAAAACTGTAGAGTAAGGAATTTAGAAGATTTTTAAAGAATTTAACCCTGTTTATAAGCGAATTTCCCATAGGGAAGAAGCTATTTACCGTAGGTCTCATGGTGAGACTTAAGCCCGGGACCATGTTAATTGTGTGTGTGTGTGTGTACAAATGGTCCGATCAACACCAAGTTTGGTAGAGACGTATATTCCTACATTAGCTTGGACGAGTTCGTAAACCAGACATATCGGTCAATCGGAACGGGTAGTTTGGGGGGTTTGTTTTTTTTTAGTTTTTCTCATGTAGTTTTTAAAAATTTCTAATTTTATCTAGAATCACCTTAAAAAACTACACAAATTAGTTCCTTAAAGTTTTAACTATCACCAACGGTTACCGAGATATTAAAAAATCTAAACACAGTACGTTTATTTTGGGGCTCCAATGTTAATCTTATGGAGGATAAGGAAAAATTCATGTTTCACTTATCCAATATTTTTGGATGAAACTTGATATTTATTTAGCTTCATGTAGTTGAGATTCATACATTAAAAATTATAGTTTATGTGTTTATCATGGCAGCTAACTTTTCATACTCTTTTCCCATGTCAATCATATAGAGATTAGGTAAACTCCTTTATTTGTGGACAGGTATTGATAGAACTTGATATAAATGGTCAAAATATAATTTTTTATGCTAGTAACACCTACTTTCAGCGTTCCTCACAGCAGCAAACCTGCATACTCTTTTCCATGTTAATCTGAAGGAGAATAGGCAAATAACTCTCATATTTATCGACAGATAATGATAAAACTTGTCATATATTATTATGTTATTGATTTGGAAATTCGTTGAGTACGGAGGTCTGCTGCGATGGGGGTATTTATTTGCATTGTAAATTACAGTAATGTACTAGTATACAGTAAAACGGTAACACATATCTGCCAAAGTTCAGATCCAGACAATAGCTCGTATATTGAAACACTCTTAAATAATCTCACATTTGAAAATAGTCTGTTATCATGTCCTTTTGCCCCTGTGGTGTTTTTTTACCGAAAAATAGCAGTACAGGATAATAATGGCAGTTATAAGAGTGACGGATCGAGTTTCTACTTCTGTTGGAATCAAATTGCGAACTGGCATTATTATTTTACTCAGTATTTTTTATGGAGGACTAGCTTCGCTCGCTGGGGCCGCCGCTTCCAGGCCCCCGTGGTTGTTGTCGGCAGTTCTTAGTACTGTAATTAGAATACAGTAAGTCGCGGCGTAGTGATTGCGCGTGTGATATTTCATACCATTATAAAATAAAATAACATAACACAGTAGCAAAATGAGAAATGAGAAGTCACAGTTGAAAAATGTAAACTCGCATAACCATAAAAACCAAAATGAAAACAAAATATAAAAAAACATAAACAAATGCAAGTGCTTCAATCTGTCGAGTATATCTTCAACTAACGGATATAGTAAGGCAATCATCTGTTGAAATTAATACAGTTATAATGTACACAATTTCTGGTTCCATAGTATAGGATCCTTTTCGGGCTTTTAGGGAGAAACCCACTTGAGCTACAACAACGGAATTGATCCATAAACCTACTCCATAAAACTTTACCTATGTGTACCACTTGTCATGGCAAATCGTCAAATGGTGTCCGAGCGCAGCGCATAAACCTTAAGCATACATACATATATATATATATAATTATTCAACTGGTTTTATAGAATAAATGAAAAATGAAAATGAAAAGTTATGCGAATTTTCGTTTAATAAATATATAAACGTTTTCAAGCATTTTAGAAAATAGAGATGATAGAACAATAAACAATAACAAACAGTGACTAAATACTTTAACAGGTGATTGATTGTCTACACAGAAAATTTTAAACATCCTCCTTTATAGATGTAGATAAAAAGTACTTTTACCAATCATTAAATTTTTAACACCTTATATTATTGTTAATATTACAATTTTGTTAATTTCGTACAATTTGTGCTCATGAAATACCGTAGTCGAAATTACTATATCTTGCAGCAAACGTTCATGACCTGCGCGCATTTGCAGCTTATTTGTGACGAACCTTTGAAAGAAACATATTGTTCATTAACGAAATAATGTCAATGAGTAGAAAGATCAATAGTAGAGGAGTCAATTTGGTCTGTATATGTATTGATTTACATGTTTATTCATTTCGTTTCAGAGTGAGAAAGCCGCGATGGGAGAGAAACGTGGTATGAAAGCATTGGAGCTGTGGTGCAAGCGGGTGACCGAAGGCTACCCAGAAGTCAAGATCGAGAACATGACCACCTCTTGGCGGGACGGGCTGGCGTTTTGCGCGCTCATCCACCACTTCCGGCCGGACCTCATGTGAGTACTCTAAACATATTACTTTTGATTAATTTTTTTTAATCTGGGAAAGAGCTTCTTTTGGTCGTGCTCCCCGACGCCCAAAACTGGCACCCTCCTACTTCTCTCTGACGTAACCCAACACGTGGTACAGACCGCGCAGCCGTGGTCGTGACCGGCGGACTCCACGGGTATCCAGTGTCTCCAGTGTCGTTGTTGTGTCATCAACCGGCCCGTCTTCGTAGAGTTTGTTTGCGACGAATTTAATATCAAGCAGGAAAAGTAGAATATGTGGCTCGGTTGGTTACTTAATCAAATTACGAGTTAAAATGACGAAAATGCACTTTAATGTAATTACAGTATATCAAGCTCGAAAAGTAGAATCTGTGAACACTTTGTCGTCAACGAATGTCTCCCTCTGATGTGTACGAATAAAGATATTACAAAATGCATCTGACCTTGGTCAAGAATGGCCCGCGTCTCATATTATGTTTATTACAGTATCATACACAGTACAATGCACTGTCTCTGTTGTCGACGGTCACAGGTGGTGTGCAGCTACTGTTTACCTTGGCCAAGAATGGTCCGCGTCTCATATTATGTTTATTACAGTATCATGCACAGTACAATGCACTGTCTCTGTTGTCGACGGTCACAGGTGGTGTGCAGCTACTGTTTACTTTGGCCAAGAATGGTCCGCGTCTCATATTATGTTTATTACAGTATCATACACAGTACAATGCACTGTCTCTGTTGTCGACGGTCACAGGTGGTGTACAGCTACTGTTTACTTTGGCCAAGAATGGTCCGCGTCTCATATTATGTTTATTACAGTATCATACACAGTACAATGCACTGTCTCTGTTGTCGACGGTCACAGGTGGTGTGCAGCTACTGTTTACTTTGGCCAAGAATGGTCCGCGTCTCATATTATGTTTATTACAGTATCATGCACAGTACAATGCACTGTCTCTGTTGTCGACGGTCACAGGTGGTGTGCAGCTACTGTTTACTTTGGCCAAGAATGGTCCGCGTCTCATATTATGTTTATTACAGTATCATACACAGTACAATGCACTGTCTCTGTTGTCGACGGTCACAGGTGGTGTGCAGCTACTGTTTACTTTGGCCAAGAATGGTCCGCGTCTCATATTATGTTTATTACAGTATCATGCACAGTACAATGCACTGTCTCTGTTGTCGACGGTCACAGGTGGTGTACAGCTACTGTTTACTTTTCCGCGTCTCATATTATGTTTATTACAGTATCATACACAGTACAATGCACTGTCTCTGTTATCGACGGTCACAGGTGGTGTACAGCTACTGTTTACTTTGGCCAAGAATGGTCCGCGTCTCATATTATGTTTATTACAGTATCATACACAGTACAATGCACTGTCTCTGTTGTCGACGGTCACAGGTGGTGTGCAGCTACTGTTTACTTTGGCCAAGAATGGTCCGCGTCTCATATTATGTTTATTACAGTATCATGCACAGTACAATGCACTGTCTCTGTTGTCGACGGTCACAGGTGGTGTACAGCTACTGTTTACTTTTCACCGTGAAACTGGGATCCGGAACGACACGCCATCGACCATAGTCTACAACTTTCATGGTAGGATGTTATTGTTGCGGTGCTTCCGTAATATAGATTTCTACAATTAGGATACAGTTCTTAGGTTATTCATAACTTTAGTAATCTTTATTAGTAATCAAACTCCCCTCAGTATTTTGGAAAATGTAAACGGTCCAATTGTTTCTAAACATATAATACAAAGTAAAGGACGATCGGTTTCAGTTCAATTCTCAGTCCTTATTTCCCCAAATAGTGTGGATGTCATCAGGTTTCAAGTCTAACTTAAACATTATGACGACGACTCTAAAGCTATAAACTTTGCTATTTATACGAACAGTAGGCTAAAGGCGTCGAAAATATTTTAGGGGATTGCCTTAACGTTGGCGATGTACGTTTCATGATGCGCGGCGTCGCCCTCATCTCTCCCTTAGCTCCGGCTCTCACTCAGCTGGCATATCAATTTAATGTCACAAATTAAAGGGTAGTCAATAAGGCTGGCCAAGTCAATAAATCCACTTACTAAGTCTCACAAAATCCAGTTTAAATGCGAATGTGCTATAATGCGAAGTGACAACGCCTCGTCGCGTCGGTGGCGCCCGGACAGGTGACGCGCGGGTAACGGGGCCGGCAAGTGCGCGCGGGTAATCTGCAGCTAACGGAACCGTCGACACAATGGCGTAATGAACCGACGTGGAGTGGAACGGTTCCGCCATCCCGAGTAATGACGATACGGATTTCCATACGGGAAATTAGTTAAGCTTTTTTGTGACGGGAATCGGTGCTACCAAAAGAACTCCTTGAGTGCATCCGAGGCAAGGTCTGAGGTCAATCCCTGTGCGTGCGTGTATGTGTTAGTGAATTGGATACTAGTTGGCTGATTTCTAGAGTCCAACAAACAATTACTTTTTTATTCATTCTTATTCGGCAATATATTGTGTTTATTTTGAATTACAATCGGAAGGAAGACTAATAATTATTTAACTAATTCACTGATCCAGGGATCATGCTACAAAACAAAACAAACACTTCTCACATACAGACATTAGTCCTTAGCGACAGAAAAAAATACTGTTCAATGATTGTAAAACTTGTTCGTGCATTGACTGAAATAGCAACTGTTATTATTTGTCAATCAGTACCCACGAAGATCAATATGTTTTACGAAAAAACCGCATTCCACATCAAGAGTCGCCACATTCCTGTCCCAGATGCGACAATTCTTGACACTTCTCTTGAAATCACCTTGCCAAGGTCGTACACCGTAGGAAGAGGTGGTTGCTCCACTGATCTTGACTGGCCACCACTAACCCGTATAGTTACCTCACACGCGCCGCCGCCTCCCGGTGTGCCTTTGTCTCAGTAGGTGGTAGGTGGTGTGCCTGAGGACGAGGTGGTTGCTCCACTGACCTTGACTGGCCACCACTAACCCGTATAGTTACCTCACACGCGCCGCCGCCTCCCGGTGTGCCTTTGTCTCAGTAGGTGGTAGGTGGTGTGCCTGAGGACGAGGTGGTTACTCCACTGACCTTGACTGGCCACCACTAACCCGTATAGTTACCTCACACGCGCCGCCGCCTCCCGGTGTGCCTTTGTCTCAGTAGGTGGTAGGTGGTGTGCCTGAGGACGAGGTGGTTGCTCCACTGATCTTGACTGGCCACCACTAACCCGTATAGTTACCTCACACGCGCCGCCGCCTCCCGGTGTGCCTTTGTCTCAGTAGGTGGTAGGTGGTATGCCTGAGGACGAGGTGGTTACTCCACTGACCTTGACTAGCCACCACTAACCCGTATAGTTACCTCACACGCGCCGCCGCCTCCCGGTGTGCCTTTGTCTCAGTAGGTGGTAGGTGGTACGCCTGAGGACGAGGTGGTTACTCCACTGACCTTGACTGGCCACCACTAACCCGTATAGTCACCACACACGCGCCGCCGCCTCCCGGTGTGCCTTTGTCTCAGTAGGTGGTAGGTGGTACGCCTGAGGACGAGGTGGTTACTCCACTGACCTTGACTAGCCACCACTAACACGTATAGTTACCTCACACACGCCGCCGCCTCCCGGTGTGCCTTTGTCTCAGTAGGTGGTAGGTGGTATGCCTGAGGACGAGGTGGTTGCTCCACTGACCTTGACTGGCCATCACTTACCCGTATAGTTGCCTCACACACGCCGCCGCCTCCCGGTAGGCCTTTCTTTGTCTCGACGGCTGATTCTTATCGCAGACCCTCCACCAGCTTCACCTCCTCACTGTTACAAGTAATTTTCAGTAGGCCTTTCCCATGTTGCGTGATTAGAGTTCCAATACTGGCCACATTAAAAGTTTCCTCTACTCTTGATTTACTATACACAAGGACAAAATCGTCTCAGATACAAGAGATACTCGAGAGATAAGCATCCATCAGTATATTCAGTGTCGAAAATCTTTCTTATTTCCCTTATACAGTAAAATTAAATCAGTAATCGTTTATAATCTTGGTACGGAAATCTCCAAAACCAAATGACATCTAAAGAATATCTAACATTCATAATGGCGTTGTTTATTATGTAATTACTAACATTATTTTACTGGACATTTCCAACGTTCTGTAGTTAAAAACACAGAAGACAGCGTTGCAAGTAGAGAAACTTCTTTTTGGAAATTGAAATTTTTAGTTATAGATATTCTATTATTATTATTAAAAAATGAATAACCAAAATAAAATAAAAATATTGCTCTAACTCCCGTGCCGTGAGGAAGCTGCCTTGTTCCTACTGAGTGTTGTGGCTAATTTACTTTGTGTACAGTATTTGTTCTTCGTTTATTGCGCATGATAGATTGTTAATTTTCTTTCATTTTATTACTTTATTTTTGACAATTGTAGTAGAATATCTACAACTAAAACATTTAATTTAAACGCAATTACTAAGTAGTCACTTAAAAACGGGAGGAGTTTCTTCACCCTCAGAAACGTGGTGTAGTTAAAAAACGCAGACGTTTTTCAAAAGTCCAATTAAATAAACCGTGATAACCCTAGAGTCAATATACTTACTAGCCATCACTTGTTTCCATGAATTTTCCCTACAAGACATAAACTTTTTATTTGTAGTCGTTTCTTTGATAGATATGACTACGTCATTCACAACAATAGACCGTGTAATGACGTATTCCATCGTCCAGGAGACCAGGACGTCACATAGCACATTGCCAGCTGAATCGTTCGCCGCGTTGCCATTGCCACTGCCCCACATGATCTGGCAACACTGTACCGCGGCCACCCAGTTCTGAGTCACTGCGGCCTTGCCAGCCTCTCTCACGTTTTTCACAGCTTTTTACCCGTCTTTAAAACCGGTTCCGATTGAAATAACGTGATCAATATTTGGGTCTGTGACCCCTCCTGCAACACCACCGCACAGTCATTATCCTGCACTCGTTCACGTCAGGCCTAATGTCAAGTAGAATCCAATTTAGTTTTCTTCGTTGATAAATAATAATGTTTTTAGAACAAAATATTAAGGCCTACCTAGCTCATATTACTATACAGTTTACATAATTCAAGTTTTGAATATTTTCTACTACTGTTTGGTGTATTTTTATTGTCAAATTTCCCATAGAGAGGAGCTATTACCGTAGGTCTCATAGTAAGACTTAAGACCATGATATGTTTTCATCTTAAGGTGCGGTAGTTTGGGAGGGTATTTTACTAGAAAATTGGGTTTATACGTTTTTCATATATAATTTAAAACAATTTTAAATTTTATCTTAGGCCATTAGAATCAGCTTAAAAACTACACAATTTATTTATTCAAAGTTTTTCTCTATCTCCAATACGTCCCAATACCTCCAATACCTAGATATTAAAAAATCTAAACACAGTACGTTGTATTTTGGGGCTCCAATGTTAATCTCATGGAGAATAAGGAAAAATTAATATTTCACTTATCAATCTATATTTTTAGATGAAACTTGATATTTCGCTTCATGTGGTTTGATCTATTTATGCTTAAAAATCATAGTTTATGTGTTTATCAAAGCAGCTAACCTGCATACTCTTTTCCCATGTTAATCATGTAGAGAATAATCAAACTCCTTTATTTATAGACAGATATTGATGAAACTTGGTATACATGGTCAAAATAAAAATAGTTCATTGTACAAATGCCTACTTTCAGCGTTCCACACAGCAGCAAACCTGCAAACTCTTTCCCATGTTAATCTTATGGAGAATAGGCAAACTCTCTTCTTTATCTAAATATATAAAACAAAGTCGTGTTAGTTACACTCATTATAACTCGAGAACGGCTGGACCGATTTTAATGATCTTTGATTTTTTTGGATTCGTCTCTGCTCCGGTCATGCTTTAGTCATATTCAGTTTCCATGAATTGAATTAGTTTCCATTTTGTAACGTTTTTAAATTTCTAATGTTAAACTTATGGGGACTAAGTTTGTTTACAAATGTTTTACAATAAAAACTTTTGATTTCTTAAGCTACAGCTGTTGTTTTACTTTCCATTAGCAATATGCTTTACTATCCAATGCCATCTGAATCATTCATTAATGTAAAACTATGGAGTAAATGTGTACTGTACAAAATGAACAGATTTATTCACCACGTTAATAGTTTACGGTTTTTGGGGACTATGTATTTATATTTTTTATTTTCTGTCTGATTAAAAGTCACGTGTTTATAATTATGTCGGCCAAATAAAAAATAATTACAGTGTTTATACAATTACGTTTATTATAATCAGCTATTGTATATCTTTCCTAAAAATAAAAGCCTTATTACAGTTATATTTTTGTTTGGTTTTAGGTTGAATTAGAAAAATGGTGAATCAATTCACTCAGATGTATTTGTTTTGTGGGAATGTTATTAATATGTCTTATCGTTTCGGTATTGTTATTAACTATGTCGTGACCCAGAATGTCTAATTTTTCACAACGAAGTGTAATGCTATTCGACTTCAGAACATGGCCAATCTGAAAGTTAACACGTATTTACTGTTAGGCGTTACGAAGTTCGCCGGGTCAGCTAGTTTCAGATATTTATCAAACCTGTTATATTATTATTGATTTGGAAATTCGCTGAGTTCACAGGTCTGCTGCGACGGGGGTATTAATTATTATTGTCTTCAATTTCTTTTACGAAATGAAAAAAACATAAGTTGGCAGAAGTGGTTTCCTCGTATCATTTTGATACGATAGATTGGGTAAGATTGGGTAAACCTTATTCGTTATTGCCACGTAATAGTGGTTATATGTACCTTATTGTGGATTTATAGAGTATTTGTAAGAAAAAAAGTCCTGATCCTGAACAACAACTGGGAATTTTGTCATAAAAGCCTGATGTTATACTGTATTTTAGACTCTATTTTTAGCCATACGTACGAGTAAGTAAGACCTGACTCCGAAATTCATTTTACCTTAGGAATTTCTTTTATTCATTTTTCTACCTCATCTGAATGCCAAAATAACTTTAGATGCCTAATCAACGCAGTACTAGGCAAGGTCATATAAATGAGGCATTGAGACTCGGGAGGCTACAGCAAAAAACTCAGCGCTATGCAGTAATATTGCTAACATAGGTTTTGATGAATCCTGTTTTTATCTATTTTCTGTCTGTTCTTTATTATCGCCCCCATTTATCCCGAGAACTTATGCCTGTTTAACTTAGTGAAATGCACTTCGAAATACTTAAGAAATGCTGTATGTTATAGAGGTAAATGATTGTGTCTAATGAGTTTTGAAATGAGGAATATTTAAAGCTGTACACTTCAGTTACGTTTTTAGGTTTAAAATTTTGTTTATAATTAGATTTTTCTTCCTACGTCTTATCCCAATTCTTGTTTTCTTTTATGAAAACAGTAGTCACCATAGGATTGTAGACCTACGCTCGATGAACCAAATGTCTGTTCTAAACTCGACACACCGGTGGCTTCGGACCAACCTTTTTAAATTAGCCATCGTAGCTTTACTCTAGTGTTGGGCTCGCGTGGCGTCCTCGTCTGAGAGGCTGAGAGCACAGGGTCGCGAGGTCAAGGCCGGGGGATCACTTTCTGTCTGATGTCCTGCCGCCGCCGCCGCAGTCTGGTCCCCCCAGCCGCGGTGTACGTCGCTCAGTGTCAGTTGTCACGAGCTCGCGGACAACTGGGACGATCATACGAGTATTTAACTTACTGACACGGTAGCTCAGGGGCGCACTACAGTACCCAGTCCCCACCGGAAACCATAATTAGCCCTCGACCGCGGCCTTTTGGCAACTACGTTTTTAAACCAAAAATTCTTCCTTTTCTCCCTGAAAATCCCTGCTTCATTGTTTAACCCCTCAAATTATCACTTTTATCCCTCAATGTCTCTCCCTCGCCCCGGAATCACCGAAATCAGGAGATTTAAGAGAGAGATGGGGTAAAATTCTCGGAAGAACGATTAAGTCTTAGGACGACTTTAAAACGAAAAGAGAAATGACAACTAAATTTCGCATAGCATTACTAGTCATAGTGAGCTACAATTTTGTGTCCTGCATGATCAGATGTCAATGCAGGATGGGACGGTCCATGTGGAGTGAATTGAAAATCTGAAAACCGCTGGCTAGCCTAAAGCGGCCCACACGGCACACACAAGGGAACATGGTTAGTCGAACTGAGTTCGTGGACGTCACTCGACACGTGGAGGGAGCAACGGTTCACCGTTTCGTCAGTCTGTCCGTGGAATCAGATGAGATGAGTTGTTCGAAGTAGGCAGCTGTTGTAATTGGGTTTGTATGAGTTCAGATTGTTTAAAGAGAAAACCGAAAACGATCTCAGTGGACCAAGCAATGGTTGCGGTAGAGAGAGAATTGGTCTCAACTTAACCTGTTGCATCGCCTTAAAGAGAACCGCGCGAAAGAGTACATTAATCAAAATGATCGAGGTAAAATTCAATTATTTATTGGAACTTGTGACGCCCCACATATCGAAGCAAGATACATATGAGGAAGTCAACATCGGCCGAACACCGCCTCGCAGCTACACTCCGCTTCTTGGCTAGTGAGAGAAGTTCTGAGGATTTGAAGTTTTTAGACATTGTAGCACTGAATCAAAAAGCAAATGATTTAATACGACAATCATCCGTTCCACAGTGTCTCTATAGACGAAATGTGTAAACAAAGGTTTGCGTCTTCCAAACACGAACGGACTCTGTTGCCCCGGCGGCGAACCGAACAAATGTTTTCCATCCCGTTGGAAGACCAAGTTCGTGACAGCAAATTACGAATCAAGTTAGTTTACACTCCAACCACACGGGTACTTGGTTCGTAGGAACCATGTTCCCGTGTGTGTGTGTGTGTGTGTGTGTGTACCGCCGTTGATGTGATTCACGCCGTTGCAGTATATGCCCATGGTAATGAGTAGTTGAGGGGTTAAAAAATAAATAGTAAAAATTGTCACATTGAGTATGATACTACATAAATGATATTAGAGTAAGACAGTAGCACTACATGTTTATACTAAAAAAATCTACTTTAATTGTTACATATTACCCTATGCCCCCTTATATTGCCCCACTAAGTTATGATATACGAGTAAATGTGTCAACCTGTTTGGAAACGTGTTTGTATTTTATTGTTTATAAACTAACACAAAACTACTAAATTCTTGAATTCATCTTCACCTTTGTTCCTGACTAGTCATTTTATCTTCCATATTTCTTTGTGGGTTTCGTTCTGTTGAAGAAGCCTTAAAAATCTCAATTGGAAGTACTGATTTTATTTTAAGAAACTAATGTATATCAGGGCCGTCATGTGTGCCTTATTGGAAGACAATATTTCCATAAATAAAACTATCCTCCAATATTTACCTATTGTATTACAGTATTTATATCATATGACTGAAAATAAATTATAGAAATAAACTACCGCGCTGGAGAGGATGGATGCGCAATCGTCTTTCTCAAATAATTATAAGCTAATCGAACGGGTAAATTTCATGTCCCTTAAATCAGAGTTGTCTGTGCTAAAGAGAAACTTGTATTATATGTAACTTGTAAATTTAGAACTTTAGCTGTCAAATAGATGAATTAATCTCAAGCGTTATATTTAAATACGGTAGATTATTTTTCACCTTCAAGATGTATGTACTCTATATGTGCTTTTTTAATCACATTACATAACCTTTAAGCCATTATTTGCTGTTATTTGTTCGTTGCTTCCTATTAGGTTGTTGTTATGGACTAAGGCCTTGTGTTATCATCCAGTCATTGATGGAGTTAGTTGAGCCCTTCAATGAGTGCTGCCAGGGATCAGAGATACACTTAGGCCTACGGTCTCGTTTGCATCTTCTACTGCTTACTGCTAAAGTCAGCTGATGCAAATCAGCACATGAATTAATCCCTCAAGCAATCCCTAATTGAGCATCCTCAAGGTATTTCTCTGGCGATCAGGAAAACAAATATCGTGGTCCTAACGAAGAGAAGAGCCCTCGCCATGTTTGCTCTGCAGATATTATACAGAAATCTCGAGACCAAACCAGCTGTTAAGTACCTCAAATGATTGACAACAAGCTATCTTTCGGAGACCTATTGAAGAGAACAGCTGACAAAGTCAACAAGGCTCTTGCAGCTCTGAGAAGGCTCATGCCCAACTCCATGCATGCTTGTTGTTGTCGTCCGTTCAGTCGGTTCGGGAAGCGGAGGTCTTGAAACGACGTGTCTATAGTGACCAGATTTTCTGAGTCGAGGTGCCTTGCGGGTCGTTTCTGTCTCCGAACTAGCAGTGATGGTTATCGCTGGTGTCCACATTTAACATCCTGCGATGGACAAACAGGCCATCTTTCGTCCGCCTGCAGTACCGAGACAGGCAGAGAGACTATCGCCAAGGAAGAGCGTGATCGCAGCTTTTACCAATGAGTCGAGGGGACGTTGGTCCCACAGACTCATCAGACAACTGAGCTTGAGCGAAAAGGCAGTACGGAGAAATAAATTTCTTTGTGATCCAATTCCTATCAGGTCACGGGTACTTTCGCTCATATCTGCATAAGATAGGAAAAGTTGACAGATGTAAGATGTCTATACTGACCCAGCATTGCAGACACAGCACACAATTTTCGAGTGGCAGATGGATTTCAAAGTTAATATCTCTCTTTGCGAAGTTTGGCGTCGCAATCCATCCTGACAACATCGTCAGAGAGTCATGTTTCAGGGTGGGGATACTTGGAACTGCGTTAAGAACTATGTCCAAACCACATTTCGGGGGAATAAGGTCGATCTTGATCAGCTTTAAGACTGTAATTACCTACCCACAAAAACACGCGACAGCCGCTGTAACGACAGTGCTTGCTTGAATCTCATTTTTGTATCTACCATTGTTTTGCTTTGCTTTCATTGTTCCACGTGGCTGATCTCGAACACTCGCGACCCGTTGGATTACGTTTTGTAGTTTCACGCTAAGCCGCTGTTTAGTGAGCGTGGTGTTTCAACTGGCCATGACTAATGTCGTTTGGCGTTGTTGCTGTAACCGTTGTACAGTCAGTAGTTTTATTTGTTCACTTTGTATGAGAGTGTATATTAGAACGATAACTCTTAATATATGACGAGGAGAAATCTTGCGATAGAATCTTACTCTATCTTATTGTCATTTTTATCTATGGCCTCACGGTTGCCATGATGAGAGTTGCATGATGTCAGATGTGGTGTATAATCTTAAGACTTTTTTCTCGTGTAATTTTTTGTTTATGCCTACCTATCCGTTTACGAGCCACAGAGAGGCCAATTTGCTTGGACGAGTTTGTAATCCAGACGTATGGGTCAATCGATACGGGTAGTTTGGGGGGTTTCGTACCCCAATTTTTTTTGTTTTTCCCATGTAATTTTACGAGGGTATTTAATCATTTCGAAACAATTTAGAAAACCATACTCTTTACATAATTTAGCATATTAGTTACAATTAGAATATGTTATGACAGCAGCATTACACTACAAAAACATATTTCAATGCAGATTGAAGGTTTATGAAAAATATACATGTCTAGGTAAAGTCGAAACTCTCACTAAATGTATGCAACACGAATCCTTCATATGCAAAATTAAAAGCAACGTTCGTACATTGTAAGTACTATAAACTGACTACTCAAACAAATATCTAATTGAAAATGAAGTGATCTTCTAGAAAAAAAAAACAATAATACGCAAGGATGAAGGAGATGGTCTAGGAGATTCTACTAGAAGCGTGCAACTCAAATGGTGTGCAACACATGGTTCTATTTTGCACAGTTCGGTCGGTACCTTTGCTTCTCCGCTCTCTGCACTGCGGTGCTTTTGGTTAATGAAGGGAACATGATTTATAGCATTCCCAGGAAGTAGGGCCATCTCTTCCTTCCAGGGTTCTCTGACCTTTTTCAATATCCACCCTATTTGATCCTTCACCTTTTACTCCAAATGTAAGCAAATATTATCTTTGAATAATTTCTTACTGATTTTGTTCTAAAGGATTTTATAGGTTATATATAAATTCTGGGAACAAAAATAAACAAAATTAATAGACAGACAACAAAGTTAATCGATAGCCAAATTGCGAGCTTTGCTGAGGCTTCTACTGACCTCATCTGACGCTTATAATAGATAAATTGAGAGCTGTATTATTCACAGTGAAATGGTATCATTACGTGTAGATGAGTCAAAACACACTGAGAGGTTCCATGTTCCGATTGAAAAATGTCTCCCAACATTTAGTAAAAAGGTTTTTTTAGTGCAAGTATTAATATAAGCAAATTTACATGACTCATTTCAGTTAATATTTGTGTTACATATTTGTTGTGGTGGCTGCTCTATTTTTTGTTGTGTCCAGATTATTAGACCTATGGATGATGTGAAAGTAAATAGTTAAATTATATATTATTAATATATAAATTTTATTGGTGTAGATGGAAGAAAGTATTTGGGGCATCTAGGGAGTAAAATCCTTTCCTCCCTTATGAAACAGTTTCTTTCAGGGGGGAAATGTTTGACTTTATACCCTAGATGTACAAATAACTTTTTCAATTCGGTATTGACTTCTCCTATTTTTGACGAAGTTCCCAAAATATTTTCCTCCAACTGTGATATCATCCAAGTGTCAACAAGTATACCTTATGAAGACAAAAAGAAACACTGCTAACATTGATTTATTTTGATCCATTATATGAAGAATATATAATCCATTATACATTACATTACATTTGATCCATATTGATGAAGTCTTTCTCTATGTGTACTGTTTTTGCCTATCTTAGTGATTTCTCAAGCCTGAATAAGAACAACATCTTGGTAAACAACGAGTTGGCGTTCCGGACGGCCGAGCGTCACCTGGGCATCCCGGCGCTACTGGACGCCGAGGACATGCTCGAGTACGAGGTGCCTGACCGACTCTCCATCCTCACCTACCTCTCACAGTTCTACCAGACCTTCGCCTCTCACCGTCAGTATCAGTCAATATGATCAAATTACAACTTTTACTGGTTTTGTGGCCAAATAAAATATTAACATTTTATTTTAATATCAGGGAAAATTATTTGTGTGGCATTTTATGGGTAATCAACCGATTTAGTTGTGCAAACACACTCATAGACATACAGACAGACCGTATGTCCGTATGTCTCAATCCCTCCCTCCACCATCCGGATGGTGATGGGAGACGGATAGACATAAACATATACACAGACATACATAATTTTGAAAACCAATACTTGAGTTCATGAGAGCCCTTAAAACAGATACATCTACTTACAACTCTAATTTCAAATAGTGTTAAAAACAGTACGATCTCCTTATACTAATCATGTAAGTGGGATAAAATAATTAAACAAACACGTACTTTTCAATTAAAAACTTTGCTAACGTTTTTTAACCCTAAAATGTTGTGATACATTGACCAATTTATTATTTTGCTATGGCAAATCTATTGAGTTGGAATTTGTTTAGGATCCAATATATGTGTTTTTAACAAATGAATCACATTTTTTTAGGTTTAATGTGACCAATTCTAGTTCTCCCAAATATTTTCCCTGAGCTGGATTTTTTTTTAGCAGGAACTGAGGTGAAACCTGACTCATTTTCCTATCTTTTGAGATATGGAGTAAAAAAGCAGCAACTGGAGTAGCAACAAAACCAACCTAGTGACTCTAAAGAGATATTTAAAATAGTAAACACTGTTTTCAATGTCTTACAGCAGTTTTACAGCCACTGTACTTCATGTTTGACTCAAACAATTAAAATTTTGGTTCAAATAATCTGGGCAAATTAAATGCATGTTATAGACACAAGAAGTAAATATGAAATAATAATTTATGTGTTTTGTCTGTAAAATGATCCTCTTAATTTCCCTTATACTATCATATAGGTTACAGAAAGTTAAAATGTTGTCCTATAGTTTTTTTACTCTAATGGTTCAAATATAGTAGGTATTGTTTTTGTATAATTAATAATTATGTAGAAACCATAATATTTCGGTTTTTTATATAATTATTCATCAAAATAAATCTGGTGGTTTATAATTTCTGAAAAGCATTGAACAACTCATTAGTCAATCAGTAAAATATATTTTCTAAAAATGAATGGGTAAAGGACAGTACAGAAAGCTGGAGCTAATGTTGTCAGAACTTTCTCTGACAATTGGTGGCAGTGAAAGTGAAGGATAGGATTGCTGAAATGTAACTCCTCACTTCTCCGATGGTGTCACCAGTCACCGGTATCTGCCTCACTTCTGGGTTTTAAAATAGATTCACAGGTGAATCATATTAATTGTTTTGCATTGAAATAATTTGAGTTGGAATTTGTTTAGGATCCAATATATGTGTTTTTAACAAATGAATCACATTTTTTTAGGTTTAATGTGACCAATTCTAGTTCTCCCAAATATTTTCCCTGAGCTGGATTTTTTTTAGCAGGAACTGAGGTGAAACCTGACTCATTTTCCTATCTTTTGAGATATGGAGTAAAAAAGCAGCAACTGGAGTAGCAACAAAACCAACCTAGTGACTCTAAAGAGATATTTAAAATAGTAAACACTGTTTTCAATGTCTTACAGCAGTTTTACAGCCACTGTACTTCATGTTTGACTCAAACAATTAAAATGAAAACTAGCTGTTATTTATTTGTCATATCATATTTTTATATAACAGACTAACTTCAAATAATTTCAAATATTTATAGGCACCAACATTTATATGTTAGCTCTTAATATGCTGCAAGCACGCTAATATATCACTATATGTGTACCCATTTCTCTCCCTTAAGTAAATTAAACAATACTTTCTTCATATTATATTATTATGTATACGGGGAGAGAGTAAAAACTACAGCTTTTAACAAAACTATCATATTATTTGAAGTACAGTAGAACCTCTCAAACTCGACACAATGTGGACTTAAAGGTTGTCGAGTTTTGAGGATGTCGATATTTAGGGAACTTATATAAAAATAACTAAGGGTTGAATAATAAAAGGTACCAGTGAACTGACACATACTTTCTCCCTTAAGTAAGTTCAAGAAAGACAATCTGTAATAAACCATCATGTTTTTCAAATTTCATCTAAATAAATACCATTTAATAATTTATTGTTTCAAAAATAATCATCCCATTTCTGATTATAAAAACAAGAGAGGCAAAGTTAAATTAATTGTTCGAACTGTATGGGGGGAAACAACCCCCCCCCCCCCCCCCGGTAATACCAAGCTTTTTTGAGTTGGTTCTGTTGGGTGATTTGACCTTACACTTCATACCAAGTTTCATGGAAAACGGTTAAAAAATAAGGAAGAAATTGATATTTTAATATTCTCCATAAGAATAAGGTTGGATGCTTTCAGACAATGTACTGTGTTTATCATGGACAGTAAATTTAACTTTTCTCTGAAACCGTTAGTCGTAGACAAATAATTCAAAATACTAATTTGTTTAGTTTTTTAAGCAGGTTTTAATGGTGACAGTCAAATTATACTTTACTTTTATTGTTTACGCTGAAAATTTAAAAATTTGATTTTTCTGCATTTAAAAGCCCATAACTTTTGAACCGTCATTTTTACAGACATGCGGGTGGTGTCAAATTATTTAGTACTCTGTGCACTATAAACTATGAAATTATAATCAAAATCGTTAGAGCCGTTTTTGAGAAATTTGGATTTTTCAGGTTTAAATCTCAAAAGCTTAGATCACAGTTCTTGATCCTAAGAATTTCGACCTTTATTGAGGCCAGAATTTTCTCTAAGATTTGTCATGTCATGTCCCCTTAGTTCAGTTATTATCCTATTTTTTGTGTTTCTAGCTTCCTCTCCCATCAAGAGGTCACCAGACAACTCCCAGTTCTCTGACAGCTCTCTGGTATTGTCTCCATCAGTGTCCACCCCACCCTCTAAGGTAAGGGACTGTGTGTTGTGTGAAGTGGGACTGACTAACACCACATGGTAAGGGACAGGATGTGTGTATGTAAAATGGGACTATCAAAAAAGAATTTGGTAACTGGGCTGAGTAACATACTTACTAACATCCTTTAAACCAACCTGATGATATCAGCAAGTCTTTTGTACGGGAGTTTTTTTTCTTTTAAAGTCTTATTTAACTACTGTATAATAGTTTTTAGAAGACATCTTGTTTGTGTTTTTTCATTACACATCAAATGTCAAGAAAAAAGCTTGTGGGTAATTCACATTCATCTTAAGGGCGCAGGGTTGGTAGTCTTAAAAGCTTATTAACGTATTGGTCTTCTTATTTCAATATAAAATAGAGAGGAATATGGAAATTTTAATAATTTCTTTGAGTGAAGTCAAGTTCGAGGAGTGAAGTTTGAGTAGGAGTGTACTTTAGAGTGAATGTAAAGGAAGGAGTTAAGTGGGTTTTAAAGGAAAAGAACTACCAAATATAGATTTTCAAATTACTTTATAATTTATGTATCCTAATTGCCCCTGTTGATTGTACCAATCATTTAAAAAAGAAAATCTTGCATGAATTATCTTCTTTTCCAATAGCCAGTGAATTCATTCCTGTTTCACTCATTATAGCAACACTTGGGACTGTTATCTCTGAGGTTTATCATCATTATAATCTTCATTTGTATGTATGGTTTTAGTTAGATTGGAAATGTTGGTTTATTTTTAATTGTGACTCTGTAGGTAAAGGTCTTAATTGTGTCTCGCAAGATTTTGTTTTAAAATTCCCATATATAGAATATGAAACTTTTTTCTGTAGTTTTTCCAACATTTTTGTGCGATAGACAAAACTTATAGTAATAGGAAGTGAAATTCCGTAAACATTCAAAGTTCGCCAGTTCAAATCCAGACCCAGTTACTAGTTTTAATTTTGATATAGATAAATTACTTGTCTAACAACAGGTCAACAAACACATTAGATACAGGTTAGATGATAACGAACCCTGGTTTGGAGTGTTCCCTACCTCAAATTTAAAAAAATCCCTCTGTTTGCATTGATAAACTCTAAATAAACAAAAACTACAAGCTTATCACATTGGCGTAGACACACGAGTTGAACTCATGAAGGCGAGTGCGGACTGAATACTATACCACGAGTCCGACACAGTAAATAAGCAGTATTTCTCCATGTAGTTCCAACTTTTTCCAATAGATTATAAATGATGTTTTGCTCGGTTGGCCAACTGTTCAATTGTTATTTCGCAATTGACACTCCAGTAGTTGCCGGATTGTCAGGCGTGAGCATTTTAGCGAATTTCCCATAGGGGAGAAGCTATTACCGTAGGTCTCATGGCAAGAGTTAAGCCCGAGACCATGTTATTTTTTCTTCTTTAGGTGCCCAGAGACCAAAAACAATAGTCGTTAAAATTTATATATATATATATATATTTTTATCTTTAAATAAGTCAACCGAGTACCCTTAGAAAACATTTTAATTATATATATATATATAAAGTAAAGTTAAAATAATTAACTGAGTATGTATATATATACATATATATATATTTAAATATATATATATATATATATATGTGTGTGTGTGTGTGTGTGTGTGTGTGTGTGTGTGTGTCTGTGAACACGATAACTCTCGTAACAATGGTCCGATCGAGACCAAATTCAGTGGAGACGTGTATTCCTACAAATGCTCGGACGAGTTCGTAAAACAGACATATCGGTCAATGGGAACGGGTAGTTTGGGGGGGTTTTGTACCCCAAAATGGGGTTTTTTGCGTTTTTCACATGTAATTTAAAAAAAATTCTAATTTTATATTTCACCATTGGAATCAGCTTAAAAAACTATACAATTAAGTTCCTTAAAGTTTTATCTTCAACGGTTACCGAGATATAAAAAAATCTAAACACAATACGTTGTATTTTGAGGCTCCAATGTTAATCTTATGGAGGATTAGGAAAAATTAATTTTTCACTTATTATCTAATATTTTTGGATGAAACTTGATATTTAGCTTCATGTGGTTGTGATCCATACATTTGTGCTAAAAAATCATAGTTTATGTGTTTATCATGGCAGCAAACCTGCATACTCTTTTCCCATGTTAATCATATGGAAATTAGGCAAACTCCTTTATTTATGGACAGATGTTGATAAAAGTTGGTATAAATGTTAAAAACAAAATTTTTGATGGTAAAAATGGCTACTTTCAGTGTTCCTCACAGCAGCAAACCTACTCACTCTTTCCCATTTTAATCTTATGGAGAATAGGCAAATAATTCTCATGTTTATCGACAGATTTGGACCAAACTTTTCATATTTTATTATTATTATATTATTGATTTGGAAATTCGCTGAGTACGCAGGTCTGCTGGGACAGGGGTATTTTTTCTTCTTACAAACTTATTTATGAAATAGATACATTTTATTTCAACTATTTACAAATAATGTAGTGTTATCAACACAGAAACAAAAATACCCACATAATACCCAAGTAAGTGTTATGGAGGATAGAGAAAAATTAATATTTCCCATATAAATCAATATTTTTGGATAAAACTTGATATTTAGCTTCATGTGGTTGAGATCTATCCATTTATGCTTAAAAATCATAGTTTATGTGTTTATCATGGCAACAAACCTGCATACTCTTTTCCCATATTAATCATATAGGGAATAGGCAAACTCCTTTATTTATGGACAGATGTTGATGAAAGTTTGTTAAAATAAAAATTATTTATGGTAGAAATTACTACTTTAAAAATTACTACTTTCAGTGTTCCTCACAGCAGCTAACCTGCACACTCTTTCCCATTTTAATCTTATGGAGAATAGGCAAATAATTCTCATGTTTATGGACAGATTTTTATAAAACTGGTCATATTATTTTTATTATTATTATATTATTGATTTGGAAAATCGCTGAGTACGCAGGTCTGCTACGACTGGGGTTTTTTTTAATTGTCTCACAAAATTGACTTTTAAAAGTGTTACAAAACTTATTTTGTTAAATCTTTTCAAATGCCGTTGCAGCCAGTTCATAACAATCAATGGCATAATTCATTTGTTCACCAAAAAGTACATTCTTCTTACACTTTTATTTTGGTTTTAGTTTTATCCCTCCAGTGTTTTAAGTCACAGTGAAATTGCTCCAGTTCTCAGTATGACAATTGGCTTTGTGTAGCTGGCATATTCTGCACAGGATAAGAAGTCTCACAGTGAGAAACTCTACAGTCTCTTTCTATTTTGACCATATATTTTTTTTTCAAAACCAACCCCTTTTTAGCGAATTTCCCATAGGGAAGAAGGGACCACGTTATTTTAAAAAAATATCCTATAGGGAAGAAGCTATTACTGTAGTTACTGTAGGTCTCATGGTAAGACTTAAGCCCAGAGACCAAAAACAATAGTCGTTAAAATTTATATATGTGTATATATATATATATATATATATATATAATACATATATATATATACACGTCTGTGAACACGATAACTCTTGTAAAAATGGTCCGATCGAGACCAAATTTGGTAGAGACGTGTATTCCCACATTTGCTCAGACGAGTTTGTAAATCAGACATATCGGTCAATCGGAACGGGTAGTTTAGGGGGGTTTTGTACTCGAAAAATTGTTTTTTTTTGTTTTTCATATGTAATTTAAAAAGTTTTTAACTTTTATCTTCAACCATTAGAATCAGCTTAAAAAACTACACAATTTAGTGCCTTAAAGTTTTTTCTATCTCCGACGGTTACCAAGATATTAAAAAATCTAATCACAGTACGTTGTATTTTGAGGCTCCTATGTTAATCTTATGGAGGACTAGCTGACCCGGCGAACTTCAGAACGCCTCACAGTAAACACATGTTAACTTTAAGATTGGCCATGTTCTGAAGTCGAATAGCAATATGGCTTCATTGTGAAAGGTTATATATTCTGGGTCGCTGCATAGTGAATAACAATACTGAAACGATAAAACATATTAATATCATTCCCATAAAACAAATAAATCTGAGTGGATTAATTCACTATTTTCAAATCCAATCCAAACCCAAACGAAACCTAACTGTAATACGGCTTTTATAGGAAAGATATACAACAGCTGATTATTATAATAAACGTAATAATATAAACATTGAAATTATCATATAAACACGTGACTTTTATCAGACAGAAAATGAAAATATAAATACATAATCCACCAAAACCGTAAACTATTAACGTGGTGAATAAAGCTGTTCATTTTTTGTGTACTGTCAGTACACATTTACTTCGTAGTTTTACATTAATGAATGATTCAGTTGGCATTGGATAGTAAAGCATGTTGCTAATGAAGAAATCAAATGTTTTCATTGTAGACAATTTGTAAACAAACTTACTCTCCATAAGGTTAACATTAGAAATTTAAAACGCCATAAAATGGAAACTTATGGGGTTTTCGAGAATATTTTTTCACTAAAACCTTCCCGGACACATGTAGAGCAACTTCCTAAAATTTCATGGCGATCGGATGAGTAGTTTGGCAACGCATAAAGGACATACATACAGACATACAGACAGACATACATACATTCAATTTTATATATAGAGATAAGGATAAATTAATATTTCACTTATTAACCAATATTTTTGGATAAAACTTGATATTTAGCTTCATGAGGTCAGGGTTCATCCATTTATGCTTAAAAATCATAGTTTATGTATTTCTCATGGCAGCAAACCTGCATATTCTTTTCCCATGTGAATCATATAAAGAATAGGCAAGCTCCTTTATTTATGAACAAATGTTGATGAAAGTTGGTATAAATGTTAAAAATAAAAATTTTTTATGGTATAAATACCTACTCTCAGTGTTCCTCGCAGCCGCAAACCTGCACACTCTTTCCCCTGTTAATCTTATGGAGAATTGGCCAATAATTCTCATGTTTATCGACAGATTTTGACCAAACGTCAGATATTATTATTGATTTGGAAATTCGCTGAGTACGCAGGTCTGCTGCGACAGGGGTATTTTTTCTTCTTACAAACTTATTTATGGAATAGATACATTTTATTTCAACTATTTACAAATGAATACCCACATCGCAGCAGACCTACTTACTCAGCGAATTTCCAAATCAATAATATAATAATAATAATAATATATAACAAGTTTTATAAAAATCTGTCCATAAACATGAGAATTATTTGGCTATTCTCCATAAGATTAACATGGGAAAGAGTGTGTAGGTTAGCTGCTTTGAGAAACACTGAAAGTGGTCATTTCTAACATAAATAATTTTTATCTTATCATTTATACTAACTTTCATCAACATCTGTCCATAAATAAAGGAGTTTGCCTATTCCCTATATAATTAATATGGGAAAAGAGTATGCAGGTTTGCTTTGCTGCCATGATAAACACATAAACTATGATTTTTAAGCATAAATGGATAGATCTCCACCACATGAAGCTTAATATCAAGTTTTATTCAAAAATATTGATTAATATGGGAAATATTAGTTTTCCCCTATTCTCAATAAGATTAACATTGGAGCCCAATAATACAACGTACTGTGTTTAGATTTTTTAATATCTTGGTAACCGCTGGAGATAGAGAAAAACTTTAAGGAGCTTTATTGTGTAGTTTTATTAAGCTGATTCTAATGTTGAAAGGTAAAATTTTAATTTCTATACATTTGCATATGAAAAACGCAAAAAAAACCATTTTTGAGTACAAAACCCCCCAAAACTACCACTTTCGATTGACGGATGTGTCTGGTTTACGAACTCGTCCAAGTAAATGTAGGAATACACGTCTCTACCAAATTTGGTCTCGATTGGACCATTTTTACGAGAGTTATCGTGTTCACAGACACACACACACACACACACACATATATATATATATATATATATAAATTTTAACGACTATTGTTTTTGGACTCTGGGCACCTAAAGACGAAAAATAACATGATCCTGGGCTTAAGTCTTACCATGAGACCTACGGCAATAGCTTCTTCCCAATGGGAAATTCGCTAAAAAATGTATTCCAACCTCATTTCTTACACGAGGACTACGCCCAATGATGGTGTATTCCGGGAAGGGTTAAGATTGTCTGTAGGATTTGGAATGATCAATCATCTTATTCTCCCCAATCATCCAGTTGCTCCCTTTTATGTCCTTTAATGTCAGGAAACTGATGATTGTTCGGCGAAGCATTAGAGTATGTTATATTTATAAAAATAATACAACAGAAATATTACATTCAAACCTTTTAATCAGTATATTAAATAAAAATTATATTACAAAAGATTTTACTTGTTAAATATTTTTTTAAGTACACCTTACACGCAGTAATAGTTGAAGTAAATAGATTGGCAAAATATTTCTGACTCAGTCTCTTTTTAAATCCATTTGTAGTGTTTATTATGTCTTTGAGTAATGTACTGTTTTATTAAATGTGTATAACATTGTTATAACAAGTTCTTCAAGTTTACAGCTTATTTAAATTTCTTGGAACACCAAAGTTTGTACATCCTAAAAAATGTTAAGACAAGCTCAACTGCTTAACTGTAGAACAGAAGAAAGTTCTTAGATCTTTCACATCAAGCCAGTATAAATTTTTATCTTGATTTTAAGTGAAGTGTAATACGATGGTTACAAACAAGACATAAACTGTTAGGCAAAACATATACCAAACCTGAAATATAGTGAATGATCTTATGAAACGTTTAACCAGTTGTTGGTTATTTTTGATATGCCCTTGCTGTCAGTTGGTGCATGCAGTCAGCTGTTTTGTAGGTCAGACACTGCACAGCTGATTGTGTGGCTTTCACAAGGTCATTCAACCTAACCTAACCTGTCTCAGAGCCCTCTTATTCTTTTCGCACAGGGCCACCGACCTAGTAATTAAAAAAGTTTATAGACAAAGCAGACTGTATTAGTATCTGAAAATTTATAGCTTAACCAAAGATGTCAACCAAAGATATGGTTTTTTTAAGAAATCAAGGTCATGGAAAAGGCACAAGTCTAAGAGCCTAGCCTACCTACTTTAATATTCAGAACCTGTTTGAAACTGGCCTGTCAACCAGTTCTTACGAGTTTTACGAGTTGATTGCACCTAATATGCCCTTAACATCAGTTTTCAAACTACCTACAAAATCACAGGTGTGCAGGAAGTGGAAGAATGATTACCCTTGATACTATTAAGCAGCCATTTTGTAGGTTAGCTTAGGTTTTCGTATTATTTGCTATTTAAAAAGTATATGTTTGAAAACATTTTGTATTTGATTTAACCTAGTTATTGGTTTTGACACCACAACACCCCAAATATAATAATAATATTCCTAGTATTATTCTTAAACAAAGACAGAAATGCTGTATATTGTCATCAAAAGGATAACTTATAAATGATCTTGATTAAGTATCACCATAGATAATTGTGAAAACAATTTAAATTTGCTGAACATGAAGGTCTGCTGTTGTAGGATTATTTCATTTATGATGAATTTTCTATTGTTCTTTTATGGCACTGAGAATGTTTTTCTATCTAATAAAGTCTTTATATTAAAGTTTGACTTGATCATCTATATTTTTTCAAACATGAAACGTTTTAATGTATTTTAAATACCTTCTTAGTATGCAGTCTTATACTGCACAAACATGAGCACGTGTGTTTAATGTTCCTGAGTATCTTCTTCTTCGGATTCTTCGAAGCTATCTCAGGGACAGGGAACTGATTTTTCAGACATCCCTGGTACTGCTAAGTGCTCCATCCTCAGGCCGTATCTGTCGAAAATCTCTTACGATGGGTTACTGAGGCTGGTCTTTCCCAAAGCTCCTTCCTCGTGGGTTACGCAGATGACATAGCGACTGTCGTCGTTGCTCTTGATGTCCAATGTGCTCAGTGAAAGTTGAATCAACTGATACAGACTCGTGGATGGAGGGCCATGGTTCCTCCTTGCAGGGAAGGAGAAGACAGAGATAGTCATTATGACAGGGTGCCAAATCCTGATGTTGATTGACTTTTGTGTCAATGCGGTTGAAACCTGCATTAAAGTATTTGGGGGTGTGGCTTGATAATAAGCTCACCTTCAAGGAACAAATTCTGCTCACTACTGAAAAAGCGGCAAATGCTAACTCGGCTGATTGATGGTAAAGAATGACGGTTTGACAAGCTCAAGCTCCTTTTGTCTGTCACAAACTCCATGCTCCCTTATGGATGCGAGGTCAGGGCAGGTGCTCTGAGGAAGGAATGCTATCGTAGGCAAATAGGGTCCTTCCATAGGATGGGCGGTTCTAAGGATAGCATCAGCATATCGGACCATCTTGAGCCATTGGCATTGGTGGTTGTTGGAGCTGTTTGGATAGATCTCTGTTCATCTTTCATCTTTAATCATGCTATCTGGTATGGTGCAAAAAATTATTAAAGAAACAGAAATTTGCTTACAACGCAGGTTTTCTGCAACATAGTTTTTTTTCTCATCATGTTCAATTTTTCCTATTTCCACTCCCTTCATAAATTTTTTTACTCTAGTATTTATTCAAGTAAAAGTTTATTAGATCAAGGAATTCATAAAACTACCGGTCTATATTTTTTAGCGAATTTCCCATAGGGAATAAGCAATTACCGTAGGTCTCATGGTAAAACTTAAGCCCAGGACCATGTTATTTTTTCTTCTTTAGGTGCCTAGAGACCAAAAACAATAGTCGTCAATTTTAGCGAATTTCTCATAGGAAGAAGCTATTACCGTAGGTCTCATGGTAAGAGTTAAGCCCGAGACCATATTATTTTTTCTTCTTTAGGTGCCCAGAGACCAAAAACAATAGTCGTTAAAATTTATATATATAAATTTAAAAAAAAAAAAAAAAAAAATTGGTAAAAAAATTGGTATAAATGTTAAAAACAAAATTTTTGATGGTATAAATGGCTACTTTCAGTGTTCCTCACAGCAGCAAACCTACTCACTCTTTCCCATTTTAATCTTATGGAGAATAAGCAAATAATTCTCATGTTTATGGATAGATTTTTTATAACTTGTCATATATTATTATTATTATATAATTGATTTGGAAATTCGCTGAGTATGCAGGTCTGCTGCGACAGGGGTATTTTTCTTCTTACAAACTTATTTATGGAATAGATACATTTTATTTCAACTATTTACAAATAATGAAGTGTTATCAACACAGAAACAAAAATACCCCCGTCGCAGCAGACCTGCATACTCAGCGAATTTCCAAATCAATTATATAATAATAATAATATATGACAAGTTATAAAAAATCTATCCATAAACATGAGAATTATTTGCTTATTCTCCATAAGATTAAAATGGGAAAGAGTGAGTAGGTTTGCTGCTGTGAGGAACACTGAAAGTAGCCATTTATACCATCAAAAATTTTGTTTTTAACATTTATACCAACTTTCATCAACATCTGTCCATAAATAAAGGAGTTTGCCTAATTTCCATATGATTAACATGGGAAAAGAGTATGCAGGTTTGCTGCCATGATAAACACATAAACTATGATTTTTTAGCACAAATGTATGGATCTCAACCACATGAAGCTAAATATCAAGTTTCATCCAAAAATATTAGATAATAAGTGAAAAATTAATTTTTCCTAATCCTCCATAAGATTAACATTGGAGCCCCACAATACAATGTACTGTGTTTAGATTTTATAATATCTCGGTAACCGTTGGAGATAGAGAAAAACTTTAAGGAACTTAACTGTGTAGTTTTTTAAGCTGATTCTACTGGTGAAATATAAAATTAGAAATTTTTAAAAATTACATGTGAAAAACGCAATAAACCCCATTTTGGGGTACAAAAGCCCCAAAACAAAAGTACAAAAGATAACTCTTGTAAAAATGGTCCGATCGAGACCAAATTTGGTAGAGACGTGTATTCCCACATTTGCTCAGACGAGTTTGTAAATCAGACATATCGGTCAATCAGAACGTGTAGTTTAGGGGGGTTTTGTACTCGAAAATTGTTTTTTTTTGTTTTTCATATGTAATTTAAAAAGTTTTTAACTTTTATCTTCAACCATTAGAATCAGCTTAAAAAACTACACAATTTAGTGCCTTAAAGTTTTTTTCTTTCTCCGACGGTTATCAAGATATTAAAAAATCTAATCACAGTACGTTGTATTTTGAGGCTCCAATCCAATACTATAATACGAGCAAGGTTTGTATATATATATATATATATATATATATATATATATTTGCACACGGATCTCGAAAACGGCACCGAGGAATTTCTTTAAATTTTGGAAATAACTAATTTCCGAGTAGAAAATAAGTTCTAGATAGGTCTAATGTCCAGGAAAATTCGTGTTTTCTTGTAATATTAAGTTTAAAATCTAAAAATTTAACATTACGCTTATGGAGAATAAAATGTAAACAATACAAACCAAAACAGGTGTTTATAACCGTTTGACAGTTCTTGATTGAAGACGGCAAAGAACAATATGTGAATAGAGGTTTTTCATAAATATTTTTTTATGTATGTAATAAATGTATAATTATCAGGTTACTAAACAATTTGTAAAAACTTAAGGGTAGCATAACTGTGCGAAATAAAAGCAGGAAAGAGTATTTCCAAAATCTTCCGTGTTTTGATAGAAAACGTATTTGTTGTATTGCTTGAAGCCACTGTAACAAACCAATTAATATGTGTAAATTAAATTTCTCTTTTTCTTTTCAATCCTCATTCCTTTTCTAGCAAAATCAGTTGATCACAGGATAATAATAACAAACTGTATGGACATTTAAATTCAGTATAAGATTATCTAAAACAATTGAGGTTGGCCAAAAATTCTTAAACGATGACGCGAACTTGGCCGACGCTGTTAGTAGCGCTCAGTACTTACGTACGCAAGGTTGCGTGATCGATCCCCACCCGTGGGCTATATTTTTGTTCAGTATTTTTGCCATATTAATTAAGGGGTATGAAAACGGTTTTATTTAAACCACATAAATGTTTTCATTGAGCAGTAAATTTGTTTTAATTTTGCTAATTAACTTGTAAAATACATGTCTTATTCTATCCGAGCAAAGCTCGGTCACCAGGTACTGTTAATCTTTATGGAGGATAAGGAAAAATTAATATTTCACTTATTAACCAAGATTTTTGGATAAAAATTTATATTTAGCTTCATGTGGTTGAGGTTCATCCATTTATGCTTAAAAATCATAGTTTATGTGTTTATAATGGCAGCAAACCTGCATACTCTTTTCCCATGTTAATCATATGGAGAATAGGCAAATAATTCTCATGTTTTTATCGACAGATTTTGACCAAACTTGTCATATATTATAATTATTATTATTATTATATTATTGAATTGGAAATTCGCTGAGTACACAGGTCTGCTGCGACGGGGGTTTTCTATATTATACAGATTTTATGACAGGTAGAGAAACACTCTAATTTGTTTTTAGAAAATTTAACAAATCAGGTTATATAATGACTTAATATTCTTCTTTCTTTAATATTCGTAATCCTGATACACTTGTGATATAAAATAGAACATTTAAACCTTGAAGCACTCAGTTTAATTAGCTTAATGGTCTAATGAAAATGTGTGAATGACAGATTTAATGAGTAGTGGCGGAAAAAAATAATGACATGCAAATAAGGTAACAGCATAGATAATAGACCTTATTGCTGAACAGTCCTCAGAAAACAACTAACTAGACATAACCTGAGAATTAACCAATCGTCATTGATACTACTCGTTTAATCTCATTTAACAGTTTTTATGATTACTGTATGAATTAAGAGGGATAGACATATGATTGTTATTGCCCTTATGAGAGTCTTCATCGTGAGCATAGGAGGTATTGGCCCCATAAGATCAGTGTTAATTTTTTACAGCATTACTGGTCACCTATAATTTTAATTAAGAATCAAGTTTGGTTTACAGTTATTATAAAACATTTTCTATATTTACTTACTTATTTATTTACTTACTTACTATCATTTATGATTACATACTGTAATTACCTTTTTTCTAAAAAGAAGGTAACGAATTTAATTTTTACTACCTTTTAAATACTTAACCATTAGGCTGTGATGGCCGTGTGGTCTAAATCACCGGTCTCCGAAGCTTGAGGTTGTGGGTTCGAATCACACAATTGGAAATTGGTAAAATTTGCATCTCAAGTCCCCCAGGGTAGACCCAGCCCCGTGAGGCAATTGGGAGGCTACGACTCGAGTGGTGTATCCTGGTCTATAAACCTAGCACTAACGTGGTAAAGAACGCACTACACATGACCACAGGATTATATCATTACTAAACATTATTTACATGAATTTAACACCTCAAATATTTTTTTATGATGATTGGGTGAATAATAATAGAGAACACGATTGGACGGTTAATCCAGTCAAAGAACACATTCTCATATATTTACAGCACTGATTTTCATAACAATTTGGATCTAGGTTCTACGTACCCTCTACATCAAAATGTACCCTATGCTAGGGGTGCTTTTCCCTTGGGTGTCAATGGCCTTCTTGGGATTGAAATGTTGTTATTGAAAATAAGCCCAAAAATCAATAAATTGAATAATCTTATGCAGCTTTTGTGTTCTGAAACTCAATACTTTTTTTTTGTTGGATTGTATCACAAATAATTTGAAAAATATGTACTTAATCAATAAACCTGTCGAAACCAAAATTGTAGTTTATAAAGAATAAACTAAATCGTTTATCATTATCTCGAAAGACCAAATTGCAAACCAAATTGTTGCTTGTTTAAAGTTTATTTGTATTTTCAAATCCTAAAATGAAAAGTTTATAGATACAATAACTGAGAACCAATGCACTTTTTAGGAAAAACTTATATAAACTCTTTAAAAGTCCTTGAACAAGGCTTTAATTTAATTTAACTTTTTATAATATATTATTAATATATCAACGACATCGCACACAGCACACTGGCATGAGTAGAGCGAATTTCACAGAACTTATACTATTCCCATCATAGTATTCGAATAGTACTGAGTATGCAGGTTTGGTGCAATAAGGGATGTTTTACTCGGTAATTTGCTTATATTAAGTCTGTACACTAAGTGAAAACACATACAACATTTTATAAAATTGTTTCAATAACTAAGTGAGTTATACCAATTTATCTATTCTTCATAAGCATTACATTGAAATCCTAGGGTTGCTAACATAAGAAACACTAAATTTGGGGATATTATGGATGTATTGATAAGATAAAACTGAACTAGATGGACTTGCATACCAAATTTTGGAAGAATACTTGAGTAAATAAGTGAGTTATTGATTTTTAACTATCCTCCATATTATTAACACTGTACAATATAGCCTACTGTTTACCAGTTTAACTATCTTAATAACCAATTGACCTAGATTCATGATTCAAAATACTAAATTGTACGTTTTTTGAGTTGATTTTTTCAGTGGTAAAAAGGAAAGTTAGATATTTTCAAAAATTATACACAAATGAATTGAAAAACCCATTTTTGAGGTATAAACCCCCCTCAAAAAAAAATTTATTTGATGTAGTCCGATTTCGTTGCCCAACAAACTCACCCAAGATATTAAAGAAAGGAACAACTCCACCGAATTTTATAATAACCAGACAATAATTGGGGCCGTTATCGTGTTGACACATATATATAAAATTTTGAATAATCCCCAAAACGTGTTCAGGGGGTTGAGTTATGGACTTCTATCATGGTCCCGGGCTTAACTGTCACCATACGGGTTATGTGAATAGCTCACTTTTTCATAGCAAATTCGCTAATAATATTGATACCAATGAAATTAAAAAGAACAATAATTTGGTCTTTGGGTCTGCTGAAATACTAATTATACAAATTTTTTCCATATTTTCATAAACTAACATTTTGGTCTGTATAGGTTTTTTGATGAAGTCCATATTTTTTAAGTTATTATAGTAAAAAAATAACTAAAACATGTTATTTTGTCTGAGAACCGACAAATTACTGACAAAAAATTCAATAAGTGTTGAGTGTCAGAATTTGTCAATTTATTGATTTCTAGACTTCTAGATTCTTCTTTCTTTCTAGATCTCTAGACAAAAACATTTATATGTACACAAAACATTTACTGCCTAGTCCAGGGTCTATGAGAGTAATCGCCAGCTAAATAATAAAAACATTGTAAATTATGACATTAGTCCTATACCTATTTATAACACTAAATACAAGGAGAAAGGTGTTACGAAGAATTCATATGTTATTAAGTTATTATAGAAAATTCAAGGGAAATACATAACAAAACACTAACACAATAGCATGATTCTAACAACGTCATAACACACGTAACACTCATAACTAAATACAATCATATGATGTAATGCAAAGAGTAAAAAAAATGCAAACACTAGGGATATAGATTATAACCTCCTCTGGACAATGTAACATATAAAAGAACATTTTCGATGTACTGTGAGCAGCTACAAGTAGATTAAGTCACGCCAGTTTTATCGCCGGATTCCGGCAATTGGCAGTCTAGGGAATGTAAAAATTCCCTGCCATCTGGCAGCTGGAGGGTTAAAGGGGAAAATTCACAGGAAAAGATGTTAAGATGTAGTACTCAGTATTGTCTACCCTCATAAGTAAAAGAGATTCAGTTCTTCAATTTGTTTATTTATTTTTACTAAAACAGAACATTTGTTTTAAACTACTGTGAAACAATACGTTTGAAACGGATTGGAAGGTTTTAACAAATTTTGGCTCAGCACAGCAACAGTAACATGTGATAACTGTCATAAAATCTATACTTACATAATCTATACAATTTTTTATGTAATTAATAATTGTAGTGTTAACATAAACGGTATCAGTGAACTGACACATACTTTCTCCCTAAAATAAATTTAAAAACTACAATCTGTAATAAAACTATCATATTCTTTAAATTTAATATAAATATAATTTAAACATTATTTATTGTTAAAAAATCACAATTTCTGAAAATAACAATAAGAGAAACAAAGTTAAATTAATTATTAGAATGTTATGGGGGAACCTCCCCTCCCCTGGTAATACCAAGTTTTTTGAGTGATTTTTTAGATGATGTGCACTTACGTTTTTACGAAGTTTCATGGTAAACATGAAAAATAAGAAAGAAATTGATTTTGTTATATTGTCCATAAGGATAACATCGGGCGCCCTCAGACAACGTAATGTGTTTATCATTGACAGTTAATTTAACTTTTCTCTGGAACCGTTAGACGTAGACAAATAGTTCAAAATACTAATTTGTTTAGTATTTTTAAGCTGGTTTCAATGGTAATAATCAAACACTTTACTCTTATTGTTTTTGCTAAAAATTTAAAAAAATAATTTTTTTCACATTTAAAAGCCCCTAACTTAGAATCCTAATTTTTACAGACATTCGGGTGGTGTCATATTATTTAGTACTCTGTTCACTATAAGCTGTCAAATTTTAATCAAAATCGTTCGAGCAATTTTTGAGAAATTTGGATATTTCGGGGTTTTTTAGGGGTGAACTACCCTTAAAAATAAAAAATTCAAAAAAACAAAAAATCATGCAGATATGGTGAATATATACATACATTCCAAATTTCATCTAAATCAGAGCAACGGGGTAGGTTGTTGCTCTGTACAAATCCAAACACACACACACACATACACACACAGACTGACGGATGGACAGCGGACACTTAAACTTAAACATTATATGTTTAAGTTAATTGCTATGACTTAGTGAAGACAGTAATCTATAATTTAAAAGTAATTTACATAATTCTTTTAAACAGTTTGCTACCAAATAGGTATATTATATTAAATTATCCTTTATGTTAAGCAATAATAAAATAACAAATGTCAAGTAGGCTATCAAGTAACCTATAGAGGAAGATGCATCAGAGAAGTTAATTTCAACAAGATATTTATTTTTTCTCTAAAGTGGTGAAAATAAATAATTTGTGATTCTATTAATTGTATGAGTTATGTAGTTATCAAACTATTCAATATAAAACCCCTTAAAATATACATTATTAAAATTATGTAGTTTGATAACTACATAATTTTAATTAACACATTTAAATTATGTAGTTATCAAACTATTCAATATAAAACCCCTTAAAATAGTTAATATTTGCAAGATTTACTGGGAGGAAAATATACATTATTGTTATGTTAAATGTCATACTTGTCAATGAAGTTTTAATTTGATGAGTAACTCATCACTTGTGCATTGGAACAAGCAAAAAATATTTAGGATCTAGCTTGTATGCAAGAATATATTTGTATATTGTATTCAAGAGGTAAAATCAATTTTGTAAAGTGAAAATAATTTATATTTAAAAATAATCTGATTTGACAACAGCAATCGGAATTTACTTTGATACATTTGAAACATTTTCCATCAACTAAAAAACCTATTGGATCAGTGAACCAGTAGGCCCTTTCTAATAGGACCAATAGGAATAATGTAGGCCCTATCATCGCTGCCCTCAGCCATCATTGTATGTAACATACTAGTTGATCAGTGAACACAAAATACCATCGCTTCACTCACCCATCATTGTAAGATGCTAGGTTGTTTTACACCAGAACTAACTAGGGTGTTTTTTTCTCAGGAGGACAGTCTGGATCTCATGGGCCAATACAAACCCGAGATCTTCTGCTAGAAGGTAATATTATCATGCGCTTCACCATTCCCGGCTCATTGCATGTTTATATTTATAGATCAGTCTGTCTCTCTCCCTTGTCACAATGCCCAGTTCATTCACTGTTCCGATTGTAGATTTCTCGTTGTCACGTATCTTTGATTTCTGTTTCTCTGCCTTTTCCTACACTCTTCCCAGTTTTATTCACTCCTCAACCCCTCAGGTTTTGAAAGTTCCTCCTTTTCTCAAGGTATCTTTGTAGCTTACTGGATATGGGTTTAGTTTGTGTGTTTTGGGATTACCGTGTTATAATATTATATAATTTTAATAGAGATTTTGATTGTGCGTCGTAAGTTTTTTTTTACTTTAAAAATCGGTCTATATTAGTTATTGAGATTGTTGTTGTTTGGACTTAGGTAGAGGGGAAGAAATATTAAAGGTTATAGGTACTCAGGTTCAAGTAAGTACTATAAATTTTTTACTGTTCTCCAAAATATGTTGGCATTTAAATTTGATTATTGTTTTTAACAATACAAAAACTACTTTATAAATCTCCATTTTTTATACAAGCAATCTCTTTTTACACGTTCTCCACATAATTAAAAATAAGTACTGTATATTACAATAACCTTTTTTAATAGTTTAGGGAAAAAATTTAAATTATTGTTCATGATTGCCATCCATGTTATTTCATTCCAGCCTCTGTGAATACTTATGTTCTTTGAATGAAAGAATATTAGACTATGTTTGTATTTATGAATTAAGATACCATGAACGTTTGCTAGGAATCTCGCTGTCAAGTGACAAATTGATGGCTTATAATAGATTCTCTTTTTTCCTCCTCCTGAAAAGTCTAATAGGGTTTCATTCTTGACAACTCCACTAAATTTTAATTTTCAAAATTATTGAGCCTGTGTTAAATTAAGTAATATATCCAATACTATAATACGAGCAAGGTTTGTATATATATGTATATATTTGCACACGGATCTCGAAAACTGCACTAAGGATTTTCTTTAAATTTTGGAAATAACTAATTTCTGAGTAGAAAATAAGTTCAAGATAGGTCTAATGTCCAGGAAAATTCTTGTTTTCTTGTAATATTAGGTTTAAAATCTAAAAATTTAACATTACGCTTATGGAGTATCAAATGTAAACAATACAAATCAAAACATCTGTTTATAACCGTTTGACAGTTGTTGATTAAAGATGGTGGCAAACAATATGTGAATAGAGGTTTTGCATTAATATTTATTTTATGTATGTAATAAATGAAAAATTATCAAATTACTAAACAATTTGTAAAAACTAAAGGGTAAAATAACTGTGCGAAATAAAAGCAGAGAAAATTATTTCCAAAATCTTTTGTGTTTTGAAAGAAAACGTATTCATTCTATTGCTTGAAGCCACTGTAATGTCACTGGTCGAGTGATCTATCCCCACCCGAGAGCTATAATTTTGTTCAGTATTTATGCCATATTAATTAAGGGGTATGAAAACGGTTTTATTTAAACCACATAAATGTTTTCATTGAGCAGTAAATTTGTTTTAATTTTGCTAATTAACTTGTAAAATACATGTCTTATTCTATCCGAGCAAAGCTCGGTCACCAGGTACTATATATATAATCAACAGAAAATGCAACAAATCTGATGATCAATCACAGTTAGGTGTTGACAATACTGGATTGGTCTCAATTAGAAAAGCCTATGAATAGGAAGAAAACCGTGAAAAAATTATTGTATTAACTTCCCTGTGGAAGGTTAGATCATGGATGTAATGCGATGTTTTCAGTTTCTCTAAACAGTTGTTCTTATAGCCAAATGACGTCACTAAGCATAAGACGTCACCGTTTAAAATTTTAGTCTAACAGATTGCTAATACCTCCCCAGAGCTACGACGTATCCATGCCAAAATGTATTTATTTCCCTTTGGGGGAATAGCTTAAATCTGGAATATGTCTAAAGGGAATGTTTTCAGTTCCTCTAAAAAAACTGCCCTTATAACCATATGATTTTACTTCCGTTTCAAATTTTGGTCTGACAGATTGCCAATACCCCACAGAGCTAATATATGTCAAAAAATCAAATATTATTTACATAATAGTGATATGATGAGTTTACTGTTCACAAATAACCTGTGATAAGCTGACTGCTTATGGCCAAGATCTAGTCTATTGTCACATTGTTATTATACCTTTACAACTGGCAATCAAGCTAACTGCTAGCCTTGGATTGCTCCTTAACTTATTCATTCCTAAATATATTCTTTCAGAAGGATATATTTCATCATTATGTTCTCAGAAAGCTATGTTATTGAAACACATGTCCTGGTAATATGATTGTGTTAAGGCTTAGAAAGGCTAGTTTATAAAACGGTTTGTTTTTTAATCTAAATATTTGGGCTTCAAGGGATCATGCTTATGGTCAATATAATTTTATTCCTAAATTAGCTTCTCTTTGTTACTTGGTGTAGATTTAAACATTATCTTCAATTCAATATTAATTTTTCTAGTTTTAATGTTGAGAACTAGTGCAATAAATAATTGTTTATCCTAAACTTTTAAAATTTTCAATGCTGGATTTGAGCACAGTGTAAAAATGATTGTTACTATACAAAGAATAATGGATAGACATAAATATATGGAATACTTTGGGCAACTGGCCATTATTCTGTTTGGTATTTTAACTTCTCTGGTTTTGGTGATGCCTTCTAATCCTGTTGATACCACCAGAGCTTTCCTGAAAGTGCCCATAAGGCTTATAAAATTTAAACAGTGTTATATTATATCAACCATAGAATACATAAAATGGGATACCTCAAAACAAGAAAATAATTTTTTATACTTTTATTAGTTGTACAAAACAAAATAACACATTAACTTGTTCAGTGCGGATGGCACCGATCGGTGACGGGCTGAGCGCTGTCCGATCCGATCACGTCCGAGCACCGTCACCGATCAGTGACATTTGGCAATGCTATTCAGAAATTCAAGACAGTAAATTCATACAACAGCGTTGTAAGAGTGAACCACCTGACTGTTGCCTTGTTGAGGGTATGTGCAAAATTTTTTTGCCCTAAACTTTTAAAAAACTATGAGATTTTTCATGAATAAAGATTAAATCAAATCCAAACCTTTTCAGCACTCTAGTGACCTACACATCACAATCCCTTAGTAGAAAAAATGTTGAAAAAAATAAGGTTATTTGAAATTAACCTTGTTTACTCATAACAATGATCAGTTTTTACCAATTATCTCAGGTATTTAAACAAGATCAACCATTCCCAATCTTGATTAATTTACCAATAAATAGTTTTCAAATAATGTTTATTGTCAGCATATACTCTCTTATCTCAAGATAAAATTCTAACAAATAATATTGCTTACTTAATAGTATTGTCCTTATTGCCCTCGGATCTCATTTCTCCAAGTGACTATATTAACACTGGTCACACCGCTATTAGTCCCTGTACAACCTACTTGCTTGAGAAAGGTTTATTCTCCCTAAATTTGAGGAATTTGATAAGGTATTATACAATACCCCCGTCGCAGCAGACCTGCGTACTCAGCGAATTTACAAATTAATGACAAGTTTTATAAAAATATGTCCATAAACATGAAAATTATTTCCCTATTCTCCTTAAGATTAACATAGGAAAGAGTGTGCAGGTTAGCTGCTGTGAGGAACACTGAAAGAAGTCATTTATACCATCAACAATTTTTATCTTAACATTTATACCAACTTTCATAAACATCTGTCCATAAATAAAGGAGTTTGCCTATTCCCTATATGATTAATATGGGAAAAGAGTATGCAGGTTCGCTGCCATGATAAACACATAAACTATGATTTTTAGGCTTAAATGGATATATCTCAATCACATGAAGCTAAATATCAAGTTTTATCCAAAAATATAGGTTAATAAGTAAAAAATTAATTTTTCCATATCCTCCATAAGATTAACATTGGAGCCTCAAAATACAACGTACTGTGTTTAGATTTTTTAATATCTCGGTAACCGTTGGAGATAGAGAAAAACTTTAAGGAACTTAATTGTGTAGTTTTTTAAGCTGATTCCAATGGTGAAATATAAAATTAGAAATTTTTAAAAATTACATGTGAAAAACGCAAAAAACCACATTTTGGGGTACAAAACCCCCCCAAACTACCCGTTCCCATTGACCGATATGTCTGGTTTACGAACTCGTCTGAGCATTTGTAGGAATACACGTCTCTACCAAATTTGGTATATATATACATATATATATAGATATATATATATATATATATATATATATATATATATATATATAAATTTTAACGACTATTGTTTTTGGACTCTGGGCACCTAAAGACGAAAAAATAACATGGTCCCGGGCTTAGGTCTTACCATGAGACCTACGGTAATAGCTTCTTCCCTATGGGAAATTCGCTAAAAGGCTTAATATTTTAGATTCAACTTTAAAGTGTAAAAATCTAAGGTGAGAGTAACTAACAGGCCAGTAGCCTTAGTTTTGACATGGATATGTCTTAGCTCTTCTGGGGGGGTGTTGGCAATCTGTCAGACCAAAATTTGAAACTGAAGTCATACGGTTTTAAGGACAGCTGTTTAGAGGATCTGAAAATATTCCCTTTAGAAGTCCATGATCTATGATCTAAGCTATTCCCAAAGGGAAGTACTACATAAATTTTTCCTATAGCTATTTTAGGGCTTAGCTTCATCACTTCACCATATTCTAATAATTGAATGATTCAGTCAAATTACCAACCATGAATGAATTAGCAACCATGAATACTAGAGTTGTAAGACAGTAAGTTTTTAATATTCTTTTTTTACGAACTCGTCTGAGCATTTGTAGGAATACACGTCTCTACCAAATTTGGTATATATATATATACATATATATATATAGATATATATATATAAAAATTTTAACGACTATTGTTTTTGGACTCTGGGCACCTAAAGACGAAAAAATAACATGGTCCCGGGCTTAGGTCTTACCATGAGACCTACGGTAATAGCTTCTTCCCTATGGGAAATTCGCTAAAAGGCTTAATATTTTAGATTCAACTTTAAAGTGTAAAAATCTAAGGTGAGAGTAACTAACAGGCCAGTAGCCTTAGTTTTGACATGGATATGTCTTAGCTCTTCTGGGGGGGTGTTGGCAATCTGTCAGACCAAAATTTGAAACTGAAGTCATACGGTTTTAAGGACAGCTGTTTAGAGGATCTGAAAATATTCCCTTCATCACTTCACCATATTCTAATAATTGAATGATTCAGTCAAATTACCAACCATGAATGAATTAGCAACCATGAATACTAGAGTTGTAAGACAGTAAGTTTTTAATATTCTTTTAGCGAATTTCCCATAGGGAAGAAGCTATTACCGTAGGTCTCATGGTGAGACTTAAGCCCGGGACCATGTTATTTTTTCTTCTTTAGGTGCCCAGAGTCCAAAAACAATAGTCGTTAAAATTTTTATATATATATATATATATATATATGTATATATATATGTGTCTGTTAGCACGATAACTCTCGTAAAAATGGTCCGATCGAGACCAAATTTGGTAGAGACGTGTATTCCTAGAAATGCTCGGACGAGTTCGTAAACCAGACATATCGGTCAATGGGAACGGGTAGTTTGGGGGGGTTTTGTACCCCAAAATGGTTTTTTTTGCGTTTTTCACATGTAGTTTTAAAAAATTTTTAATTTTATATTTCACCATTGGAATCAGCTTAAAAAACTACACAATTAAGTTCCTTAAAGTTTTTCTCTATCTCCAACGGTTACCGAGATATTAAAAAAACTAAACACAGTACGTTGTATTGTGGGGCTCCAATGTTAATCTTATGGAGGATAGGGAAAAATTAATATTTCCCATATTAATGAATATTTTTGGATAAAACTTGATATTTAGCTTCATGTGGTTGAGATCTACCCATTTATGCTTAAAAATCATAGTTTATGTGTTTATCATGGCAGCAAACCTGCATACTCTTTTCCCATGATAATCATATAGGGAATAGGCAAACTCCTTTATTTATGGACAGATGTTGATGAAAGTTGGTATAAATGTTAAGATAAAAATTATTTATGGTTAAAATGTCTAATTTCAGTGTTCCTCACAGCAGCAAACCTGCACACTCTTTGCCATGTTAATGTTATGGAGAATAGGCAAATAATTCTCATGTTTATGGACAGATTTTTATAAAACTTGATATATATTATTATTATTATTATTATTATATCATTGATTTGGAAATTCGCTGAGTACGCAGGTCTGCTGCGACGGGGGTATTTCTTGTGATCATGAAGCAGAATATGAGGTATAGAGGAACAGTTTTTTATGAATTTAATTTACATTACTGTATAATCTCACCCCTTTGTAATTTGAATAACTTTTGTTTTGTTAAAGGCTATATATTGGGAATGTTGGAACATTCCCAATATATAGCATTGCTCACTAGGGGTGTGAATTTTGAGGGAACAATGAAACTGGTAAAACTTTATATATTATAGTTTTAGGTTACAAGATTTGTTAGGTTTTCATGCATTTATGAGTAAAAGAAATTCTGTTTGTACTACTATCAAGAGAATTTTAAGATTCTTATTCATACTGTAGATTAACTTGACTTCATCCATAGTCTAAGGAACAGGTAATTTATAAAGAGAGATTGTCAAATACCTGAATAGCAGAACAAAATTAGCATGTGCACTGTAGTTAGGAAAAGGCTTGAATGTAGAGGATTTTGTATTTACATACTGCTATCCCTGTTTCTTGTACAATGTTTTTGAAAAGTCCACTATGGAATTAAATTATTTAATTGTAATACAGTAACACAATTCCATTTTTGGATGACAGTGACACTTCCTCTATTCTCTGCTCTATTCTCTGCCATTTTTATCATCAAGTTTCCTGTCAATCACCATTTCCTGTCCCCGGTTGAGTTTCCTGTTGCCAGTTCAGATGAAGGTTGAGTTTTCTGATTGAATGTTTGATAATGTTAGTATAGGATCTGATAGTTGTTGGTTTTAGCTATGTTAAGGATGAAATCCTTTTTAATTTATACCATATAATAATAGCTATTTTCAAATTTTTAGGTATAAAATAAATTTTAGTACCGACAGTTTAGTCTAGTGTTTTCTAAAGCAGTAGTGATTTTATTAAATTTTGAAACATTATGTAGTATTTATTGAGTAAAATATTTTTAGATAGATTAGGTCATTGAAATGGCAACCATACTACAATATAGGTATTTTAAGCCAAGTATGAATGAAGATTGAGTGTAGCATGATTGTGGCGCGATCTTTTAAAATAAGCCTTGAATGATAAGCCTTTAGATAGGTCATTAGGCATTTAGATTTAAAATACAGAAATATTCTGAGTGTGCATATCTGCTGTGGCAGGAGTATTTTATATTTAATTCACAAAATTTAGATATATTTTATTCCCCTTTGATTTGTCCATTCCTAATTCTTGCAATCATGTCTCAATTCCCCTAATGAGTGATTTGAATGTAAATCTGTTAATTACTCGTGTAACTCAAGATGACGGGCAGTCATCGATGGGTAGCCAAGAAAGCCTCCTAATGAACACAATTAGCGTTGAGCACTTTCCATCTTGAATCTGGTGTAGGGAACACTTTCATCACATTCTGTCATCAGTGTGGTTGTGATGCGTTCGTGTGTCTGTGGTCAACAGCTTGACCGAGTCTTCTGTGGTTCGGAGAACTATTTCAAAATGCCGGTAGGAATCAGATTACCTTCAACTTTACTTAATTTATAATAATTTACAATAATCGAACTCTTTTTTAGCGAATTTCCCATAGGGAAGAAGCTATTACCGTAGGTCTCATGGTGAGACTTAAGCCCGGGACCATGTTATTTTTTCTTCTTTAGGTGCCCAGAGTCCAAAAACAATAGTCGTTAAAATTTTTATATATATAAATATGTATTAAATAATTATTATTTATTAAAAATATGTATATATATATGTATATATATGTGTCTGTTAGCACGATAACTCTCGTAAAAATGGTCCGATCGAGACCAAATTTGGTAGAGACGTGTATTCCTACAAATGCTCGGACGAGTTCGTAAACCAGACATATTGGTCAATGGGAACGGGTAGTTTGGGGGGGTTTTGTACCCCAAAATGGGGTTTTTTGTGTTTTTCACATGTAATTTTTAAAAATTTCTAATTTTATATTTCACCATTGGAATCAGCTTAAAAAACTACACAATTAAGTTCCTTAAAGTTTTTCTCTATCTCCAACGGTTACCGAGATATTAAAAAATCTAAACACAGTACATTGTATTGTGGGGCTCCAATGTTAATCTTATGGAGGATAGGGAAAAATTAATATTTCCCAAATTAATCGATATTTTTTTATGAAACGTGATATTTAGCTTCATGTGGTTGAGATCTATCCTTTTATGATTAAAAATCATAGTTTATGTGTTTATCATGGCAGCAAACCTGCATACTCTTTTCCCATATTAATCATATAGGGAATAGGCAAACTCCTTTATTTATGGACAGATGTTGATGAAAGTTGGTATAAATGTTAAGATAAAAATTATTTATGGTATAAATGACTACTTTCAGTGTTCCTCACAGCTGCTAACCTGCACACTCTTTCCCATGTTAATCTTATGGAGAATAGGCAAATAATTTTCATGTTTATGAATAGATTTTTATAAAACTTGTCATATTTTATTATTATTATTGATTTGGAAATTCGCTGAGTACGCAGATCTGCTGCGACGGGGGTATTTTACTTTATTTTTCTTTACTGAAAGCACTTATCAACAGTAAAGCGTAGGTGTTAATACAATAAGAACTATTATTGTACTGTATAATTAAGTTTTAAACATTGGTTGTTGGATATTGATAACAATGCCCCAAAGACAAGGTACAAGCTCGATTATGTGTTATCAGTTGGATTTTAACCTTAACCTGAAACTCTTAGCTGCACTTGAAGGTCAAATGCAGTTAGATTTTTTGGTGTTCAGTTAATATTGTATTCTAGCAAATGCTTGAAGTTCTAGGTTTTTATTTCAGATACGGTTTTTATTAGGGCTTCCCTGCATTGAAATTAGTGAGTTAATGATCTTAATCCAATGTTCATAAGCTATAAATACAAATATTAAATTAATAGACTAATATTATTTTTGTGCCACAGATTTATTTCTTGTAATTTATAGGGAATTCTTTAAAAGTGTTCATTAACCAGCTAGGATCAATCACTAATCCTCAAGTATGAATTATAAACGGATATTAATATTACCATAAAATATATTCTTAAGAGAGTATATTAGCGAATTTCCCATAGGGAAGAAGCTATTACCGTAGGTCTCATGGTGAGACTTAAGCCCGGGACCATGTTATTTTTTCTTCTTTAGGTGCCCAGAGTCCAAAAACAATAGTCGTTACAATTTCTATTTATATATATATATATATATATATATATATATATATATATATATGTATATATGTGTCTGTTAGCAGGATAACTCTCGTAAAAATGGTCCGATCGAAACCAAATTTGGTAGAGACGTGTATTCCTACAAATGCTCGGACGAGTTCGTAAACCAGACATATCGGTCAATGGGAACGGGTAGTTTGGGGGGGTTTTGTACCCCAAAATGGGGTTTTGTGCGTTTTTCACATGTAATTTTTAAAAGTTTCTAATTTTATATTTCACCATTAGAATCAGCTTAAAAAACTACACAAGTATGTTCCTTAAAGTTTTTCTCTATCTCCAACGGTTACCGAGATATTAAAAAATCTAAACACAGTACATTGTATTTTGAGGCTCCAATGTTAAATCTTATGGAGGATATGAAAAAATTAATTTTTCACTTATTAACCAATATTTTTGGATAAAACTTGATATTTAGCTTCATGTGGTTGAGATATATCCATTTTTGCTTAAAAATCATAGTTTATGTGTTTTTTATGGTAGCAAACCTGCATACTCTTTTCCCATATTAATCATATAGGGAATAGGCAAACTCCTTTATTTAAGGACAGATGTTGATGAAAGTTGGTATAAATGTTAAGATAAAAATTGTTGATGGTATAAATGACTTCTTTCAGTGTTCCTCACAGCAGCTAACCTGCACACTCTTTCCTATGTTAATCTTATGGAGAATAGGCAAATAATTCTCATGTTTATGGACATATTTTTATAAAACTTGTCATTGATTTGGAAATTCGCTGAGTACGCAGGTCTGCTGCGACGGGGGTATTTTATTTCATCACACTCTAATAAGAAGTCATTGTTTAAATTTTACCCTCAATACAGATTAATGTTCAGATTAAAGTGTTACGAGAAAACATGTAACGGTAGTTAAATTTTAGAAAATGAAATTCAGTTTCAGTATGTATATCATGATTTAATTTAACCTCACTTAAATCGTGATAAATTAAATCATTAGAAATAAAATTTATTCTAACCGAATAAATTTTATTAAAATAAATTATTTTGAATTAAATTTTATTTTATAATTAAAGTAATTGACTGAATTACTGAGCTGTGATCCAATCTTTGCTAAAGTCATCTATAGCTTTAAAGAATGTTCCTCATAAAGTGTTTTTAATGTATAACCTATTGACTAAAATTATGTTATTCATTTCAATGATATTATTATTAACTTTTTCCTTTTAAGTTACATAGGTTGGTTTCAGGCTAATGCAGGGTCAATTATTAGATTCAGGGATAAAATAAGAAACTATTTGTTATGTCAGTTGAAGTTTTTATGACAACTACATAAATGTTAACATACGGTATGTTGGCGACACTCTTACTCTTGTGTTGGTACTCCTGTGTGTCTACTCTGCCTCTATCAGGTGGGCTCATGACATGCTCTTCTATATATACACTTGACTCATTGGTCCTCTCTCTTCTTTCATAGATGCTTGTTGGTTTCTCAATCAGAGTACTTTTATCAAAGTTCACTTGTGTTGTAATCTTGCCTTGTTTTTCTAACATAATGCTTTTAGTTAGTTTGAGTGTATAAAGTTTTGGTAGCATCATTTTGTTATCAGTTGAGTTTGTTTTATCATTTATGTCATCATTTTTTGGTTTACTTATGTACTAGTATTTTATTGTGTAGTATTGTTATTAATTAATAATGTGGTAGTTTTTAGAATTTTTTGTAAAAAATGAATGGAATTTTTGTTACACTATTTAAAATTTATATTTATACAATAATTTTTAAAAATTTATAAAAATATTATATTTAATAAAAATGTGTATTGTATTTAGTATGTAAAAAAATGTAAAAAATTATTTTTATATAATTTATAATATAATTATATATAAAAATATTGCATGTATATATATATTTATAATAAAATTTATAATTAAAAATGTTATCATATTTATACAATCAATTTTTTAGAAAATTTATTTTATATCGTAGTGGTCTCATGGCCTTAAGGGACTGTGTTATTTTTTCGTTTGAGGTGATGAAAACAATAGTCGTTAAAAATTATAAAATATATTTTACAATTTAATTATATAATAAAAAAATTATGTTAATATTTTATCAAATAAAATTTTGATGTTATATATGTTATAATATTTTTTAATAAATAATTCTAAAATTAATATATATATATATTATAATTGTTAAAAACGACTATTGTTTTTTCTCAGGGAACCTAAAGAAGAATAATAACATGGTGGTTTTGCCATGAGACCTACAGTAAAACCCCTATGGAAAATTCCTAAGAAGAACGAAATGATTTTCGAATGTTAAAATTAAATAAATAAAAAGAAAATGCTTAATATTTTACAAACTTAAACATATATATTTTAGAATTAATTATTTTAAATTAAATTTTATTCTAATAATATTGAATCTAATGCATAGACATCAATTGTAATATTGTTTTTATTTTTAATTGAATTTTAATTATTTGAATGTATTCTTTCTTTTGGTGTTTGTAACCCAGACATTTTTTTTTACATGTTTAATTTTAATTAAAAAAATTTTAAATTTCATCTTTTACCATTAGAAGATGAATTAGAATATGAGATTAGAATCAGCTCAAAAAACAACACAATTTAGTTCTTTAAAGTTTTGCTATATCCCCTACGGTTACCGAGATATTAAAAAAAAAATCTAATCAAAGTACATTGTATTTTAAGGCTACAATGTTAATAATATGGAGGATGAAGAAAAATGAATATTTCACTTATCAATCAATTTTTTTACTAAACATGGTATAGTAAAATTCCAAAAAAAATTCCAAAAATAGATATTCTTCTAGTTGAAGAATATCACTGATGAAATTGGCTTCATGTGGTTCAGATCCAACCATTTATGCTTAAAAATAGTTTATGTGATTCTCATAGCAGCTAATCTGCATACTCTTTTCCCATGTTAATCATATAAGGAATAGGCAAACTCCTTTATTTATGGACAGATGTTGATGAAACTTGGTATAAAAGGTCAAAACCGTTTATGGAAGATATGTCTACTTTTAGTGTTCCTTACAGCAGCAAACCTGTGTATTCTTTCCCATGTTAATCTTATAGAGAGTAGGAAAATAATTCTCATATTTATCGACAGAAATTGATAAAACTTGTCGTATATTATTATTATTATTATTATTATATTATTGTTTTGGAAATTAGCTGAGTACGCAGGTCTGCTGTGACAGTGTATTTCATTTTAATGGTATCAACTACAATTTTGATAAATAATATAAATGGGCCTATACAAAATAGGTGAAAACCATATCTTCCCTATGCCATATCGAGATGCCAGAGTTTTTAATAATTTGTGATATAATATCTGATAGAATCAACAAAATAGCCTATATATGTGCTAGGGTCATATGAATCAAAATTAAATACGGTAATAAAAATACTGCACCCTGAAACCAGAATCAGTTTTACAGCCAGTTTTTTCTGTGTTTAGATTTATTGCTTGTTCGTAAAGTATGGTGTACTGTATTTTTATAAATAAATAAATGAAGCAATTCTATAATGCAGCTCCTACTCATTTAAATAACATAATCTATGAAGTGTAATTTATTTTTTATAATTTTTTAATAGATTATTAACTTTTCTAGTTTTCTTTACTTTATAAAAATTTTGATTTACCTTTTTATGTTGTTGCAGGAGGTCAGAAGGCGGGACCCGTGTGTCGTGTGCGGAAACCCCGTCTTCTTGGCCCAACGTTTGCTGGTGTCCGGCCGCCTTTATCACCGAACCTGTTTTCGTTGTGCACGCTGTGACTCGCAGCTCACAATGGCTAACTGCTATGAGACAGAGAGTGGAGAGTATTGCTGTGAGACCTGCCCAGATGAAGAAATGGATGAAGGAATCGGTGATAAGGGTGGAGGAACAGCCGCCACACTCCCATTGTACATAACCCAACCACACGACAATAACAAGACTGACTCCCTCGCTTCAGCAAGAACCACCTCACTTGTTGGCCTACGGAGGATGATGTTTGAGAATATCACTCAACCCAAGACAGATGACGACAAAGGTGTGACGAGGAAACTGTCTTTAGAAAATGTTCCACAGAGTGATAATACTTTGACAAACGCATCTCTTAGTGGTAAAGCCAGTGAGTGTGAAGTAGTTGAGGACGATAAAAATGCTGGTTTAAATGGTTCTCATAGGTTAAGTTTTAAAATTAGGATAAATGAGAGTGAATCAGAACGTGTAGACAATACATTAGAATTACCGAACCCAGTGTCTAAGAAAAGTGATAATTTTAATCATAAGATTTTTGTATCTCTTGATAGCATTAGTTTATCCACCGATTTAGATGAATGTACTAGTTCGAACACGACTACAGACTCGAGCATAGTTGAAACTAAGAACTCAAATGTTAATGCTCAAAATAAATTAGATTTAGATAGTGACGTAGAGCCAAATTCAAACACCAGTGAAGTTTCTATGGTGCAAGCTAAGATCAATACTCTTAATTCTGATGATGACATAGAATATAATAAGTTAGTAGAGTCCAAAGAGTCTCTAGAAAATAAAACTGTTGAAGCCAAGAATGATGTCATTCTCAATTTAATGAATTCTGAAGGAGAAATAACAAAGTATTCTGAAAATGAAGTACTTATAAGTTGTATTGAAAGTGAAAGTCTTGAGCATTCAGAATCTGAAATGGCCAGAGAAGAAGATGAATTCACCAGCTTGACACAAAATATTGAAAAGCTTGTTATTGATGCTAAGAATGAAGATATAATTGTTATGGTTGAGAAAGATCAAGTGTCTTCCAAAGAAGTTATTGGTGGAAAGGTAAACACAGAAAAAGATAACAATAAAGCAAACCCTTATGTTCCAACACCATTAGAGCGCATAAAACACAAGCCACCAACACCAAGAAGCAGGAAAGTGCACAAAGCACTGGTAGAGCCGAAGGAAGAGACAAAACCTCGAGAAGACTACCCTGAAGAGTTGAATCCTTTCGGAATTGATGAGGAGGTTAGTGAAAAAGCAATGAGTTCTTCCAGTCTGAACCCGTTTGGCTCTTCTGATGAGGAGGAGGAAGAATTAAAAAAAGAATCAAGAACTCCAAAGCTCAATGCTAGGAAGTTGATCCCTGCTCCAAAAGTAAATTTAAACCCATTCTGGAGTGATGGTGAAGAAGAAGAAGAAATTTCTGTTCCACCAGTACCTAAGCCAAGGTTTGTTTAACCAGATTCTATTGGGGTTTAAATGCTATTTTGCAAAAATGGTAGGGCTTATAATATTTAAATATTTAATATTTAAATTTGATAAATTGGTATAAAAGTATTCAGAGAGGATCAAAATTCGATTGAATAATGATTATTATCACTCTAAAAATATTCACTTAGAATACTAAGGTTAGAATTTATAGCTTTGAGGTCAATGGGGTCAATAAATCAATATTTTTTGGTCAATGTTAGTTAAAAGATTGATAAAATAATTCATACTAATGAATGAATAAATATTGGCTCATAAAATTAGTTAAAAGGATGAGGATGGGACATTGTTGTAATGGTTGGTTATATAAAATTATTATTAATTAAAACTAATTCTGAATTAATTATTAATATAACTACACTATTGCTACACTTGTAGTTATAGTAGTATTTAGTAAAACAATGCAGATGGAGTAACGTTAAATATTAGGATAACTACTATTAGAGTAAACCGCACCAAAATGGACGGATGAGAGTTGATGCAACATTGCCGAATCTCTGCTGATCCTTAGCAGAATATTGTATACGACATTTTAAAAACATCTCGACAAACTTTCAGTTTCAATAAAAACAGCCTACAAATTCTTTACACATTATCCTCGTTTTATGTAGGAATGAAGTATTTTGTAATGAGTATTATTAAAGGAATTGATTTTTATTACGATTAATATTAATCCAAGTTTCATAAGTTTTACTGGTTTATTTTTCTCTTATTACATTTTATTGAAATAAATAATGTTTTACGAAAGGCTTTCCAAATTTTTGGATCATATCCTTTTGATTACTAGTGAACATATACCAAGTAAAATACACAACAAGAACTGTGTTCTGGTACTATAATAATAATTGTTAATAGGTACTAGTAGATAGATATTTTTTTAGGGTGGCAGCCGAACAATTTTATGGCCCATTTCATTTGCGATGACATTGGGCTCATGTGTATTTTTTGCTGTTTTTATTCCTGTAACTGACAAAAGCTCTGGTTTGGTAACTTTAGGATCGTGTGGTATATTAATGGAGAAGAGCCACTCAATTATTTCACTCTCCTTCCAACTGGAATTTGGAATTTTGTCCTTTAGAACAGAATTATAACTCACATTGTCCATCACAATGACACTTCCCTCTTTAAGACTTTCAATGAACCACTCCTTGAACAAAGTGCCGTTCATTTCGGTGTGGTTGTCGGAGTCCCGAGACTTCTTTTCCCCATGAAACGCAAGCTTGGCATCAGGAATAAAACCTGTCCTTGCTGACCCTGCATGAGCTATTATTTGACGCCCGCCTTTCCCTGTAGGCACTTTTAATTTTCCATTGTTTTGAGATTCCTGCCAAATGTATTTTTTGTGTGGTTTTGCGATACCCATGTTTCATCTAAATACACAATGGGCCTTGTGTTTGTCATTCTTATAGTATCCATTTTCCTTAAGATGGTAGCCATACTCGCTACTATGTTCTGACACTCCATTTAAAATGTATGACCCTAGTTACTCTTCCGAAACTTAAAACCAAGAGATTTCACAACATGAATAACTGAATCTTCTGACCCTGCATAACCAATTTTCTGTTCAAGGTCCAACTTCACTTTTTTTGCTGTTGGGGACTCTCTTCTTTCTTAGTATTGCAAAACAGTCTCAAACCACTTGGTTGTCAAAGTCATCTAGCTGAGTTTTGGTGCTGTCTTGCTTGTAACATTTTCTTGGCTGTTCAAACTCAACTTGCTCATCATCCTCTGCACTTCATGCCTGCTTAACTCGTTGGACGGATCTTAACGACACACCACACGCCTGCAAAGTGACGTTCATTACCTGAGAGTTCAAGTTTTCCCGTTCTTCAGGTTGATTTGCCAATTAAAAAAAGAAACTGAACACGTTGCTAATTATTTGCTTACTCTATTTCTGAATATCTTGCCATCATTCTTTAACATCTTTACGCAAACCATCAACATGGGTTGGGAGAACTGGAATCTTGAGTTAAGCCTTGATCGTCCATTTGGTTGTTGCTTTTGAGGTATAGAAAAAAGCTAATAAATAATAACAAGCTAATAAAAATAAACAATAAAAGCAATATAAAAATCAATAAAGTAATAAAAATTATGAACTCTGAATAAAATAAAAACTTGACTGAAAACAATCTAATTAAACGTAATTTGGTTTCACAATCAAATTTATTGGGAAAATTATTTCGTATTTATTTTGTCACCTGATTATAAATTAAAATTTTCTGCATTGTTTCCGTGTTTTAAAATGGATGTGACAAATTTTGCAACAGCGCAGGGAGAGGGGGATCCAGCTGTTGCAGTTTTTATGGGTCCATTTCCTTGTGGTCTACTTTAGTATAGTAACTACACTATTGCTTTACTTGTAATCATAATAATATTTTGGTAAAATAACACAGATGGAGAAACATTTTCTTGTTTATTAAGAGTTGTCTATTTGAAATATTAGTTTACAACAAGGTTTCTCGCTTTTCATAGTATGCACAAATAATCCACCTCACAGACTATTCGTAGCCTGTAGATAATTGAGAGTTTTCTGTACAATCGTAATTTTAAAAATCAACCTAAGCAATGTTTTTTAAGTAATGATTTTAAGTATTTTAGTGGTAATTGAATCAGAAAATTATGGTCTATAATTAAAACTAGGTGACACCTAGTTTTATTCAATATTTATCTGCTTTTAGAAAATTTAAACTTTATTGAGGCTATGTACCGGTGCAACACAAAGTTAGCGATGTGTGGTTCTGAACTTAAAAATTACTTTTTGTGGGAATTTGCAGTTTTACTATGTAGACATAATATAATTGTGTGACCTTGGTAAAGGTAATGTTATTACATGTTTAAAGGAAGCTGAAGACACCACAGCCAAGCCCAGAGCCCAGCCCCCGTCTACATCGTCTCCGACCCGCCACTGGTAGTATGGGCTCCTCTGCCTCAATTGCCTCCCGCAAAAAGAAGCCCGCACCACTACCTCCCAACTGGCAGGTACACATGACAACTGGATGTTTAGGCTTGTTACTATTATATTGTCTTTGGCCCTTTTTACTACATTGTGTTAGTTTTAAATGGGGTTTGGTAGCATATTGTACTAGGAAAATTTTATTTTTCTCCGACTTATACAATAGTTTATGGAGAAAGTATTGTTTTTGTCACAATTTTCGAATTTGAGTTGAGAGAGGATATATCCGTTTTGGAGTCCAAAAAAAGTGGTTTTAGGCGTGATGTCTGTCTGTCTGTGCTTATGTGTGTTTTACTGGATGTGTACAGAGCCACAGCCTACCTATATCAGCCTACCAGTCTAATCTGTATGAAATTTGTTATGTATGTATATTCACCATATCTCCAGGTGTTTTTTTCATTTTTTTGAATTTTTTATTTTTAAGGGTAGTTTACCCCTAAAACCCTTAAAAACTGTGAAAATCCATATCTCTCATCATTAGTATAATTTGACTACCACCATTTAAACTAGCCTAAAAAAATTAGATTTTGATTTATTTGTCTACCAGTACGACTAACGGTTCCAGAGAAAAGTTAAATTTACTGTCCATGGTAAACGCAGTATGCTGTATGTAAGGCCGGCCGCACACTGATGCAGCATTTCACTTGAAGCAAGTGTTGCGAGGCAAAATGTTTTGCTGGGTCCTAGCGCTCCATGTATTTCAATGGGAGCCCGCACACTCATCAAGCAAACGTTGCGAAGCACCTCGCATTGAAACACACGGGGCGCTAGGACCCAGCGAAACATTTTGCCTCGCAACATTTGCTCCAGGTGAAATGCTGCATCAGTGTGCAGCCGGCCTAAGTGCCCAATGTTATTCTAATGCAGAATACAAAAAAGTTATTTTCTTTTTATTTCCAACCGTTTTTCATGAAGCTTGGTATGCATGTAAGATCACATCACAGAAAAATAATCAGTCAAAAAAGTTTAGTGTTACGAGGGAGGGGGGGTGGTGCCCCCTAATAAAATTTTAACAATTATTTGTTTTCTCTTGTTGATTATTTTTGAAACAATAAATTACTTAAATGATATTTATTTATATCAACTTTAAAGAATATGATAGTTTTATTAAAGGTTGTCTTTTTTAAATTTACTTACGGACAAAACTATATATGTCAGTCCAATGATACCATTTATTTTATATTCATACACATATTTACAAACCCTTTATTCATATGATTACATTTTATTGGAACACATTTTATGCCATCTTCAATCAGTACCTTTTTTTTACCTGTTGTCCAGGAAATCAAATTTGTTTACTAACAGTTGCTTGGATGTTATTTGTTAATATTTGACTATCCAAAAGCCTGAAGTAATTTTTTTATTTTACACAAAAACCAGTTTTTCTGGACATGACACATCACACATTTTTAACTCAAAAGTTAGTTACCAGTACTACTAAAATTCTAAAAAATTTTGAGAGCTGTTTTCAAGATAATTAATTGGGATATATATATATTTAAAAAAAATTAGAAATAATTATGTATTCATCACTATATTTTGCTTTACGCGTCTTCAGGTGACAATAAAAAAGTATACAAATTAAAATTAACTTAACATAACACAGAAATGAAAATAAAAATGTAGATACAAACAATCATAATTCTGCTCTACCTGGTTATCACTCTTATATTAAATTTAGGCCATGAGGAACTTTTGATTTCAAAACCATTTGGTGTACTTGTTCCATGTATCTTAATTCTTGTGTAGTGGAATTTTCTTGTAACTGGCGTATTGGTTTGACTTGGTATAATTTTTCGAAACTTTCCTTGTGTTCATTTGCATGTTTTACTAGTGGTTGTTCTATTTTGTTAGTGTTTGTAAGCAAATCTATGTCCTGTGATCCTTGTTCTTAGTGTATTAATTGTGGAACCAATGTATTCTTTAGGACATTTGTTACATTTAATTTGGTAAACTATGTTTGATGAGTCACAGGATAGGTTATTTTTGATGGGGTATGTTTTATTAGTTGTGTTACTTGTGAATGTTGATGTGAATGGCATTAATTTACACACTTGCATCTTGGTTTGTTACATGGTTCTACTCTTCTTTTTGTTTTTTGTTTGTTTGTATGTTCAATTTAATGTGGTAGTTTTGGTTTTGATAGAATTTCTTTTAATATGGGAGGTCTTCTGAAAATTATTCTTGGTGTTTGTTTGAATATTGAGTTTGTAGAAGATGACTGTTGTAAAACATTAAAAGCTACTCTTAGAATGTTGTTAATTTTGTATAGATCAGGATGGTATGTTGTGATAAATTTTGGATCATCCTTTTCAAAGATCAAATGTTTTTTGTTTTTTAGATTTTTAATGTTAGGTTTTGTGTTCAGTAATTTTCTTGGATATCCCCTTTTTGAAAATGATGTCTGTAAATTGTCTATATCATTTTCTAAATTCTTCTTTTCACTGTTGAGTTCCATACCTCTGACTGCCAAGTTTCTTGGAATAGCTTTCTTTACATGTGGAGGATGACAACGTTCATAGTGTAGGTACTGGAAAGTGTTTGTTGTTTTAATGTTAATTTTGCTTTTTAAAAAACCATCTTCGTTATGTATATTAACATCTAAGAAAGTAGCTAATTTTGTCGATATGGTCCATGTAAATTTTAAATTACTAAAATTATTTAACCCTAGAAGTGGCAAGCTTTTTACTCTTAACTGTAACATAAAAATAATTGCTAATATCTTCTTGAAATATCAAAGTTTAAACAAAAAAACCAAACTTATAACCACTAACCACAAAAGCAAAACAGGTGTCCACTGCAATCCCAATTGCCTACAAATGCCATCAACTTCCACCCAAGCCGGTCACCGTTTATTTAAGGTGGGCCCTCCACTCCGCTACACCACACATTTGGAAGCCAAATTGGGATTGCTCATGGTTGGGATTCGAACCCTAGCACTTCCGAGTGGCTAGAACGTTACGCTCGTCAGCGTAGCGCGTTAGCCGCCTCGGCCATCTAGTGCCTAGGAGAAGAAAGCGCTTACTTGGTTATAGACCTGCCCGGTGGCAGGCTCGTGTACTACGAAAGCAGTTTCGGTTGTTGGCCCCCAGAGGGAAACACGGTCGCGTAGGCGATAGTGTCTAACAAATCCACTAAACTGACGACAGATGCCTCCACCTGCAAATTCTTATTGAATATGTAAATGCGTCGTAAATTACGACATTGCCTTTTCTAGGGTTAATGTGTCTAAGAAATAATTAAGATTTTCACGGCTTTCAGTCTATATCATGAAAATATCATCGATATATCTTTTCCAAAATACAGGTTTAATTTTTTGAGAATCAAGAAAATCTGTTTCTAATTTAGCCATAAATAAGTTGGCATAAGAAGGTGCCATTCTCGTTCCCATAGCTGTTCCTTTTCTTGTAAGTAAAAAGTTTCTTGGAATCTAAAACAATTCATGGTTAATATGAAGTGAATGAGGGATGTTAAGAAATTTGTAGGTGGAATTTGTATTGTGCGTTGATTGAAGTGGTGTTTTGATGCTTTTATTCCATCAGAATGTTCTATGTTAGTGTATAGTGGTGAAGTGACATTTATTTTTACCATGTAGCAGTTTTGTGGAAGAGGTTGGGTAAAATCTTTTAACTTTAAACTGATCCAAAAACTCTTTGGAGTTTTTTACATATGATGGTAAATTTTTCACTATTTTTTGAAGGTTAGCTTCTACATACGCAGAAATTCTTATATATATATATATTATTAAAAAATTCACAATTTAGGGCTACTTTAAGCATTATAATAATTAATAAAACAATTAGTACCCTATTTTTTTTTATTCTTTATTGGCAACATGTTTCGGCATTCATGCCATTTTCAAGCCATATTTATTTACCTAATCTATTTTTTATTTACAATTTTTATCAAATGTGTTTATAATGTTGATTTGATAAGATGTGATTTGTATCATATGTTAACTTTGGACAGACTAGTGGGTGGTGCTTTCAAATTGTGTGATTTTTTCAAAAATAGAGTTGTTCATGTTTATATGGTTATTTAATATGTCCTGTGGGTGTTCTTTATGTCCTTTGTAGATAAGGTATCCTTCTGTAGAGTCCATTATTAGTCCTTTGTTCATGGGTTTCAATATATTTAAGTTTTCATGTATGCTTTTAAAACTGTGATCTGTATGTAATAAATGTTCTGCATAGTTGGATTTCATTGATGTTATGTTGTTACTTTTGAAAGCTTGAATGTGTTCTTTGAAGCGTGATTTTATTGAACGACCAGTTTGGCCTATGTAAAATTTCGGGCAGTCTGAACAGTTAATCTGATATATTCCGGTTGTGTCAAATTTGTCAAGTTGAGTTTCATTATGTTTAGTGTACTTTTGTATTAAGTTAAAAGCGTTGTTATTTGTTTTGTAACCGATTTGATATTTTGTGTTAGTAAATGTTTTCCTCATGGCTTTATTTAATATGGTGTTAAAAGGCATGCTGATGAATTTCTCTTCGTTTATTCCTTGTTCTTCCGTTGTTCTCTTGTTTCTTTGTCTTAATATTTTTAATCATTTTGTCAATTAGGTCTGATTTGTAGCCATTTTTGTGTGCTAAATATTTCATTGTTTTAACTTCTTTTGAATAATCTTCTTTTTGTAGTGGTATGTCTAAAATTCTATTAATCATGGATCTGAATGTGGCTGTTTTATGTTTCCAAGGGTGATTTGAGTTGTGTGGTATTATGAGATCAGTTTGGGTTGTCTTTCTGTGAATTTGAAATGTATGTTTTCTCTCTGTCCTTTTTATAGTTAGATCAAGGTAATTTATCTGATTAGTTTGACTTTGTATGGTGTATTGGTGCATGGTGAATTGTATGGTGTTAGATAATGAGTTAAGGTATTGTAGGAATTCTTCACTTTCTTTTATATTTCCTTCAAATAAACAAAGTACATCATCAACATATCTTTGCCAGTATTTAATTTTGTGGTGAAATGGGTTTGTATTATTATTAATTTTTGTTATTTCTAGATTGTGTATAAATATATCTGCAAGAAGGCCCGATAGTGGTGATCCCATTGCTAGGCCATTATTTTGTTGATAAAATGTCGAATCAAATTGAAAGTAATTTTGTTTTAAACATGTATCGGTTAGTTTTATTATATCTTTTATTTCATTTTTTGATAGGAGTATATTTTTCTCTAAATCTTCTTTTAAGATTGTCAAAGTTTCCAATGGAGGAATATTTGAATACATATCTTTAATATCAAAAGATATGAAAATTGAATGATCAGGTATTTCTATATCCTTAATTTTGTTCACTAGATCAATATTATTCTTTATACTGTAGGTATTTTCCCAATTTAAATTATTTTTTATTTTATTGTTTAAATACTTACAAAGCTTGTATGTAGGTGCTGTTCTGAAATTAACTATTGGTCTAATTGGTATGTCAGTTTTGTGGGTTTTTGGTTGTCTATTCAGGGTTGGGGCTTTTGGATTCATCATTTTTAAGTAGTTTTTATCTTGGTTTGTAATTGTTTTACATTTTGATATTATGTTGTTTGTCGTTTTATAGTATTCTTGTGTTGGGTCTTTATTAAGTCTAATAAAGTTGTTATTGTTGATGAAAGTTTGGACTTTTTCACAATAGTCAGTTCTTTTTATAATTACTGTTGTATTTCCTTTGTCTGCTTTCACGATCAAAGAATCTTTTTCCTTTAATTTATATATATATATATATATATATATATATATTCTGACTTGGCAAAATTCGTAATGCCTAATAAATACTTCTTAACTTTAAGATTGGCCATGTTCTGAAATCGAATAGCATTAAGGCTTCATTGTGAAAGATTAGATATTCTGGGTGGCTGAACAATTAATAACAATGCTGAAACTAAAAGAATGTTATTAATATAATAACATTCCCACAAAACAAATAAATCTAAGTGGATTGATTCACAACTATCAAGTCCAACCTGAACCCAGACCATACCTAATTGCAATACGGCTTTTATAGGAAAGATTAAATTTTTGAACTGCAGCATCGTTTATAACAATACTCCTGTAATCTAACATTCATTAATTCCACTCGCACAAAAACAATAATTGCACTTGGACGTATAAACCAATCAGTGATCTACACATTTTTTTAAACAGTCCTAAACATTTGCTGAAAATGATGAACAATGAACATTGACAGTTAACTGTCAACTGGTGAAAATAAAGTAACATAAAATCAGCTGTTAATAAAATATTCATATTATTGATGTATACATATGATCAAAGAACATCCATCACTCTTTTCCTCATAAGCTTAACATATACACAATTTACAGGGCTTGTCCCTAAGGTTAAATACAAAACTGAATAGACCAGAGTCCCAGTAATCCAAACCCCGGTAATCCAAACTTCCGGATAGTTCAAACAACTTGATGGGGGTTAAGGTTTCTGAGTTTAAATTAAAAACAAAGCAATGTAATATCAATTGTAACATTTCAACGATTTAAAGAATACTGTATTTTGCGTCAAAATAGTACGGTATTGACATTTTAAAACGTCTTTTTAATGGTTCTGCAAAAAGGAGTAGCGACGTTTCAAAATGTTATTTGACGAAGTTTTTGTTCAAATTCATATTTTTAATTGCTAATATCTTCTTGAAATATCAAAGTTTAAACAAAAAAACCAAACTTATACATATAAGCTGACACAGATTGGTTCTTAAGCTATAAATCGATAATTAAATACACGTAGATACACAGAACATGTGTATTGGTGTGTTCGGTAGGTTGTGGGTAATCTGCGGAGGGTTTCTTAGGTGAGGTGGTCGTGGCGGGAAGTTTCAGCGGAAAAAGTGGCGGCGTGGCATGAAGTTTTATTAGACCTGATATTTATTAACACTGAATCAAAGTGAAAGTGTTCTACACTCCCCTATTATTGACGCCTGCATCTCAGTAGCTGAGAGTCATTCGTTTGCTAAACATCACTCTTTCTTTGCTGAAGGTGCTTTCTTTAGCTACTTTGATTGAAGATTTGAAAATTTAAAAATGTTCTTAAATGTTCATTTTAGTAGGACATTTTGAACCTAAAACACATTTCTAACTATATTTACTCCATGTTATTTAGATTTTTATTGCGGACAATTTTCCATCACGAAAAAGTTTTACAATGTTTCGGGATCTGGAATCTGATCCCGTCCTCAGGTGAACTAATATCTAAAACATAACACAATTAACACATAATCAGGACCAAACCGGTATAAAGCTGATAACATAAAAGTTTAAAGCAGTCAAAAAACTTACAAACAAACCATTCACTAAACATTACACACATAATGTTATGTAATGTGTTCATATGTGTAGTCAGTCTAACGTTGTGAAACTTTGTTTTACATAAAATCGTGATGGAAATTGTCCGCAGTAAAAATCTAAATAACATAGATCCACCGTCACCAATAATGAATTTACTCCAAGTTGAAATGTAATTTAGTGAAAATTAAAAAAAGTTTTTTACTCTTTTGAGATGTGTTTTGACTTTTCACCCTTACTCCTTAACAGCTCTCAAATAATGACATTTTAAAATGTCGTTACTCCTTAAAGGGTTAATGTACAACACGGCTACACTAATTTTATCACTATATTTTTATCACTTATTACTACACTGTTTTATCATTGTTTGTTTCGTTTTACGTGTTGTGTTTTATATTTCTAATTAAATAATAAATGTGTGTAATTAAATAATAGAACGTCTGCAAGAACACTTGATGCCATTCAGGCAAAATATGTAGCGGACAAATCTACATGAGAACTGTGATAAGATGTAAGTTAATTAATAACTCTAAATACATAGTTCGGGTCTAAAATAATGGACTTGATTAGGACTTTTAATGAAATTACACTGCACTTCTGGATAATCCGAACGATTCGGTAATCCAAACAGGGTTTGGTCCCAATTAGTTCGGATTACCGGGAATCTGGTGTACGTCTATATCCTACTCGGGGCAGAGAAGAATAAAAAAAATCAAAAGATCATTAAAAGCAGTCCAGTCGTTCTTGAGTTACAAATGTGTATCTAACACAACTGTTTTATATATTTAGATAATAAAAAAGTGTATACTCTAATTAAAGTATAGAATCATAATATTTTATTGCCGTACAAGGAATAAAAGCATGGCATTGTTGACAATACAATTCACTATTTCTAAAACCATCAACAAATTCCTCTTTATATGATATGACCACAGTTTTATTTTAAATAACTGGTGATATATTTTTTTAAATTTTTCTATAGCCGATCTAAACTTTTATATTCTCAAGACAATAAATTATGCAAAGGTTTGGCTGCTCAATAAAGGCTGCACACCGACAATGCCCAGGCCTCATGTTATAATTATTCCTAGTATAATAATTACCATAAAATTCATTAGTACATGTTTTATTAAAATATCAGCATCTAAGCAATGGTTGATTATTACCCTCATGTTTAAATTATAAATGTTTTTCACACCTTGTTCTTTTTCAGCCAGCCAATACACCAGGCAGTCGCAAGTCCTACGCAGCCCCTCGTCCTCCATCAACTCCCTCCCCCCCACCCCTTCCACTCTCCTCTCCTCCGGCATCTCATCCTAGCTCTCCTCTTCTGTGGGATAATGATGCGAAACAGTTGTTCATCCGTCAACGTCAAAACTCAGGTTCGTGTAGCTGGTTTTACTTTTTCTCTTTACATAAGAGAAAGTTTTGTTTTCATCAAAATTGTTTTCTTGTATCTTTAAATGTTTCCTTAGATACGTTTTCTTATATACAGTATTGAACAAATAATGTTTTGTTATCTGGGGGTCTTAAAGACAAAAAAATGGTCCTGAACAGTTCTGACTGATTGCGGATTGCGGCTCGTTTTAAAACGATTTAGAAACATACTATTTACATTCTCGTCTTAATAAAAATAATATTTCAATCTTTATGGGTGATATAGATATTGATATTCTTCTTGATAGTAATGTTTGCCGTTTTAAAGATGAATACTTGAATATCTTGTATTCCGCTGGTTTTACAGAAGTAATTGATCTACCAACAAGAGAAATGGGCAATTCTAAAACCTGTCTTGACCACATATCATTAATCATCCGGATAGTAAGGCAATTACATCGGGGGTGCTGAAAACGGACATTACTGACCACTACTCTGTCATTGCAAAAATCAACCTTAAAACACACACAGTTGACTCCAACTCCAGTGGCACTTACTTGGACTCAGGTGTTCTGCGTGGTTTGATGGCGGCTCAAATGTGGGACCACGTCCTGGCCCACACCGATGTCAATGATTGTTATGACGCGTTGCTCAGTACTTTTGCTGATATAAAAGCTAGGTCAATGCGACCAAAAAAGATATCCACGCAGTTTAAAAAACTTAAACCATGGATTACAAAAAAAATGATTTATGCCATAAGGACCCGTGATAAACTTATTAAACTAGTAAAAAAGGGACCATGGGATACGCAGCTGAAAGCAAAGTTTAATGTTTATAGAAATAATCTATTCATTATTGCCTCCTGAACTGTTTTTAAGAATTAACTAGGGTTACTAACCTATCCGTCCAATCAGTTCATGTAGTATTGTGCGACTATGCACATTTCGAAGACAACGTCTTCAAACAAAACACAAAGCTTGAAACACATATATAATATTAAAGTATTGAAAGTTCATTAGGCCTATTTACGAACACATGCCGGCTGGCGATAGACTCTGACTGAGGAAGTGACCACACTTATACAATCCCCACCTGTTGACTTTGAACCCTTCCTATCTGGTGTTTCAACTGGATTATTGCAATGTGATTTCATAAAACATTGAATTGAATTGACTGGGACAGTGGCGACGTCCTGTAATCCAGCTACTTGGAGGTCACAAATTGTGGATAGTTGTGAGAGATGGTCGGTGGATGCGGTGTTCTCTTGTGTGGATTAACGTCCGCACTATTGAATACTACGTTAAACCGCAAAGCCTATCCTTATAACTAGACCAATTCGTACTTCAGAGGCTGTGGTTCGGATTCCACGTTAAACTGTAGGTCCATTAGTAGCCATCGGTTGTTGGGCTATTAATTAACAGTCCTGTCTAAGGAACATGTCAGCCTTAGTCAGTAACAAGACTACAAGATCGTGCCACAATCATCCTACACTCAATCCTCATTCATTTTTGGCTTAAAATACCTATATTGTAGTATGGTTGCAATTTCAATGTTCTAATCTAATCTAAAACCAAAGCAGTATTTTTTGTAATAAAACATTAAAAATTTCAATTGAAAACAAACTTATTTTATAACAACATAAAGGGTGTGATTTTAAAAACAATCACATGATTTTTTAACACAATCACACATGATTTCTTGTCAATTTTTTTCCATAAGCATTTCGTAATCTTGTTGAAGTTCTAATGTGCCTTGACTTCAACAATTCAACTCTTTGTAAAATCCTCTATGAAAGAAATAAATAAAGCCAAAATTCCATTATGATTACAAAGAATAATAGTTCTATAAAGAAGCAATGCTATTAAAATAACTACTTTTCCTCCGATTTTTAGCTCTTTAAATAACATTGAGTTAGCTCTGAGTTGATCACTGTTTCAGTGACATCAGAGACTTCTATTGATACAGCAAGCACATTCAGCAGCTACACACCTCACAAGAGCCTGACAGGTCAGTGGAGACGCAAGAAGGGGCCAGCGCCTGCCCGACCGGTCCCTGTGAGACGTAACGTTGCGCCGATGCCATTGGCTGCCCTCCGTCAGGAACTGCACGACATTGAGGTCAAGCAGCAGGGCCTAGAGAGACAAGGTGTGAAGCTGGAACAGACCATCAGAGACAAGTTCGAGCAAGGTAAAAAAATGTTTTATAAGAAACAAGTACATTAAAAAAACCTTGATTAACTGTTACCATTTTAACCGTCAGTCTGTATTAACTATCACCCGGAAAAAATTTATTTTTCCGCGTCAGCGTCGAGCCAGATTGTCTGTCAAGGCTCTGTCATGAGTAGTGACGACTGTACTGCACACCTGCACTGTGCGTGAGTCATTTGCGGCAAGGGTAGTTACTCAACTGCTTAATCCCTTACACTGTCTTCTGCATTCCACTGCTACTGTTTCAGTTCAGTTCATTACGGTGTGTGTCTTACCACAGAGAACCAAAGTTTTTGCCAATTTCGAGTGCAGTGCTTCACCGTTTATTGTTGACAATACTGTTTATATGTAGTGTCTGTTGCTCTTCTATTATGGCTGAGAGGCCGAAACATGAGGTTTTGGGACTCGACAAAAGACCAGAAATTATTAAACGATTGAAGAAAGGGGAAACAGCTACAAGGTACAAGTTGGTGCCCAGATTTATGGTATTGGAAAAACAACCGTAAATGATGGCGCTGTTATAACACACGAGGCAGTGAATTGCGATGTTGCCACGTCTAACACTGTCTAAATGCTAAGTTTTAGTGGTGCTATTATTATTTCTGTTATCCGTCATGGTCTCACTCCCGATTGTGATGTGTACTTTTTTCCATCATAAAAACATGAACTAACTCATTAGGGAATCACAGTGGAGCTCCATCATGTGGAACCAAAGAGTATCGTTGATAAAGTGTTTTTGTGATTTAGATTTAGATGGTCCTACAGCATTTTTTAATTTTGTTCCTTATTGTTTTACAGAAGGTGCAAGCCTCACACCTTATGTAGAAGAGATGGTACTACAACTGTTTGAACTAGTTAATGAGAAAAATGAGCTGTTCAGAAGACAGGCTGAGCTTATGTACTTGTAAGTACATTTAAACGTGTAGGTGAAATCAACTTTGAGTGCTTAGATTATTTAGACATAGTGACTCAATGATAAAATTCAAACACTTGCTCTTCACAAACACGTGCCATCTTCCCTTGAAAGAGTTAACTATGGAGTTCCACAAGGGTCAATTTTAGGACCATTGTTATTTATATGTTATTTGAAGGGAATGCCAGACCTAGTAGAATCAGGTTGGATCTGTCTGTACGCCGATGATATCAATTTAAAATTTTCAAGCAAATCACAAGATGTAGTCGAACTTTCAGCATTTGAACAACTTTCCTCCATAAATCAGTTTTTAACAAACTCAAATCTTTTATTGAACTATGGAAAAACAAAATTTATTTCTTTTAGTACAGCACAAAATAAATCTGTCTCTCAAGTAAATTTGTTTATTGAAGAGGAACTCCTGCAAGAAGTTGACAGTGTAAAATTTCATGGTCTAAAAATTGATAAAAATCTGAATTGGAGTGATCATATTAATATTATTTGTAGTAAAGTTTCATCTGGATTGTACGCTTTAAGGAAGATGTCCAAATTTTGTTCAGAAGAAACTTTAAAAACTATTTATTTCGCCCTTATTCACTCGCATATTTCATTTGGTATAGTTTTGTATGGAGGGACAACTTTTGAAAACTTAAATAAAATATTGATGTTACAAAAACAAGCCATACGAATAATACTCAAAATTCAGAATATCGTTTCAGTAAAAGAACATTTTAAAACACTAAGCATATTGACAGTTTTCTCTCAATATGTAATGGAAGTGTGTATGCATGTAAGGAAGCATATGTCAAGTCTACAAACATTAGGCTCCTTTCATACATATCCAACCCGGAGTAGAAATAAATTAGCTTACCCGGCACACAATCTAAAATTTTTAGAAAAAAAACCGTCATACGCCGGAGCTAGGTTTTATAATAATTTACCACCTAGCATACTAGAAGTACATGACAATTTAAAATTTAAAAGGGAGTTGAAACGTTTTTTGTTGCAAACACCGCTTTATTCATTTCAAGATTTTTTCAAATAAGTTATTATATATTCACATCTGCTCATTGAATCTATAATTTGTAATTACAATTACATATTTTATTTGTTGTTGTTAGATAATGGCTATGTTGTTTATTATATTTTTATTTAACACATGCAAAGAACATTCCCATTTCTCTTTTATTACTTTTAGTTAGCTTAGTTTTAATTATACTGTAAATGACACCATTCTTGTTCATCCTCGTATGAATTCATGAATAAAGATTTATTGATTGATTGATTGATTGATTGATTGATTGATCTTTAATATGGTAACATTAAAGACGTGTAGGGTAGAGATTTATGGGAAAATCATCACAAAGTTTTTATATTGGACATAACAAATCATAAATTCGTTATAGGCTGAACAACAAAACTAAAATTTTTACTTCACTGAATTGAAAAGTAACAAATTTTAATATTATTCATGGAATGAAATCAACAGAAACATTATAATTCGTCAATAAATTACATAAACAGTTCTTAAAAGTTAGTTATATAAAACCATGCATAGATTGATAAATAATAATTCTCAATTTTATTTCATGATTCAACTATTTTATTTATTAAAATGATAAAAACGAATCGCCATAAACAAAGAACCAAGATTTGACAGACGACGTCGGCTCATTGCCATCGGCTATCTGCGTATCGGCATCGGTAAGGATATGCTATATTTTTGTACTGGTGACAAGTCACCGTTATGGTTCTGTCACTGATATATCTATGACAAGGAACCAGAAAAACCAGTGACAGCGCTGGCACTGACTATTGGACAACGGGAACGGACTCTGCATTGGAGCAGAGTTGGTGTATCGGGCAAAACAGTATTTAAACACGTGAAATTATAGTACCTTGTCGTAATCTAGTTAATTATTCATCTTAAAATTATCTAAAATGTTCCATTTAAAAACTAATGACGCGTAAAATCATTCAACAAAGAGAAAATGTAGAATGAAAACGAGTGGAAAATTTGTTGGTTATGAAAACACTGAAAGACGAAATAGGCCAAATGTAAATTTGACAACACTTTATCGTATTGTTCAAACCGGGAGAACTCGAGAATGGGATAACAAAAAATAGTCCATTTGTCAAAATATTTAAAGTTAATTCGATCAGACGATCAAATTACGTAAAGATCAAATTTAAATAGTATATATTTTTGCTGTAAATACCAGAGCTATTATGATGGTTGAGCTTTGCTACCAAATATTAAATCGACAATTCACAGTTTTTCGTAGCCGAAATCATATTTTATGCAAAAAAATATTGGTGCAAATATCGATGACACTATGCTTTGTCTTTCAAAATGCAATATCGTGTTGAATTTAATGGGTAACTTAAACACGTAGTTGAAGAATCGAATAATCATACCGTATCCTCGGACCACCCAAAGGTTCTTTCATTCCAATAGGTTGTGAATTGTGTAATTTCGTCATCTGCTTAAACATATATGTTGATCCGTATCGCTGACTTAAGCCCGGGACCATGTTATTTTTTCTTCTTTAGGTGCCTAGAGACCAAAAACAATAGTCAAAAAACACGATAACTCTCGTAAAAATGGTCCGATCAAGACCAAATTTGGTAGAGACGTGTATTCTTACAAATGCTCGGACGAGTTCGTAAACCAGACATATCGGTCAATGGGAACGGGTAGTTTGGGGGGGTTTTGTACCCCAAAATGGGTTTTTTTGTGTTTTTTATATGTAATTTACAAATTTTTTAGATTTAATCTTTTACCATTAAAATCAGCTTAAAAAACTACACAATTACGTTTCTTAAAGTTTTTCTCTATCTCCAACGGTTACCGAGATATAAAAAAATCTAAACACAGTACGTTGTATTTTGAGGCTCCAATGTTAATCTTATGGAAGATAAGAAAAAATTAATTTTTCACTTATTGACCAATATTTTTGGATAAAAAATTATATTTAGCTTTATGTGGTTGAGGTTCATCCATTTATGCTTAAAAATCATAGATTATGTATTTAACATGGCAGCAAACCTGCATACTCTTTTCCCATGTTAATCATATAGGGAATAGGCAAACTCCTTTATTTATGGACAGATATTGATGAAAGTTGGTATAAATGTTAAAAATAAATGTTTTTGAAGATATAAATACCTATTCTCAGTGTTCCTCACAGCAGCAAACCTGCACACTCTTTCCCATGTTAATCTTATGGAGAATAGGCAAATAATTCTCATGTTCATCGACAGACTTTGACCACTTGACTTGTCGTATATTATTATTATTATATTATTGATTTGGAAATTCGCTGAGTACGCAGGTCTGCTGCGACGGGGGTATTTATCTTCATTAAGCTCAATGTGAAACTTGCCACCAATACAGTATGAGTAAGAAGTATTGATTGTGTAAACATTTTTTAATTGAGTAATAAGTTTATATATCCGTTTTAAGGTCTCCTATACCCTAAAAGTTGTTTTTGAAGTGATGTCTGTCTGGGTCATTGAACTATACCTGCAGTGGAACACCTTTCAATGGAGAAGTAGCTGTAACAATGATTGATCAGATTAGGAAAACGGCTGACCTTTGATGAACATTTTTGTACACATTCATGTTACCAAGTGTCAAAATTATCTGTTTAAAATGAAATTTATTGAAATAAACAACTCACAAACAACCAGCTATCATCAAAAGGTAAAAAAGATTTGTTTGTTATTTTATTGTGAGAACAATTTTTAACTAGTAGAGCCTGTTCTATGTTGTTTAAGTCCAATGGTCTCTCTGTATGTGTATGGATAGTTGCGTAGTTACACTAGTGGTCTAATTGGGATCAAAATATTATGTTGCTTCATGTGCACAATGTCGCTAGGAATTTTGTTTCTTCGATTTATTTTTAAGAAGTAAGTCTTTTGAGTAGAATTCTAAAACAGCTCTAATATTATGGATTAAACTTTTATTGATAATGATTAGGGTCAGAAATAATTAAATGGCACACGACATGTCTATAAAAATTATAAATATATAAAAGCCATTACTATACTCCTCATTTCATACATTTTTGTAAGGCGGAGGCAACACAATCTGGAAGAGGAGCATGCAGAGTTGGAATACCAGATTCGTTGCTTGATGATGCGGCCTGAAAGGAACAAAACTGACTCTGATAAAGCTAGAGAGGAGCAGCTCATTCAGAGGTATGTGGCAGATTAATTAATTTTATGTTTTTTTACTACAAAATATAAAGCTACAAATACATTATCTTTTAATCTAATCATAAAAACCTTTAACTCTAAATAATATTTTTCAACTGAAGTGTATTTTTTTTTGCTTTTTTATTGTAAATTTGCCAGTGGTAAGGTTGCAGTCATCCCATTCAGAAAAGATAAATACAGATTAAATAAGAAATTGTTCAGTATGAAACTCAATTGAGAATTATTATGGTTATAACATTTTCCCCAAAATGGATTCTATGATAGACATTAGTAGTACTTTTGCACTTTTGAGTCTGAAGCCCTATGTTTTTCTTATGAAACTAACCAGCCAATTACAACACAACATTAAGCTGTATTGGTTGACATTAATGCACACATACAACTTAGGTGTTTTCAACTTAGCTGCATGCCATAATGATATAAACAAACTATCAAACCGTGTCAGCTGCTGGTTGATGGGTATAGAGGTTCTGTATGTTTGTGTTTTACAGCGCATTTACTATATTACGGTTATTGGGAGTATTCAGATTTGTTCTTTGATGGTTATTTTATCGTTTTTATAATTAGCGTAATTCAGTGCAATGAGCTCAGTGAATGGATTAATTGCACCATGTGCAGGTCCAGGGGTTTGTTAAGATCAAAGAATTTAGTTAAAGCAATTTAGTTAAAGGGCTTCCTAGACAGAAATCAGTCTAAATTCATACAGTTTTACAATTTATGCAATTATTAGTATGGTTCGTGGTATTTTTGGTAAACTAAGTAACCTTGATCAAATGGACACATAAGGATTACTACATACTACTGAGATTCAACCGACTAATCATCAGTTGTGAATTTTCATGATTGGTCTATGGCCTGTTTATAAATGAGTCCACTCATTAAATTACCCAAAAACTTGATATTTATTTGATATGATATTTGATATACATTGATATTTGCATTAAATCTCTGGTTCAATCCTGGACTGGGTTCAACTGCCTTTGATTATCAGGATTATAATTAATGAATCTGACTAATGGAATAGGTCTATGTCAGAGACAAAACTACATAACATCATTGATATAACTTCACTCATATTCAAGTTGATAGCCTGAAAGCTCGGGTACCTACATCAAAATTTGATTGATTAATAGAAAGCTTTCCATTTAATCGCACTTAAATAGGCTCAATTCCTCCATTTTGTTTTGTCTTAGTGATTGATCTATTCGCCTCAAGAACTCAATCATATTTTATGCAACTCTATGTGAAAGATATTATTTATTTAAATATATGTTTTCTCATATAAAAAGTCTCATAATGTTTAGCAAATTTCCCATAGGGAAGAAGATTTTACCGTAGGTCTCATGGTAAGACTTAAGACCATGTTATTTTTTCGTCTTTAGGTGCCCAGAAACCAAAAACAATAGTCGTTGAAATTGATATATATATATATATTAAATTATTTAACAATTCACAATGTAGGGCTACTTTTAGTAATATAATAAATAATAAAACAATTAGTACCCTTATTTTAAACTTTAATGGCAACATGTTTCGGCATTTATGCCATTTTCAAGCCATATTTAACCTAACCTATATTTAAATTACAAATTTTTATCAAATGAGTTCATAATGTTAAGTTGATAAGATGTGATTTGTATCATTTGTTAACTTATATATATATATATATATATATATATATATATATATATATATATATATAAATACTTATTTTATAAAAGTATTTATAAAAGTCATTTGGCACTTATGAAGAATATATATATATATATATATATATATACACATTACTGTTACATTACTTATTACTAGCCTGTGATCAACTGATTTTGTTAGAAAGGAATGAGGGATTGAAAAGCAAAAGAGAAATTTAATTTACACCAATTAATTGGTTTGTTACAGTGGCTTCAAGCAATATAATGAATACGTTTTCTATCAAAACACGAAACATTTTGGAAATATCTTTCTTTGCTTTTATTTCTCACAGTTATTTTACTCTTTAATTTTTACATATTTTTTGTAATTTGATAGTTTTTCATTTATACATAAATTAAATATTTATGTAAAACCTCTATAACACATATTGTTCACCCCCATCTTCAATCAACAACTATCAAACGATTATAAACAGATGTTTTGATTTGTATTGTTTACATTTTGATTCTCCATAAGTGTAATGTTAATTTTTTAGATTTTAAACTTAATATTACAATAAAACCGGAATTTTCCTGGGCATTAGACCTATCTAGAACTTATTTTCTACTCAGAAATTTGTTATTTTAAAAATTTAAAGAAATCATTAGAGACGTTTTCGAGATCAGTGTGCAAATATATATATATATATACAAATATATATACATATATATATACAAACCTTGCTCATATTATAGTGTTTGATTATGTTATCGATTTGGAAATTCGCTGAGTACGCAGGTCTGCTGCGATTTTACTGGGGTATTTTACAATAATTCAGTTCTCAGAGGTGAATCAGGATTTTTTTAAATAGATTTACTTCTAGTAGCAGAAAAAGAATGGGCCCTGTTGGTGATTTTTAGTCCTCTATTAGCCGAGGCAACTAGACACACAACCAGTGGTGGCCCTCAGGACGCAGAAAATAGTTTAAAAAATTAAAAACTTATGTTTATGTGGACTCTTGCACATCAAATAAAGCTACGGATAAATAAACAAGCAACTACAAATGTACAGATAAATTAGAAAACATCTAAATATATAAAACAAACTCGTGTTAGTTATGCTCATTATAACTCGAGAAAGGCTGGAATGATTTTAATGATCTTTGATTTTTCGGATTCGTCTCTTCTCCGTTCATGCTTTAGGCATATTCAATTTCCATGAATTCAATTAGTTTCCATTTTATAGCGTTTTTAATTTCTAATGTTAACCTTATGGGAAATAAGTTTGTTTACAAACTATCTACAATCAAAACATTTTTCCCATTTTTTAGGGTGTTTAAGGGGGAACTACTCTTAAAATCAAAAATTAAAAAAAATTAAAAAAAACGCCTGGAGATACGGTGATTAAATACATACGTGCCAAATGACATTTAAATCGGACCAATGGGGTAGGCTACGGTTCTGTACACATCCAGACACACAAACAGACAGGTTGATAGATGGACGGACAGACATCACTCACTTTTTGAGATTCAGGGGACCCCAAAACAGATATATCCACTCTTAACTCAAATTCGAAAATTATGACGTAAACAATACTTTCTCCATATAATATGTATCCAATTTTAAAGTTAACATGTATTTACTGTTAGGCGTTACGAAGTTTGCCGGGTCAGCAAGTTTTTAAATATTTTTAAGCCGTTTTAGATCACCCTTAGGAAGTCTTCTGCACAAATCACGGGTTAAATTCTCCCAGATGGACTTTCCCTCTGATAAGCTTTCTTAATTGCAAATTTCTTTTCCCATAAATAATTTTGTCGTGAATTTTTTTACTTAACTCTCTCAACATTTTTCTAAATCCACCTGTTACAACAACTACACACTTAAGTTTTCACTGTGAACTGATATTGTGTGCTACCTGGACCGTCGCTATCAGGTTAGGACGTAAATATTATGCATGTGCATCCAATCATAGACACCAGTGGCGATTCTGGTACCTCAATAGTAGGCTTCATATACTCTAATGCCCCAGAACGTAGCTGAGCAACACATGGTGGAAGGCATGGTTGCGGAGCTCAGTCGACTGGTTTCGATGGAATGTCTGGTTACTAGGACCCATGACTGACAAGGTCCACCAGTGGAAGGCTCGGTGGGCTGTCTGGTTGCCTCGGCTAATAGAGGCCTTAGATGTTGCTGTGTCTAGTAACACCAATGTTTCAGACCAATATGACAAATCATCTGACTTATTTATTATTGCTAAATCTTATGTAAAACCCCGATTTTAGCACAGCATTTATATCACTATACATTTTGGTGACCTTTGGTTGTGGTGTTAGTTAAGCTAAACAAAACATAACACAACAACAACAACAACATAACACAGTATCAACAACCATAACTATTATGGGATTAACTCAAAGAAAATACTAATATTATATACATATTATATTTATTTAAACATCAGTACAAGAGAATTATATTTTTAGGTTATTCCACGAACGCACAGTCAACTAAGAAGAAAAATATCGACTTCAATAATAGATATCGATAGTGATACAAGTATCGATAGCCACACATAGCATAATCGATATATCAATCTGTAACATCCCCCTTCGATTGATAGTTTATTAAAACAAACATAACTAAACTTTATGTCAAAAACATTTACGTAAATAAAATAAACAGAGCAAAAATAAACTTTCAATCGCTTATCCTTTGAGTACAGGTCTTTAATGAAATGCATTTTTATGTCAATATGCTTAGCTCTCTTTGAGTTTTCGTAAGTCTTTATCAATGAAATTGCACTACTGTTATCAACTTTAATCAGGAATTTCTTACTGTATAGTTTCTTATCAAATTCGCATAGAATCCCTTTTAAATTTATTAGTTCTTGTGCTGCTGCCGATACAGCACAATATTCAGCTTCCATAGTGGAAATAGCTACACATTGCTGTTTCTTTGAAAACCAAGCAATGGGATTTGACCCATCAGACGCAAAAAATCCACTGACACTTTTTCGTGACACTGTGTCACCTGCCCAATCAGCATCTGAATAACTAATTAATTTCCCCTCATTTTTGTCAAATCTTAATCCCTTTTCTTTAGTAGCACTGAGATATCTTAAAACTCTTTTGGCAGCTTGCCAAGTTTGAGCAGTAGGTTTGTCTAATACTCTGCTTAAAACAGAAACTGCAAATGATAGATCTGGTCTAGTCATTACTGCTATATACATCAAACTACATACTAACTGTCTATATGGAACATCAATTATCATATTTGATTCATCTAATTTGAATCCAACTTCCATAGGAGTAGTTACACCTCGACATTCTTCCATATTAAATTCTTTCAATAATTTGTCAATTATCTTGTTCTGATTTATTATCAAACTGTCTTTTGTTCTACTAAATTGCATCCCTAAGAACATATTTACCTCACCCATATCTTTAACTTTGAAAATTTTGTACAACATATTTATGAGATTTTCAACTTTTTCAGTTTTACCTGTAATTAAGGCATCATCTACAAACAGCAAAAGATAAACGTCATTACTATAATACAAACAATAATCATGTTGTGACCTAGTAAAACCATTAATCATCATAATTTCATTGAATTTGTCATTCCAACATTTTGGGGATATTTTAAGCCCATACAAAGCACGATTTAACTTAAATACTTTATCAAAACAATTCAGTCCTTTAGGTTTTTTAATGTAGATTTCTTCTTTCAAAGTACTATTTAGAAAAGCTGTCGGTACATCAACTTGCCTTATTTTCCAATCATTTCTTACCGCTTGCGATATCAGGATCCTGAGAGTAGTCATCCTGCACACTGGAGCATAGGAGAATTGGCTGGATTCGTCATCTTGAAGCTGGAAACCTTTTGCTACAAGTCTCGCCTTCTTACTGCCATCTTCTTTAGATCGAAATACCCATTTTGTGTCGACTGCTACTTTTCCTTCAGGTAGTTGAGATGGACTCCAAGTTCCTAGATTCTCGTGTGATTCTAGTTCCTTCTTGATAGCGTCTTTCCATTCGGGAATCTTCATTGCTTCTTCATAAGTTGTAGGTTCTTCTGTTTTTGTTAACATACAAAATGCTGAGTAGAGTTCGTAGTCTTGAAGATAACTTGGTGTTGTGATTTTTCTCTTTGATCTTAATCCAGAGTCTTCTTCTCGTTGTTGTTGGGTGTAATCAATTTCTGTTTCACTCATTTCTTCTTCATCGTTATCTTCTTTTACGTTCATTTCCTCCTTGCTCTTTTCTTCTTTGTCTTGTTGGTCGTCACAATCAGTAATTTCATTAATTTGTGTCAAATCACTCCTTTCCTTAAATTCAAATTTTCTTTCATCGAATTTGACATCTCTTGATCTTATCACTTTACTTTCTATTGGTATCCACAGTCGATACCCACCTCCACAATAACCTATCATACAAGCAGGTTTTGCTTTTGAATCCAATTTGTTCAATTTTGGAACTACTGTGTACCAAGCCCTACATCCAAAAATTCTCAATTTTGATGTATCTTGTCTGCCATTCCAAAGGAGAGATGGCGTTTCCCCTTTTTCCAATGAATTAGACGGACTTCTGTTTAACTCATAGGCGCTACATCTAATAGCTTCACCCCATAGAAATTTCGGAGCACCTGATTCAATTAACTTGGTTCTTACTCGGTTCATTAAAGTTCTATTCATTCTCTCTGATTTTCCATTGCTCTGGGGACTGAAGCTCATGGTATATTCAAGTTTTATTCCTTTCATTTGAGCAAATCTTTTAAATGAATTTGATTTGAACTCACCACCATTGTCCATTCGAATTTTCTTTACTTTAATTTCTTGTTGTCGTTCCATTTCCTTTACATATTCAATCAAATTATTCTCTGCTTCATTCTTTGATTTTAATAATCGAACTATTACAAAATTTGAGAAGTCATCAATTATTACCTGAAAATATCTTTCACCATCTTGAGTCATCGGATTAACCGGTCCACAAATGTCTGTATGAATCAATTCACCAATACATTTGGTGGTTTTCTTCCTTTCGTAGAAAGGCTGTCTGGTCGCCTTCCCTTCAATACACACTTCACATGGTTCTTTTGTTGAAGGCAGTCCTAACTGACGTAAACTTTCGTTGTTTAAGTGACCCAAGCGTCGATGCCACAGATTTTCTACATTAGTGGATTGAACAGTAAGACACTTCGCTTTGTTTTCCTTGATAATATTTCCTGTTAGTACATAGATTCCTTTCACATTGTCACATGATATTTTAAAGGTTGGTCCAAAAATCGTCATACTCCTCTTGTCAAAAGTCACCTTTAAATTTTTTGAAACAAGTTTATTTAATGCTAACAAATTATGTTGCAGACCTGGAACTATGAGTGCTTCAATTACTATTATCCTACTTTGACATGTGATTCTTATTTTTCCTTTTTCGGTTGCTCTCATTTGTTCACCATTTGCAATGTAGATAGTTACTGGCTTATCAAGTTTACTTATTTCAAACATATCACCTTTCAAAATTTCTCTTAACATGTGATCACTGGCTCCAGAGTCGATAATAAACTCTTCATCACCTGACATTTCTTTGTTTTTTGAAGCTATGAATGAAATTTCCGACTCTTGCGCAAAGTTTGATAGGCCTACGGCTTTGCCTCCTCTTCTATTGAAATTTCCATTCTTACCTCTTCCTCCTCAAAAATAATTACCACTATTGCCTCTTCTTCCTCCTCGAAAGGCTGTTTTCTTAGGACACTGTGCAATGTAGTGATTTTTATCACCACAGCCAAAACAACTGTTGCTGTTTCCATTGTTGGATGCTTTGAAGCTTACTTCTTGTTCTGAAGTCTTGATTGACTGTTTTGTTTTTAATTTGATTTCTTCGTCCAACAGTCTAGCTTTTACAAAATCAAATTTTACATCCTGTTGAGTCTCTAAGGCCGTAATAACTGTATCATAGTCCTTACCAAGTGTGAGAAGAAGATGACATACCTTGTCTGATTCTTCAATTTTTGATCCCAAATCCTCCAACTCACGAGTTATAGTTTCAAATTTCAAGAAATGGTCTTCTAGAGAGTCTCTATTACCACATTTCAGATTCATTAATTTTCTCCACAATGCTAGTTTACCAAATGCACTCGAACGTACAAACACTGATTGCAGAGCTTCTAGCATTTGTTTTGAAGTCGTTGCATCTTTGATAATGTCTAGATGTTTGTCACTTACACCTTGTATCAGTATTGCTTTTGCTTTAGCATCTTTGATTAGGAAGTCTTTCTTTTTGTCGTCATCTGGCGGTTCACTTTCCAACACACTAACTAACTGTTCCTTCTCTAGAAGTGAACGAATTCTAAACTTCCAGTTGTTGAAGTTCGTTCCCGTTAATACCGGTACACAAATATTTACTCCCGACATCTTTACTCTCGATTTCGTTATAAACAAATATACAAATAGTAAATATACACAATAACAATTTACTTATTACTTCCGGACTAAACTCGTATACGGTTAACTTATACTGATCGCGACCACGTTGTCACTTTTTCCGAACTCACCATATTCTCACTAAATTCTTTTGAATTTTCATTTTTTTTAACTTTCTGGGCCCATAACCTATTATGGGATTAACTCAAAGAAAATACTAATATTATATACATATTATATTTATTTAAACATCAGTACAAGAGAATTACATTTTTAGGTTATTCCACGAACGCACAGTCAACTAAGAAGAAAAATATCGACTTCAATAATAGATATCGATAGTGATACAAGTATCGATAGCCACACATAGCATAATCGATATATCAATCTGTAACAATAACAATAACATTTTCCAGGGATGTCATCATTATGGTACACTCACTGTTGTCAGAACTTGCTATGTATGATAATATATCAGATTTTTTGTCACCTTTACAATTATGGTATGTGACAATGTACCATTTACCTAATTTTGTCGCTGATACTTTATTTAATTTTCCCATACTTAATTTAAGTTTACTTAAATATTGTTTTTTAACAGGCTGGTGGAGGTTGTGGAACGACGAAATGAAATAATTGACTGTTTGGAGATGGATCGTCTAAGGGAGAAGGAAGAAGATAGAAGTGTAGGAACACAACTAGGAATTTTCTCAGCTGGTAAAACCTAATATTTAGTCTTATATGACCAGTTTTGTTTATAAATATTTTTCTAATGAGATGGGTCTCAATTTTTTCTTGACTCCAAAATTTTAATCACTAGCATTTTATCAGTGTTTTATTTATGTGTGTAAATAGGTACTGAGGCGTAATAAGTACACATAATCAGGTTGTGTGAATGTATTTTACTAACATAACCTCTCGTACCAAAAACAAAACAAAACATTTTCAAATATCAATCTAGACGTTGCCTAGCAACGTGTCAGCTGGTCGCCGCAGTACCTATGGATATTCTTCTCTAAATGAGGAACTCAAATCTCTTTATTTAAAAAAAATATATAATTTAAATATGATTAAGATGGGGGACGATTCCGAAAAATTGACTCCTTAATATCTTGGATTCCAGTGTGGGATTATCGCTTTTTGATATTTTGAGGGGAATTGGGAAAGATTGCATGTTTTTGGAAATTTCCAATAGAAAATCCTGAAATACGAATATTTATTACCCAAAGACCTAAATATTTTATTAAATAAATAAAACTATCCCAACTATAAAAAGTTCTGTGAGTGATGACGCAATACAACACAGTACACATATACATTACATATTACTTACATATATTGTCATGTTAAATGTAAGCTGTGAAAAAAACATCTCACTTATAGTAGTTTACCAATATATCTAGTCATTTCAGAAGATCTCAAACTATCAATCTTGTTTCAGCCTTATAATATTAGTTAATCCGTATTATAATATGTTATACTTAAAATACATATATGTAGTAAAATAATACTAAATTGATAACACAAAAATAAAGTTCATAACACATAAATATATCGTCATTATTAGTTCTGTTACATTTTGAAATGCATTGCCGTATGTGTAAAATTACTTTTTGTAATTTCATTGTTTGTTTCTTGTAATATTTAAGGTTCTGCAGTGCACTGCAAAAATTCGGTATGGTACAATTTGGTTCTGAGCTTGTATGGAAGCTTGGTACGGTACAGCTTAATTTTCGGTACAAATCCGGTAAGGTACTATCGAGATTTAATATTAACTTCCTAACTGAATATTATCCAGATTATCTTGCCTTCTGCTGTTTATGAAAAACTTTTGTTTGTTGAAGGACAAAACTTGTAGTATGTCAAGACTCACTACAAAGACTGGTCTGCTTATGAAGACTTATTTTTAACTATATTCACACGCTTCAATACTTCGAAAAAAAAAATAATGTCATTGACTGGTCTGAATGTTTTGTTACTATTTTATTTACCGATGAACAACAACATGATAATATTTTGAAATACAAAGCATACCATATGTTACTTATTATTCCACATTAACTACATTTTCAGTAATTATAACCTTGAAACAAAGATATGCAATTTGAGAGCAAAAATTTCTGATTTTGCCCTAATATCTCATTTTTTGAAAATATTTTCAATAGCAAAATAATTTACTGCTTCATTTTGAATGTTTAAAATTGTGATTTTATTATTATAATACTAGCTGACCCGGCGAACTTCGTAACGCCTGACAGTAAATACATACTAACTTTAAGATTGGCCATGTTCTGAAGTTGAATAGCATTACGGTTTCATTGTGAAAGGTTATATATTCTGGGTCGCGGCATAGTGAATAACAACATTGAAACGATAAGATATATTAATAACATTCCCATAAAACAAATAAATCTGAGTGGATTAATTCACAATCTTCAAATCCAATCCAAACCAAACCTAACTGTAATACGGCTTTTATAGGAAATATATACAACAGCTGATTATTATAATAAACGTAATAATATAAACACGTGATTTTAATCAGACAGAAAATAAAAATGTAAACACACAATCCCCCAAAACCGTAAACTATTAACGTGGTGAATAAAGCTGTTTATTTTTTACAGTACACATTTACTTCATAGTTTTTCATTAATGAATGATTCAGATGGCATTGGATAGTAAAGCTAATGGTAAGTAAACCAATCAGCTGTAGCTAAGAAATCAAATGTTTTCATTGTAGACTTTTTGTAAACAAACTTACTCTCCATAAGGTTAACATTAGAAATTTAAAACGCCATAAAATGGAAACTTATGGGGTTTTCAAAAATATTTTTTCACTAAAACCTTCCCGGACACATGTAGAGCAACTTCCTAAAATTTCATGGTGATCTGATGAGTAGTTTGGCAACGCATAAAGGACATACATACATACATACATACAGACAGACATACATTCAATTTTATACATAGAGATTTAGATATAACAGACTACTTTTTCAGGATCACATCTACAAATTCACCAAAAAGATATATCAAATTATTTTTATTCCGCTCGAGCTTATCTATCTATAGCAATATTAATTTTACCTCTAAAAATCGATTATTTCATTGAAAACACCTTAATTAATCATTTGAAGTTTAATGTTTTTTTTATAGTTTTAAATACCTCTATAAATTGCAGTCATTGCTCAAATACCTTTATAATAAGAAATCATGCAATCGGTCGCACCTCTACAACCAAAGTAATGTCAAAGTATGTCTATATTTAATGTAACATCAAGAATCCCTATACTAATCGAAGTTCTCTGAAATATGTTATGATTCAAAACATCAATACTGTATTTTACTGCTCTGTGTTCAATATAAAATAGCAATCCTTTATTCTATTTAACTTATTATTATATTTTGACCACTACTGCTGCAACTCATCTCATTATCTAGGCATAAGCCTGGAACAAAATCCGGCTAAACTTTCGATAAGTCATCTGTAGTTTACTTTATTTTTTCCACACCCGATAACCTGTCCACTAAAGACCAGGAGCAGTTTAGTGGTTTCAATAAAGAAACAGTTTGAAATTAAAAACAACTACTATACTTCTTCCATTTTAAAGTACATATTACTAAACATATAAAATTACAATGTCAATCATTACAATATTAATAATATTTGTATTAATTTATATAAGTTATATAAATTAATATAACATTATATAAATTAATTAATTATATAAATAAATAATTATGTGTTATAAACGTTTAAATGTGAAATTATTTTTATCTTCCTGTAGAACATTTTTCTTTGTCTAAGAGTGCCCAATGATATTTGTATTATAATTCTAAAATACCCCCGTCGCAGCAGACCTGCGTACTCAGCGAATTTCCAAATCAATAATATATGACAAGTTTGGTATAAAAATAGTAATAATATATAATAAATATAATGATAATAATAATATATAATAATAATAATAATGTATAATAAATATAATAATAATAATATATAATAATTGGTATAATAAGCATTCTTCTTTAAACTGAATGCTATAACCCGTACAAAGGATGGGCTTACTGTTAGTCTTCCTTATTTCTCAACAAATTCTTGAAACTTGGATTGGGATTGTCATGAAACTTGGTACGCAGCCTGAGGTCACATTACACAACATGTGTTTTAAAAATCCTCTCAGGTCGGATGGGCCACTTTACTGCCCACAGCTGTTGCCTGTTTCCATGACCAGAACGGAATTTAGTGGCCATGCCCACAAATTATTTGTCACAGTAATCGGATGGTTATTAAAATATATATATTATACAAATAGTTTGACGGGCCACCAAATTGGCCCAACATACCGCGTAGAGAAAGCGCTGTACTGGTCACTAAAGTGGCCCATCCGACCTCACACACCAAACAAAAAGAAATTGCTCCGAGCTGCCTGTGAAAGTAGCAGTGGTCACAATTGTGGCCCACCCGACCAGAGAAGACAAAGCTTCTCAGCCAATATAGAGCTGGTACAGAAATCATGAGGGCCATTTAAGTGGCACATCCAACCGTAAAGGGTTAAGTCTCTACTGTGATGATTTCTTGGAAAAAATGCATACATTTATAAAATCAATACAAAGCGTCTCAACCATCTTCCGACAACTTGAGACAACCTCCCTCAGCCCGTCGCTCAGAAACCTTGTCACTTTCGATCTGTTATAAAAGTCAAAGTTTTTCCCACATTTAGTTCATTACATATTTTTGCCGCAGATTCTCCTTTATTCTCCTTTTTCATTACGCTCTATCGCATTAAGCTTTTGTTTGATTGTCACCACATTATGTTTTCATTTTTTTCTCACTCATTTTTTACACTATTGTTCAGTAAACTGATTGTAAAATGACACTGCAGCACTAAACACATAACTCTCATAACTCTCATCATTTATTTATCATTTATTTATATAATTTATTATATCCTTTATTTTACAATTAATTGGACTTTTCCTATCCCACTGGTACTGCATGGTGTTTTCGGCCGACTGTTCACAATAATGTCGGTTGAAAAAAAGTCAACTATGTATAAAACTATAATCAAAGAAACGCAACTGTAATGCACTCCCATTTTACGGGTACAGTATAGAAAAAACTGGAGGCGTTTATTTAGCTTTTTCTTCCAAAATCAGCAAAATAGTTTATGTGAAAATTTGCTTATCCGAAATGTCCCTGGTCCCATCAAAACCGAATAAACAAGGTTTTTGTGTAGTAATCTCCGCAAACTGCGAAAGTGGAAGGTAGTGCATACTTTACATGTTCGTAAGCCATGCAAAATACATTTTGATACTTCTTCCAGGAAGCAGCCAGGTATTCTGTGTACCAGGAAAACTGAGGGCGGCTATGAGAGGTTCTACTGTATTGTGAAACATTTTTTAAATTTCATGTATGAAAATTTATGTGAAAATTAAAATGCTGAGGTTTTTTAAATACTTGTCTATACAGCGTTCAAGTATGGCAGTGTTTAAGTGTTCAGATATCAGACATTTTGTTGTTAAAAACTTGTTCTTATTTGTGCTGTTTTTGTAATTATTTATTCTTAATATATTATTCAAACAAAATTTCCTATAAAGTTTTTTGTATTGTTTTATTTTTTTAACTAGCAGTTGGAAGTGAGGTGGACCTAAGGACGCCAAAAACCGAGAAGAAAGAAAAGAAAAGCAAAAAAGAAAAGAGATGGAGCAAAAAAGAAAAAGTCATAGAAAATGAACCTGACGGTATTGGAGAAAAGAAGAAGAACAAGAAAAAATGGTTTACACTGCATCACCTGACCAGGAGTTAAAACTTGTTACCAATAATGTGCGATCACACTTCATCTCTTATTGTATTATATATATTTTCGTAATGTTTAAAATTGTATATTCATTTATACCTTAGTACTATTTTAGATGTTGACATACTTAGTAAGTTGGTTCATCAGTGGTAATATTTATTTATAAAATTTTAATTTGTAGGGAACCTTGCAGAGAAAACAATATATTGAAAATATAAGGATTAGATCACAATCTAAGTGACAAGGGTTGGTTTTTTCCTTGTTATGAGTCTCTTACTCATGAGTGTTATTAATTTTTTTCATGAGCCTTTCTTCACGAAAAATATGGGCTATAAGTAACATTATCAAAGTTACCTGTCAGCTGATATACGTGAAGCTTGTTGCTTAACCCCTAATTTGCGGGGTTTGGATCAATTTAAACATGACTCTTTTACTCATAAAGCCAATGCTAAAAGTAATTTTTTTATCTATTATCCTTATGAATTTAAAGTAGAATACTGTACTTTCATTACTTGTCTTCGTCTTTTCTTTGATTATTATGGATGATGAAATTTAAAAAATGTTAAAACATCAATACCATCAAAAACATCAAGTTTTTTCAAGACTTTAGACAATTTTGTATCTCATTTAAGAGATTACAAGATTGTAACGTCATGTCATCTTTAAAACTCCTAAAGAGTTCAGAGTAAAAAGTGTGAATCCCCCCTCGAGGATTGGATTATTTTATAATTTTTTATAAAAAATATTGTCGTAATTTTAATTTGCTAAGTAAAATTTTGTAAAGGTTGTAATTTGTAAAGGTTGCTACCTTTACTCTGTTGAAATTAATACCCCTGTGCAGCAGACCTGCATACTCAGCAAATTTCCAAATCAATAATATAACAATAATAATAGTATATGACAAGTTTGGTCAAAAACTATCGATAAACATTTAAACTATTTGCCTATTCTCCATAAGATTAACATGGGAAAGAGTGCAGGTTTGCTGCTGTGAGGAACACTGAGAGTAGGCATTTATACCATCAAAAATTGTTATTTTTATTTATCATTTATACCAACTTTCATCAACATCTGTCCATAAATAATGTAGTTTACCTAATATCTATATTATTAACATGGGAAAAGAGTATGCTGGTTAGCTGCCATGATAAACACATAAACTTTGACTTCGAGCATAAATGTATGGATCTCAACCACATTAAGCTAAATATAAAGTTTCATCCAAAAATATTGGATAATAAGTGAAACATTAATTTTTCCTCATCCTCCATAAGATTAACATTGGAGCCTCAAAATACAACGTACTGTGTTTAGATTTTTTTAAATCTCAATAACCGTTGGAGATAGAGAAAAACTTTTAGGAACTAAATTGTGTAGTTTTTAAGCTGATTCTAATGAAGAAAGATAAAATCCAAACATTTTTTAAATTACATATGAAAACAAAAAACCCAATTTTTGAGTACAAACCCCCCCCCCAAACTACCCATTCCCATTGACCAATATATCTGGTTTACGAACTGGTCTGAGCAAATGTAGGAATACAGGTCTGTACCAAATTTGGTCTCGATCGGACCATTTTTACGAGAGTTATCGTGTTCACAGACAAACACACACACACACACACACACACACACACACACACACATATATATATATATATATATATATATATATATATATATATTTTAACGACTATTGTTTTTGGCCTCTGGGCACCTAAAGTCGAAAAAAACATGGTCTTGGGTTTAAGTCTTGCCAAGAGAGGGAAGGGTAATAGTTTCTTCCCTATGGGAAATTCACTAAAATTGATTCCTTATCATTTGTATTACCATCTTTCAAATACCATCAAACAATTTGATAAGCCAAGAACTTTTATAGGTTGTTCTGACATGTTTAACCGTTAATGGGAGTATTTCGTTCTGACGATTTTTGACAGTTGGCTGCACCGCCCGCAACTAACTTGTTCCTGTGCTGATTGAAAGGTTCAAAGACATATTCTATTGCCACAATATAGAAATATGTATTGTGATAAATATTTTCATTATAACAGTTTACTAAAAACCATTTCACTCACGATAAAAGTATTTTTGCAGTTATAAATCACTATGTTTAGATGTTAATACAATAAAAAGATTTCTTTTTCCGTTGATTTAGGTTTGATTGCTAAATGGCTATTTAAAAATTATTCAGATCAAGTGATCAAGAAATACTAAGATTTATATTTAAACAAAGAGTTTATATTAAATAGAGTTTATATTAAATAAAGAGATTTTTCATTTTGAAATATTTAACTTTAGCTGCAATTTAGGTTGAGGAATAATGTTGTATAACGTAATTATTACAGTTGGGCCTAGGTACATTTTGAAGTTTAAAATAGCTAAGAAGACTATTAAACTTATATTTTGATTTTACAGTATTTATACTATTTATGAAAAATTCTTTATTTATGATTTTTATCCCTCGAAACAAAATGTACCTTAATTTGTTGTACTTCATTGTACTTCATTTTGCTCTGTTATTAGTTCTGTTTTTGTGTTCAGTTGTGTTCTAGTTCAGTTAACTTTTGTAAATGTTGAAGTGTCTACCATTTCTGGTTGGTTTTATCGTATTACACAATACTCACAACTATGTGATTACTTATAACTATATGAGTATCTGTAAAAAAAATCGTAATGGTCAGGACTGAGCTCTCCCCCTGACACTATGGCTGGATCCGCCACTGTGTAAGTGTAGTCAATATAATTTTTTTGGTTTCACAAAGAGGACCTAAACCCCTTACCCCTGTAATCCACATTTTCCTATCAACCTATTGCAATTTTATAGACACTAAGTTAAATTTCTTGTAAACTTGATGAGTGTCTCCTAACCACCATATTGTGTAACATTGTTATTTTTCAAAAGAGCAACCTATAATGCAGCTTCATGTGGAGAGAATCTTTGATTTCCACAGATACATATTATTTGTATAGGTATTATATTATAAAATACCAACAAAAATTTAGATCATATTATCAGTTGGACCATCAACAACTTGGTATTACTATTGTATACTGATATTTGAGAAGGTTAAAATCAGTAATGTAATAAAACACAGTCTTCCTTTGCTACTGAAAAATGTTTGTATTTACTTCCCTGTGGGAAATAGGTTCATGGATATGTCTAAAGGGAATGTTTTCAGTTCATCTAAACAGCTGTTCTTATGTCTCAAATTTTGGTCGTTCAAATTGCTCAACCTTCCCCCTCAAACTAAGACATATCCATGTTAAAAAAGGAGAAACTTCAATCACAGAATTCCAACAACAAAATGCCTTAATTTTCTAGATTTGCCTGTAATGCCCCCACATATTTTAAAATTAAAAGTCAACAGTCCTATAATTCTTCTTAGAAACATAAATCCACCTCAGTTATGCAAGATTGATAGTGTAGGAACACACAATCAGCTGTTTTTATAAATTACAATTATCTGCTTTTGTGTTTGTTTACTGTTGTTGTTCTAGTAAATAAATGTTTTGTTTTAATTTACTTCAAATGTTATATTGATGAGGAAATGCCAAGGAAAACTAATCAGTCTCAGTTTAAAGATGTAAATAATGATAATGATATGTCTTGCATACAAGACAGAATGAGCAGGTTTTCATTCAAGGAGTATAATAGTGAAAATGTGTGGAAGGATTACATAGCTCGTTTTGAATTGACCTGCAGAGTAAAGGAACTTGGTGGTGATGAATCGGAAGAACAAGCGGCTCGGCGAGATCTTCTTTTGGCAAGTATTGGAGAGGAACACCTCAGGGCACTGACGGACAGTGGTGTAGTGGAGCCGGAGCGGCGCTCCGGCACAGCTCGTGCGGCCGAAGCTCAGATTTTTATACTTTTGTACTATGCCTATTTATAGAGCGTGGTAGGTAAGCGAGTCGCTCGAATCATTTCATTATCAACACGCAATATCGAGGCAATTTTAGGCGTTTTACATTATCCCTAACCTAACAACATCGTAACACCAGAATCAGACACTAGGGCTTACTTGAAGACCATATATATTTTTATAGTACTGTATCTAGTTTTTTAATTAAAAAATATATTTATTTTTACAACAAACTTGAGGCTGATTAAGAACTGTTGAGATTATTTGTATTTTCAGACTCAAACCATTTAAATCCTATTCATTTTAATCTCCGTCTAACATATTTATTTCAACACACCCTCTTCCTACAAAACAGCCTTTAATTTCGATGAAGTTGCGGTGTTTTTTACAAAATAAAATTTGAGGATTTTCCTCCGTATTTTGTGGTGCGTAAACTCATCTACAAAATATGTTCTTCTTCCTTGACCTGCACTCGCCAGTTTGGGTTAAAAAAGAAGGCGAACCCTTACTAAAAAGGGGCCCTTTTGCCTTCGACTGCAATACAGTAGAAGCTCGACTAACCGTCACCCTTTTAACCGTCAGTCTCTATTAACCGCCACCCCACTAGCGCAAAAAGAATTAATGCGTCAGCGCTGAGCCGGATTGTCTCTTGAGGCTCTATGATGAGTTGAGACGACTGTACTGTACACCTGTACTGTGCGTGAATCATTGGCGACAAGGGTAGTGACCCAGCTGGTTAATCCCTTACACTGTCTTCTGCATTCCACTGCTACTGTTTCATTTCAGTTCAGTGTGGTGCTTGGCTTACTACAGTGAACTGAAGTTATTGCTGATTTCGAGTGCAATGCCTACTAGCGTTTTACGTGCTTTATTGTTTATTGTTGACAGTGCTGTTTATACGTAGTCCATGCTCTTCTATTATGGCTGAGAAACGGAAAAGTGTAGTTTTGGGAATCGACAATAAACAATTAATTATTAAACGTCGGTGCTTCTTCTCGGGAAAATTAGAAACATGACCGCCTTAAAAGCTCAACGGGAAAAGAAACAAAAGAAAATGAAGGATTATTTTAAAACTAAATACCGGTAACGGAAGTTTTGAGAGTAAAAGTACGTACATGTACAGTTGATATTTAATTGTTTTCTTAATAAAGTATTTTTCACTTGAACTGGCGTAGTTTTGTTTTTTCTCATCTGAAATAAATTTACATTAAGTACTGCGCAGCAATCATGAAAATTATTTAAGATTTACAATAGCGCCGTTATAACATGCAAGGCAGTGAATTGCGATGTTGCCATGCCAAACACTGTCTAGGTGCTAAGTTGTATCGGCGCTATTATTATTTCTGTTATCCGTCTATTCGGTTATCCGTCATGGTCCCGGTCCCGAGGGTGACGGTTAATCGAGGTTTTACTGTACTTTGCATGAATACAACAGATACCCCAGGAGCAACACTAGTCGCTTTAGCAAAATTAAACTTCGGTTTATGTAATTCTTCTTTAAATAGATAAACATTGTACACAATTCCACGCAATGACGCAGGAACTTGCAGACTTTGACTACCCATTACCCCACCCCAAGAGTAATGGCCTTCCTGGGAAGGACCGCTCCGGCACAGCTTTTTTTAGCACTACGCCACTGCTGACGGACCAGATGTATCCAAAGGCCTGGGAGGAGTGCACCTACAAAGAAGTCAAAGAGGCAGCCGACCAGTTATTCAAGCACAGGAGAACCCTTTTTGCATCAAGGTTTGAGTTTGAAAGAGCTATCAGAAAAGAAGGTGAGACGTTTATTTAGTTTTATAACAGATTGAAATCCCTAGCTAGAAGTTGTGAGTATGGAAATAGCTTAGACGAACGAGTAAGAGACAGGTTTGCAGTGGGGGGCAACTGTCCGGAATTTGAAGTGGAAATCAGACAAAGATGGCCCGATGGAGTGGATAACCGAGGTGATAAAATTAAGTCATCAGTAGTTCTAGGGTTAGCTCAATCCATGGAACGCGCAAGAGAAGAGATTTCCAAGGAATCATGTAAGAACGGGATTTGTAAAGTAAGTAGGCCTAACAATAAGGAAAATAAGAACCCATACATCCAAAAACCTAGTAGTTTCAATAGGTGTGGATTTGTACATGATCAGAATGAAGGCCGATGTCCTGCTCTTTCTGCTGTTTGCAAGAAATGTTCAAAGAAAGGCCACTTTACAAGAATGTGCAAAAGTAGAAATAATTTTGTAAGAAGTAGTGATAGAAATTCAAGGAGGGTAGATGATCCTTCTAATCAAACTGACGAGGCGAGGATGAGTATAGTTCTGATAGAGATTTAAGTGAAAACCAAATTAGGTCTGTTAAGAGTAAAGTTCCCCGTGCCACAATAGATGTAGACATGAACGGGTATAATGTTAGAATGGAATTTGATTCCGGGGCTAGGGTAAGTGCTATCAGTTTATCTCTATGGAATCAGATAAAATTAGAGGGCGAAACTCTAAAAAAGACGTCTGATGTCATCACTGGCTACGGAACGAAGCTGGAGGTCATGGGTAAGACTTTTGTGGATGTTACTTTATGCAATCGTACTAAACGTCTGCCGGTGATTGTATTGCTGGAAGATGATGTTCCATTATTTGGTTTGCCATGGAGTGTAGCTTTCAATCTCAGTTTGCCTAAGGAAGTTAATGTAAGACGCGTGGACAAAGAAAAAATGAAGTAAATACGTAAGAGTGATGAAACATATGATAAAAAAATGCTAAAAGAAGTTGAAGGATTAACAAAGGAGTTTTCTAAGCTTTTTCGTGATGAGCTAGGAACGATATCTGATTCTAATGAACTTATCCACCTGAAAAGCGGAGCGAAGCCTGTGGCTTTTGGGGCACGTAGGGTTCCATTTCCCTTAAGGGAGGCTGTAGAGCGAGAGTTACAGCGATTGGTGCAGGAAGGGGTTTTGGAAACAGTGGATCCTTCTGAAACACCGATAGAATGGAGTACGCCAACAGTTAATGTAGACAAATGTGGAGGTAGAGTCAGGATCTGTGGTGATTCCCGCACAACTTTGAATCCAAACATCGTACCAGAAAAACATCTCTTACCGACCTTTGATGACTTAACATCAAAACTGACAGGTGGAAAGATATTTTCAGTCATAGATCTGCGAAATGCTTAGTTGCAAATGAAGGTACACCCCGACTCCCAGAAATATCTTACAATAGCAACACATGTAGGTCACTTTCGTTATACAAGGTTACCATTTGGACTTTCCTCGAGTCCGGCAAAGTTTCAGAGGTATATGGAAGGTTTACTAAAGGGTCTCAATGTCGGAATTTTGTTAGATGACATAATCATATCTAGCAGAGATAAGACCACACAATATAACCACACTCCGAGAAGTGTTGAAGTGACTTGAATCAAGTGGAATAAGAGCAAAATGTAAGATCTACAGACGTCCGTGAAGTATCTAGGACACACAATAGATGCAAATGGTATTCATCCCTCAGAAGACAAAAGTGGAAACAATAAGACACACACCAAGGCCAAAGAATGTGAAAGAGTTACAAGCTTTCCTTGGGGCACTAAACTTTTATGAGAGGTACATACCTAACTTAAATGCGATTGCTGAAAACTTGCATAGGCTAACTGGTACGAAGACTAAATGGAAATGGACTGAAACTAAACAATCTACATTCGACAAATTGAAGAATATCCTATCGTTAGAAAAGACTTTGGTTCCATATGATATACACAAGAAAGTCATTGTTGTATGTGATGCCTGTGAACAAGGGATTGGTGCAGCACTATTGCATTTGCTGCCGGAGAAAGACCAGTTATGTGCGCTTCAAGGACTCGGACAGACGCAGAAAAAAGGTATGCCACAGTTGACAAGGAAGCAGTGGCGTTGGTTTTTGCTGTAAAGAAGTTCAGGCAATACCTCAGTGGAAGACAATTTAAAGTGAGGACAGACCACAAGCCACTTGAAAGAATCTTTGGGACTAACCGAGACCTTACTAAAGTAGTAAACAACCGCTTAGTTCATTGGGCTTTGTATTTAATGGAATACGATTTTGACATTCAGTACATTAAAGGGCAAGACAATTGTTTGTTTGTCTCGTTTTTCACTCAAGACACTAGACATGTTGGATCCTGAGGAAAAAGAAATTCGAGCGTTGGTTCAAGAGAAGATCGATGTGGTTTATCCAAATCATGAGCTTGTGCTTGAGTGTAAGAAAGATTCGGATATGAAGAAACTTGTCGATTATCTGGAACATGGTTGGCCCAAAGATCCGGGGTGCTTGCCGTTGTCCCTTAAACCATATTGGAACAAGAAGGATGAACTAACACTGGAAAACGGCATGGTCATGAGGTTGGGAAGAATTGTAGTACCGCAAGTGTTGAGGGAAAATGTATTGAAAGAACTTCACAAAGGGCATCCTGGAATAGAAGCTATGCGATCCTTATCAAGGTATTATGTTTGGTGGCCTAATCTAAATAAAGATGTTGAGTTGTATGTTCGAAGATGCCACCCTTGCCAGAATAACAGAACATTTGATGCAGAAGTTCCCCTCTACCCTTGGAATGTTCCCAGTGGCCCCTGGGAGCGCATTCATTTGGACTTTGCAGGGCCATTCGACAACCGGTTCTGGCTAGTAGGAATCTATGCATACTCGAAATGGGTCGAGATAGAAATAATGGACCGCATGACAACAACTACTCTCATCAATAGGTTGAGGACATGGTTTTCTCGGTATGGTGTTCGTAAGAAAATCGTATCTGATAACGGCACTCAGTTTATGTCCCGTGAGTTCAAGCTATTCTGTAAGAATAATAACATCGGTCATGTCACTTCGTCACCATATCATCCGAAAACCAATGGTTTAGTAGAAAGGATAATTAGAACCTTCAAGAGTAGATACAATGCTTGCAAATAAGAAGGTCTCAGCTCTTCACTTGCACTGTTACAAGTATTGCTGGCATATCGGAACACTCCACAAAAGACCACAGGACAGCCACCCTCTGTGCTATTCTATGGAAGAAGGATACCAACAGCTCTGGATAGATGGAGGTCTGATAGTAGAGAGAGAATTGAAAACCAAGTGTGGCGACAAAAATACTATCACGACTTGAAAGCAAAACTTAAAGAGTTTACTCCTAAACAAGAAGTGTGGGTCCAAAATGAGACGAAGAAAGGTTGGAGACCAGGAACAGTAAAAGAAAGGACGGGAGAGTTATCATACACAGTTTTAGTTGGGGGAGAAATCAAGAGGAAACATTCTGATCAGTTAAGAGCAAGAGAAGGTACGACTGTTCCACCTCAATGGAAAATACAACCGGAGCCTGAAGACAACCTTGAAGATGATAATGGACCACCAAATTTCGAAAACTCAGCCTAAATTGAATGGGGAGAAATGTAGGAATACACAATCAGCTGTTTTTATAAATTACAATTATCTGCTTTTATGTTTGTTTACTGTTATTGTTCTAGTAAATAAATGTTTTGTTTTAATGTACTTCAAATGTTATAATTAATTATTCTATAGATAGTGAAGAAAATTATGAAAAATTTGATTGAAGCAACAATTTTAAATGGAAAAATCAAGGGTAACAATGATCTTTTACTAAGAATACCCATGATATAAAATGATTTGCCTTTTGAATTTAAACAGGCAGTTTCCCGTTCGACTCGAATTTGCAATGACCATAAACAAGTCGCAAGGATAATCTCTACAAGTTTGTGAACTAGAGAGAAACCATGTTTCGCACATAGAAAATTATATGTTGCATGTTCCCGTGTGAGAAAACCACCGACTTATTTGTGTACGCCCCACATGGACAAACAAAAAACATTGTGTACAAAAAAACCTTAGAATAATAAAATGCATGTCAGTATAATAAATTATCACTTTGGAAAAAAGTGTTTTATTTAAAATATTTGTAATTAAAGTTACAATCTATATATATATATATATATATATATTATTTTTTAACGTATTATACACTGGCATGCATGCATATATGCAAGTTTGTGTGTTTACCAGATTATAAGATGGTACCTAGGGTAAGGTATGATATGTCTGAAATTTTTATAAGTTTAATGTATTAAATCCACATGATTACACTCATGACTAGGTATAAAAAACCTGGAATTTAAAAAAGTAATAAGACTTTCCTAAATCGCCACTGTTGGATTTTCATTCTGCAATCATTTTTATCTCTCAAATTTGTACAACACCTATAAAGTAATACCCAACTAGCAATGACCAGCACTGACATCTATGGCACTAAGACTTCCACAACTCTAGGACTTCTACAGCACAAACAATGGATATAGGGTTCATAATCGAAGCAAATAAACTTGTGTAAGAGACAATAAAGATTCTTAACTATTGAAAACAATAAATTAAATATAAACCTCAACATCTTTAATAAAAATTAAATCTTTTGATAAAAACCACCCAGAATAATGCTTAAGTTGGATCGGAATGTCTGGTTGTTATATAATTTTAAATTTTACACTAAATATAAAACGACTGATCGTCCAGTGAAGAAGTTGTAGAAAGTCCTTGCACAAGTTGTCCAAACAACCTTTACAAGGATTATCATGATGGACAAATATTTTTATAGGTACATAATTTGAACTATATTTTTTTCATGTAACAACTAAAAAAAAGGTTAAAGTAGGTCCAGAGTTTGGTACATTCTCTTCCTTAAGGAAAATAAAGTAACAAAACAACATGAGTAAGCTATTTTACTTATACCATCATGGCAATAATATAAAAAGTATGATTGCTCACTTATCCAATAACATAATACGAGCAAGGTTTGTATATATATATATATATATATATATATATATATATATATAGTTTCATAGTATATATATATATATATATATATAGTATATATATAAAGATATATATATATATATATATAGTAGTAGTAGTAGTATAGTAGTAGTATAGTAGTAGTATATATATATATAGGTAGTATATAGGTAGTTTCATATATATATATATATATATATATATATATATATATATATATATATATATATATATACAAACATACAACATGTCAGCCTTAGTCATCAGTAAAAAGACTACAAGATCGTGCCATAATCATTTTACACTCAATTCTCATTCATACTTTGGCTTACTTTTTGGCTTACTTTTGGTTTACTTTACATTTATTTTATCAGTTCGGGGAGAAAAAGAAATAAAGTTAATTTTTACACATAAAATGCTGGATCGAAATTAGTGAATTATTAGTTCGAAATAGTGGAATGGTAGATTTTTTATTTTCTCCCGATGCCTGCCTCTATTACGTTAATGCTTATCCTCTCCCAATATTTGACATATGTTACTTTGTCATGTTAAAATATATACTTAGACACGTGTTTTGTCATTTTGTAAACAATAAAGAATTATAATTATCAATAACTTAAATGTATCTGTATAGAGCCTACACCTCTCTGCCTTTTTTACCCGTGCGAAGAACGGGTACTTTGGCTGGTAATATTATAAAGAAGAGGTGGTTCTGTATGTTTGTGGGTTTGTGTGTTTGTGGGTTTGTTGTGGCAAGTGAACGCAAAAAATACTGAACCAAACAGTTTGAAATTTTATACAAAGACAGATCTTAAACTCATGCAACACATAGGCATACTCATTTCCTTAAAATCCTCTCGGGCTACGCCCTGTGAACGTCCTAAGTTTCAATGTTTACATTTTTAGAAAATGAAAACATAAAATAACTTGAATGTCAACAGCTGTGAACACTAAAATTTGACAGTTCGAGAAGCAGAAGACATGGTTGCTGTAAATACCTTGGGATTCAATGTTTACAGTTTTTAATGTCAACATCCGTTTACTTTACATTTTGACAGTTCGGGAAGAAAAAGAAATAAAGTTAATTTTTACACATAAACTGCTGGATCGAAATTAGTGAATTATTAGTTCGAAATAGTGGAATGGTAGATTTTTAATTTTCTCCCGATGCCTACCTCTATTACGTTAATGCTTATCCTCTCCCATATTTGACATATGTTACTTTGTCATGTTAAGATATATACTTAGACACGTGTTTTGTCATTTTGTAAACAATAAAAAATTAATTAGGTATCAATAACTTAAATGTATCTGTAGAGCCTACACCTCTCTGCCTTTTTTACCCGTGCGAAGAACGGGTACTTTGGCTAGTTCCCCATAAGGTTTACATTAGAAATTTAAAACGCTATAAAATGGAAACTAATTGAATTTATGGAAACTGAGTATGCCTAAAGCATGACCGGAGCAGTGACGAATCCAAAAAATCAAAGATCATTATAAAATCGGTCCAGTCGTTCTCGAGTTATAATGCGTGTAACTAACACGACTTTGTTTTTTATATTTACATGTTAAATAATTGTTCACAGTTCGTGGAACACACTGACTAAAGACGTGGTACAACCATAACTTAATATGTAATGCCGGGAGTTTTTGCTCAAAAACCAATCCTGCTCATTCCCTATAAGTAGTGATGTTTGTTTGATTTTAATTTAAGACGCAAGCCATTGTGAATAATATACTTATTACACAAGTACAGTAGATACAGTTTTAATATCAATTCAGATGTTCACGTGTATATTAATAGAAACAAAAATAGTTTAAGAGTTCAACAGTATCAGTACAAAAAGTTTCTAGAAAAACTTGTATCATATGTTGATTAAGCTTTACAATTTAATACCTGCAATATTTAAGTCATTGTCCTGTAGTAATTTCAAACTTAAGATAAAAAATTTATTAATAAGGAATGTTTTTATAATATAGACGATCGTTTTAGTATTAATTGGAAATCCAATGAGTAATCATGAGTCGATCACATTGTCAGTTAAATACTGGTAGCTTATTTTACCTGACATGTTGTATTCACTTGTTTATATTTCTAGACCTATCGTTTGCGTTAGGTCTATGCGATAATCGTTAATGCATTTATAATAATGTTATAATAAGACGAATAAAAGTTTTGATTTCAGATAAATGACATTTTTGGTAAAAATTTTAAGAAAATAATGCTTACAACCCCCTTTTATTTTATTCTACAGCCAAAACCACACCATTTAGGCATTTTACTAAATTAAACACGATACCTAGGGAATAATAGAATTCGACGACATTTTAGAAGTTAACTAAATTCAAAAATGAACATTCCTCAGTTATTTATGTAAATAAAAAATTACGTCTCTGTTCACCATCTATCATATTATGGCTGGCGGGAAGTTTTGTTCGTGATCCATATACCTCTCTTTCTTTCTATTTACCTTGGTCTAGTTATATTCCAACTTTTTTTTAACTCAACCATAGAGGAAATTCATGAGAAGTTAATTCCTAGAGACAGCTTCAAACCATCGATGAACGGAATCCGTTCCTCTCTGATATTATGTACATTCCTATTTTTTGATAATGTCATTAAAAAATAATTATTGAACATTAGAACTGTGTGAGAATACTTAATGCGTATTATTATTGGTCATTGAGTAATTTTTGGCAAGAAACGATAAACAAACTTTAATCCTAAAGAAAGAGAAGAGAAGACTGAGAAAAGAACTAATTGCAAAGACTCATGGTCTTGCAATGGATAATGCTATTGACCCTGATTGCAAATAAAATGATTACCGTTTGTGTAGAAAAGCTCCTCGACAGAATAAAGATGTGTAAATCAATATCTTACCGCATACCAATCTCAATTCCTGACATAAGATAAAACAATTGAATAAATGATAGGGGAATAGGTTATGAAGTGAGAAATGTCAATAAAGAAGTAGCACCTTGCTAGTGCTACGAACCCTCAAAAACAGCGTGACGCCATTTTCTAACCTTTTAGGCGGGGAACTGAGTTGTTAATACAAGACAATAACGATTGTAAACTTTAATTTCTATCTAGGTTTTATAGTTAACAGTGATGTGAAAATATCAGGTATGTTTCTTACTCATAATTTAAACGTATCGGTTTACTTCACCAATGTCAACCAAACATTTCACCCAACTAAGTTCCGTCTCTATTTAGGTTTTTGTCTTATCCATCATTGGTTCCCGTTTCAGTTTCAGTATAGTGATGAAGGATTTCTTTGAATAAATGCGCAATAGTATTTATTCTGGACATTTATGTATGTGAGTAGACCAAAGTTTTTGTAGAGGTATGTTTAGGGTAGTGTTAAGACAGTGTGCACTTAATTTAATTTACCATAGGTTTGTTAATTTGGTAATGACAACATTGCCTACCAGCATTTCTAAAATTAAAGATAGGCTAGGCCATGACACATTTCAAGCCATAACCATAAAGGCTATCTGTATATAATTTTGGATGAACTAGTTTGGAATAATAGGCTTGTGAGGGCCAAATCCGCATAGGCCTATCAATAATTAAAACCAAAAAATGTAAACTTATGCAACACCCCATAACATATAGGAACAGCCTTATAGCCTTAGCCTTTAAGTTTTAAGTTGAACACAGGCCTTTAACTATTTAATGAATTAATTATCTTCAATAGCCTATCTCAACCAATTAACCCAAGCGAGCAATGTTCAATGGGTAGGTTTACAAAGATAATATAATTATGAAAAAAGTAAGGGGTTATTTACATTGTTTTTAGGTTACCAGAACACAAATTACCCTAATTTTTACTCAGTGTAGTAAAGTCACTAAAAAGTAAACTATCACTACATGTGGTATTTCTCGTACCAGGGCATAGGGCACATTCCTGGCTCCCAAGCTAACCTAACAAGCAATAGATTAATGTTTTGTTGCATGGCATAGTACTGTGCCATCAGAATGGGCGTGTAAATTTTCATGGTAGAGTATTGTGCCATCAGCAGTAAACTTAAAAATAGAAGTTTGCTGATTTCACAGATCTTATGCGACAAGTTTAGTCTATATAATAGGGTGGGCCAACTATACTAAATTTTTAAGTATCAAAATAGGGCTCAAAAGTTGCGTAGTCTCTTGGTGATTAAGGAAAAAAGAATTTTGAAAATCTGAATCTTCAGTTTGCGCAATGTGCTTAAATTAATTTTTTTTTCTATTTTTGATAAATATTTTTATTTTCTTATTGTGAAGTTTTTTTATCACACTACCACATAAGTTACAATAGGCCTACTCTGCATTTATAGGTCCATAATAAAAAACAGAAATTTTGCTAGTTTATAACAATGTAGAAAGTTTGCAAAAATAATATTATTATTTTAAAAAATGTACAAAAACGATTTCCCTTCAAGAAGTAAAATATCATAGTTTTGTAGCTCTTCGTCCAGTTTATGTTTTGATCGAATTACCCAGAGATATTAATACAATGTGGTAGGCTATTAATGTAAATTTAAATCAGGCCTATTACTCCTATAAATCTATTATTATAATATTACTTATTTATAAATCACTCCTATTAACATGTTTTATTTCAGAATATGACATGTGAGGTATAAAATGTAGGCCCATTCAAAATTTTGAATAGTTTTGTTATAGGCCTAGTTATAACAAATTATTTGTTGTAGATTAAACATTTTATTCATCACAAAATAATTTTATTAAAATAAGCAGTAATAAGGTCACCAGTTGTTTTTGATCCAAACAATTAATGTTGTGGTCTACAATATGTAAAGTGTTTAAATGTATATCATGTTCACAGAGTTTTATTTTAGATTTTGGTGTATGGAGGTGGTACTAAGCCAAGTAGACAGGTTTTTTTTCTGTAGGAAATTCTATGAGTACCATGAAAAGAGATACATAAGGATGGTAAAAGTAGTTCATACCCTTTTAGATTGGAATTTGGGAATTTCATACAATTTCAAATAATTACAATATTTTTTTCGCGAACTTTATATGTTGTTTTAAACCACAAAAATTAATCTTTTAAAGACTAATTACTTATGAACGCTATAAATATATGGCAGTACAATAAATGACTCCATCGTAAAACAGTAAAGACTATTGATCCAATAGAAAAAATATTACTTTTTTTAAACTTTATGCTCTGTGCAAACTGAAGATTTTAATTAACATTTTTAACACTTAAAACGAAACATTGGTCAGATTGATCGATTAGTAATTTTATTATGTAATAGTGGCTAAACTGCTTGACTTTTATGGCTGTCACTCCTAGTAACTTCCTCCGATCCCTTCTCCGTAATATTTGGTAATTTTCAATTAGTTGGCACAATGTTGTCATACGTTTTAGACGCATTGTGTGAATATGGTCGGTCAGATTTACTGCGTGTTTCGCTTACCGGCTGGCAATCGTCGATTAAATATACCTTGTGTTTCGGTAACTGGTTGTGTGAAATGTTTTGTCTGATAATGAAGGTCGTAAGTAAAATTTCCAGTTTATCAGAAAATGAGGACGATGCTGACCTACTCTGTATTGAAAAAATATAATGAATGCAGTTGCTGAAAGATGTCGATCTTCCTGAGTATTTTTTTGGATGTTTAGGGAAGAAAGAAATTGGACCTTCAAACGCATGGAAAAGCAAACCGCGTGCAACAAACAAAAGAATACCTGCTAGAAATATAATAACAACCAGATTACCCGCTATGAGACCACCAGCTCTAGCCTTGGGCATCAATCCTATATGGATTTTTTCCCAAGGCCAGAGCTTGACGCGTGAAGTTTGGAGTTTCATTTTTTTCTGTCACATGATTTTTGCATAATAAATATGATTTGTCATAAAATGTTGTAAAACATCATTTGTTACTCATGTGAGTGCCAAGTGATACATAAAAACAATATAAACACAAAACACCAATAAAAAACATTAACGGTCAAATTGACCTTATGTTTCTCATAGCGTTTAAAAAATTGTGTTGCGTTATAAGTGTTAAAATTATTAATTTTTTGTACCACCACAAAAATATGCAGCTTTTGAGCCCTATTAGAACTTTATACTCAAAAACGTAGTATTTTCAGCCCACCCTAGTATGTAACAATTCCAGCGTTCATTTTAATACAGAAACTTTTCAATCGTGTATTATGCCGTAGCAGCATGCAAACACAAATTATTTGATTACACAACACACCCTATTTTCTTATTACTTATTGAAGATATCCACCACAGTCTTTAAAGACAGGGGTGTTGTTATGGTTAAGGTTCGGTTGGGTTAAAGTGGTATGGTTGGTCTGCTCCTGATTTGTGGTGCTTAGAGCCCTATTTGTTTTGATAAATTGCACATGGTATTTACTTAATTACTACACACATGTTTAAAAAGATAAAGTTTTCTTATTTACCCATTGAAAATTTAAGTTCAGTGAACAATAATTCTTATTATAGAGGTTTGCCATTAAAACTACGTTTTATAGAGGTTATCCTAAAGCTATGAAAAATCTCTGTAAGACTGTGCTTTGAAATACCGCTGCTAAAAAATCTGGATAAAAAAACCTCCTTACTTCAAATATCTTCATAAAATAATTTTTTCCGATCCCATTAAATTCTTCTTATCGAGGTTTGAATGTATAACTATTTCAAAGAAATATTTTAAGGTTTATAATTTATTGGTATTGAATTCGGAATTTGTTGAGGTGACAGGTCTGTTGAGGTGGGGGTTTACCTCAATAAACATGTCGCATAATTCCTTGAACAATGTTTGGCAATCTTGGATCTCTCCTTACTTTAGTTATTGTTTCTATGAGTTTAGTGGTCATCATAACCTTATCCATTACAGAGGAATGAGGTTGACTAAGCGTTGGTGTTAGGCCCACTTGTAAATGTGAGGATGGGTAAATGTTATATAAAGTAAAGTTAAAATAATTAACTGAGTATCCTTGACAAACATTATTTTATTTTAACAACATGTTTCAACCTTTAAAGGCCATTTTCAAGTTCAAGATTATAATTAATTAATAGAACCCCTGTCGCAGCAGACCTGCGTACTAAGCAAGTTTTCAAATCAATAATGTAATAATAATATTATATGTCAAGTTTTATTAACCTTTTAAGGAGTAACGATGTTTTAAAACGTTATTATTTGAGAGCTGTTAAGGAGTAAGGGTGAAAACTCAAAACACACCTCAAAGAAAAAAAAAATTTTTTTATTATCACTAAATTACATTGTAAAATGGAGTAAATATAGTTAAAATTGTGTTTTAGGTTCAAAATTTCCTAAAATAAACATTTTAGAACTTTTTTTCAATCAATTTTTCAATATTTAAGCTTTACATCAAAGTAACTAAAGAAAGCTCCGAGTTATGTCTAGCAAACGAATAACTCTCAGCTACTGAGATACAGACGTCAATAATAAGGTCTGAGAACGCTTTCACTTTTATTACCCGCTGAACCTTCAGTGCTATAATTAAAATGTCTAATAAAACTTCATGCCGCGCCACCACTTTTTCCGCCGAAACTTCCCGCTGCGACCACCCCGCCTAAGAAACCCTCCGCAAATTACCCATAACTTACCGAATACACCATTACACATGTTCCGCGTATCTACGTGTCTTTAATTATAGAGTTATAGCTTAAGAATTAATCTGTCTCAGGTTACATATATATATATATGTATCAGAACAAATTTTGTCAAATGACGTTTTAAAACATCAATACTATTTTGACGGAAAATACGGTACTCTTTAAAGGGTAATATCTGTCGATAAATATATGAGTTAGTTATTTGCCCATTTGTCATAAGATCAACATGTGAAAGAGTATGTAGGTTTGCCGCTGTGAGGAACACTGAAAGTGGGCATTTATGGCATAAAAAAATTTTATTTTGACAATTTGTACAAATTTCCATCAACATCTGTCCATAAATAAAGGAGTTTTCCTATTTTCCATACAATTCGATTAACATGGAAAAAGTGTATGCAGGTTAGCTGCCATGATAAAAACATAAATTATGATTTAAGCATAAATGGATGGATCTTAACAGCATCAAGCTAAATATCATTGAAGAAGACACAAAGACTCTTGCCTTTTCACATTAAACTACTTCTGATCAAATCACTTGTCTTTCCTCACTTCAATTACTGCAACTCAGTAATTAATGACATGACTGTGGCTTTGGAAACAAAATTGCAAAGAACTCAAAATTTTGAAAATTCATAATAGCGTTGGTTATTAATTATTAAATTACCAATTAGTTGGACTTTTCCAACGCGTCTTATGTTTAAAATCTACACAACGCTTCGAGAGTTGGATAAACTACTCCCGTTTTCAAGTGCCTAACGATGTTTACATTTATACAAACAAAAGGTTATTTCTACATATAAACAAGAAACCGGTCAAAAAACACAACAAAAAATATAACTATAGAATTAAATAGTAAACAAAACACTCTACTTAGCCTATTTTGTACATTCGGAAAATTGTAAACCAACAACACTAACACTCCGCCTCCGAGCTAGCAGACGTAAAAACAAGTAGTGCCGCACCACACGAAGGTCAGACCACTACTGTAGTGGTCTGACCTACACCAGACAAGACCACTACTGTAGTGTTCTGACCTACACCAGACAATTATAATATTATGTGGTTAATCATAATTATATATGTGGTTATTATAATGTTATGTGATACACTGTGGTAGCTGTCACTACCACTACTGTAGTGCACATGTAAATCTGCACATGGAGAATGATGGATGCAATGCATCCATCATTCTCTTTGATTTATCTGTATGTCTGTAGGTAAAAATTTTATTAAAAAAAATTAATATTATACCTATAAATATATAATATGATACTGTATAATTTTAATTTGATATATATTAGTATATTTTGTTTTAGATATTGACAAGGAGAAGTAATCAACATGTGATTGTCGTATCTCACGTGGCATGAGTTAGAAGTGGAAGGTTTGTAACAATTTTCCTTACTAAGCATTATTGATTCTCGTGTTGTAGATTAATACTCGCTTCGTTCGCCCAGGCCCCCGTTCTAGTTGTCGGCAGAATCGCTTGTCGTAATCTCTATTTTTTTTAGGAATAGGTAGAGTGTAGGACAAATGGTTTAGGAAGGATTTTATTTCTGTAATACAGAACTGCCCCAAACCCCCATTCATAGCTTCATTTACCAATATCAGAGGTGCCATAAAAATATATATTCGCAAAAAAATATGTGCTTTGTTATTTACTTCATTGATGTCACGCAAATTATCGATTGAAATGACTTTCTTATATTGTATAGGCGTTTGTATGGGACACGTGTTTTTAGTGTTTTCTTTAGATTTATACCTGTTGTAAGCTATTTATAAGGGTGTTAGTGATATTTTAATTTTTGTTCTTTAACATAGAGTATTTTTGACATAGATTCGTAACAGCTCTTGGGTTTTGTTGGCAAATTCTAAGATGAAAATCCTTTTACCCTAACCTTTTACCAACATGGAAGAAAATACAAACTTTTTTCGTGTGTTAACTAATATTGGTGGTGGTGGTGTATGTGCTTTTGAAATTTCAAAACATAATATATAAAAAAAATGTAGCACAGTAGAAAAATGAGCAAGAAAAAGTCAATTTTCAGAAAAGAAACACAGTTTATGGGTTAAGGAAGCTAAATATGAAAATATGTCAAGAGACAGAAAAAGTTTTTAAAAGTTAACGGAGCAAAGTGCCCTCCGTTTCCCAATAGGGCCTTTCCTTAAAGTTATATAGCCGAAAAATGAAATTTTTTTTGAAAACGTTTATGATATTTTTTGGTTTAGTAAAAATTAAGATTTTGGAATTCCGATGATTCGGTTACTTATAGTAACATCTGAGGAACGTCCCTAAAAAATTTCAAGTCTCTAGCTTATCAGGAAATTGTATTTTGGAGCGAAAAAGTGAAACGTTGCATTTCACGAAATCGACCCAATGCATTTTATATGGGAAAATTTTAACATTTTTTTTCTTGGTTCGTAATGAAAAATTGTCAGATTTAGGAATTTTCCTGTCGGTTGTGGACCTAAGGGAAGGTCCGTGCCAAATTTCAAGTCTCCAGCATTTCTAGAAGTGGGTTAGAATTAGTATCCCTAGTCAGTTACACATGGCATCGTATATATATTAGATAGACAGAAAATAAAAACTGAAATAGCACGGTTACTATTTTAACTATCGAGACAAAACTTTGTATACAGCTTAAATTAGTTGTGATATACTAATTTATGAAAAAATCCAAGTCCATACAATTCTCATGACGACAAACCAACATAGTCAATCTCCATGTTAATCTTATGGAGAATAATTAAATTGATAGAATTTCCTTATTTTTACACATTTTCGAAAAACTTTTGATTTAACCAACTGTTTTTTACTATGATGGGTGGTATAGGTAAGCGGTACACCAAATATTACCCCTCTATGACCAGTATTAACGTAACACGAGAGCTTAATGTGGGTGAAAAAGTTGATTTTCAAAAAATCAAACGCTAAGGGTGAAGGAGACGATATACGAGAAAAAGTCAAGAGACCAAAGTTGTAGAGCTTGCAAAATCCGTGGCAAAAATCCGTAAGCCCTCTGTTTTCCGATAGGACCTTTCCTTAAAGTTATATAGCCGAAAAACGAAAACGTTTTTTGAAAAAGTTTAAGATTTTTTTGGGGTAGTAAAAATTAAAAATTACAAAATCCATTTACACGATTATTCAAAGTACCTCTTAGGAGTGTTCACAAAAAATTTCAAGTCTCTAGCTCATTAGGAAGTCGTATTTTTAAGCGAAAAAGTGAAACCTTACATTTCACGAAATAAACCCAATGCATTTTATATGGGAAAATTTTAACATTTTTTTTCTCGGTTCGTAATGAAAAATTGTAAGATTTGTCAATTTTCCTGACGGTTGTGGGCCAAAAGAAAGGTCCGTACCAAATTTCAAGTCTCCAGCACGTCTAGAAGTGGGTTAGAATTTGTATCCCTAGTGAGTCAGTTACACCTGGCATCGTATATATATTAGACTCGCTTCGCTCGCTGGGGGCTCCGCCCCCAGGCCCCCTTATAGGTGTCGGCAGAATCGCTAATAGTGATTTTTATTAGTGTTAGTAGTATTAGTATTATTAGTAGTAACGTGGGCGTGATAAAAGATAAGTATAACATAGATGAACTGTGGGTAACTGCAGCACGATAAGAATAATTTTTTGTATACATTTTAAATTATATTCCTGTTGTTAGTGTCGTAGAGATCATTATATTATAAAATTGGTGGGCGGTGAGTAATAAATATATTTTCAAATATTGAAGAGTAATAATATGGACTAAGTATATATGTATATTGGTGAAAGTAGTATTTTTATAATTTAAGGTATCAGAGAATTGATCAGGGGGAAATATAAAAACGAATTACGGTGGGAGTTGGTAGATAGTGTATTTGATATGATAAATTGAGTTGAATAATTATTTGTTGTAGAACATTTCAAATTTTGGTGTTGATATATAGTTTTATTCGTTTCCCTGTTGGTTAGCTCATGCTTTGAGTTGCATCGGACGTATGCAATCAATTAAATGTCCCATATTTGATAAGTTTTCATTTCTCCATTAAAGTTGTTGTAAAATTGTTACGTTTTCTTCTTAAGGGTGATTAAAGCGAGGTTGTAACGAAATATTAGCGCTCTATGTACTATTTATTATAATGTAATATGGTAATAATTTAAAAAAATAAAAAAACCTTTTCTAGGAATTAAGGGAATGAGTTACGATAGAAAGTCATATTAACAAAGATATAAATCCTCAATAATCCGTATGGTACGTCACTCTCAGTCTTTGAGAACATCTCGTTCAAGAAATATATAAAAGAACTAAAAATATTTATTTTTTTATTTTTTTAAGCCATAAAAGTTAAAAACTAAGTTATCTGCACTATATTCTACATAAACAGATTAATACAACAGGTCATCTGAAAGACACATACGAAAACCTTGGTTATAACTTGACCAGAACCGGAATTTTCTTACTACTTACGGAAAATAACTAACAATTTCAAAATGATATATAAGTTGCAACATTATTGCGTATTCTCACTTATGGTTATAAAATGAAGGTGCATGTATAATATTAGCCCTCGATTTACTTTAATAACGCAACAAGAAAAAAATTGCATAAAAAAGGAATTTTCATAAAATGTAACGTTATTTAGGGGTGAAAGAGTCAAAATACGAGAAAAAGTCATATTCTACTTAGAGAAACTATTTGACACCCACATAAAGAGATTAAAATCAACAGGTCGTCTGAAAGCCACATACAAAAACCTTGTCTATAAATTGATCATGAACCTGCATTTATATACTACTATCGGAACTTGGGAAAATTAACTAAATTTCCGATATATGAAAATTTTTCATTTTTCAATTAAATATTATGTAATATTATTTTGATTTCCTTTTAAGGGTGATAAAAGGAAGGTGTGTATCAAATATAAAAGCTCTATGTATTATAATAACAAAACAGGGGAGCTTAATGTGGGTAAAAATGTAGATTTTCAAAAAATCTAACGCTATCTAAGGGTGAAGGAGACGAGATACGAGAAAAAGTCAAGAGACCAAAGTTGTAGATCTTGCAAAATCCGTGGCACAAGAAACCCTCCGTTTTTCGATAGGACCTTTCGTTAAAAAGATATAGCCGAAAAACGAAGAATTTTTTTTGAAATTTTGAAGATTTTTTTTAGGGTAGTAAAAATTAAAAATTCGGGATTCCGACGATTTGTTTACTTAAAGTAACCTCTAAGGAACGTCCATTAAAAATTTCAAGTCTCTAGCTCATCAGGAAGTCGTATTTTGGAGCGAAAAGTAAAACCTTGCATTTCACGAAATAAACCCTATGCATTTTATATGGGAAAATTTTAACATTTTTTTCTCGGTTCGTAATTAAAAATTGTAAGATTTGGCAATTTTCCTGTCGGTTGTGGACCTAAAGGAAGGTCCGTGCCAAATTTCAAGTCTCCAGTATTTCTAGAAGTGGGTTAGAATTTGCTATAACTTGCTATTTCGGCTTAAGCGGATCAGTTAAAAAAAATTTATTAACGGTTAAATGGTGAGATGTAACCACAGTAATTGCTAACTAATGAAGATAACATACATATAAACGCACACCCCAAATAAGTTTTATTTTTTAATTGGAAGTGTTTTCCTAATCTACAACTAGTAAAAAGTACTGCTTTGTTTCTCCAGACTATTATAATGTTATAATAAAATTTAATTTTTAATTATAATTAAATTTTTAACACAATTAACAACTGTGATATTTTGCTGCTATTCGCTTAATGCTATTTGTATGTAGTTTGCAGCACTAATACTGCAGGTGATGTTCCCGCTCATTGTCTATATACTTTTAAAATTTTAGATTATCTGGATTTTCGGCTATCCGTACTCCGCCTCATTCATCCAGAAAAACCAGACTTTACAGTAAATTGTACAAAGTTTAGATACAAAGTAATTCCATGAAAATATTGAAAATCATTAAATTCAATTGAAAAAAATACTTTACAAAGGACACTCATACTTGCATTGGTACTTAGACCTGATGTAGGTCTTTAGGGGTTGATGGTCTGATAATTTTAAAAAGTAATTTGCATTTCATCAACATATAATATTGTGTTCATTTTATTGTATTTTTGTGTGATATTTTATGAGATATTTATGTCCCAGGTTTTAATAATTATAAATCGTTAAAATGTCCATTAGATTAGCATATTTCTTGTTTAAAATGTACCAATTCAAAGTTTGAATCCAAAGGGTTTCATTAATAAAAATTCATTATTATAAATGACATTCAAACAGTAAATTTTAAAAATCAGCTGATTTAAAGAAAGAAGTTACAGTAAAAAATTACAAGTTCAAAATGGAAGTCAAAGTAAGATGTATTGAAAATATGTTTGAAGTAATAACGGAGTTAAAATTTTCATTAAAAAGTTCATTAGTGTTTGTGAATATAATGTTTATGAGTATGTACGTCTGTGAGTATGTGAGTAATGGCTGGAAAGATAAATTTGAAATGTACATCCTTTTGGACAAATATATTTTCTTTGTTCTAAAAATGCTAACCCAAATCTGAAATTTATTTCAATATTTCACTTTTATGTCAAATAGCCTACCTTTGTTTGTAAAATTTAAACAATTATTCTATATAGATCATTGTTCGAAATGTTAAAAACTACAGTTAAATGTTATAAGTGTACAGTAAAACATACACTATAAGTCCGGTTTATCCAGATCATCTGGATTGGATTTTGAAAAAATATTATATACATACCAGATAGATGTGAATTTAATCTCAAGCTTCTTCAAAATTTCAGACGCAACCCCAGTACCTTGCTGGACGCGGCAAGTGTTACTAATGATAAATGCACACTCTGTATATAGGGAGTGTTTCCAAGCGTAGCGCTATAAGCACTTAGCGCATGTGGGAGCGGTCACCGATTGATATTTCAGTACTGAACTGTCAAAGCCAAAATAAGCGTAGCTGTTTGATTTTGAGTTTCCAGCTCTTAGCGCATACGTGAGCGGTCAGTATTTGACATTGTAATACTGAACTGTCAAAGAGTAGTCGCCTGAGGCCAAACTAATCTAATTAAATTTTAATTAATCAAAATATACAAATGTTGTCTAGATAAAATATACATACCAATGAGATTTCACATCTATAGATTGTTATTGAGCAAGTTAATATTGTTGGTCTATTGTTTTATCTCCAATCTTTAATACAATTTAATACTCTCAGCCTGACAAATATTGTGTAATATCATGTTGTTTAAAGCGATTTAAATTTTAAAAATAAATTTTATTTTCAGCTAGTATGGGTGATGAAGATAACTCAGAATCACACAGAAAGCTGTTACAGCGACGACCAAAAATAATAATTCGTAAGTGTAAAAAACCCTTAAAAGATACTGTAGCAAAACCTCCTGATGAGTCTAAGAAGATTAATGGTGAACTTCAAATAAAAAATATAGATAAAGTTCATATTGATAATGATATTGAAATTCTGGAGCCAAAAGAACAAGATTCAAAATCAGAGAATCAAATTGGAAAAAGAAAAGCTGCAGATGACCCAGAAGATGATTGTATTGTTACAGAAAGTAACTTAACCACCACAGGAAAGCATGAGGATGAAAATGATGAAAAGGAGGAGTCACTCTCAATAGAATTTAAAGGTTTCAAGAAAAGGATCATTGCACAAACAGAGAAATTCAAAGATGATCTTAGTGAACAGAGTAAACATAGCTCTCCTAATCAAGCCTTAGTTGAAGACAACAAAGCAGTAGCCAAGTCAAAATCTGGAAAACCTAATAAGAGTAAAAAGAAAAATGGATCTACTGGTAATAAAAGCAATGCAGGTGATAGTGAAGAAAGTCAAGCTGATTCTCAGACAGAGTACGCCCAATATTTAGGTTTACAACCCACAATGCAATTTAAATGTTATCGTTGTGGAGAAAAAGGCTTTCCCTCAATGTTGGCATTGAATATGCATCAGAGGGGATGTGGAATATCTCAAAAAACAAATTTCCTAGCAAACCTACAACAAGACACTTCAAATATGAGCTCATCCGACCCGAATATGTTAACAAATTTTAGGATAACAAGGAAAGTTTACCTATGTTCAGCATGTGGTACATATTATGAAAATTGGAATCTATTTTTACACATGCGGGATGTACATAAAAAACATATTTGTTTGTATTGCCTTACAATGTTCACAGTAGCCAATAAGCTAGCTGATCATCTACAGGTTACTCATAATGTTCAAGAAAACAGCTGTAAAAGCAGTGAAGAATTTCAGAATATTTATAAGGGTTCTTGTTACTTGATATGTTGCTCATGTGAAAATATGTTTAATGAGAGAGATGATTACCATAATCATGAATGTGTTAAAAAAGACCTAACAGCAAAATGTCCCATTTGTGGTGTGAAGTGTGGTCATTATTATACTTGTCCAAATAGCAATCTTCCTCGCACATCTCCTGCCAATGTTAATGTCAGTTCATCATCTTCTATCAACAAAAGTCAAGCATCCAATCTTCGTAAATCAGTCAGTAAAATTGCTGATGGGCATTGGACAAACAAGAAAATTCAAGGAGGATTATCATCTGATAATGACGATGATTATGATATAAGTCATGCAGCTAGTTTTTGTCACGTAGATATTGCAGATGAATTGGCTGAAAAGAATAAAAATATGACAGAAGAGAATGTTATAGATATTACCGAAGATGAGACATCGAATGAAATGAGTAAACCATCTATGACACCTACAAAAAGTAGCCTTATCAGTGATAATGATGGAAACAGAGTAGAGAGTTCCATTCGAACAGAAGCTTATGAAGCTAATGGTACCCCTAACTTTGAACCCCAAGTAGATGATATAGAAAAAGCTGAAGAAAGCAAGGGAACTCAAGACACTTTAGATGAAAAACAAGTAATTGAAAATAAAACCATAGAGGAAGAGTCAGAAGTCTCGATGACTTGTGAAAGTATTGAGAATGAACACACCCTAAGCAAAGATTGTGATACGACACCAATGGATGGCAATGAAAAGCCAATGAATACAAAAATAGATTCTCCAAGGTCAACTGAGCAATTAGATGTAACATCTGAAGAAATTTTAAAAACAGAGGACAAACTAGAAGTTAATGGTAGTAGCAAGTTAGACATCACACAATCACAATCCTCTCAGTTAGAAAAAACCGATTCAGCTTCATCCGACTCGGAAAGAGATGGACACACGATACACTTAAGCGTCAGTCAGGATGATTCTGAATCCTCTTCAGATGCAAGCTCTGATGAAGACGATGATAACAAAATTGAGAAGAGTGCAGTTCAAGAGAAGAACACATCAGCTTGTGAGAGTGATGGTAGTGAAAAATCTGGTCTTACAGTGGATGAAAAGCATAAAACTCACAGCAATGAAAACACTCAAGATACAGAAAATAAAACTCAAGATATTGCATCAGGGGAAGAGATTTTATTAGAAATTAAAAGTATAACATCAAATGATGCTTCTAAAGATTTCTTGTTAGAGGATCCCTCAACAGAAAATCCTGTAGAAAAAAACTCTCCAGAAAATGAATCAGGGAATATTCAAAGTGATGAAATTTTTCCATCACAACAAGAATTGAATGATGGTATACTTTTGGCTGGTGAAGATGTACCTGCTATGGCTTTAACTCTTGAAGACAAACTAGATATTCTAACCCCGCAAGCAGTTGTAAAGGAATGTGTTCGCACATCTTGTCTTAACTGTGTATATTGTAGTCATGCTGTTAAAATTGCTGTCAACGGCAAACAGTTAGCACTTCATTTGTTAGCTGAACATACATATAAACCTATAAAAAACAATGAAACAAGTCAAGATGTTATTAGAAAGTTGAAAACTTCTCTAGTAGATTTGGAAAATATTTTTTTCAATACAGAATCATATGATAGTTCTGACAAATCTTTAAACACTTCTTATGATCATACTTATGAGTGTTTTCAGTGTCGTTTCATGACAACAGTTCATAAGGAGTTGTATATTCATAAAAGAAAAATGCATCAGAAAACTGTTTTGTTGTGTGTCATGTGCAAGGCCAACTTTTACAGCTACAGTGAACTACTCTGTCACATGTGTCCTGGAATTTATGTTTCAGAAGATGTTAATTTCAGGTGCTGTTTTTGCAATACAGATATGATCCCCTCAGCATTTCGACTAATGGTTCATTTGAGAAAAAGTCACCACACTTGTGATATTTGTTTGGAAGTTGCAGATGATCAACAGAAATTGTCAACACATATGTGGAAACATAAACTAAATCACTTATGCTATCGATGTGGAATAGCATACCGGAACAAGCCAGATATAACGAAACATCTGTTTTGGAAACACGGTACTGAAAGTGTACTGTGCAAAAAATGCCTTCAGAAAAAGTGGCCCCATGTATATCACTTTTGCATTCCACCTACAGTTTTTATATGTGAAGAATGCAATGCTAGTTTCACTAAAGCAGTTGCTTTGAAAGTTCATAAAAGATACCATGGAGGAGAGTTACCATATGGGTGCAGCATATGTGAAGTTAAATTTGTTTCCAAAAAATTACTTGCTAAACATGAAGATACTCATAAACAGCCTCTCCCTAATGAAAAAATTTCAAGTGAGGATAATACGAAAGATAAACTTAATAAATCATCAGATGACATTAATGTTGAGTCTGTAAATGAACTAGTGAAAGAAAATAATATTGATGGCGTTACATCAGTAGATTTGCCAGATGAAAAAAGAGAAAAGCCTGAAGATCAGTTCTTAAGATCAAAGAAAAAGAAGAAAAAAGATAAAGACAGAAAAGAAAAGACCGTGGTCGATGTTTACAATCTCCCTCCTTTGAATCTATCCTCTGAGAGTGATTCATCTGATGAAGAGTCAAAAACCGCCTCCCCTGAGTCTCTCAAAGAAACCAAGACTGCTTCAGAACCTGAAATTTGTAAAGAAACTTCGGATAAAGAGATTGAAATGCAAAATACCAGTTCAAATGAAAATATCGACGTTCCTGAAGAAAATCAGACTCCTGCCCCCATAGTAGATGGCGTATGGGACAATTTCCACTCTTATAAAGCTGAACTTGAAAAACGGGAATCAAAAGATTTGTCATTACCTAATATTTTACCATCTACATCTACATCTGATGTTAAGATAGAAATATCTAAAATCCCAGAACCAGATTCTGATTGGTTCTTACTTGACCATAGCTACTGCTTGATTCCTGGTAAATCAAAGCCATCTGAAAATGATGATGAACCTATATTGTCTGAGCCAGCACCTACAGAAGAGAAATGTAATGAAAACTCTGAACAAACACCAGCACCAAGAGGCCATAGTTCAAGCATTGATCATGCTTATGCAACTACAACTAATACCACCAGTGGAGACAGTATTAGCTCAAACACAGCAGAACCAGAAAAATTTGCACATGAAGCGAACCCATCTACTCCACCATCACAAGCAGTTCCTGTTCCAGAGCCTCATACAAGTCCTAAAAAGAAACTTAAAACTCCTAAGAAGAAGAAACATATTGCAAACAGTTCATCTTCCAGTGATTCTAGCAGTGATTCCGATAGTAGTTCATGCACTTGTGGACCAGATTGTAGTTGTTCAAACTCAAGTTCTTCATCAAGTTCGTCCAGTTCAGATTCAGAGAGTTCAACTTCAGAGGGTAGACAAAAATCAGCTGGAAGAAGAGAAAAGAAAAAGGAAAAATTGAAACATAATAAACACGAAAAAGAAGAAGGGGAACAAGTTTTTGAAGCGACTCCCACTCCTCCAATTGAAGAAGAACCTATCGTAGATGCCCCTGAAGAACCTATAGAGCTTCCAGTCAGAGAATCAGATTTAGATACAGACGAATCATCAACTGATGAAGACTTCTATGACAAGTGCCCTCAGAGCCATGCAAAGCAACAAATAGAGAACCGAAATAAACTAATGTTGCTTGCCAGTGTTGCTCCTGTGAATAATGGTTCTGTATCCCCTCCACCACCGCCACCTCCTCCTCTAGAGGTTAAACCTCCTCCACCCACCTCCACTAAAAGAAAAACAAAAACCAAAAGAAGGAGAAAATCACAACAAAGTAAAAATAAGTCAAGTAAAGCTAATCAGCAATCTCATCAGACTCACCCCAATACAGTCAATTTACCAATTACTACTTCAACTCCATCTCATTTCTTGGGTAACCAAATTAATATTTCTACAAAAGTCACCTCTCCCTTAAGAACTCCAGTAACAACTCTTCAATCAGATGCTACAGCTGGGAGTGGGTCAGAGAATGAAATTACACGTCTTTCAAAGAGAAAACGTGTTCGCAACAAATTTTATGGATATTCTAGCGATGAAGAAGAGGAAAAACCTAGTTTAAAGTGGAGAAAAACAGAGACTAATTCTGCGCCATCTCAGATACAAAGCCAAGGACTGAGTTATCAGCAGTCCTTAACTCTTCAGCGAGCTCAACTTTCAATGTCTCAAGGAAAGAAAAATAAACCCAGCGAATCCAGTGGGACTGAAGAAGAACAAGTAATAAAAAGAGATATCACCAGCAACAGTAGCAGCAGTAGTAGTGAAAGTGAAAATGAAATAGACTCTAAGGATAATATGGGATTGAAAGAGCAAACTGAAAAAAGTGATAATTTGTATTGTTACTGCCAGTGTCCTTATGACGAAGTGTCGGAGATGATCGCTTGTGATGGTCAAGATTGTACAATAGAATGGTTTCATTTTGAATGTGTCGGTATAATGGTTCCACCTAAGGGTAAATGGTATTGTCCGGATTGTAGGAAGAGAAGAGACTTGATGTAAATACATTTGTAATTTAAGAATTTCAGTACTGAAATCAAGGTAGGCATTTTTATTTATTTTAATTATTGTTAAAAACTGCTGTTAATTGAGTCGTAGATTTTTTTACCTGTAACATAAAATACTGTATTTGTTGTAAAGTATTAATAATTACAAGTTGACATTTATTAATTAGTATTTTTATTTATTATTTTTAAGCTAAATTTTCTCCTTGGTCAAAAGAAAAGTTATTTTACACTTAAAAGCTTCAGTTTGTGAGACCTCATCTGAAGATTAAAAACGTTTTAGCATGATTTAATTGCCACTAGTATCTTCTTGTCACCTTTTACTATTCACAGTGGAAATAATACCTTGTAATAACTAACTTTCACATTTTGGTCTTTGTCGTTTGAAAGTTAAAATATGAATGACAAGAGTGTTTCTGTTTAAGATATTTTAAAAATATATTGACATAACATAATCGTCTTATTACTGTTTTATTTGAGACGGTAGTTGTCAAGATTGTAATTTTGAGTGGATTGTGAATGAATTAAGACTGTGATGGTATTTGCCACTTACTATAACATGATTGAAATATGAGTAGTAAAGGAAATTGTATGAAATAATAGTTCTTTTCATGCAAACTATTTTTTATAAGTAGCGATATAAATTAAATTAAAATTTCTTTATTCATAGAGAAGGAGTTAAGGTCATAAAACCAGGACTGTAATGGTTCGACAGTGGATTTCAGATGTATCAAATGTTAAACTATACAGAGTATAAAAAATTTAATTTTTTTTTAATATAAATTTTAGTCTTCCACCCGATCACCCACAATCAACCTGACATTGAAATAAGTTTGTTATACTTGGTTTACACTTTCTTTTGTGTTGGTGCTCTTTAAAAAACAAATTTTAACATCCGATATAACATATACATTTCTTTGTTTGACATCAACAAAAATACAAACTGTGTTGCACAGTTTAAACAATTAGTTATTCCTGTTATTACTGTATTACTGAACAGCATGATTGAACCTCCATAGACTGACTACTCAATCTGTCTAAGCCATTGGTAATGAAACATTGCCAACTCAAGGGGCACTGTAAGGTAGGGGTGTGGTGCAAAGGAGACAATAAAAATAATTTGGATTTTGGGGATGTTCACGATACAGAAATTCTAGTTCTCGTTGCACGTTAGAGCTGCTGTATTGACTAAGCCTATTTTCATAGAAAATATAATTGGTCGTTGCTGTTCCAAGTGTTGACTCCATTTGTCTCGAAAAGTCAAGAGTCGTACTATCAAAGTTTTGCTGTATTGGTTGGTCTCACAGACTTGGGAGTTTCCATTGAAGTTTCATAAAAAATGTTTCCTTGTTAGATTTTAATGTAAACTTTTTGATACTGACTAATTATTGAAGAATAAGTAAACATTATTATACATTAAATGTTATTCTCAAGACATTTAAGTTTTCCAGTTTAGTCAATTGAAATGTTTGATAATAATAAGTGATAAACCTAGCAAAAGTTGAATTCATAGGCTCTCCGAAAAACAAAACATAACATTACAATAAAATGCCAATGAATCATAGGGAGTAAACAACAAATCATTCTTCAATACTAAACACCTTTTATTTTATTTAAATTGTAGATTAGAGACAAATATCACTATTTATAATTATTGAATGTCTCTTGTGATTCCATAAGATGTATAAAGTACATGTATTTATTATATGATATGAAAACTTGTCATGTAAAAGCTTTCTGTACAAAGTGACAGATAGTTTATGTAGGGGAGGTTTTGTTTTACCTACAGTTGTACCAGGGTTCAGGGAAATTAGGATGGACCATTGCAATCGTCTCCATTTATTTTCCTCTTAATAGTTAAACAACGTAAATTATGGGAGTGGTGTCTCATCTATTAATTGAAGCTTAGCATTTATTTATACATTATTAATCAAATGTGTAGTACTCATAGTGCAAAATGAGTTGTAGCCTATCCGAAAATGTTGCAAAATTATATCTTGTTAGGACAATAAAGAATATAGTTTGAGGAATATAAAAAAAAACAAATAAAATAATATTTGAAACCTCTCCAACTGTCATTAAACTGCATTTAATTATTGTACTTCATGATATTTTGTAATTATTGCAAAATATCTTGAATTTGATCCATACAAATTGTTTGACACTATTTCCATCGGTACAGAAATAAGGCAAACTTATGTTACGCTTTCAGTTTTTTGTGCCTAGCCAGCACATTTTTCATTCATAAATGGATTGTAAATTAGTTTTATCAAGTACTATTTGAATATTATACATTACTAGAGCTGATGTAAGGTTTATGAATGCCTCAGCATCTTAATGTTTTCAGAAGTTCTTATATATACTTTTAAATATAGTTTTTTAATTAAGTATTTCACTTTAATTTATTTACCAAACTTGTTTTTTCCTAATAAATCTATTTCAAATCTAAAAAAAATGATTATTTACAAATCATATATTTAGTTTCAAGTACTTGTTAATTGTTACAAGCAATGGAGGTCTGTAACAAGAGAGGATGTAGGCTTTAATGTTTACTCTTTGATATGAACTGATAGTCATTTGTTCTCTTAGATGTGGTGTTTCAAACCACTTATATCTATTTAAAAATTGTCTGGTCAGTTTCGTCAAAAGATTAAAGAACTTTTGTTTATGTCGCAGGATAAATGAGAGTTTTTATGAACGAATTTCAGTAATTGTTCCTACTTTACAGAAGGTAAATCTAATGCCAAAGACTTAAACTCTAATAATTAATAGGTCCATGCAATAATATGCAACTATAGAATTGAACTATGAGAACAGCTCAGTCTGAAAAGAGACAAATCATTAAACTCACTTTAAATAAACTGTATCAGTGGACTGACACATTCTCTCTCCCTTAAGTAAATTTAAAAATAACAATCCATAATAAAACTATCGTATTCAAGTTTTATCTAAATATCATTTAATAATTTATTGGTTCAAAATAACCATCCAATTTCTGAAAATAACAAGAGAAACAAAGTTAAAAATAATTGTTAGAATTTTATGGGGGAGACCCCCCACCCAGTAGCACCGAGCTTTTTGACCTTACGCTTCACATCAAGTTTCATGGTTGGAAAATAAGGAAGATATTGATTTTTTAATATCCTACAAAAGAATAACATTGGGTGCTCTCAGACAACGTACTGCGTTTATCATGGACAGTAAATTTAACTTTTCTCTGTAATCGTTAGTCGTAGATAAATTATTCAGGATAATAATTTGTTTAGTTTTTTAAGCTGGTTTCAGTGGTGTAGGTAAAATTATACTTTACCTTTATTTTTTGCTGAAAATTAAAAAAATTAATTTGTGGACATTCAAAAACACATAACTTTTGAACCTTCACTTTACAGACATAGCGGGTGGTGTCGTATTATTTAGTACTATGTGCACTAAATTTTTGGCGCCTAAGAAAAATGAAGCTAACAAATTTTTCAAAATCGTTAAAGCCATTTTTTTGGTGATTAGGATTTTTATGTTTTTTAAAGGGAACAACCCTTAAGAATAAAAAATTTTAAAAATTAAAAAGCACCTGAAGATACGTTGAATATATACATACCAAATTTGATCTTAATCAGACCTATGGGGTAGGCTTTGGTTCAGTACACATCCAGACACACACACACACAGGCATCATGTCGAAAGCCACTTTTTTGGATTCCGGGGGACCCCAAAACGGATATATCCACTCTCAACTCAAAATCAAAAATTTTGATGAAATCAATACTTTCTCCATATGTTATCGTATAAGGGGAGAAAGTAAAAATAAACATTGTCAATTTGGTTTTTGAGACGTCTTGGGCTCAAATAAAAATGTTTGTATTTACTACCCTTTGGGAAATAGGTTAGATAATGGATATGTCTAAAGGGAATGTTTTCAGTTCATCTAAACAGCTGTTATGTTTCAAATTTTTGTCGTTTGAATTGCTAACACCCCCTCCCCCCCCTGAGCTAAGATATATCCATATCAAAAGGTTTATTTCTAACCAAAATTCCCCTTATTTTAATTCACCATTTAATAAACATGCCTATATTTACATTGCCCATAGTTGAAATAAAATATACACTTAAAATGAAGTATAATTAGATAAAAAAAATAAATTAGAGAAGTTCAATGGCGGTCCACCCTAAATGTTATAACCAAAATATAAAAAAAACAATAAAATTGCTTGCTGGCCTCCAAACGTATAGATAAATATGAAATCCCTCATTTTATTGCATTACGTAACAGAAATATATTTATTAGGTAAAAAGTAGTTCTGGTCAACCAAAACACATGTTTTTTGTCACTAAATATGTAACATCACGAAATTACCCATCTGCCTATTTTTGTGGCCGCTACACACTATAGTCATCTCGCACATTATACACTCTTATCATCAGCCTAAAGTCTGCTCAACTTTGTCTCAATTTCAAAGTTATGTATTGAGTTCTTTAATTAAATAAAGAACAATATTTAAATTGAATAAACAAGAAACGTCAAATTGTAACAGTGTAATTTATATGAGTTATTAGGCCTATAGTAAAATGTAGACTATTGTATAAAAAATTCTATTTTTTTCTGAAAAAAAAAACAATACAGTCTGTGGAAGTTAACAACATATTTGAAGTTAATATGAAATCAAAATAAAGAAACAGTAACATTTAGGACATACATAACAATATTTACAATTTAATACATATTTTTCTATACCTACCCTTATGGAAACACATCAGCACTGGACAGCAGTCATGCAGTTGAACAAAAATTGAAATATAATAATTTATAGATAGTTAAAATATACTCTGCACATTTTTAAAACCTACTCATGCTACACTATGTTCAATGTTTACCTACTTTGGAGGAGCAGGAATAAAAATCTGCCTTCAGAATGAGTTATAGTTTCCTAGTTACTCTGTCTGCAATCGTCTATGTATTTGTCCCATTATTTATATTAATTTATTTATCAATATTGTGTAATATTTCTGTTTTTATTTAAATACAAAATTTGTATTCAAAATCAAAATGTATTTAACCCTTCGCGAGCTAATTATTTTAGTATATGGGGAAAATGTTTTTGTTTTTCCATGTATTATGTTCAAAAATGGTTTTGTTGCACTATAAATTTCATCTTTTCATTAAAAAAAAGTTTTTTTTCCACTGCACCCCCACCTTGGCTATACAGTGCATGGAGGGAAAGAGTACAGAGCGTCCCTCTGATGTGTGGGCAGAGCTTCGTCGAAATGGGAGCAGATCAAGAGACAAACAACAAAGAATGAAAGTACAGGATATATGCGCTTGCCGCTCTTGGTAAAAATAACTGGTGCTGATATATCCGTCAAACTCTCGCGAAGGGTTAATATATTTTAATTTTTTTATTCATCGCCATTATACTTGACTTGCTTTTACTTACCGTAACTTAACATTTGTCTTAATTCACCCTTACTTAATTGTTATTAGCCTATCTTGTATTCCTACAGTTATGTTTTACAAAGATTGTAATAAATTTGTAATTATGCTTGGAATGTAACTCAGAAGAAATTATTTTAAGCAATGAAAATGAACATCCCAACCATTTGCATTGGAACCAACCATTATTTTGTTCTAATGAAAGTTGTTATATTTAGACCGGATACTAATAAAACCAACTAGTCAATTTCTGGAGTGAGAAACCCTTTTCATGAAGATGATTAGTTGGTTAGAATTAGTTTGGATTATACATTCCCAAACCAGAGAATGTCACCTGCATGTCTATATATTTAAAAATCTGATGACTTAAATAGATTATTCATTATATTGATTAGATTGAGTTAAGTTTCCTTTAGATAAAAATAAAAAGTTGTAAGCCATACTACTAATAATAATTACCTTTTTGAATTTCGGAGAACTACTTTTTAAATGCTATTAGTATTTATTGATAATATAGGTTTTGAATAAACTTCACAACAAAATAGAATAACATGTGTTATGAATATTGGGAATCTTTTTTAGAAATTTTAAAAAAATACTGGTGTGAGATTCCAATAATGATCTTGTAATTAATTTTTCCAAATTAAAATACTATAGTCAAATCAAGTGTTGTGTCAATTGTTGTATGGGGAAAAATTCTTATGTTATTTATGTTCTGTTATATATTAAGCTGGTGAAAATTAAAAGTTTTTGTTGTTGACGATTTGTTTAAATATATGTCTAGTTAAAAATGATATTGTTTAGAGAAGATTTTCAAATGAAACAATACCCCCCCAAAATATAAATATGTCATTGCATATTTTATCCTTACCATTTGTTATCTATTATTAAGATCTGACTTGTGAATGCAGCTTTAATTTTATGAGCAAAGTTCACAATATGTAGCCAATTGATTGCTATATTGATTTCAGTACTACTGTTATGTATTGTTTGTAAATTTATTGTATAAAAACCCTATACGATTTGTAGTCTTATTTATCATTTGCTTATTTACTCATTTTTTATCCAAGGGTTTAATTGTTAAGTTTCTGTGATGGCTTAGATTTGTCAATCGTAAATTTAAATTGATTTCAATATATTTTGTAGAAAATTTGTGAATTAAACTATTCAAAATCTGAATTGTATTTCACATTGACCGTTATATTTTTATGTGTGAAATTCACTGTTCATATAATCAAATCTTATTGTACATAAAACTAATTTGTAAATTTCTCATTGTAAATAGGCAACCAATTACGGAATCCCACTTTGTTTTAGTCTTGTACAGAAGAATTTCATAATTGTAATTATGTTTGATTTAGTTTTTCAGTTAAGTTAGATCATGTGCTATTTGTAAAAAATAAACACATAAAGTAATAAATGAAGTTTTATTTAGGAAAACCTCATAGATATGATGATTTTTATGTAGTTTACTCTTTCATTTCCTTACACACGGAACGGTTTTGCCTGTACGGGAAAAAACCTATACGCCACACATTCCAATAGTGCCATGAAGAACCATCTGTAATGCTGTATCAGTGTGTAAGGTCTCATGCGATTCTTTGTGCCACTGTTGGAATATTAGACATACGGTTTTTTCCCTGTATGGGCAAAACCGTACTGAATTTCTTTTATATTTTTAAGAAATCTGTAAAGCAATGTTTTAGTTAAATTTGCCTTCAGTTTGCATGATGGGTCTAAATAAGTTAACATTCAGTATTGAGCAAAATATATTTTATAAAAAAATATATATTTTTGTTGGGTCCCACAAGAGTCAGTAAAATTCAAAAACGTTCTTTGGGGTTCTAAAATTCTGACTACATTCTTCTTACATTGCCTCTGTATTTAGTGATAGCCGAGCTGTGTTGTCTTTTGCTTACTGCTGTTGTGTTATATGTTACATAATAATATAAGAAGTTTTTAATAATTCAGAGTGGACGATGGAGGCAGAGTTGTGTAACATAACTGGGTTTTAACAATCTTACGGTAACAAAGAATAGCTAGTGGTTAGTTGTGCTTGTGATGAAACAAACTGAAAGTTGTAGAAGTGCAACTTGAGATGAAAAGTTCCTTATCATTCTTTCAAGTCTTTATAGCATATTAATTAGGACTATCTGGTCCTCAAATAACGTTTCATAATAACGTAATAATGGATATTCTTTCTAAATTAAAACCAAAAACTTCCAGCGGGATGGATGGTATTAGTTTTAAGGTTCTGAAATTTTGTAAGGCAGAAATAGTTGGACCCATTTTGTACCTGGTTAATTATATTGTAAGTACTAACGGTTTTCCTAGTAGTTGTAAGATCTCTGTTGTGAGGCCACTGTACAAAAAGGGGGAGGAGACAATTGTAAGTAACTATCTTCCAGTTTCGCTCCTATCAGCAGTGTCAAAGGTTTTTAAAACGGTAATATGTGAGCAGATTACTGATTTTTTAGAAGAAAACAAACTTTTAAGCTTAAGACAGTATGTATTTAGGAGGGGAAAGTCTACAAAATTAGCCTTAATAGATTTTATTAGTGGATGCTTGGACACGGTGGAAGAGTGTGAGTCAGTAATTGGGTGTTTAGCTGACTTGTCCAAAGCCTTCGACTGCGTGGATATCCCACTGCTAATTTCTAAACTAAAAAAAAAACAGGGTTTGGAGGACCAGCCCTAACATTGCTTCAGTCGTACTCGACTGATAGAAAACAAATGACATTAAAAAAAAAAATTAAAACAATCTGATCCAAAACAATATCAGTATTATCCGAAGTTCCACAAGGTTCAATATTAGGCCCAGTCCCTTTCATTGTATATGTAAATGACATTAGCGAAAAAATTCCTGTTGAAAATATTTTTCAATTTGCCAATGATACTACAATTTTTACAAAAAAACTAAAATCCTCTTCAATTGAAAACAGATTCATTCCTAACTTCAAATCAATTGACACAATATTTTTCAGAACACTCACTTAAATTAAACACATCAAATGCAAATTCAAACACAACAGAGAAAACATTTAATGAACTTACTTTTACTAATCTGATGATTTTTTTACGAGGGTAAATGCTGATGCACCATCAGGGAGGAAATATCGGTACACTCCCTGCTGTGTGGGACTCTCACCCATTAAAACCCCCTCGCCTAAGGCTGAAATCCGCCTTGGAAGCACCTATTACATCAAGGCGGAGCCTCGTATGTGAAGCAACTTGGCTACACATCTCCTTAGCCACCTGAGGAAGGATCAAAGCTGGTCTTGATCCTCTTCTGTCTTTTAGAAAATTTCCCATAGGGAAGAAGTTATTACCGTAGGTCTCATGGTGAGACGTAAGCCCGGGACCATGTTATTTTTTCTTCTTTAGGTGCCCAGAGTCCAAAAACAATAGTCGTAAAAATTTATATATATATAGGTATATATATATATATGTGTCTGTTAGCACGATAACTCTCGTAAAAATGGTCCGATCGAGACCAAATTTGGTAGAGACGTGTATTCCTACAAATGCTCGGACGAGTTCATAAACCAGACATATCGGTCAATGGGAACGGGTAGTTTGGGGGGGTTTTGTACCCCAAAATGGGTTTTTTGCGTTTTTCACATGTAATTTTTAAAAATTTCTAATTTTATATTTCACCATTGCTTAAAAAACTACACAATTAAGTTCCTTAAAGTTTTTCTCTATCTTCAACGGTTACCGAGATATTAAAAAATCTAAACACAGTACGTTGTATTGTGGGGCTCCAATGTTAATCTTGAGGAGGATAGGGAAAAATTAATATTTCCCATATTAATCAATATTTTTAGATAAAACTTGATATTTAGCTTTATGTGGTTGAGATCTATCCATTTATGCTTAAAAATCATAGTTTATGTGTTTATCATGGCAGCAAACCTGCATACTCTTTTCCCATATTAATCATATAGAGAATAGGAAAACTCCTTTATTTATGGACAGATGTTGATGAACGTTGGTACAAATGTTAAGATAAAAATTATTTATGGTAGAAATGTTTAATTTCAGTGTTCCTCACAGCAGCAAACCTGCACACTCTTTGCCATGTTAATCTTATGGAGAATAGGCAAATAATTCTCACGTTTATGGACAGATTTTTGTTTAAACTTGTCACATTTTATCATTATTATTATATTATTGATTTGGAAATACGCTGAGTACGCAGGTCTGCTGCGACGGGGGTATTTTATTGTGCCTAGCGTTGGATTGAAGACATCAGGATATTCTGCAATGATTTTGGTTGTCAATGTGGATGTTTTATCAGTTAAACATGTGTTTGGTTTCTGAGCAACAGAGCATAATTTTGCACCTGGTGGTAAAGGGAGATTGAAGCTTAAAAAAACCCAATCTAATCCAAATAGTAGTACGTCGTCTTTTTTTGCTACAATTAGTTGTAGTTTCTTGGAGCAACCAAATGCATCAACATTAACAAATGCTTTCCCCAACGTTTCTATATTTACCCCTGTGTAAGCAGTGAGGTTAGTTGTAGGCGTAAGAGGTGGTGACCCCAATGCTTTCCAGTTTTTCACCAATTATACTGCAAGCAGCCCCTGGGTCATACAGCATTGCCACTGTTTGTTTGTTTAATTTAACATTAATCATTACTTTAGAACCTTTCTGTACAGTCCTCACTTGATCAATGTCCGAACAAGACTCATTACCATGTGTAGTAAATTCGTCTTGTAATTGGTTGACCGTATTACGCGTTATTTTTGCGTTGCCAACCTTCAAACAAGCCCGGGAGAGATAATTTCTGCCCCCGCAGTCGTCACAAACCGCGTCTTTAGCAGAACACTGAGCTTCATCCGAGTGTTTTCTATATCCACAGCGGAGACAGTGTTATTTCTGTCGAGACGTAATACCCAAACTTTATCTTTTTTTACATGCTGTTTCTGGGAATTATTTCTCTTGGGGCTATGTATTTCACGATTTATGACTTTATTCACGCCTGTACATTGAATTTGTTGTTGTTGAGTGTCCACATTTTCAAGTAGTTTAGCAGACTCAACAACACTTGCAAATGTAGTCTTGGTGGACGCGTGTAACCTCAGGAGTTCTAATTGCCACTTGTCATTTTGTATGCCTTGGATGAACTGGTCTCTTAGGCGTTCGTCCAAACTATCGCCGAACTGGCAGTGTCCAGCCATAGATCTTAGTGCTAGTTCAAAATGTATGACCGACTCACCTTCCTGTCTGTGTCAGTGAGTAAAACTCACTCTGTGTGAGAGTGGAGCACATGGTCTTGTGTAGTATTTGTCCAAGATCTCTATGGCATCATTGTAACTGAGATTACAGAGTGGTGTTGGTTGAACTGAGTCAAAAACTATCTTGAAAGGTTGGAAAGGTTGTGGTCCCAACAGTCCTAGTAAAATGTCGCGCTTTTTGTCCTCGTTCTTGATGTTCTCATTCCACAAGGCAATCTTTAGTCTTTCGTGCCAGTATAACCAATCTTCGGTCGTCCCGTCGAATGTGCTGCACTTGAAACTATCACTTTTCGACTGCGCCATTGTAGCATACTAATACTTTGACTTAATAACAAATAGTACAAATATAAATAATAATACACAAAACAAGTAATGTGTGATGTATTTTAGGTTAATCGTTGACAAGACAAAAAATAAAAAGGTAAACAAACATATTATTACAATTAAACATAATATGGTACACTACACTATCCATGATAAACGCCTTATGTTGTCTGAGAGCTTGAAATGTTATTCTTATCACTCACTGTTCTTATGGAAAATATTAACACATTTATTTCTTCTTTACTTCCCAACTATTTTCCATGAAACTTGGCATGCACGTTACCCAATAAAACCCACTCAAAAAGCTTCGTATTACCAGAGGGGGTGTGTATTCCCCCCATAAAATTCTAACGATTAATTAAACTTTGTTTCTCTTTTTGTTATTTTTAGTAATTGGATTATTTTTTGAAATAACAAATTATTAAGTTATATTTAGATAAACTTTAAAGAATATGATAGTTTATTACATATTGTCATTTAAAAATTTACTTCAGGGAGAAAATATGTGTCAGTGCACTGATAGTGTTTATTTATTATAGTAAACCGTTTGTTAAAATAAATTTCTTTCAAAAATTATGAAGCAAAATTTTTTAATACAATTTTGTACTCAGCGAATTTCCAAATCGATAATATAATAATAATTATAATGATATATGACAAGTTTTATCAATATCTATCAATACATTTAAGAGTTTTTTGCTTATTCTCTAATGATTAACATGGGAAAGAGTATGCAGGTTAGCTGCCATGATAAGCACAAAAACTATGATTTTTAAGCATAAATTGATAGATCTCAACCACATGAAAGCTAAATATCAAGTTTCATCCAAAATATTAATTGATATGTGTAATATTTTTTCTAATCCTCCATGAGATTAACATTGGAAGCCCCAAAATACAATGTACTGTGTTTAGATCTTTTAATATCTCGGTAACCGTTGGAGATAGAGCAAAACTTGAAGGAACTAAATTGTGTAGTTTTTAAGCTGATTTTAATGGTTGAAGATAAAATTTCAAATATTTATAAATTACATATGAAAAACGCAAAAAAACCCAATTTTTTAGTACAAAACACCCCCAAACTACCTGTTCCGATAAGTCTGGTTTACGATCTCGTCTGAGCAAATGTATGAATACACGTCTCTACCAAATTTGGTCTCGATCGGACCATTTTTACTAGAGTTATCGTGTTCACAGACACACACACACATATATATACAAATTTTAACGATTATTGTTTTTGGCCTCTGGGCACCTAAAGATGAAAAAATAGCATGGTCTCGGGCCTAAGTCTTGCCATGAGACCTATGGTAATAGCTTCTTCCTTAAGGGAAATTCGATAAAATGATAAAATCACTATGCAACTCTTTCTTTTAATGATTAGTATTGTATATACAAAAAAAACACTTATCGTGTGTCCCCTTAACCATATAATTGTAAAAGAAACATAGCAGATGCCAACTGCAATCCCAAATCAAGCCTACAAATGCCATCAACTTCCACCCAAGCCTGTCACCATTTATTTCACCACACATTTGCAACCAAATTGAAATTGCTCATGGTAGGGATTCGAACTTATATATTTCCGTTTGGCTTAAATATTTTACTTGTCACTGATTTGTTTCATGTCATTTTGTTATGCCTTAGCCGTTTTCATCACGTACCACCATCTGAAAAAGCATTGAAGTGGCTATAACACATATTCTAGTGGCAAAGCAGCGAACTCCCTGAGTTAGTTCCAGCATTAGCTCACAGGCCGCGGTGAGTCGGCTGAATGGCTTGGCGACTTGAAAGTTCATTTAGTTGACGATAGATGGCATTACCATCCTGGTATTTGCTCGTCACAAAAACCATGATCACCAGTTATTAAAATATCTTCTGTTTATATTGTTGAGGAGCTAACATGAGAAGTTTTAGAAAATTAATTTTTTACTTGATTATTTTTAGTCAGATCATGACCTCTAGCTAGCTTAAATGACTAACAAAAAATTATATGGTGCTTTGAATTGTGTACACCATGGCGCATTGCAGACACATGAGACTGAACAGGTCTGAAGAAGCACTTGCTTTCGTTGTTTTCCAAGGGGATAAAAAAGGTAAATTTTGTAGCACTATCCAAAAACAAAAATGTCTTACTATAGTAATTTAGAAACTTTAAAAAGTATATATTTTGCCCATGTTCATTCTCATCTCTCATTCGGTATAGCGTTATATGGTTCAACAACAAAAATAAATATGGATAGCATTTTGAAGCAACATAAATGGGCTAGAATTTTGTTTAAGCTTAAACATTATGATTCGGCCAAAGATGAAAGAACATATACAAAATTTGAAAATTTTTACAGTATATAGGCAATATATATTTGAAACCATTCTCATCACCAGAAACCAGAAGATGGACACAAATTTAGTTCAATCAACCCACCAGTATGACTAAAAAAATTAAACTATTCAACCTCATAAATTAAAATTTTTGAAAAGAACTCTCATATGCAGGTAAACACTTTCTCAGGTGTGTGCCCGAAAACATTAAAAAAGAACATAATATGTCAAAGTTTTAAAAAATGTTAAAAGATTATATAATAAACTTGGCCGTTTATTCATTGGTTGAGTTTTCCATCTCCTATAAGCAGGGGATGCAAACCAGTGGAAATTATAGGTGCAATTTTAATTTATAAGTTTTTTGTTTAAACTGTAGTACCTTTTTCTGTACATTTATGACACTATTCACTGTACCACCCATGTACATGAAATATGAATAAAGAAGTTTGACTAAGACTATGACTATCTTATTTTTAATGTGATAATGACAGTTAAGTACGTCATAAGGGGTTTTCAAACATAAACACCAACAAAAAAACTGCAAAAATAATTTTTACAATATATTTATCCTTATAAAACTCAAAACAATATTTAAAAGTAACATAGTAAATACCGAGTGACTCGGCCAAAGTTAGGTTTTTAAATTCTTCATTTTATAAACAAATTTAATAACAAATAATATTTTTATCTGCTTAATGACACATAGGTTCAGTCGTGGACTTATAAACTAATAATGCTAGTAGATATTATTTTGGTCAAATTAGTTTTGTACAGGTAATGTACCATATAACTTATATTTTACTCTGGATTTCATACTTTGAACATAAGTTATTTTAATAATCAGATTAAGTTTAAATTAAGAATATTTCAACTATCATATTAAAAAAATTACCTTTCTCAAAAACAAAGTATATTTCTCTAGCATAATGTAATTAATTTATTTTTGGAGGATTTCTGTTTCAGAAAGGCAAACTTAGGTTTGGGGAACTGAACTTACTGGCACATGCTATGCTGATACTCAAGTGAAATGCATCCTTAGAGCTTTCAGCACAGGTATTATCATACATTCAAAATGGTCCGTATTAGGAAAATAAATAATTTGTAAGTGCCAGTGGTAGGCCCTATTTTAGGAAGAGGTAGGAGGGATCAAGTAACTAGTGTGTCATCTAGTTCTCCCTCCTTGGGTTCTGGCTGTGAAGCGACCTTCCTCACAGTCTTAGTGATGACATCATTCAGTGCGTCTCTTGCACCTCCTTCAAGAAGGTTTAGGCATTGCTGCAATAATACAATAAATGGTATAAGTGAACTGACACATACTATCCCTCAAGAGGTAAACTAAAAAAATATTTATATTTAATATAATTATAATATTCTATCCCTATACACTTATCAACTTAACAAAAATATTGTTTCATTAATACTCATTAAAGGGCATAGTCAGGTAAGGGGGGTAAAAACTCCCTAGCGGCAATTTGGATTTTGAAAATTTTATTTATTTTTGGCTTGCCAAAATATATTAAAAAATCGAAGGCTCTTATAATTATGCTTGCATAACCTCAAATTAAATAATATATATATATATTCATCCATAACTTCCTTTTTTATTTAAGAGGCGGCAGGAGTCAGTCCAGGCGCTCACATGCTTGACATGGGATGGGTTTAATTATCTCTTATTTGCTCGTAAAGGAAATTTGTTAAAAACAAAATACCAAATACAAAGTATTTTATAGGTCCTTATCAACATATTCATGTGTTAAACTACCAAAACTAAGGTTTAGAAGTATTTATTTTTTTGAAATTAGAAAATTAAAATCCCATAAGGATTTAACAAAACTAATTCTGTTGTATTATTTTTGTTTATCAGTGGAAAATGTCAAACATTGGACCTAAATAACTTCACATATTCATAAATAAAATGTATTGAATAACTTTTTGTATTTGATTTTCTCTTAGCCATAATAATTTTTTTAAAGTGTGTGAACTGTTCACACACTTTAAAAAAAATTAGGTCAAGTGTGTGAGCGCCTGGACTGACTCCTGCCGCCTCTTAATTTATTCTTATTTTTACCTCCACCGTTGATTCTTCAACCTCACAAATGGATGGTTAGTCACTATCTTTCTACAAAAAATTCCAGTTATATTATGCCTACGAATTTTAAGCACATAAATATTTGTTTGGAAAAAACTCTTATATGATCCTTCAAAATATATTAAAATCTTCATATAAACTAATCAGTTACAGTAGGCTCCCTCTAATCAGGGGCTCCCTCTAATCTAAATAATGAATGGGACCGTGGCATGTCTTGTATTCCAGCTACTTGGAGGAATTGTGGATAGTTTAGACCAATGGTTTGTGGGTGTAGGACTCTTGTGTTGATTAACATCCGCACTATTAAATACTACGTCAATCTGCAAAGACCATCCTCATAATTAGAACAATTCGTAATTCAGAGGTAGTGGTTCGGACTCCACGTTAGACTGTAGGTCACTTAGATATGCCATGGACTGTTTGGCTATTAATTAACAGTTCTGTCTAAGAAACATGTCAGCCTTAGCCAGTAACAAGTCCGGATTAAAAAAAATAATCTTAAACGAAGAAAGACAGTGATTTTTGGGTACCCCTTGTATATAATGAAACACCTTTTGCAGATAATACATATGAATTTGATTAACAACCATTTAAACTTATACACAAGAGGTTTGAGATTTTATCAACATTTTAAAAATAGAGATATATTTTTTGTTGTACAATAGTTCAAACAGTTTGTTATTTAAGTTAAGTGGTTTACCTAAAAAATTAACATTAAGCTTATGGAAAATCAAATGTAAACAATACAAATCGAAACATCTGTATACAACCGTTTAGCAGTTGTTGCTTGAAGATGGTGGTGAACAATTTGTGAATAGAGGTTTTGTATAAATATTTATTTTATGCATGTAATAAATGAAAAATTATCAAATTAGTAAACAATTTGTGAAAACTGGAAGATGAAATAACTGTGCGAAATAAAAGCAGAGAAAAGTATTTCCAAAATCTTTTGTTAGAAAACTTATTCATTATATTGCTTGAAGCCAATGTAACAAACCAATTGGTGTAAATTAAATTTCTCATTTTCTTTTCAATCCTCATACTGTATCTAACACAATTAGTTCGATAATTAAATAAACAGTATATGATCAGCTGAAACAATTGACGTTGGTTAAACCTCAAACCAAACTTAAGCTTAACAGACGCCGTTGCTCAGTTCTAGCCCGGAGGATTCACATGGGGAAAGTAATGAGATTGATCCCTGTCCGGGGTACGCTATATTTTTTTTCAGAGTTAAGTTAGTAGGGGTCTGCGGTACAGGAAATTATGAGGTCGGTACGGTACTAATTCGGTACGATACGGTACACAAGAATAATGCCGCTAGTAACATTGATTGAGCTCATCCTTTTATTCATAAGTATTTTGCAAAACTTAATTAGTGAAAACATAGAGAAAGGAGTTTAAAAAAAGATATACAATGTTAGAAGAAATATTTAACAGTACTAATTTTCAAACTGTAACATGATCTTTTTTAAATCCATTCTTTAAAAAACATATCACATTAAACATATTAATAATTAACTAAACATTATAATTTATGTTGAAACTGATTAATAAGGGGAAATAATCTTCTCAAGTAACTAAGGATGAACAAACAAAATAAAAAACTAATACTCAATAGTGTCAATACTCTTAGCCAAGGGTTCATTAGACCTATGTTTAATATTGTACTGGTTTACTATTTTTAATTCAACCAATCACAATCATTGTTCAAATTAAATCAAACACTTTCATAAAATGTCAAAGGGCTCTTTAGGCTAAAATAGTTATTTTAGTATAAAGTGGTTAATAGTTTAATATTACAGTGGAACCCCTCAAATCTGAACACGTTGTCAGGAAATCAAAATAAGAAATAGCTGGAAATTTAAAAAAAAATTAATCACATAAACTTATTTTTCAAGGTTAAAAACAAGGTTTCAAGGTTCAAGTCTGTTATCTTCAACTGTTGACGTCGGTTGTTAGCAATACACACTTACCAGCAGGTAAACGCTCACTAAAATAGACACAGACAGTAGACAGACGCGATACACATCCCAGTAAGGGTGGGGGTAGGGGGAGAGTGTTTTTCTTTTAGCACAGGCTCGACTAGAAACAATGGCATGTCATGAGACGTACATTCACCCGCCAAGGTCACTGCCCTTTTTGACCTTATTGAGTCACGCACAGCCTGTTTAACCCCAATCACTGCGTCTCACGTCGGTTACAAACAGTGCAAAATACAGTGACGAAATAAGTGCGTAATATTATTTCCTGGGAAGAACAGGCTTAAGTCCCAATTAGTTCGGATTTGAAATCCAGAACATATTGTTGAAAAATAAAACGGTTTATTTATTGCCTTTATTCACTTATATCATTAACATTATGATTTTTAGTTTTATTTGAGTGAAAATCCCAAAATCTTGAAATAGCGAGATCACTACAGCAAATCACAGTTCTGGATTGGTCATATAACATCGTCAACAGGCTGTCAAAGAAAAAAGAAAGAATTACTTGAAAGAATCACAGGTAATCCCATCACTATTTGAAACACGACTAATACGAGCTTCATACGTTCCCAGATCGTGTAAGCTGCTATACCTGGATACGATAATAAGCTGGGAATGCACAATAATTTTGAGCCGGAAGGGAGACGGCTGGTTGCCTGATTTTCCTGAAGTGAACAGTGAGGTTATTTTAAATGATCACTAACACGCTATGAGTCAGTCTTACATTCAGTATTTGCCGTACATCTGGGCAGTGTTGTAATTCTATATTACTTGTAGTGTATAAAACCTTTAACGGTCGGATTTTATCCAATTTTTTCGACAGGAGATATTCCATAGTTATATTTGACGGCAACCTAGACTGGATAGTGAATTAATTTTTATTTATTTATACCATACCGAACTTGTACCGAAAAAATTCTTCTACCGTACCAAAGTTCGGTACAAGGCAAGGCTTGGCAAATTTTTTCGGTGCACCGCAGAGCCCTACAAGTTAGTAAAAAGTGTTTTGCTATACAGTAAACCCTCTCATATCCGGACCTTCCGATATCCGGATGTGATTTTAAAAGAATACAAAAATTTTAAAACATTCTAGTAGACCAATGTTTGTTAACACAGTAGTTGGGAACGATGTTTGCCGAACGTGGGGTTAAAGCGATGTAAATAGCGGTAATGTTCAAAAGCAAAGTAGAGGGAGCGATGAGTCCCCTTGTCCCAAGCACCTGAGTCTTGAGCACTACTCTCTGTATTCTGTGCTAACTGGTGCAAGGTCACTGACTCACGAAACAATAAACCTTCCCATCCCACCTATCCCTACCCACCTCATTAGCCGCCAACGCATGTACTGTAGTGACAACACCCGCGTCAGTGGTCAGGGTCGCCTTAGTTTTGCTTGAGTGACCTACTCTTTCTTGCAACGGTTCGTTTTAGTTTCTATTACTCTAGATACTGTATTGCTTTATACTGTATTACGCCATTTTTTTAGTTTTGATGTCATTAAAGTATTACAATAAAAATTATGTTTTTTATTTAATAACCTGATGCTCTATTCCCTTCTCATACCCGGATTTTTTTTCTACCCGGATCGGCTGTCACCACATTAGTCCGTATATTAGAGAGTTTACTGTATTAATTAAGGTGTATTAAATCGGTTTTATTTATACTAGGGGTGTGCGAGCCTGGAATTTTAAGTTCAAGCCGAGCCAAGCTTTTTAAAAATTTCCCGAGCTCGAGCTTTTTTAAACCAAGCTTTTACAAACCTTCACCTGATCTGAATAGGGGTGTGCGATGAAGAAAAAAATTTTCGATTTGATACAATGATGCGATTAAAAGAATTCCGATTCAAACCAATACAACATGATAAATTTCCTGTTAGACAAAAATCATATATCTGAAGATAATAAAAACCTTGAAATTAAAGCTAAAAATATATTAGACTATTCACCAAATTGTAAAGTTCATAATTATTTAGTTTGATAGCTTTCACGTGCCAAAGATTTTTTTAAATTAATTTTATCTATGTATATTACATCAACAAAGCAAAATTCGCTAAAAAAGTGAGGCATGCTTGCTACAAGAGTAAAATGGAAAGATTTTTAATAGCTTTGAATTTTTGTAGGTAGCTTGACAAGACTTAAAATGAAACCAAAAATTATAAAAAAATGTAAGACTGCAAATAGTAAAATTATATTATATAACTTTTAAATCCACTTAACTAAATAACAAACTGTTTTAACTATTGTATAACAAAAAATATCTCTTTATTTCAAAATGTTGATCATATCTCAAACCTCTTGTGTATAGGTTTAAAAATATAAATAAATTAAAAACATTGGGAAATAATAAAAATACATACTATTTTTAGATAGCATTGATTATTATTGTGGTAAAAACCATAAATAAAAAATTCAAAGAGTAATCAAATAGAAAATGTAACAGAAGCAAACAGTTAGGCCCTATTTAAAAAATCTAATTTTGGTATCATTTCAAATGGTTAGTTTTAAATCAAATTCATATTTTTATAAATTGAAAATAACATACAACTTTAAAAAAATTAAATTAGTTACATTTACAATATTTATTTAAAACTATTCAATCGGTACTCTTTATTGCTTACTTACTCTATCCCCTCCGATTAATGATTATTAAAGAGAAAAACGTAAAATTAAATTTTTAACTAGATAATAATATGTAGAGAAATGAAAGTATTTGACCGTAAAATGGTTCCAGTCAGTTCAAGACGTCAACTCCCTCTTCCCCTCCCCAAGATCAAGGCTCAAGGTCGTAGTCACTTCATCTCTTATCACTTACAGCTTACACCCGGTTTAACTGGGAATCTCGAATGTAACGTTTTCATTTATGATTTGTCATACTGATAAAACATTTAATATGATAGATGTCCATTGTAATGAACAATTTAAAATAATTCGTCATAAACTCAAGGTTCATTTTTCGGAATAAATATTATTAAATTAAAAAAAAAACTATGGACCTAATTTTTGCTGTGTAAGGAAGGTAATGGAAGTTGTCAGTTGATGACGAAAAGAAGCCATTATTAAAACTAAACTATTAAGTAACTATGATTTAATTCAATACTATTCTATATTTTATTTTATTTTGTGTATTTCTACACAATAACCTGAGCACTACTCTCTGTATTCTGTGCTAACTGGTGCAAGGTCACTGACTCACGAAACAATAAACCTTCCCATCCCACCTATCCCTACCCACCTCATTAGCCGCCAACGCATGTACTGTAGTGACAACACCCGCATAAAAGAAACATTGTAGGACGGTTAGTAGCGCACCGGTTGCCGAACGTGGGGTTGAAGCGAGTTCAGGACTAACATAGGCAGAGCTGCCTTGAGAAATTCAGGTGCTAGCTCTGCGCCAAGTACTCGTGCCAGGTGTGATATTATTGTGATATTATATTCAATTTTGATTATTAGTATTTTTCTTTGAATGTACTTACAAGGAATACTAAAATTAGTTTTAATGAGGAAAAATACTCAATTGTAGAATATATTAAATAAAACATGGGTCTACTTTTTCTATATATGCAATAAGTGCCTAATCGTACTTGCTCTGTATTCATCTGGAAGCATACTACTAAAGATAATTTTGATCTGGCAGCGCTACAGCTGATTTCTTGGTTAAGTTTCATCTGATTGAGAACAATGTTGTTTGTTTCGCTTCTTATTACGACAGCTCAAAATAACTAACAACATTATTTCTTCCTTCTGTATGAATTCATCATGCTCACAGATGTAAAAACGACCGTATGAACAGAGTTATTTAAAATTACGGCGCGTAAATTAAGAGAGTTTTTACTTGGCAAAAGCTTGGCTCGAATTTCGAGCTTTTTCAAAACGTCTCAAGCCTGCATACTCTCTCTCATGTCATGTTACGGAGAATAGGCAAAATACTTTAATTTATCAACATGTATTGATTGATCAATCTTTTCATATACTTATATTATTATTGCCATATTATTGAGGTGGAAATTCGCTGAGTACGCAGGTGTGCTGAGACGGGGTTATTTGTTATTCAATAGTTAAAACAGTTTGTTATTTAGTTTAGTGGTTTATAATGGCTATGTTTTTAATATTTGCAGTCATACATTATTTTTTTACAATTCTTGGTTTCATTTTAAGTCAAGCTACAGACAAAAGTTCTAAGTTATAACAAATCTTTCCATTTTACTCTTGTAGGCATACATGCCTCACTTTTTTTTAGGGAACTTTGCTTTGTTGATATAATATACATAGATAAAATTAATTTTAAAAAATCTTTAGAACTTGAAAGTTATCACTAAAAATAATCAAACTAAATTATAAACTGTACAATTTTGTGAATATTTTAATATATTTTTAGCTTTAATTTTAAGAATCTTTATTGTCTTCAGTTATATGATTTTTGTCTGACAGGAAATTTTGTCACGTTGTATTGATTCAAATCGTAATTCTTTGAATCACATTGTTGTATCAAATCGAAAATTTTTTGTTCCATCGCACACATTTATTCAGACCAGGTGAAGGTTTAAAAAGCTCGAGTTCGGGTATTTTTAAAAAAGCTCGGCTCGGTTCGAAATAAAAATTCCAAACTCGCACACACCTAATTACATTCACAGCTGATGCGCTGATCTTCCATCCGCATTCCCACTCCGGCGTTGCCATTTCCCGCTTCACTGAAGATCCGTAACGAAAGCACAATTGTAAACTGAACTGATGATTGTGATTTTATTTATTTACATTTAGGCCGGAAATAAACATGTTCGTTCAATCCTATAGATTTCTGTCATAACCATTCGAGCCTGGACTATAGGGAGTCGACTGTAAATCAGAAATAAAACAGTTAGTTATTCAGTCTCAATTATTGCTCAGTTGACCTCACCTGCATATGTGTGTCGCCATGTCGAAGTCTTAGTACAGACACCAGTGAAAGTTCACTATTAGCTTTGACGTAACCGTTCTTCTCCTTTGTGCCATTCACTAACATAGGCAGAGCTGCCTTGAGAAATTCAGGTGCTAGGTCTGCGCCAAGTACTCGTGCCAGGTGTGAACATACACGTGCCACCAACTGCTTTACTTCATTGTTCGTGTGGTTCATTGTCTACCAGCAAAAATGTTGATTCACATCAAAAGTCACACTTAAATAATATTACATTAATTTCATCATAACAATAAAATAAGTTTTCATGTTGACATAACAAACCTTTCAGACAGGACATCAAGACTAACAAATTTGAACAGTCTTGAAAGATATATGACTTAATACAATAATGTTAATATTAGTCAGAGACTTACCCGACAGAAGGGGGAAAGAAGTGTTTGAGGTATTTTAATGTTGGTTTTCATCATATGTTGGAACAGGTAACCGAGCCCTCTTACTCCATTCATTACAATTGGGACCTGGAGACACAAAATCCATTAGAGTACTTCACTTTAATTAAACTACTACACCTCACTTATTTGCTATAAATATTGACATCAAACAGGTTAGGTTGAAATTTCAAGTAGAATGTAAAATTAATATTGCAAGCTAGGGATGTTAGTTAATCATAGTGATGTAAAATACCCAAGTATTTATGTTTATGAATGCACAAATTGATATTTACTGCAAACAATTTTTTTCCATTATTTAATAACATTTTAAGATGTACAACACTATCTTTTGTTTCCGGCTGTGATGGAACACGCCCACTCCTATCCAGTTGTCTTTGAGTCTCTGTGACAAGTGGACGTGTTACGTTTCTTATGTGTAATGGCTTGTTTGTAAGGTTTTGGCAGCTTTAAACTTTTTTGATTTCAGATTTATACCAGCTTAGTCCCATATTATGTGTTAATTGTGTTATGTTTAGATATTAGTTTACCTAAGGACGGAATTTGATTCCAGATCACGGAACGTCGTGAAACTTTGTTTTACATAAAATAGTGATTGAAAATGTAAAAATATAACAGTGTACAACAATTTTACTTCGACGGTGGCGTCGTCCTGTAATCCAGCTTTTTGGGGGTCACGAATTGTGGATAGTTGTGAGCAATGGTCAGTGGGTGTAGCGTTCTCTTGTGTAGATTAACGTCTGCACAATTCAATATAATGTTAATCAAAGTTAAGTATTATGTTATTATGGGTCAAAGAATTTGTCAGTATTGTTGGCACTTTCTTGAATAGGCTCTCGGGAACAGACGACACGTTGCAGCTTGTGATCGGGTGGGGGCACCCACTGTATGCACACCTTGCTGTAGCCCAGTTTCAAAATTTTGTGAACGGAATCAGCACTTTACCTCTGGAACACTCAGATCACGAATCATGACTCTCCAATCTTAAAAAAAATTTGCTAAACTTTTGCCACAATGTCGTTGGAAAGCAACAATCTCCAGCTTCACTGTTCATCATGAATGTCTATTAGCCCATTGTTGAATGCTCTATACCACAATTTTCTCCGTAGATTTCATAAAACTCCTAATGAGTGTTTACAGGTTTAAACTTTAAAAATCAAATCAAAGCGTGTCGTTAACACTTTGGTGGTGACAGAGATTGTAGCACCGCCTGTTGCCTAGTAATCACTTTGGGAAAGTTATTTTACCCACAAAACTCATATATACAGACATAAGAAAGAAAATCAATATAAAAAATTATAAAGTTAGTCCATAAGTTGATTTTACCAAGGTCTTATTGAATGACCTTCTAATAGTAATTATTCTTTTTCAGGCAATATTTTATATTCAATATTTAATACTTTTAATTAGCTCAATAACTACAATCTTACAATCATAAGGAAGGACGTATAATTGGACAATTTATATAGACTTTGAGATAATCATAATAGTTGAACGACTAGAGAATCTGTCAGGAGGGAATAGACACACCAAGACATCTTACTGAGTGTGGTATTATATGAATCAAAAGACTTAAGTGAATCCTATCAGATGATTAACTTCGTAAAGGATTTGGGGCTGGAGGGTGAGCTTTAGGAGACAACTAGGGCCAGTAACAGGGGCTTTCATACCTTGTCAACAATCCCTATTTCAATATGAACTAGTTACTAGTTATATTCGGCCAAAAATATTCCTCAACGAATCTGTGAATTTCCCATGACATGGTCACTCACCCTGTCGGCAACAAGATATGCCAGCAATGTTGTGTTAATCCTGTCACTGTACTCTTCTGCATATACAGACTCTGGAGCCTCCTTCAGAATCACCATAAGGGCAGCACTGCGACCATGTCTGAGGGTCCAGTCAGCAGCAACATCATCCTCTACAAAACCATTCTTTAAGACAGTTGCAAAATATTTGTATGGAAACTCATTTAGTAAAAGGAGAGAAAAACATTATCTTATGTTAAATTCGCAAAGTCAGGTAAAATTCATTTAAAGTTGGGGTATGAGAGCCTGGAATTTAAAGTTTGAGCCAAGCCACGTTTTTTTAACCATCAGAAAATCCTCTCCTCAAAAACGTCCACTTTAAATTTTAAAGTATGAATAAGTTTAGTATATTACAGTAGAGGGTTGATTATCGAAGCTCTGTTATTCAAAACGCCGGTTAACCGAAACACAGCCAAACATCAAAAAATGAAACTGTGTGCCGAACTCTTTTCTTTTGAATTTTTTAAAGCTTAGAACATTTTTTTTGCTATAGAGTTCTTTGAATCTTTTGGGAGTATTGTATTATAAAAAGTAAGGAAAAAATTTGTTTCATTCTTCATTATGTGCATTGAACATCATTTTTCCGTCTGTGACCGATTCTAAATGAAATTTTTCTAATTTCTGGGTTTCAGTCTTAATATAACTTTTAAATCTAGTTTGACGGGAATGAAAGGGTTGGGTCATGAATGAGGAAAGATTTTTTAACCCAACTTGAAATATTTAAAATATAATTATCATAAAATGTTAAAATGAAAAATTTGTGGAAAAGATTTTTACAAGAAGTTCTAGGAAAAACTCGCCCAATAATTCTAATTGATTAAAAAAAATATTTTATTTGAATTGCATGAGTTTCCAAACAAGAATGCTATATGTCATTATTGTAGAAAAATAGGCATGATAAACTATAAGCTGAGCTTTGAGGTTTACAGTTTGTCTAATTACATGAAGAGAAAAAATAAATCTATTTAATCAAATTATCAACTTGTGGTTCCTAGTTTAGATTTTCATTTACAATAATTTATACCTAAAAATTCACATTTTGATGTATTGATATTTTAAATATTGATATTGTAATTTTGTCTGTTTTATATCTATTGTTAGAACTACATTTTATAAGCTAATTTTTATCCTCATTCATAACCAGTCCATTCGCCCGGAACGTGTCTCGGAGTGCTAGTACCTCCCTACCCAGTGTGTGGTGCGGTTAGTCAATACTGGATCCCGGACACAACACAATGGTATCGTCTGCATACTAAAAGAGTTCCTTATTTGAGACTTGAGGTAGACTATGAACATGCTAGGGCTCAGTATTAACACCTGAGGCACATTGTACTTTTTCCCAAGTTGAATATACAGTTCCATTATTTTTTGTTTTTAGTTATCTGAAACCGATTGGAGAGATAAGATTAAAAAAATCATTTCCTTGCCTCTAATACCAATTTTTTGTCATTTACCAATGAGGATTTCGTGATCAATGCAATCAAAAGCCCTGGTCAGATCACAGAGTACACCAGCTTCCCTCTGAGATCAATCCAGAGCCCGTGTGATGCAATTCACTATCTTAGACATTGATGCTTGACAACTGTTCTTTACAAAAGCCAAATTGACTTTTGTTTAAAATTTTGTTACTTTCTAAATAAAATCTTAATTGGATATCAATTGCTTTTTCAAATATTTTGGAGCAACGTAGAAGAAATGCAAAAAAATGCAATGAACAAAATTAAATGGAAGATATAGGGAGATAGTTGTCTAGGTTGTTTATATCGTTTTTCTAATGTAATGGTCTAATTTCAGAATATCCTAACTTTTAAACCCCCATACTCTAGAGTCTGGTTTATGAGTCCTACACAAATATTCTTGGATAAGATCTACTACACTTTTAATCACAAACAACAGAATTTCATCCCACCCTGAGGCCTTTGATGGTTTTAAAGAAAACACTATCTTCCTTATATCAAACACGCTTAACACGTTGGCTACCAATATATTAAAAAATATCAATTGTCTTATATAAGTTTCAACTATAATTGACTTACGGCCTTAACTCCCTGGAATTGCAACATCCTGATGGCCAGTTATTAATTTTGGTTACTAGTTACAGGGATAACCTCTAAATAAGCTGGGGGATTGGTTTCCATGTGAAATAAAATGAAATGAAAAATCTTTTATGTATCCAGACAAAGTTAGAGCCACTTGGTCCTTTCTTACACTTAACCTGGTAAACCTGGTAATCATGTGGTGGGGTCCACCTCCATATTTTTGGCAGCATTATTGCTAAAATTGCTTCGGCAAAATCAATTGGATTTAGAATGCAAGATGGTTTGTTTACTTGCTGGTTTATGTAAATTACTGTTATTTACAACCTAATTGATACAAAAAATAAAAGAAAAAGTTTGGTCTCTCTGTAAATTTTACTTTAGTTACATATTTTTGGGCGGAAGTCTGGCCAGCAGGTTAGGGATCTGACGGATCATCTAGCGTCAACTATAGTTGACAATTAATAGTTCACAATTAAATGTGAATACAATATTTTGCTCATCGACCATGAAACTCGTTGCTTTTTTCATATGACTCACATTGAATCTTTTGTTTACATTAAAAAATTCTCATTAAAGCTATTAGATAATTCTGTTTTAATTTTGTAACTATTATGTTGGGATGTATTATCAATTTTATATAAAAGTTCATTTTACTCTTTATTTACCTTCATCTCCTTGTTTAGTGCAGCTTAAGTGGCTTCAGTTATACTATATGGTTTTTTATAAAAATTTCATTTCATATTTTTTTTTGAAAGTGCAGTGACTTGTTTGAATATTTGTTTATTTTCCTTAAAATAGTTTGTAAATTCACAAATATAAAAAGTGTAACAAAAATTTTTTCTCTGTAGAAATTCTTATTCAAATTGTTACCCAATTTTTGTGTTCACTTTTTTTTAGAGGTGAGCGGATATCCGAAAATTCGGTTCAGATCGGATCGGATATCCGAAACCGATCCGAATGTATTTAATATATCCGGTAATATCCGAATTTTCGGATAGACTGTATATTTCAGCAATTTGAACAAAAACAACGACATTTTCGTCGAGTTAATACTCGCGAAGGCGGAATAATTTTTGCTTAAAAGACGTATTACGTAGTCTTTCATCAAAACAATGTCGTTGACTGGTAGATGCGATACACTTATAGCGATTCAAATCGCTAAGTGACAACGTGAAATATATCCCGAAAATATGTGTTCTTGAAGAGTGAATCTATAATTACACTTAACGGTATATTTAGAAGTTTGGGAAGATCAGGATTTTGAATGATTTTAATTGGTTGAGATGTTAAAATTAAATTTCAAATCATTATTCTGAATTAACTAATAGTTAAAATATGTAACTAAAGTAAAATAAACAATGAAGTAGTGAATGAAACAATCGAATGTAGCAACAACCAAACCAAAGTAAGGTTACGGCTTCCTGGTTTTTGTAATGCGTAGTAGACGCTAATTATGGCAAAATGCCAGCGCTGCTGTGTCCTTTAGTGCACGATAACTAAATATCGTACCTCTATTGTGACTACATCTTATTAGTACTCCTTTACATTTATCACGGATATATTTAAGGATGATACGTCCTTGAGGTATCAACTAATAATTTTTAATGAGTTTTAATAATGTTTTAATCGGTATGAATAAATATGGTAATACGACTTTTACCGGTACCTACTATGACTAAAGTAGTACATCGCTATGCACGACTGAATTAAATTGTTGATTTAATGTTATTGGTAACAAACCATCATAATAACTCGTTTTGCGACGGGGTTTCCAGCAAAAATAATACTGCTTCATTCTAATCGTCTACGTAGACGGTCAATTGTTTAGTTATCGCATTCTCAACTACTCCGGGTTTGAGCAATACGATAAAGTGTTGCCAAATTTACATTTGGCCTATTTCGTCGTTCGGTGTTCACATAACCAACAAATTTCCCACTTGTTTTCAATCTACATTTTCTCTTTGTTAAATGAATTTAAGCGTTATTAGTTTTACATTTTTAGATAATTTTAAGATGAATAACTGATTACTACAACAACAAACTAGATTACGACGAGGTACCATAATTTCACGGGTTTCAATATTGTTACACAGCCAATTGGGGTATTTTATCTGCCAAATATTCCAACTCTGCGCCTGCGCACAGGCCTTTGTTTGATAGCAGCTGCACTGTCACTGCCCCTGCCGATACGCAGATAGCCGATGGCATCGAGCCAACGTCGTCAAATCAGTCGAATTCTTGTCAAATCTTGATTTTTTGTTGATGGTGATTTGTTTTTATCATTGTAATAAATAAAATAATTGAATCGTGAGATAAAATTGAAAATTAGTTGATGATTAGTAGAATGAATTGATGAATTAGTAGAAAGTTGATGTCATTTAATGGCGAATTATAAGATTTCTGTTGATTTAATTTGTGAATTACGCCATATTAAAATTTGTTACTAGTACTTTTAAAAGCAGTGAAGTAAAAATTTTAGTTTTGTTGTTCATCCTATGAAGAATTTATGATTTTTTATGTACCATTTAATAATTTTGATAATATTTTATTGAGTTTTGATTTATTCTTAAATAAGTCTGATTTCACTTTGTTATTGCGAGTATCTGAATCCGAAAACTATCCTATCCGAACCCAAACTATCCGATCCGAACTTAAGCTATCCGACCCGAAAAAATAATTCACTATCCACACCTCTACTTTTTATATTTGTGAATTTAAATGGATTTAGTATTTGAAATAAAAAAAGTTTTAGAAAACTGTGGTAATTCATGTTAACCTTAAAATTAAAAATAGTCTGTTATATTGTGAATATCAAAATTATAACTGTTGATGAAAGCAAAACTATTAAATTAGTTTCTAACCACAAATTCCATTTAAAATATTTATTATTGTGGAAAAGGAATATGTTTGCTGTCAAATTGTTGATCTATGTTATAAGGTTTTTGCAGCCAACATCAAATTTTTTACAAAATAATAACAAATAGTTATATTTGTAATAACAAATAATAACAGTATAGTTACGACGAAGATATGTTTTGTATTCTGAAATTCAGTATCATATTATTTTATTTATAGTTTATCCGTAACTGCAATTAGAATTATGTTGAAATCTTAGACCGGCCAATGATGTTCTTGCATCAGTTCCAAAAGTATACAAATTACGTATTTTTACCATCTGCTACAACACTTTCCTTTTCAAACAAATATGTTCAGCATCGCCAATATAATCTAAAACAAAAAGTTTTAGCTTTAATGCTAATTTTATATTTCATAATATTTTATATTTTTGCTATGTAACTGTTATTTCGAACATTTATCAAACTTTACTGGATCCTTGTTACACTTTCGGATCAGAGCCAGATATTTGATTGTGTAAAGAAAGATATTTAATAATGACTTTGAAGAGAAACGTTGGTTTATTAAAGAATTAAGAAGAAGAGAAGAAGCCATAGCAAAGATTTAAAATGCAAATGACAGCAAATGACATTGACACTTGATGAAAATATACAGCAGAAAAAATTAATTTTACATAGTTTGTTGCAACAGATATCAGCACTGACTTATATATACATTTATAAATAACCTTTTATAAATATGAAAGGAAAGTAATTCCACAATTGGGCGCTAAAGTCACCAGATTTGTCTCACGATAGATACTTGATCGCTACCACATACTTTATTAGAACAAAAAGATCTAATTAAAGGAGAAGTGAATTTGATTGGAGAATATTTGTTGACCCTGAGTGACAATTGTATACAGAATACAGAAATTTTCAAGTGAATGGCCAGCACTTGCAAATCCAAGAAAAGAAAATCACTTGATTATTAAAAAATGGTATAAATAAACAGTATACATAATCCATTCATAAAGTATGGTACAGTGTCTCTACATTAATTAAAACAAACAACAATAGACAAAATACAATAATAATCAAAATGGCAACAATAAACACACACTTAAAACATACAACTTAAATGTTTTATACCATATTTTCAAGTCTAATGTCCACAAGACACTCAGTATGTCTTAAAATAAATTTGTATCTCAGGGTAACTGGAGTGCTAATAAACTTAATTAAATTCAAAGAAAAATTGAACCTCTCATGATCACCAAAACATTTCAGTTTAGTAACGTAGCAAAAACACAATTATTGAAGCACTCGTTGTGTGAAACATGTTAATTATTCATATGATAGTGAAATAAATACATTAATATTTCGATTAATCGTTGGCCACACTTACGTAACAGGTGGTCGGATAGAGTAGTGTGAATTTGTTCAGGTGTGAGCCAACGCATGAGTGCACCTAGACAGCCTGCAGCCGCTGACCTAGTGATGTCCTCCGGGTGCGCCAACATACCCACTAATGTCTGGTACACCTGCTTACGCAAGGTGGCGGACATCTTGTCACCTGCCGGAGTGATGACACCTCTCAGTGCCTGCAGCATTGTCTCTCTGTAACCATTCATCATTATGTATACTTATTACTTGGAGTATATACAAGAGTGAAAACTAATATGTTTTGAGTTTGCTATTTTCATCAAGTAGCACTGGAAAAAATAAAATAATAGCTTCTACCCACACATGTGAGATTTTTATAAATTTTTAATTTAACATAAAAACCAATATTTAAGTAAAAAATATCTATTCTCCTTTCTTTAATACAAACTTTTACAAGTTTACATTTACAAGTAATAAGCATTTGTATTATCTGCTCACCTGATGGTAGGATCCTCGGCGGACCTGACTCCGGAGTGAAGTTCACTGAACAATGGATCAGCGCGAGTGTGGATTACTATCAGATGGCCTAGTGCTGATGCTGCCTTGAGTCGCACCTGCCTGTTTGCATCATTCAACGCCTTGAGGAATGTTGTCTGCAGCTGTGGCAGGAACTGCTTCAGCATCACTCCTACCTAAAAGCATAAATACCCCGTCACAGTAGACCTGCGTACTCAACGAATTTCCAAATCAATAATAATAATAATATACAACAGGTTTGATCAATATCGGTAATAAATGAGTTTTTCTATTCCCCGTAAGATTAACATGGTAAAGAGTATGCAGGTTAGCTGCTGTGAGGAACACTGAAAGTAGGTATTTTTAAAATAAACTATTTTTACTTTGACTATATATTAAGTTTTATCAATATCTGTCCATAAAATAAATGAGTTGTCATATTCTCCATAAGATTGACATGGGAAAGAGTATGCATGTGTGCTGCTGTGAGGAACATTGGAAGTAGGCATTTCTAGCACAAACAATTTTTATTTTGATCATTTATGCCAAGTTTCATAAACATCTGTTCATAAATAAAGGCGTTTGCCAATCTCTATATATAAAATTGAATGTATGTATGTCTGTATGTCCTTTATGCGTTGCCAAACTACTCATCCGATCGCCATGAAATTTTAGGAAGTTGCTCTATATGTGTCCGGGAAGGTTTTAGTGAAAAAATATTTTCGAAAACCCCATAAGTTTCCATTTTATGGCGTTTTAAATTTCTAATGTTAACCTTATGGAGAGTAAGTTTGTTTACAAAATGTCTACAATGAAAACATTTGATTTCTTAGCTACAGCTGATTGGTTTACTTTCCATTAGCAATACCGTATGCTTTACTATCCAATGCCATCTGAATCATTTATTAATGTTAAACTATGAAGTAAATGTGTACTGTAAAAAATGAACAGCTTTATTCACGACGTTAATAGTTTACGGTTTTTGGGGGATTATGTATTTATATTTTTATTTTCTGTCTGTTTAAAGTCACGTGTTTATATGATAATTACAATGTTCATATTATTACGTTTATTATAATAATCAGCTGTTGTATATCTTTCCTATAAAAGCCGTATTTCAGTTAGGTTTCGTTTGGGTTTGGATTGGATTTGAAAATTGTGAATTAATCCACTCAGATTTATCTGTTTTATGGGAATGTTATTAATATGTTTTATCGTTTCAGTATTGTTATTCACTATGCCGCGACCTAGAATATATAGCCTTTCACAATAAAGATTAAAAAAAGTATTTAGTAAGTAAGTTACTAAAAGTAGCCCTACATTGTGAATTGTTAAATAATTTAATAATGGCTAACAACCAAAACATATTGTGTATATATTTTTTAATTTCTCTGTAACCATTAGAGATAGAGTAACTTTAAGGAACTAAATTATACAGTGTGTTTCAGAATTCCCTACCAATACTTTAGGGCATTGTTCCTGGGTAAGAAACATATCTAAATATCATATTTAAATTGTCCGGAAGTCCTTAGTTACTCACACAGCCTTCATTTTGTTTTTTTCACATATAATATTTTTTCTGAATAATGGTTAAACGTACAGAATTGAAACTTCGCACAAACATTTATGGCAAATAGACAAGGCTACAAAAAATTATGACAATTTCTCAGATTCATAAAACAAAATGGCGGCTATTTAAAATTTTTTTTCATAAAATTTTTTTTCACAAATAACTCGTGAGACGTTGATTTAAAAGAAAATTTACAAGAATAATCTTTTTTAGGTAATGTAATTACAAATCGATTGACACCAAATTCTTTTAAATTAGACAAATATTAACAGAGATGTGGTAGCTTTAGTGATAGGTGACCGCTAGAGTGGAGGTGACCCCCCAAACTACCCGTTCCCATTGACCGATATGTCTAGTTTACGAACTCGTCCGAGCATTTGTAGGAATACACGTCTCTACCAAATTTGGTCTCGATCGGACTATTTTTACGAGAGTTATCGTGTTAACAGACACATACATATATATATAACAATTTTAACGACTATTGTTTTTGGACTCTGGGCACCTAAAGACGAAAAAATAACATCGTCCCGGGCTTAAGTCTTACCATGAGACCTACGGTAATAGCTTCTTCCCTATGGGAAATTCGCTAAAATTAAATCACATATGAAAATTGAAGAAACCCCCAATTTTTGAGTACAAAACCCCCCAAACTACCAGTTTTGATTGACCGATATGGCTGGATTACGAACTCATCCGAGCAAATGCAGTAATAGACGTCTCTACCAAATTTTGTCTCAATCGGACCATTTAGAGTTATTGTGTTCGCAGACACACATTATATATATATATATATATATATATTTAATAATAACTATATTAGCTGCCCTTACTTATGAACTACATAATCAAATATATATATATATATATATAGATTTTTTTAAATATTATTTTTAATAACTATTGTTTTTGGCCTCTGGATACCTAAAAACGAAAAAATTACATGGTCCCGGGCTTAAGTCTTGCCATGAGCAGGTCTCATTAGTAATATCTTCATTCCTAAGGGAAATTCGCTACAAAAAACAATAATTTGGTTGAATTTGGTTTTTTTAATTTTAAATCCTTACTCTGGGTGTATTAGTTACTAAGTGATCGAAAGTTTTATCCCTTCGACTTCCAATCAACTCGCCCGATGACGTATCAATACGCATTTGGCTCCTGTCGGCTCCAATTGAGGTGTAATTAGGTTGAAATCGGTATCCAAGTGGACCTTTCTTACGATATCTGTCACTAGGTATTTCAAAGTTTTGACACCTCTGAGACATATGTGAAAACATTGCCACAATGCAGCAGACGATGTGAATGCCGAGTCGATGACGTAGCTACAAATTTCGCTTCAATTGTAGTGTAATTAGATTGAAATTAATTGATATCAGCATAACGGCAGTAGCTTTTTTCCGATATCTGTCACTGGGTATTTCAAAGTTTTAAAAGCTGTGGGACATATGTGAAAAATTTGTCACAGTCCGGCAGTCAATGCGAAAGCATTGTTATTGAATTACTGTAAATACTTTTAATTTTTATACATAGAAGTATACATATTATTGTTCCTTATAAAATTGTCTTGATAATGGCTATTTTGAAAATTGTATAGAACTCCATTTAGTGTGTTTTGGTGGCTATTCCTGCGTAATATACACGGCAGTCAAAAGGTGGACCCCATGGTGGGGCCGACGCTTCGACCTGATTGGTTAAAAAATATTGCCTGATTTTATTTCCGTCGTCAATATCATGTAGCCATCTAGGGACAAATGACAATCTTACTGACGCCATCCCCTCTCCGATAAAAGTCATTTGTCGTATGGTCGAGGCTCCAAAAAGCACGTGGCTTCATCCTGCCCACTCAAACTCTCATTAATTAGACATGTGCGGGTATCCGAAAAGTCGGATCGGATCGAAATCTGGCTCCAATTCGAATGCAAAACAAGTATCTGAAAAAGTCCTACAAATATCCGTAGTTTCAGATAGTCTGTATAAAATAAGGTTAAAACCGAAATATAAATGCTAAACTTTCTGTTTGAGATACCTCAATGATACAGATCAACAGAAATGTTTAAGCAGATGACGAAATTGCGCAATTCATAAACTATTGGAATGTAAGAATGTCTTTGGGCGGTCCGAGGATGCGGTATGATTATTTGATCCTTTAACTACGTATTTAAGTTACCCATTAAGTTCAACACGATATTGCATTTTGAAATAAAAAGCATAGCGTCATCGATAGTTGTACCGAATATCAGATTGCGGTTTGATATTATTTCGCATAAATTATGATTTCGGCTACAAAAAACCGTGAATTGTCGATTTAATATTTGGTAACAAAGATCAACCATCATAATAGCTCTGGTATTTGCAGCAAAAATATATACTATTTAATTTAGAACGTCTGATCGAATTAAACTTTAAATATTTTGACATAATGGACTATTTTTTTAAATCACATTCTCGAGTTCTCTGGGTTTGAACAATACGATAAAGTGTTGTCAAATTTACATTTGGCTTATTTCGTCTTTCAGAGTTTACATAACCAACAAATCTTCCACTCGTTTTCATTCTACATTTTCTCTTTGTTGAATGATTTTACGAGTCATTAGTTTCTAAATGGAACATTTTAGATAATTTTAAGATGAATAATAAACTAGATTATGACAAGGTACCATAATTTCACTGGTTTAAATATTGTTCTGCCCGATACTCCAACTCTGCGCCTGAGTCCTTTGTCCAATAGTCGGCGGCAGCACTGTCACTGCTTTTCCTAGTTCCTTGTCACAGATATACCAGTGACAGAACCATATCGGTGACACCGGTAAAGAAATATCGCATATCCCTACCGATACTGTCCGATACGCAGATAGCCGATGGCAATGAGCCGATGTTGTCTGTCAAATCTTGGTTCTTTGTTTATGGCGATTCTTGTCATTGTAATAAATGAAATACAACATTGTTTTACACAATATCGTGATGGAAAATGTCTGCCAATAAAAATCTAAATAACATAGATCCACCATCACCAATAATGAATTTCAAACAAAGGAAAGAAAATAAAATAGTTGAATCATGAAAACAAATTGAGAATTATTAATTATCAATCTGTCCATGGTTTTTTATAACTAACGTTTAAGAACTGTTCATGTAATTTATTGGCAAATTAATTTAATTTTATTGGTTTCTGTTGATTCCACTGTGATATTGCGAGTATCCGAATCCGAACTATAACTATCCGATACAAACTTAAGCTATCAGATCCGAAAAAAAATTCACTATCCGCACACCTCTACCTATCACCTAATTTAAGATTGACTATCTCTATTACACTATAGTGTTTATTGACAATAGAGTTCTTATTCATCCTCAGTTTTTCCAGTGTTATTGAAGGTATCAGTTTACTTTTAACTATATACTCACTCCTATCAAAAAAGGTAATAATAATAATTAGGGGTGTGCGAGCCTGGAATTTTAAGTTCGAGCCGAGCCGAGCTTTTTAAAAAATTCCTCAGCTCGAGTTTTTTCAAACCTTCACCTGATCTGATAAGGGGTGTGTTAGGTAGGAGTGTATGGAGCAAAAAAACTTTGGATTTCATACAATGATGCAATTCAAAGAATTACGATTCGAATTAATACAACATGGCAAAATTCCCTTTTAGAACAAATATAACCATATAACTGAAGATAACAAAACCTTGAAATTAAAGCTAAAAGACTATTCACCAAATTGTACAGTTTATAATTTTTTTAGTTTGATAACTTTCAAGTTCCAAAGATTTTAAAAATTAATTTTATCTATGTATATTATATCAACAAAGCAAAGTTCCCTAAAAAAGTGAGGCATGCATGCTTGCTACAAGAGTAAAATGGAAAGATTTTTAATAACTTAGAATTTTTGTAGGTGGCTTGACAAGACTTAAAATGAAACCAAGAATTATAAAAAAATAATGTATGACTGCAAATAGTAAAAATATATTATATATCTATTATAAACCACTCAACTAAATAACAAACTGTTCTACTATTGTTTAACTGAAAGTGTTTGACCGTAAAATAAAATAGTGAAGTTCCACAGTCAGTTCCAAATGTCAACAAACCCCTCTTCCCCTCTCTCTGAGCAAGGCTCAAGGTCGTATTTTTTGTTACCTTATTGTCTGTCCATCCCCTCATCTCTCATCACTAACAGCTTATGGTTTAACTGAGAATCTCGAATTTAATGTTTTCATTTATGATTCTTCATTTAATACATTTAATAAGATAGATGTCCATTGTAACGAACAATTTAAAATAATTCGTCATATACTCAAGGTTTATTTTTTGGAATAAATATTAATAAAAAACTATGGCTCTAATTTTTTATTGCGTAAGGAAGGCAATGGAAGCTGTCAGTTGGTGACGAAAATAGGCCATTATTAAACTAAACTATTAACTAACTATGATTGAATTCAATACTAGAGGCATGCGGATAGTGAATTATTTTTTCGGATCGGATAGCTCAAGATCGGATCGGATAGTTTTCGGATTCGGATACTCGCCATGACTAAGTGAAATCAGACTTATCTAAGGATAAATTAGGAAAAAATCAATAAAATGTTATCAAAATTATTTAATGGTACATAAAAAATCATAAATTTTTCATAGGATGAACAACAAAACTAACAATTTACTTCACTGCATTTAAAAGTACCAGTTACAAATTTTAATATGGCATAATTCAAAAATTAAATCACTAGAAACCTTATAATTCGCAATTAAATGACATCAACTTTCTACTAATTCATCAATTCATTCTACTAATCATCAACTAATTTTCAATTTTATTTCACGATTCAATTATTTTATTTATTACAATGATAAAAACAAATCACCATTAACAAAGAATCAAGATTTGACAGACGACGTTGGCTCGATGCCATCGGCTATCTGCGTATCGGCAGGGGCAGTGACAGTGCAGCTGCTATCAAACAAAGGCTTTTGCGCAGGCGCAGAGTTGGAATATTTGGCAGATAAAATACCCCGATCGGCTGTGTAACAATATTGAAACCCGTGAAATTATGGTACCTCGTCGTAATCTAGTTAGTTATTCATCTTAAAATTATCTAAAAATGTAAAACTAATAATGCTCAAATTCATTTAACAAAGAGAAAATGTAGATTGAAAACAAGTGGAAAATTTGTTGGTTATGTGAACACCGAACGACGAAATAGGCCAAATGTAAATTTGGCAACATTTTATCGTATTGCTCAAACCCGGAGTAGTTGAGAATGTGATAACTAAACAATTGATCGTCTACGTAGACTACTTTAGTCGAAGTAGGTACCGGTAAAAGTCGTATTATCGTATTTATTTATACGGATTAAAACATTATTAAAACTCATTAAAATAATTAGTTAACACCTCAAGGAAGTATTATCCTTAAATATATCCGTGATAAATGTAAAGGAGTACTAAAAAGATGTAGTCACAATAGAAGTACGATATTTAGTTATCGTGCACTAAAAGGACACAGCAGCGCTGGCATTTTGCCATTATTAGCGTCTACTACGCATTACAAAATCCAGGAAGCCGTAACCTTACTTTGGTTTAGTTGTTGCTACATTCGATTGTTTCATTCACTATTTCATTGTTTATTATCAATTAGTTAATTCAGAATAATGCTTTCAAATTTAATTTTAATATCTAAACCAATTAAATTCATTCAAAATCCTGATCTTTCCAAACTTCTAAATATACTGTTTAGTGTAATTACAGATTCACTCTTCAACAACACATATTTTTGGGATATACTTCAAGTTGTCATAATGCTTAGTGATTCGAATCGCTATAAGTGTATTGCGTCTACCAGTCAATAGGGGTGTGCGATGCAGCAAAAAAATTTCGATTCGATACAAAGAATTCCGATACGAATCGATGTGATTCGATTCGATACAACACGACAAACACACAACACAATTTCCTGTAATACAGAAATCATATAACAGAAGATAATAAAAAACCATGGAATTAAAGCCAAAAAATATATTATTAGACTAGTCACTAAATTTTACAGTTCATAATTAGTTTGATAACTTTTAATTTCCAAAGATTTGTGTTAAGGTATTTTATCTATGTATATTATATCAATAAAGCAAAGTTCGCTAAAAGATTTCCAAGATTCACTAAAATTTTTAATAACTTGGAATATGTATAGCTAGTCTTGACAAGACTAAACAAGAATTATTTAAAAAAATTAATGTAGGTCTACAATTAGTAAAAATATATTATATATCTATTATAAACTACTAAATTAAATAAAAAAACTATTGTATGACAAAACCAAATATATCTCTAGTTTTAAAATTTTGATACAATTTCAAAATTCTTTTGTATAGGTTTAAAAAAAAACATATCTAACAAATTTGGAAATGAGAAAAATAAAAGATATTACTAGAGGAAATGAGTAGTATTGTAGTGAAAACTATAAATAAAAATTCAAAAAGTAATAATATAGAAAATATAAAAACAGAAGTAAACTGTTATTTAAAAAAATAGTTTTAGTATCATCCATTTCAAATGGTTAGTTTCTAATCAAATTCATATTTTAAATTTAAAAATATATAAAACTTTTAATAATGAAGTTAGTTGTGGTTAAATATTTATTTAAAACTATTTAATCATTACTATTATTTAAAAGTAAATTTCTTAATTAATTAAACACACACAACTTAATTTGATTGCTTATTTACTAAATCACCTCAGATTAATGATTATTTAAAGAAAAAACATAAAACTCAATTTTTAACTAGATCATACTATGTAGAGAAATGTAAGTATTTGACCGAAAAACAAAATAATGAAGTCGCTCAGTCAGTTCCAAATATCAACAAACCCCCTTGTCCCGGAGCAAGGCTCAAGGTCATTTTTTATTACCTACTGCCGCTATTGTCTGACCACCTGTCCACCTCGCTTATCTCTTAACAAAAATAGCTTACACCCGATTTAACTGAGAATCACCAATTTAATGTTTTTATTCATGATTCACTGATAAAACATTTAATATGTACATTATAATAGACAATTTAGAATAATGTCAAATACTCAAGGTTTAGTTTTTGGAATTAATATTATTAAAAAACTATGGATCTACTTTTTTGCTTCGTAAGAAATGCAATGGAAGCTGTCAATTGATACTGTGATGAAAAAGGAGCCATTATTAAAACGAAACTAAACAAACTATGATTTAAATAAATAGAATTCAATTTTGGTTGTTATTATGTTTTGATGTATTTTTTGTTACTATTGATGTCTGTTGTGTCCAGCGGAGGAATATCTAACCATAAACAACTTCCATTAAAATTGTAGTCATGTCATGTAAGCTGTTGTCTATTAAAAACTTCTCTGACTTGTTTGTCAATTTTGAGAAAGGATTTAAACTCAGTTTGAATAACAAAATAAAAAGGAAAATTGGATTGCACAAACATAGACATTAAATAAATTTGTTTCAAAACCTGAAAATCGGTATAAGCTATGCCATTAGGATCTACGCGCTGTGGGACTCCCTCGATGCATCCCCTCGATGCATCGGGATTTCGATTACCTCTGTATCGAATGTATTAGCCGTATGTCTTATGATGGTGGTTTCGTCTTTGTTTCGTGTTGGCATTTGTGACTTCGTCTGCGTTCACGTTAACACGTCGTGTGTATGATGGCTTCGCTAAAGCGAACCTACAAATCTCTGACGTTGCAAGAATAAATAGCGGCGATCAAGGAGGTAGAGAAGGGATTTAAGAAAAAGTTTTAAATAGCTAAAGTTTCGGGATCCCTCCAAACACATTATTGACATTTAACAAAAATTAGGATTTTTAATCAATAATGTCTTCATTAATCTAACTTTTTTAATATACACTGTTAAAACATGATGTTTTACTATTTATTTCAACCACTTTCCAAAAATTTCTAATTCAAATTTTTTTCTGGTCCCTTGAGGTTTGAATTATCCAAGTTCTACTGTATATGCAATAAGTGCCTGATCGTACTTACTCTGTGTTCATCTGGAAGCATACCACTCAAGATAATTTTGAACCCACTACAGCTGATTTCTTGGTTAAGTTTCATCTGATTGAGAACAACGTTGTTTGTTTCGCTTCTTATTACGACATCTCAAAATAAGTAACATCATTACTTCTTCCTTCTGTCTGAATTCATCACGCTCACAGATGTAAAAAACAACAGTATAAACAGAGTTATTTGAGATTACGGCGTAAATTAAGAGTGTTTTTACTTGGCAAAAGCTAGGCTCGAATTTCTAGCTTTTTCAAAACACCTCGAGCCGAGCTAAGCTTTAAAAAGCTTGATGATTCGAGCCTTCGCACACCCCTACTAATAATACTAATGGTTCGAGTGGTACTCATTCAAACCATTAGGATAAATGAGATGGATGAGAGGATGTTTTACTGCTTTTTATTATTGTTTTGTGTATCCGAGAGCTGGAAGATAGGATAGTTGTTAAAGAAAGGAAATTTTGGCAAGAGAAATCTTTGTGAAAATCTAGATTAAGCCAGGGACCTCTTTATACTTTAAAAACAAAATCATGTCATTATGAATGCAATTAACAATTTATAGTTAGTTAGTAAACTGATTATTGTTCCTAAAATTTCTTTGTAGCCTATCTATTTTAAAAGGACAAGTCTAACATTCTTCCAAGCCTAATGAATCACTAGAAACTATCAACTACTTGAAGATTTCATCAGGTATTTATTGAGTACCTTAGCCAATAGTAGAGCCAGAGTTTCTAGAACTGCAGCCTTAACACTCCAGTTGAACCTGAACACAAGAAATGCCACTCAATTAAATATACATTCCATTCAACCATTAAAACAGGTATTTACAAATTAAACAAATAATTATTTCTCCTAATATGGAAATATAAAATTTACTTAGACATGACAAGTCCATTTATATCCACTAAAAAAATAGTGCCCTTCTCTTTAAAATATAAAAAAATCAATATAAAACAAATCATGTTTTTGGTACTGTCAATTATGTGTACCTGAAAAATTCTACTGAAAAGAGAAAGGTGATATAACTGTCCCATATTGGTTGAAACCACAAACAATTCTAGATGTTGGAAAAACTTAATAATTTTTGATTTTTAAAAGCTTTTACTCTATTAGTTGAGAAAAACAATATAGGCCAAGTAAAAAGAACTAATTGATTACTAATACTATTACAGTAGAACCTCCATTATCCGGGGGTGGATCAACCGGGCGGCGGGTTAACCGGGGTCCAAAACTGGCAAAAAATTATTATTTAAAAGAAGTTTTTCATCGTCAATTTTCTCATTAAAACTTTTTAAATCTCAAATACGTGATAATAATACTCTATACTAACGTAAAATTAGTTTTGAAACTAACTGAACATTATTATAATAATTTTACTGAAAATATTCTGGGTATCAACTAAAGAGTAAATAAACACGAACTTGAATGAAAAATAAAATATCGATCAACATTCTGACGAAATAAGCAAGCGCTAGACTATCAATATTTCTTCATTCCACGGCTGTTCAGAACACAACTCAGTATCTGATTGGCCCGTGGCCATGACAACACATGTACTAGATTGCGCAATAGATACTGCGCATGTGTGTGAGCGGGGAGAGAGAAGACGGACAAAGGAAGAGAGATAAGGAAGGAGACTGCCAGAAGTCGATGAGTCATCACCCCTCCCCTCAGCAGTGTTTTGTTTGAACAACAGCTCAGCTGACTTGATTTTTTAGTTGCCAGTTTTGATTATTCTGTCGGTGAGTTAAAGTTTTGAACTAGTTTTTCAATTAATTTCATTAAATCTATTGTTTCAATTTAACTGTCTGTATATTGTAATATTTTTAATTAAATTAAGTTGTTTATAATCCTTGTAAAAATGTCAGATAATGGTTTGTATGCGATAACAAAATACCCGCATTCGAAGTTTTCAGAGACGAAGGTCTGTTTAAAGCGTGCTGACAACTAATGATGTATTAATAATAAACTAGGGCAGTTTTTATGTGAATACTTTGAATTATTTTCTTCATTCGGATTAACCGTGTTTTCAGTTATCCGTGCCCCCTCTCCCGCTGATTACCCCGGATAATCGAGGTTCTACTGTACTTACTATGATTACCAATACTATAATATGAGCAAGGTTTGTATATATATATATATTTGCACAATGAGCTCTAACCAATTTCTTTAAATTATTAAATGACTAATTTCCGAGTAGAAAATAAGTTTTAGACAGGTCTAATGTCCAGGAAAATTCCTGTTTTTCTTGTAATAATAAGTTTAACATCTAATAAATTAACATTAAGCTTATGGAGAATCAAAAGTAAACAATACAAATCAAAACATCTGATTATAACTGTTTGACAATTGTTTAGTGAAGATGGCTAACAATGTGTTCTTTTTAAGATGTGAATAGTGGTTTTGCATACATATTTATTCTATGTATGTATGTAACAAATGAAAAGTTATCAAATCAGTAAACAATTTGTAAAATCTAAAGGATAGAATAACTTGCAAAATAAAAGCAGACAAAAGTATTTCCAAAATCTATCGTGTTTAGATAGAAAACATTGTATTGCTTGAAGCCACTGTAACAAACCGATTGGTATAAATTAAATTTCCCTGTTGCTTTTTAATCCTCATTTTGTATCTAACACAATCAGTAGATCACAATTTATTAAAAGTCGTACGAAGAATTATGATAGCTCCAACAATTTTGAGCCTGGCTAAAACACTCTGAACCATGTATCAACATAAATGTGACTTCATTGCCTAAGTGGCGCACTAATGAGTTAGAGGATGTGAGATTGATTCCTGGCAGTGGCGGTTATATTTTTGTTTAGAGTTTATGCAGGTCAGTAAAAAAATGTTTTCCCTCGATTGTCATTTTTGTCTTTATTTCAAGAAAGCAACTAACAACATCATGTTTTGTCACCAACATAATTAAAATTATTAGTATTATACGAGGGCAGTCCAGATAGTCTGTCACGTTTTGCGTTTTAGCCGCTAGGTGCGGGGCTATTGCGGCAATTTTGGCGTCAGGACGTTCCTCCGTTCAGTGTCAGTGGCTATCCAGCCGTGCTAGAGGGAGGTTCGTGTCGCTCTTTGTTGTTTTTCAATAACAATTGAAAATGTGTGCCGCAATTCAAAATCCCGCGAGTTGTGAAGTACGGTCGGTAATACGGTTTTTGTTGGCTAGAAACAATAAACCAATTGAGATTCATCGCCAAATCTGTCAAGTTTATGGGAACGATGTTTACAGTGAAAGTGGAGTACGGCGTCTGTGCATTCAGTTCAAAAATGGCCGAACTAATGTTCATGACGAAGAACGAAGTGGACGGCCAAGCCTCGTGACTGATGACATTGTGAGTAAAGTCAATGACAAGATTAGAGAAAACCGCCGATTCACAATAAGAGAGCTATCGATTTTTTCCCCAGAAATTTCAAAAAGTTTATTGCACGAAATTGTTACCAAAAAATTAGGTTATCACAAATTTTGTGCAAGATGGGTGCCCAAAATCCTAACAGAAACCCACAAAAATCAGCGGATGGCTGCTTCGTTGTCATTTTTGCACGCTTACGACGAAGATGGTGATTCACTACTCGATCGCATCGTGACAGGAGACGAGACTTGGGTAAAGCACGTCAATTGTGAAACCAAACTTCAGTCTATGGAATGGGGTCACACAAACTCACCCCAAAAACCAAGAAAATGCCTTCAGACATTGTCTGCAAGGAAGATCATGGCAACTGTTTTTTGGGACAGGAAAGGGGTTCTTCTTGTTGATTTCTTGGAACGTGGAACAACAATAACTTCTGCGAGGTATTGTGAAACACTTGAAAAATTAAGAAGAGCGATCCAAAACAAGCGCAGAGGAAAGTTGACTTCAAAAATTCTCTTTATCCACGACAATGCCCGACCACATACGGCAAATCGAACACAAGAAGTCCTGGATGCTTTCAAATGGGAGGTTTTCCCACATCCGCCATACAGTCCAGACCTTGCACCCAGCGATTATCACTTGTTTCCGGCAATGAAGACATGGCTTGCTACGCAGCGCTTTGAGGACGACGCGGAGCTGCAGGAGGGCGTAACCAACTGGTTAAAGTTACAGGCGGCAGACTTTTATGACACCGGCATTTCCAAATTAGTTCACCGCTATGATAAGTGTCTCAATTTGTTTGGTGATTATGTTGAAAAATAGTATTTTAGTTGTACTTTCAAATGTATGTAATAAAAAATTTTCTCTTGCACTTAAGTTTTTTTTAAAATCAAAACGTGACAGACTTTCTGGACTGCCCTCGTATTTATTTCCTTAAAATTGTCTTATTCTATCCGAGCAAAGCATGTCCTCCGGATATTCAATTTAATATTAATAGCAATAACCATATAAAAATGGATATTGGTAGCAAACACAACCAGGACTTGAGATACAGTGGAACCCCTCAAACCAGAACTAATTTGGGCTTAAGCCTGTTCGGGTTTAGGGGTGTTCGGATATCTCTGGAAATAATATTACGCAATTATTTTTTCGCTGTATTCGCGGTAAGCGAGGGAGACGTAGCAATTGGGGTGAGGGTGCAGAAAATAAATCACTCTCCCCCTACCCCCACCCCTACTGACATATGTATCACACCTGTCTACTGTGTGTTTACCTGCTGATTAGTGTGTATCGCTAACAGCCTAACGACGTGATGTTCATGTAACGCTGGCTTATAATTGTGTCAATGTGAGGATTTTCTTCACATCGACAATTAAATATAACAAACATTAAGTGAAAAACTTATAATCTTGTATTGTTTTTTGTGTGTGTTAAACCTTGAAAAATAAATTTGTGTGATTAAATTAATTTTTTTAAATTTTCAGCTAAGTCAATAAAGATTTTTGAATTGTATAGTATTATACTGCGAAAAATATATTTAGGCCATGAAAACCTTAAGACCATCCACATTTTATCCAATTACATATATGACCAATTCGACGGAAAAGCATATTCATTTTCCAAGGTATTTATTTTTTGTAACAATAAGTACTTAAATCAAGAGTATATATGATGTATTTTTTTTGGGAGAAATCTGCCCCTTTGGATGAATGAACAAACACTCTTTAACAGCATTCAATTTAGAATATCAAGAAAGAAAATCTCAAGGTAGGTGATCTGGTGATACTTCAAATTTCCAGGAGTGCACCATTGTGTGGCCACTTGGCTGCATAGTACAAACCTACCCAGGACTGAATGGTGTTGTCCTTGTCCTCAATGTAAAAACAGCATATGGGACTGTTCACAAGACCTGCTCTGAAAGTATACCCCTCCCCCGGGGAAATGAACTTAAGACTTAATTTTATTTTGTTTAATCATATTGATTCAAATGGGGCAAAATGTTTTGTATTAATTTTTGTATTTTCATACCTCTCTGTTCACATACTATTACCCTACATCTGATCACCCATTTTTGTATTCATTCATTGTTCATCTCTTCTCTCATCAACATCGTGTATTAATTTTTTCCCGAGGTAAAATAATTATTTTAAACCCGCAAAAGGTCCTCCGTTCATTTAATTTATAATTACACACCACAATGGTTGTAACAAATGCTATTTTTAAGGCATAGTTACATCATAAATTTCCATACGACAAAATTAAGGTAGGCAAAGCAAAAATAAAGCTTTACGTCAAGATATAAATAGAAAAATAAATAGTGACTTTGTCTTTCAAAGGCTTAAATTGTAAAGTATGAATGTGTACCTGTCACCCAGAATACGAATGAGAGGCCCTGTGATGTGGACCACCGAAGGCTGCAAAGCTTCCGCCGATGTCAGCTTGATCACTTCCCCCAGTCCTTGAGCAGCTTGCTCCTTCACCTCTGGCGCTCCATTCAGGATGGCCTCCCGGAATAGTGGCAGGATAGGCGTGATACCCTGCGAATTACATCACAGGAAATACAGAACGTTAATTTAACCCATTGGCCTACCTATTTTACAGTACCTGTCAATACCTGGTAATTACTATTATTTTGGAAATTTTTGAGACTTTCACTAAAACTGCTATAACTTCAAACATTAGACAGACTTGAAAACTCCATTGATTCATTATTATAATGTGGACTTGCTAAAATAACATTTAAATATATAACAAATTATATACTTTTTTTAACTTTTGTTGTGTAATTTTTAGCATTTCAACCATTGATATATTTATGATATTATATACAAAGGTAATGTGAAATATTACTTACAATTAAAATATTAACTTCAGATAAATTACACAAATTAATACGCAACGATCACATCACACACAACCTCCACACCTGTTGGTGACTAATATTTTGGTTTTGTTTACCAGATTAGCCAATGTAGCAAACCAAAATTACAGACAGAAAATACTACTGTATATATATAAAACTGCATAAAGAAACAAATTATTAATCCAGCAAGTGCTGCAATCTATAGGAAAAAGTAAAACTACTAGCGACTGAACAGTTCCGCCAAGTATGTCAACGGGTTAAGGAAAATGAGATTCACTGCATTTGCATAATTTTTTTGTGCCTCAAAAATCCAGACTAAGGTGGTAGACAGCTGGAGCATGTTAAGGCCACTGGTAATCCCCACAAACTAGTGCTGTCCTGCTTCATGCCAATGGCTTACAACACTTGCATCACTTCATACATTTATAAAACATAGCAAAATCAACATCAACGTATAATAATGTAAATTACATAGAAACTAAAGCAGTTAAAGTATAAAAATTTAATGTTCTATTTTTCATCTCTCCCCCTATTCAAAAATAAGGAGAAAGTGTAGTTTTCTCTAAAAATTTCAATTTTAACTGAGGGTGGAAATATTAGTTTTGAGGCTCTCTGAATAACACAGTATTTTTTCAATTATTTTTACCTGTTTATCTGTGTACCTTCAGGCCACATTTAGGCCTATGGTATTATTATTTACAAAATTTGGCACAAGGGACTTGTTTGGCAATATCTAATGAATATTTTAAACTTTTATTTTTAAGGGAAGTACACAATAGACAATTCTCTTTATTTGCACTTTCATTAAGATATACAGTGGCGTCATTACAAATAAATAAATTAATTAATCTTGCTATCACTCTTGCTATCTATCTTACACCTTCGAAAAGCTCAAAATAGGAGGAAAAATCCATATTCATCCTCAGCTGCTTTAACAACGGAAATTCAATAGTTTGCAGAGACACATCTCATAATTCTACAAAGATGAAAATTCTTGCAACTTTTTGGATTGCATATGGCTACAATTAAAATTTTAATTTTGCTTACCTTGGGTAAGCAAAATCCTGGAAGTAATTCACTACCCTTGAGATCGCTGACTGCAAATCTAACAGCTTGACGAACATCGTTGACATGAGCTATCTGTTGTTCTGCATCTAAAGTCTGGAAAAAGTTATACTATCAAAGTAATTGAACAGGTTTTATCAACATTGATCTGATCACCGTAAAAAAAGTAAGTATACTAATTAACTATTAACTATATTAAAGTAAGTAACTTGTATTAACTATATTACATTTTCATTCTTTTCAATTTTTTCCTTTAATTTTACTTAAGTGAGTAAAGTATAATTTAATAAAATATAATGCTATTTTACTAAACAATGCCAATCAGTTAATATTTTGATTTGATAAATTAGGGATGGACCAGTTGATTATGATTCTTCCATTCTCTGTTACCTTTGATCCGATAGTATCAAGGAAAAATAATATCTCGATACTCAATCTTTTTGCTCAATATCAATCTTGGGAAGAATGGAAAATTACATATAAGCTGGATATTCTTAACTTTCAGACCTAATTTTTATATTAAATCAAATACAAAAGCTTTCCATCTCTTTTGAAATAAGTTTTGGGAATTAATGATGTAATGTAATTTGTGCAATAAACATCACATATTGATTCACTGATATGACTTGATAAGGAGTACCGGTAATAATGAATGATCTGTATTTGTTGTGCATAAATCTCTTTAATCCTACTCTAAATATAGTAAATATTAAAAAAATGAAGCTTGCAACAGTAGCACAATAATATAATGTCACCATTATTTGAAGAAGAATATTTAAGTCTGCAGGATTTTTAATCTTATACACTAAGGACTTATGAATTTTATTATTTCATTTCTCATGTTACAGGTCATTTTTACCCTCTCTATCTAGAGTGTAACCCTAATTAATAGTTTATTGATACAATAAAAAACATATCAATATTTGACTTCCTGTAAAAATTGATTAGCCCTTCGCATGCCAAACTTAATATGTCAAAATACCATTAAAAGCTATTTTACCTTTAAAAGAATAATTTTCATTTGCTCGAATTTTAGTTTTTGATTTTTCAGGTAAAAGAAAATAGAACAGTAAAAAATGTTTATATTTACTTCTCTGTGGGAAATAGGTTGGATATGTCTAAAGGTAATGTTTTCTTTTAATCTAAACAGCTGTTCTTATTCTTTTATAATAAAAATTCAATACAATAGCTCGGGTGGTTTCTATGGAAACCTGTTACATATTTTCCATCTTACAAATTGCCAACAATCCCCAGAGCTAAGACATATCAATGTCAAAATGTTTCTTATTCGTACATTAAAAATTACTGATAATAATCCTGTTGCTTTTACATCCCTATGAAGGGATTTTGCCTGCTAGCCACGGCTTTTGTTGTACGTTCTATTGAACAGCATGTGGTCAGCACGTCATTCTTCACCGCATTAGTGCTCGCCACTCGAGTCTTAGCTTCCCAATTGCTTCAAGAGGCTGGGTCAATTGAGTGCAAATTTTACCAACCGCCAAGCGTGGGATTCGAACCCACAACCTCAAGCTTCGGAGACTGAGGTCAATTACTGATAAAAAACATTTTTTTTGGAAAAAGCAATAATTATTTTATGAACGCAAATAGACTTAAATGAAATACAAGCAACATAGCTTAGTGCAGTGCAAAATGTATAGTATACAACAATAATCATTGATTCACGATAGAAAAACATAAATCCACCAGTGACACTCTGAGAGTAGTTGCATATAATCGTAATCAGCATGGTACAAGCCAGAACTAAGGTGTAGTGCACGGCAGGGCGGGGCTGAATTCCGTCCCCAAACACTAGGGATGTGCGAATAGTGATTTTTGGGTTTGAATCGAACCGAATCGAATATTTATTTACTATTTCGAATATTGAATATTTTTGAATTGAATATTAGCGTAAGGGTTTAATTTTATTTTTAGATGATCCTCAAAATTTGGGTGTGCAAACAGCCTAATTATAAAATGTAGTAATTGCATGGCTTAAATTATGTGGGGCATGTATATATGATTTGCTATTTAATCCTCTCAATTAAAAATACAAAAAACTGTTTTCTCTTTAAAAAATAATACATTTTGAAATATAAGTAAAATTTTACATATTACTATCGATAATTTTTTATTACACTCAAACTATAAATATATGAAGTCAGTAAAAAAATGGAATATAAATACTGAAGTAAAAATAATTATAAAAATTAAAATTTTGTATCATATCATAAATAAAATGAATTTAATAATAATTTATTGCATTTATAGTTTACAAAAGTTGCATAGCATAGTTTTTTGAATTTATAAAGCTAAACAATGAAAAGTTTAAGAATGCTTATGAGTAGGTACTTATCAAGTTCACATTTATAAAATTAATTAAGATACAACATTAGAAAATTAATAATGTAGTTATTTTACAGTAGTTTATTTTAACCCTTTAGTGAGTGTGCTAAAAGTACATATTTTAGTAAGGACATCATATGATTTAACATATAACTTATTTTAACCAGATAGTAAGAGGCAGAGAAGTGAAAATATTTGACTAAGAAATGAATTGGAACAACCTGGTTGAAGTATAAACAAACCCCCACCCCCTTTTGCCTATTCACATCTGAAGGTCATAGTTTTTGTGACACTGGCCCGGCTCCTACCTGGCTGCCTCTATTGTCTATTACTGTTGCCAAAATAAATCTGGTTGGACTGTGAATCACAAATTTACTGTTTGTAAAAAATTGTTTTTTTTTAAACCGTATTGGTACAATGTTTTATGCAACTATTTCATGTTTCTCTCTACCAGTACAACCTAGATTTGTTATAGCTGTTGCGGTGGTAATAACAAGCATAGGAAAATACAAAACATTTTATCTTGACTAGCCACACCAATGAAACATTTGATATAATAGCCCCATTGTAATATTTACCCTTTGGAGTGTTGAATTATCCTCTCAAGTTTATTTAATAGATATTATCAGTGAAAATATGGAACTACTTTTGTGCTACGCAAGGAAGGAAACGAAAGCTGTCAGTTGATAACAAAACCCCTACCCAACACATGACCTAGACGCTGATTTTGTTTATACCTATCTAAAAATCAACAACCAAGAAGCTCCTGCATTCTGAATGTAGTTGAGTACTACAACTATATTCAGACAGTGAAGAACGTTGCACACGGATCTATTCGTATTCAGCGTGCAAAAGGTTAAAATTAAATCTATCCAAAATCTTAAAAATATCGAAATTTTACTGGTTTCCCTTCACTTTAGGTTATTATGTTAAAATCTGTATCAAATGTAGACCTTGGTGACTGCATTGAGGGCTTCCCAGCTGATCTGCAGCACTTGGAGGTCAGAGTCGATGAGCATGTGTATGAGACCTCTCAGCAGCTGAGGCACGTACTGGGAGTAGTCGGCCTTAGTGTGGCTACAGAACGCACAGAGGAGTGTGCATGCAGCACGTCGCAACCCAACATCATCACTGCGCGCCACCTCCATCAGCTGGTCCATGATAGCTCGCACGCCTGCGTCCTCCGTCACTGACAGCACTACTGCTTGACAGTACTCCAGCTCCTGAGTGCTGGACGGATTGGCAGCCAACACGGACAGCAGTGCAGGTAGGATTTTGTGCAGATACTTGGTGAGTGCCTCGCCAGCCACTGCTGCCAAGATAGACAATGCTTTGGTGTTGACTGGCGATGCAGTTAGCTGGGGCACCAGGTACGGCAGCACGACACGTGACTTGATGGCCATCACTTGGCGCAGGCCATCCAACACACACTCCGCAACTGCTGGGTCAGGATTAGCCTACAAAACATCACTATGAGATTAGGATAGCCTACTGTTTATGTATTTTAGTAATTATGGAAAATTTTTTACTAAATATATAATATTGATTTTTTCATTTTATATTAAGTAATATATATAGAAAGTACTGTACTGGTTTATTATAATATAGACTATAATTTTGTATTTAAGTAATATTCAAAGATAATACATCATTGTTTCAGTATAATACTAGCTATAAATACATATATTATATCTTAATAATTTACATTCAATAGTTTTTTTGTTTTCCCCTAAGAATAAGGCATTACTCTAGTCAACTAAACAGTTTTATTTTTGATACAAAACTGGTCACTATTTTTATGATTACTAACTAATTATTTACTATGTTATGTACTACCTAAGGCATGTGGTGGAGCCTTAACCCTTCAATGTGTTTAGTTATGATAGATCGTTATTTTCAATGTGCTGCTGCATTATGACATATGGCATATGCGCAGGGACAGCCAGTCAGATGATGGTATCCACCAGGTATAACCCGAACTACTGTGAAATGAGTGGTATTGAAACTTGCTGCTCTATGATCAACCTAATAAAATTTCTGTTCTCCGTGACAAAAAATTTGTTAAGCTATGAATCAGCTGTTAGAGCAGACGATGTTATGAAATTGTTGATTGATGTTCTGTTTGTTAGAAAACAAACACAATTCTTTACAGTAAATGGTGATATTGTTCCAGTTATGTTGATTATTATTTATTATTGATTGTGAGACATTATTAAGTTAAAATTATAAAATTTATTTTTTCAATGTAATTGTGATACAAAGATTGGTGTGCGGGTTATTGACTACCACTCTAAAAACCAACTTTTGACAAGTATGTATACATTTTATCCATAATGAAGGTATTATATATTGTTATTTTTTCAAATCTTGTGATTTCCTATGTTTTTATGGTGAAAGAAATAACAAAATACATTGAAAAATAAGTTATCTATGGTGATTTTTAGGGAAAATTGTTTAACTTATTATAAAAGCTTGAGAAAGTACCTAAGCAGGAGAAAGTAGGATGTTAGTATCAGCAATCAATTATGAATTATATATAGTAATATTGATTACGTCCACCGTATAGAGTTATGGGTTCTAAATCATTAAAGAATAAAATAAAATATTACAATAAAATTAATTAAATGTTGTGACTATAGATGATTTTTTGTGAAAAATTTATCTGGATTTTGAGGTATTATATTTACTATTTTAATTTATGAATTTCTTTTACTACATATTACTTTTTACTTGAATTCTTTCTTTATTTTAATATGTACTGAAGGTAATAAAATACTTTTGTTTATGATTTGATAGTATAAAATTTGTTGATCAAAATGTAAGTGACACTACCCTATTACATCAAGATGGAGACAATACCTTCATTACACAATTGTAACATAGCTAGGCCTATAATAGAAATATTTAAATAGTGTTTTTTGATTGAATGAATAATTTATTAATTACATGGATTCCTATTTCAGGGTTAAGGAAATCGTGCTGCATTGAATGACGTTTTACTAATATAAATAATCGTCTAAATGATGTCTAATTGATTGAGTTTAACTTATAATGATACTGTAATATGAATTTTGAATTGTCTTAAGGTAAGTAAGGACAGTCCGACACACTCGGTAGTCCGACACCACACCAAATGAGTCATCGCCCCGAAGGGCGTCTGACAGTACAGAAATTTTATTCGTGTTGTGATAGGAGTCTTACGTCTTCCTGTCCGTTAGTTCCTTACCTTGTTCAGTATCAATTAGTGTGTAGTAAAGAGCGTTGCTTACTTTATTCAATTCAGAATTTAAGTGCAAAGTGTTAGTTCAGTGCTAGTTAAAGAGTTTTGTTCTATTAAGTGTTGTGCGATGACAAAACGTAAGCATAAAACTTTAACTCTTTCAGAAAAAATCGGAAATTATTAAAAGATATGACCGTGGTGAAACCCCTACAGTTATTTCTCAGGTTCATTGCATTGGACGACCTACGGTCTATGACATTTTGAAAAGTAGAGAAAAAATTGAGAGGAAGATGAATCTAAGAGGTAAATCCTTAAGACGAGCGAATATCCTCAAGCGACAAAGCCGTGTCAACTGCAAATACTTTAATACGCTGGTGTGAAGAACGAGAGCTTGATTGTAACAATATTTTGATGTTGAAAGCAATACAAGAAAAAGCCATGACAGACAGTCTACATAAGAAAAAATACCCCCGTCGCAGCAGACCTGCGTACTCAGCGAATTTCCAAATCAATAATAATAATAATAATATATGACAAGTTTTATAAAAATCTATCCATAAACATGAGAATCATTTGCCTATTCTCCATAAGATTAACATGGGAAAGAGTGTGCAGGTTTGCAGCTGTGAGGATAACTGAAAGTAGGCATTTATACCATAAAAAATTTTATTTTTAACATTTATACCAACTTTCATCAACATCTGTCCATAAATAAAGGAGTTTGCCTATTCCCTATATGATTAACATGGGAAAAGAGTATGCAGGTTTGCTGCCATGATAAACACATAAACTATGATTTTTAAGTATAAATGGATAGATCTCAACCACATGAAGCTAAATATCAAGTTTTATCCAAAAATATTGATTAATATGGGAAATATTAATTTTTCCCTATCCTCCATAAGAATAACATTGGAGCCCCACAATACAACGTACTGTGTTTAGATTTTTTAATATCTCGGTAACCGTTGGAGATAGAGAAAAACTTTAAAGAACTTAATTGTGTAGTTTTTTAAGCTGATTCCAATGGTGAAATATAAAATTAGAAATATTTAAAAACTACACGTAAAAAACGCAAAAAACCCCATTTTGGAGTACAAAACCCCCCCAAACTACCCGTTCCCATTGATCGATATGTCTGGTTTACGAACTCGTCCGAGCATTTGTAGGAATACACGTCTCTACCAAATTTGGTTTTGATCGGACCATTTTTACGCGAGTTATCGTGCTAACAGACACATATATATAATATATATATGTGTATATATATATTATATATATACATATATATATATATATATATAAAAATTTTAACGACTATTGTTTTTGGACTCTGGGCACCTAAAGAAGAAAAAATATTGGTGCTTAAGTCTCACCATGAGACCTACGGTAATAGCTTCTTCCCTATGGGAAATTCGCTACTAACAGAAGACAATCACAGACTTTTTTAATGTTTAAACTTGTGTTCAGTACTGTATTGCAGGTAGGCCTTGAATTTAGAATGTAGGTTATGTTTCACGTTATGCCTATACGTTATAACTGTTTTATACAGTAGTTATGTTATGTGTGTGTTGTGTATTAGTTATGTTTATAAATAAATGTCATACAGTATATTGTATTCATTAAGTAGTTTTCTGTAAAAAAAATTTGTAAATTGTTTATTTGAACCATTAATAGAATTCAGGTACTTAAGAATGAAAATCAGTATACTTTTCTTAAATCTACAGTTAGGGTTGTGCAAGAAATATAAGTTTTAGCGAATTTCCCATAGGGAAGTAGCTATTACCGTAGGTCTCATGGCAAGAGTTAAGCCCGGGACCATGTTATTTTTTCTTCTTTAGGTGCCCAGAGACCAAAAACAATAGTCGTTAAAACTTTTATATATATATATATATATATATGTATATATATATATATATATATATGTGTCTGTTAGCACGATAACTCGCGTAAAAATGGTGCGATCGAGACCAAATTTGGTAGAGACATGTATTCCTACAAATGCTTGGACGAGTTCGTAAACCAGACATATCGGTTAATGGGAACAGGTAGTTTGGGGGGGTTTTGTACCCCAAAATGGGGTTTTATGCGTTTTTCACATATAATTTTTAAATATTTCTAATTTTATATTTCACCATTGGAATCAGCTTAAAAAACTACACAATTAAGTTCCTTAAAGTTTTTCTCTATCTCCAACGGTTACCGAGATATTAAAAAATCTAAACACAGTACGTTGTATTTGGAGGCTCCAATGTTAATCTTATGGAGGATAAGGAAAAATTAATATTTCACTTATTAACCAATATTTTTGGATAAATATTTATATTTAGCTTTATGTGGTTGAGGTTCATCCATTCATGCTTCGAAATCATAGTTTATGTGTTTATCATGGCAGCAAACCTGCATACTCTTTTCCCATGTTAATCATATGGAGAATAGGCAAACTCCTTTATTTATGGACAGATGTTGATGAAAGTTGGTATAAATGTTAAAAATAAATGTTTTTGAAGGTATAAATGCCTACTCTTAGCGTTCCTCACAGCAGCAAACCTGCACACTCTTTCCCATGTTAATCTTATGGTGAATAATAAAATAATTCTCATGTTCATCAACAGATTTTGACCACTTGACTTGTCGTATATTATTATTATTATATTATTGATTTGGAAATTCGCTGAGTACACAGGTCTGCTGCGACGGGGGTATTTAGTAATCCGACGTTTCTGGTAATCCGACACACTCCCAGTCCCATAAGTGTCGGATTATCAAGTGCCAACTGTATATATATGTGTGTGTGTGTGTGTTGATTGATTAATTTGATTTTTGGATAGGCTAAATATGATTTTGTAATTTTTATTGAATGAGAAATATTTTGATAGGAATTAATTATGGAAATGAATAAATATTACATTACATAATGATAATGATTTTCTGAGGAAGGGTAACTAAATGGTTATCTTGGAACTCAAATATTATATGAATTAATTATCTAAATAGATAAGGAAAAATATGATGGTATTTTAACAGACCTAATATTAAATAATGAATGGTTACATGATATACTACAGTATCTCTCCCAGCACATAGAAGCATTATGAATCCTTGTAAGATATAAATTTTGTACTACCAGAAGTTCATCCTATTTAATTTTACCAACAAACAACTGGTACAAGTAACTTATGAGATCTTACCAACTGATTGAGCATGGAAGGTAGGATGTCGTCAAGAGCTCTGTTGCCCACAGTGGAGTGCAGACTGTCAAATGTCTTGGCTGCAGCCTGTCTCACCTCTGGTAACGGATCACACAGAGCTCTCCTGTAAACAAACATTTATAGTTACAGTAAAGTCTGGTTTATCCGGATAGAGTCCGTATAGAGAACATCTAAAAGCACTGACGTGAATAAATTGAAGACACTCCTGACCAACTGGCTCACCAACCAGCCATTTTACTCCATATATGAATTCCTGGGAAAGTGAAGTAAGCAACCACTGAAAATAAAAAATAAAAACTGACGTAAAAATCTTGACATGATTCGAACCCTAGCACTGCCGAAAGGCTAGAACGTTACACTCGTCAGAGTACGGCGCTAACTAATTCAGCCACCGTCCTTAGTGGTATAAAAGGCTTATACCACTCTCTACTGCATGCATTTTAGCAGGAAACTTGTTAAACAGGTGGAAAACCTTCTTAAGTCAAAAGTCAACTATACCTATAGTTCTAGACAAATAATATGGAATAAATTATACTGTTTTAAGAACAGTTTTCCTTACTTTGATATATTCCAAATTGCAATATGGCATCACTACACACACATTTTGAGAGGTTATATTATCAAACATTTTTATCCACTACTGGCTTGCCAAAAACAAATTGTTAGCTTAATTATGAGTGTTAGTAGGCTCGAACATTCATTTCATTTGATTAAATATTAAGAATTATTCCGTTAAGATATCTTTAAACTTTTAGGATGATAATAATAAATTTTATAAGATCAGGCAACCCATATATATATTAATGAACAATGAGCAAAATTAGAACTATTCTTTTATTCTAGAAGGGCATATTCCATTCTTGGCAACCAGTAAAACAAAAAAAAAGTATTGAACATAGCTGACCTGTGGTGTGGGATTGAACGTTTTTAGGGAGAGGAAGAGATAGAAGAAGGGAGTGAGAAAACATGTCAAGTGATCTTTTTTGAGTATATTGAGAGCCTTTGTATAATAATTATCAGAGAGTAATTTCATAAGTAGTAAGCAGTATAATAAAAAATAATCTGTTAGAATGTTCAAACGATGAGGAACAAAAACTAGAAATGGCTGCTAAAATAGGTACTGCTCTGTTAGAAGAAAATGAAATGTTGAAAAAAGACAACTTTAATCTTAAAACTACACTATTACAACTAGAGGGTAAACTAGAGGAAAATGAAAATAATGAAAGTAAATATCTTGAAAAAATTGAAACTCTAATGCAACAAAATTAAGAGCTACAAGATCAACTTGAGAAAGAAAAGAAACTTAGACAAGAAACACAAAAAATCTTTGAAGACCATGACCTAAAACTAAGTCATCTTATTGACAACCAAGATAAAAGACTAAATGAGCAAAGTAAAACTATTGCTGAGCTAAAGAAGAAATCTGAATGTCAAGAACCGCTGGGCAAAACCTGCAAAGACATGTCTACTCAGACAACTTCAGAAATAACTGAGAATACTGTAACTGTACAAAGCACATCGGCTGTCTTGGTTGAACTATTGGAACTTAAAACTAAACTCAACCAAATGGAAGTGACAGTGAATGCTCTAGCAAATGAACCCTGCTCAGAACGTGACCTTCCTCACAAAGCTGCCCAGAAAGAAAAGCAACCTAGTCTCCCATCAAACAGAAAACTTAACACTGGATCCAAGAAGAATGTATTTAGTGTCTCCCTTCAGGCAGCTAAATATAGAAAAGAAAACAGATTTTCAGCTACAGTACCATCAAAACCTCAACACAACAAAAATAAGGACAAATCTGAAATTCCTGAAGTCAGCCAAACCGTCGTTCAGCATGATGAATGCTCTAAGGAAAACGAAGACAGCATTCTTAAAGAAACTATAAAAGTAACACCAAGCCAGCCACTGAAAACCTGTAAACATCCACCAGAATTCGCCAGGAAAAGAAGAAAAATTGAGTCAATAGATGATTTTTTCCAAAACAATATTGACTATTATAAAAGCATATGTTTATCTGCTAACCAACAATCCGAAAATAAGAACAATTCTAGCCTCTCAATAACTAAAGATTTAAGAACAAACCAACATTCTGGAACAGACAGTAATTTTTTAGCACCTCCCCACAGGAAGATAAACAAATACAAAACTGGAGAGATTATAGGAACTCATTAACACTCTTCCATCAAAACACAGACAGGATGGCAAACAAAGTTGACAGACTTAATGCTCAACTAGCCAGCCTTAAACCTTATTTGGTAGTGCTCACAGAACACGGACATAAAAAAAAAACCCTTGACAACACCAGGCTTACAGACTACTCTTTAAAAACTGCTTTTAGCCGTAAAAATCATACCAAGGGAGGAGTAGCCATCTACACTATAAACTCACTAGAAGCAAAAAATGAAATAGTGGATTTGGAAGAGCATTGCATTGAAATGACCTGTGAAGTTGCTGCACTAAAAATCATCTTTAAGAAATCCACACTCTTTTTAGTAGGAATCTACAGAACTAAGGGTAACCTAGAGGTAGGACTTGAAGTTATAAATGAAGTCCTAGAAAAAATCTCTGCAGACAAATACCCCACTTTACTTGTGGGTGATATAAACATAGATTGCCTTGCTAGAAGAAGTGACCACTACCAGCTTGCAGACACACTTAGCAGTCATAACATGTTCAGAGTTGACCTACCACCCACCAGAATAACCCCGACATCAAGAACATCTATAGACTGTGTCTGTACCAACCCGCCAGAAGATGAACTGAAAGTAGAAATATTAGACACATGTATATCTGATCACACAGGTCAAATATGCAGGATAGCGGTAGATTTAGACCCACCTACAACACTCGCTACCAAAAGAAGACAAATAAATAATAGAAACCTTCTGAAATTAAAGGAACAATTAAAACAAGAAGACTGGACCAACGTTTATGATACAGCAGATACAGAAAATGCTTATAATATTCTCAACAACTCGATTCAGCAAGCATTGAATCAAACATGTCCCGTAGTTGCAACAAAACAAAAAAGAAAACCTACTCATGCTATCACTGATCCCACCGCACTACAGCTAAAAAATCAATTTCTTAGAGCCCAAAACATATACCTAGCAAGTGGTACAGAAGAACACAAAATAATTGCTTCAAATCTCAAAAAGGAATATGACTTACAACTAAGGCAAATAAGAAAACAATTTAACATAACTAAAATTGCAGAATCCAGTAATAAATAAAAAACTATATGGAATATAATTAACTCAGAACGAAAATCAAAAATGGAGTCAGAGCAGCTTACTAAACTTGAAGTTCATGGGCAAGAGATAACAAACCCAGTAGAGATAGCAGATCATCTGAACAAATACTTTACAACGGTTGCAGAAGAGACAATTAGGAACAATGGAAATGCAAGAGGACAACTAACTCTACCAGTTCTAAATAGAGCCCCTCCAAACTTGATACTAACACCAACATGTAGGCAAGAAATGTCTAAAATCATAAGGTCGCTACAGCCTAAAATTTCAGCTGGGTATGACGACATATCCAACAAACTAGTTAAGTTTTGCGAAGATGAACTGGTAGATCCCCTTGTAGACATCACAAATAAATCCTTTCGTTCAGACATTTTCCCCTCAGCACTGAAAGTAGCCAAGGTATATCCGAAACTGAAAAAAGGCCCAGCAACACAAACAGCTAACTATCGACCCATCTCATTAATACCTACCTTCTCTAAAATAATCGAGAAAATTGTTTTAACCAGACTTTTTGAACATCTCTCGCTCAATCAACTGCTGACTCAACATCAACATGGCTTCTTGGCTGGAAAATCTACAGGCACAGCATTGATAAGTCTAGTGGATTTCCTACTGGAACAACAAGAAGAAGGAAATACGTCAACAGCTATTTTTCTTGATTATAGCAAAGCCTTTGATTGTCTGGATCATGAACAACTGATACAAAAATTAGCCACCCTGGGAATACGCGGGACTGCGAAAGAGTGGTTCACCAGCTATCTAGCCAACAGAAGCCAAATGGTTGAAGTAATACAATCAGTAAACGGCAAAAAAGAAAAAGTTAGCTCCGAACCCAGACCAATCACAAGAGGAGTTCCCCAAGGGTCAGTCTTGGGACCGGTCCTTTTCATACTCTTCACGAATGATTTCCCGAGGTACATGCATAATTATAGTGAAACGCTTATGTATGCAGACGACACAGTGCTATTGCTTGGTAGACCAAGACCAGAACAACTGGAAATAGACAGTTATATTGCCCTAAACATGGCAATACAGTACTGCAGCAGCAATGACCTTGCTGTGAATGAAAGCAAAACCAAGCAGCTAATACTGGGTAGCCAAAGTAACAATACAGGAAGATTACCTGGATTAGAAGAAGTCAATACCACAGAATACCTTGGAGTAACAATTGATGACACACTATCATGGACACCACACATTAATAATCTCTGCAACAAATTGAGTACTGGCCTATTTGTGATAAGACGAGTGAAAAATATGGGGGACATGATGACAGCTAAAATAGCGTATCATGCACTTTTTGAGTCACATCTTCGCTACGGAATTGTGGTGTGGGGCGGCACTACGGCAGGAAACTTGCAGCGCATTCTTATCTTGCAAAAGCGTGCAATCAGGATCCTGTATAATCTACAACCCAGAGAAACCTGCAGAAGAACGTTCCAAGAATCAAAGATCCTTACAGTAGTAAACCTGTACATTTTGGAATCAATAACCCACCTCCACATCAAGAAACCAGAATCAATTAGAAATGGATCCCAATTCCACAAATACAACACCAGAAATGCAAATAACTACTGCCTGCCGGTACACAGACTTACATCTACAGAAAAGAAAACAAGCTACATTGGTGCCAAGATGTTGAACGCCTTACCAGATGTATTGAAGAACAGTAACAAGCAAAATTTTATCCAAAACCTGACGAAATGGCTACAAGATCGACCTTTCTACACCCTGAATGAGTTTTTTGCCTGGAATCATTTTTAAACATAGACCCATGATGTAATCTATTATTGTGACACTATACTCGTCTTGATGATGATGTAATAAAGATATTTTTGATTGATTGATTGATTTTCTACAGTTGATGTAGGCCTACCTGACGGTGGGGACGAGACTGTGGACAAAAGTGAGCACCATGTCTCGGCTGGTCGATGCCATGATCTCCGATAGCCCGATACACACACCCTGCCTCTGGTCCGGCTGTTCTGACTCCAATCCTCGTTCCAAGATAGGGATTATCTCAGGTAACACTCTCTCACCTAATTTGCGTACAAGGTCTCCCAGAGTTCTGGCTGCAACCTGGACAACATATTCAATACTTAACAAGAATATTTTGATACCTACTGTACATTCCAGAAAAGGATGTGTACAGAAAAAAATCAGTCTAGTACTAAAAAAATCTAAGCAAACCCTTAACGTGGAAACTTTGTACATGGGGTTTACAGGACAATGATTTTTTGTCTTGTCTATTATTATATTACAGTAGTGCTTAGATAAAATGAGTCTCAAGGGAATTTGTAAAAGGTCATCTTAATATGTTTCATGTCTAACTGCGGGTCAAGTTGATTTTACCAATAATTCATGCTATCGAGGAAACAGATGTTCTTAAAATACCTCTATATCAAGTGCAATTTCAATGGAACCTCATTAGTGATATCTAGGTCACATAGTATAATATACAATTACTATCATTAGCCGTGGAATTAAATTGTAATAAATATCATACCTTATACAAAACAAAGATTTTCAGTCTTGTTTGTTGAACTATGTTACAAATACTAGTACTGTACAAATATACTTGTTTGCAAAACCCATTTACAGAAAAATACAATATTCAGAATGCAGTAGTTAGTGTTAAATCAAATTGTACGCATGAATTTTGATCACTAATTAGTTTTTAAATTTGGTATTATACTAAATACAATATTTTTATCCACATCTAAGTTCTATGTTCCATGCACACTTGTAATACACTAATACTGTAACTAAATCAAAACTTCACTTAATACCAAAACAGAGAAACTTTACCACAAGCGACTTTAGCATTGTTGGAAAGAGACAATATTCTCAAAAACAACTTAGGAGCCTTTGAAGGGCAGTAAAATTAAAATTACCTGTCTTTTGTCGTAACTGGTGGATGCCAGGCAACCCAAAAGGAGGCCAAACAGGGTGGGCAAGATCTCCCGCAGTGTTCGCGGAGTGTTGGTGACCACCACCTTCCAAACATGCAGTGCTGCCTGCCTCACCATCAAACTAACATCACTACGACCCATGTACAGGCCTGCCAACACTCTATTGCGCCGCTCTGCTCCCAGTGCCTCTATGATGGCCTGTGCAACAAGGAACATTAATTAATATTAAAGTATTTAATTTTAACATGGTTTTTAAATTTACAATTTTTAAAATTGATCCTTCAAAAAGAAGTAGTAAATTATAGAATGCACTGCTTGAAAAAGGTTTGAGTCTCACTTTAGATCAGTGTGCCTCGAGTCTAAATCCTCCGACTCACACACCCTTCAGTTTAATGAATATCGACATGTAATATGGAATTTTAACCTACCTTGTGAGATTGTTCAGTGCCAAAGTTGTCATCTTCATTAGCAGTTTCTGTACTCATTTTACCAGATACTCCAGAAATACGATACAACAGATCTCCCAGCAGTTGAACCGAACTTGAAAAAAAATTAATAAATCAGTTTATTGACATTCAATTATTTGAACCCTTAAATGTTTCTATTCAGTATTATCAATACTTCATGGAAGTTTATTCAAGAAATATATAAGAAGACTTTAGGCTGTAACATAGAAATATTAAGAAAGTAGGCTACCTGTAACGTATCCTCCAGTTGTCATCAAACAGTCCCTTTTCTAGCTCAGGCAGTAACAGCATAATGGCAGAGTCTGCATACAAGTTGACAATTCTTTGACCTGCTTTCAGTGCTGTATCTCGGACATATTCGTTCTCATCTGCTAAGGCCTGAATAAACGTTGACTAATGTAAAGAGCTTAATTTATTAAAATATTTTGAATTAATTACATTAAAAAAGAAAGAGTATGTAAAAAATTATCTTGGCTTAACCAAAATTAGGCTTAACAATACAATTAGAACTATAACATAAGCTTATTACTATATGTACAATAACATTAGAGGTGTGCGGATATCCGAAAAGTCGGATCGGTTTCGGATCGGATATCCGGCTCCGGTCCGAATGCAAAACAAGTATCCGAAAAAGTCCTATAAATATCCGAACTTTCAGATAGACTGTATACAATGAGGTTAAAACAGAAAGATAAATGCTAAACTTTCCGTTTGAGATACGTCAGCATTACGGATCAACAGAAATGTTTAAGCAGATGACGAAATTACGCCATTCATAACCTATTAGAATTCTTTGTTTGAAATTCATTATTGGTGATGGTGGATTGATATTATTTAGATTTTTATTGCGGACATTTTCCATCACGATTTTATGTAAAACGAAGTTTCACCTATTGGAATATAAGAACGTCTTTGGCGGTCCGAGGATGTGGTATGATTATTTGATCCTTCAACTACGTATTTAAGTTACCCATTATGTTCAACACGATATTGCATTTTGAAATACAAAGCATGGCGTCATCGATAGTTGCACCGAATATCAGATTGCGGTTTGATATTATTTCTCATAAAATATGATTTCGGCTACGAAAAACCGTGAATTGTCGATTTAATATTTGGTAACAAAGCTCAACCATCATAATAGCTCTGATATTTGCAGTAAAAATATATACTATTTAATTTAGAACGTCTGATCGAATTAAAATTTAAATATTTTGACATAATGGACTATTTTTTTAATCACATTCTCAAGTTCTCCCGGTTTGAGCAATACGATAAAGTGTTGTCAAATTTACATTTGGCTTATTTCGTCTTTCAGAGTTTACATAACCAACAAATCTTCCACTCGTTTTCATTCTACATTTTCTCTTTGTTGAATGATTTTACGAGTCATTAGTTTCTAAATGGAACATTTTAGATAATTTTAAGATGAATAATAAACTAGATTATGACAAGGTACCATAATTTCACTGGTTTAAATATTGTTCTGCCCGATACTCCAACTCTGCGCCTGAGTCCTTTGTCCAATAGTCGGCGGCAGCGCTGTCACTGCTTTTCCTAGTTCCTTGTCACAGATATACCAGTGACAGAACCATATCGGTGACACCGGTACAGAAATATCGCATATCCCTACCGATACTGTCCGATACGCAGATAGCCGATGGCAACGAGCCGACATCGTCTGTCAAATCTTGGTTTTTTTGTTTATGGCGATTCGTTTTTGTCATTGTAATAAATAAAATAGTTGAATCATGAAATAAAATTGAGAATTATTATTTATCAATCTATCCATGGTTTTTTATAACTAACTTTTAAGAACTATTTATGTAATTTATTCGCAAATTATAAGGTTTCTGTTGATTTCATTCCGTGAATAATATGGCGTATATTAAAATTTGCTACTTTTCAATGCAGTGAAGTCAAAATTTTAGTTTTGTTGTTTAGCCTATGACGAATTCATGATTTTTTATGTCAAATCTAATAACTATGATAACATTTTATCGATTTTTTCTCGTTTATTCTTAGATAAGTGTGATTCCACTGTGTTATTGCGAGTATCCGAATCTGAAAATGATCCGATCCGAACCCTAACTATTCGATACGAACTTGAGCTATCTGATCCAAAAAAAATTCACTATCCGCACACCTCTAAAAATAACTCTCATATTTATCGAGAGATATTGACTAAACTTGTAATATAATTATATTTTTGATTTGGAAATTTGCTGAGTATGCAGGTCTGATGCAACGGGGGTATTTTGCATTTTTCATATGTAATTTAAAATTTTATCTTTCACCATTAGAATTAGCTTGGTCTCGATCGGACCATTTTTACGAATTATCGTGTTTACAGAAATATATATAAAATACACACACACACACACACACATATATATATATATATATATATATATATATACATATATGGATATAAATCTTAACTACTATTGTTTTTGGTCTCTGGGCACCTACAGAAGACAAAATAACATGGTAACTCTTGCCATGAGACCTACGGTAATAACTTCTTCCCTATGGGAAGTTCGCTAACAATGGTCAAGCAAACTTTGAAACTAATCAGGTTTACCAAATCAATAAAGAAAACTAGGGCTTTAATAAATCACTTGAGAACATCGATATGACACTGCATTTAAATGTCACCCCAAAGCGTCTTAAACAAATTAAGGAACTGACAACAGTCCAGTAACATGACTCTCAATAAATAGTGATGTGGGCAGGCAATATTCCCAGTGGAAGGGAACTTATAAAATGGGAATATTGCCAGAAATATTTCCTTGGCCAGGGAAAATTGCCAAAAAGTGGGACTTTATAAATTTTTTTACTTTTGATCAGTTTCACACTTAATTTCTTGTCAAGAACATTAATTAACATTTAGTTAATTTAGAGATATTATTCACTTACAGCCAATATCAATGCTCCTATTCAATAATAACCATTATAAAAAAGTGTGAATTTATGAAAAACACAAAAAAATTAACAACCCAAAAGATGACAAACAGTAAAAAAATTCTTAATTATTACATGGCCAATTCATTGTCTACATGTAATTGACAAAATACTTTTATTAAATGAAACAAAATGACTGGCCTAAGAAAAATATTAAAAGTCAATAACAATTTCAAAATTTAGGCTTTTAGGTTCTTAAGCTCAAGCTTTTAGGCTCTTATTTAAAATTTCTTTATTTGTAAACTCTTTATACAAAAATGACAGTTGACTCAGATTAATTTATTGTTAATTCCTGGACTACTGAACACTTTAAGTTTGGTAAAATTATTTTGAAACACTTATAAATCTTAAAATATAAAGGTGGCACAGCCTTAAAGTGTAAGTTTACCAATTTAAATTAATATTTACACAATCAACTTCCAGTTATGTTGTTAAAAATTTACATTTTTATACCTTGTGTACTTATCAACTTTGTTATACATATTTTTAAAATCCAAGATTGAGAGAGAGGTTTGTATTATTGGAGGAGGGAAATTTGGTTCGTCGGTTTTAGAGGGGGATTTTTTCTCCTTTTCAACTCTACAAACATAGCATCACTGCCAGCTTTTTTCATGTTTCATTTAATTATAATATGATATTTGAATTTTAAACCGTGTTTGTATTTATTTTCCCCCAAAATTAGTAATTTATCATTATTTTAAAGTTTTAAAATACTGTTGTTAAAATGTATTATTCCTAAAGATTTTTTTTATAATTTTTTTCTATGATTTTTAAACAGTAAGTGGGTTTTTGCAAAGATTCTACTATCTCTGTAGTGCATAATACCTTTTATACAGTATCATCTAGTGCTATCTTACTTTGAAACCATAAAATCCCAAGAATTTATGAAATTTGGGAATAATAGCAGTAAATAGTGTATATTGTGTGAATGTTTTATTGAATAGGATTTATTATTAACTGAAATGGCTTATCCAGATAAAGAAAAATTTTTTTTGAATACCTAAAAATAGTCAATAATTCAATAATTAAAAATTAAGCAAATTTCTGTTTTATACGTTATTCAAGCTCCATAATTCCAAAAAGAACATTGGGAAGATAATAATTTAAATTTTTTACAGTAAATGAGCAGAGACTGTGATTTTCAGTAGCGCTTTAAGGGTTAAAAGAATACATGTTAGTCATCCTGGTCTAGAAGCATCACTTAGGAAGGCACGTGAAGCATTATACTGGCCCCGCGTCAAAGGAAACTATGGACGACATTGAACAATGTACGTATGTCTACTAAACAGTCCTAATCGACCTCACATGCCAATGCAAACTCATGAATGACCTAATCTACCCATGTATAGCGATGGATATTTTCACAATGAGAGGAAAGAACTACCTAGTCACCATCGACTACTATTCCCATTTTTGGGAACTCGACGAACTACCTGATATGACATCTTCAACAATAATTGAAGTGACAAAGAAAAATTTCAGCAGTTGGGGAATCCCAAAAACACTGGTTACTGATCATCTTTTGAATTTTGTGAGTGGGAGTTCACACATATAGCAATAGCTTCTTCCTTATGGGAAAGTCAATAAAACGACTACAATATTTCTATACTCATATAAACAAATAAGCAGCCATACAATAATTTCAAGATTGGTCTAGTCACCTTAAGAATAGGCGTTATGATCTGTCCAATGTAAGGTGTGAACTCATTAGTGAACACCACTGGCATATAGATGAACATCATGATGTAGCCATCCTTCACATGCGGGGCAATGTCTGTCCGCTCTGCTGTGCTGATTATGTCTGAAAAATACAAACTGAAGATGATTCACTGACATGGCCTAACTTAAAATTGCAAGCTTAGTTTAAGTGAAACTTAATGTATAGCGAAAAAAACCTGATTAGATTAGATGAAGTTCCATAAGACTCAGATAGGTAGAGCTAAATTGCTAAAAAAAGGATCAAACTAACATTTACTGGACAAATCATGCAATCATGATAACCTGATGCTTTTTTCCAGACCAAATGCACGAATGATAAAAGGTTACATATCTCGTGTCCGTTGGAAGATAACTATTTTGGGGTTAATACCCCACAGCCAAATATTTAGCCAAGACATTGAGGAAGTTAAAGATATCAGTTACAATTAGAGGTGTGTGGATATTCGGCTCCGATCCAATAACAAAACAAGTATCCGGTAAAGTCCAATAAATATCCAAACTTTCTATTTGAGAAGTCGGCGATACGGAACATCTTTGATCGAAAGAAAATATTGAAGCAGATGATGAAATTACACAATTCACATCCAACTGGAATGTAAGAACTAGAGGTGTGCGGATATCCGAAAATTCGGTTCGGATTCGGATCAGATCGGATATCCGAAACCGATCCGAATGTATTTAAGATATCCGATCCGATCCGATAAATATCCGAATTTTCGGATAGACTGTATAATACAGCAATTTGAACAAAAACAACGAGATTTTCGTCGAGTTAATACCTGCGAAGCTGGAATAATTTTTGCTTAAACCTTGATAAGACAACGAAATTACGTAGTCTTTCATCAAAACAATGTCGTTGACTGGTAGACGCGATACACTTATAGCGATTCGAATGATGAATGACGACCGCAGATGACGAAATTACGCAATTCATATCCAATCGGAATGTAAAAACGTCATTGGGCGGTCCGAGGATGCGGTATGATTATTTGATTCTTCCACTACGTGTTTAAGTAACCGTAAGATCAACACGATATTGCATTTTGAAATACAAATATCGTCATCGATAGTTGCACCGAGTATCAGATTGCGGTTTGATATTGTTCCATATAAAATTTCATTTCGGGTACGAAAAAACTTGAATTGTTGATTTAATGTTACTGGTAACAAACCATCATAATAGCTCGTTTTGCGACGGAGTTTCCGGCAAAAATAATACTACTTCATTCTGATCGTCTACGTAGACGATCAAATGTTTTGTTATCGCATTATTAATATTTATTTATGCTGTTATTTATATAAACAGCTCTCTTGATGCACTTGATAAAAGAGAATCTGTTGCTTTATCATTGATGGATCTCAGCAAAGCCTTTGATTGTGTGCCCTTTAATATTATTTTAGAAAAACTAAAATTTTACAGAGTTTCTGAACATGCATGCCACCTTATTTTGTCTTACTTGACAAATAGGCGGCAATTTGTCAATTTGTTAAGGGTGTAAATTCTGCAGTATCAAAAATTACATTGGGAGTACCTCAGGGCTCAGTTTTGGGGCCATTTTTCTTTTCCATAGTTATTAATGTTCGACCAAAAAACATAGTAGTGCAATCTATGCAGATGATACAACTCTTTTTACCAGTGGGTCAAATTTAATGAATCTTCAACAGACTATAGAATCAGCAAAACTGAATACATTGAATTGGTTTTCCTCAAATAAATTACTATGTAACCAACAAAAAACTCAAAATTTTGAAACAGTAAAATTATTAGGCATAAACATAGACTCAAAACTGAATTGGTCCACTCACATTAATAGCCTATGCAGTAAATTGTCTCGAATAAGCTATCTTCTGTGGAAATTAAAAAATCTGTTATCTGTTGAATATTTGAGAGTGGCTTACTTTGGGCTATTTGAATCTCATATTTCATATTGGCTTATTATCTGGGGTCATTCATCGGCGGTACATGACATTTTGATAATTCAAAAGAAAGTCATCAGAACTCTGTGTGGAGCTGGCTTTTTAGACCATTGCAGACCACTCTTTATACAAACAAAAATTTTAACCATAGTAAATTTATACATATTTTATATTTTAATCTATACAAAAACACATTTAAATTTATTTATCACTAGAGAAGAAATACACAGCCATAATACAAGAAATAAATTTAAAATTAATATACCACAACACAGGCTGACTAAATTTGGATCTTCTCACAGAGCCAACTGTATTACATTTTATAACAAACTAGATGAGTCACTCGAATTGCATCTTTTAATATTTTTAGGAAGAAAATTTTGCAGTGGCTATCAGTCAATCCTTTTTATTCGACTGACGAATTCTTAAATTGTGAGGTTGACTTAGTTTTTTAATTTAGTTTTCCTTTTGTAAAATATTTTGTCTAATTAATTGGTTTTCTTTTTGTATAAAATATTTTGTATAATAGATTTTATAGAAAACTGTAATAATTTAAGACTTTTAATTGCAAATTTCTTTATACTGAATTGTGACTATGCCTATTTCACTGTACTGTGGTCAATGGCAATAAAGCATTTGTATTTTTGCATTTAAGCAATATGATAAAAGTGTTGCCAAATTTACATTTGGCCTATATCGTCGTTCGGTGTGCACATAACCAACAAATTTTCCACTTGTTTTCTTTCCACATTTTCTCTTTGTTGAATGAATTTAAATTTGTGTTGTTAGTTTTGCATTTTTAGATAATTTTAATATGAATAACTAACTGTACTACGACAAGGTATCATAATTTCACAGGTTTCAATATTGTTACACGGCCGATCGGGGTATTTTATCTGCCCGAAATTCCAACTCTGCACCTGCGCACAGGCCTTTGTTTGATAGCAGCAGCTGCTATCACTGCGTTTTCTAGTTCCTTGTCACCGATATATCAGTGACTTTGTCACAGGTACAGAAATATCGCATATCCCTACCAATATGTAGATAGCCGATGGCATCGAGCCAATGTCGAGTCGTGTGTCAAATCTTGGTTCTTTGTTAATGGTGATTTATTTTTATCATTGTTATAAATAAAATAGTTGAATCATAAAATAAAATTGAGAATCGTTATGGTTTATGTAACTAACTTTTAAGAACTGTTGATGTAAATTAATGTCGAATTATAAGGTTTCTGTTGATTTCATTTGTGGATTACGCCATATTAAAATTTGTTACCGGTACTTTTAAATGCAGTGAAGTAAAAATTCTAGTATTGTTGTTAATCCTATGAAGAATTTAGGATTTTTTATGTACCATTTAATAATTTTGATTAAATTTTATTGATTTTTTTCCTAATTTATTCTTAGATAAATGTGATTCCACTGTGTTATTGCGAGTATCCGAATCCGAAATCTATCCGATCCGAAAAAATAATTCACTACCCGCACACCACTAGTTAAAATGAAACTATAAAGCATATTTTTACACACAAAATATATTCATCTAAGCTATTTAGCTCTCCCAAAAAATAAAATTCTTGTTAATTTTGACCGCTCGTTTTAATAACAATTTGGCTTTATAAAAATCAATCCAGTATTCGGTTTGTTTGATTAACTCATGTCTAAACTACATGTATGAACTAAAGTATGCATGAGTTTGTAATGAGTACAGGTTATTTTGATCAGGGTATAAGTTATGCTCAATGTTTAGTATATGTCCCAATGTTTCATGAATCACTTTATAAAAATGTCTGATTATATTTCACATTATTAAGATTTGTAATTTTATCCATGTTCAAAAACATGTATTTACTCTCACCGGGCATGAGTTTGCGCAATTTCTCGACACCGAGTCCACCCACCACCTCGCTGATGCCCTGTGCTGCACCAGACCGATCCACAGAGCTAGACTCGGATGTCAAAGTCTGCATCAGCCAAGGCAGCAGGTCCTCGAAGCTAGACTCTCCCATACCTCGTACCATGGCTCCAAGTGCACGGGCTGACACACTGCGCACCTGTCATATGTCAACAAAACATTCTTCTCATATATTTGTGTGATTCAGATTTGTCATAAAAATCCCAAACTAGAAAAAGATAAATTGATTAAAAGAGAGTTAATCTTTAATTGATTCCTAAAATAATAGATTCAATTGAGAAAGCTGTGTGAAGGGGATAGTAGTATAAAGGTGTATTGTGGGTTTAAGTATAAATAAAAAGGAAGGTAGGTTTTATTTTTGGGGTTTTTAGCATCTGGATTGTAGGGAAACACAACTCTTCAACTTAATTCCCTTGGGATTATCATCAGGACAGTCAAGTATGTGTAGTCCTCTCCTTTGAAGATCATTATTGATGAATAGTCAGTAGTCAACATTTATTGGTCATAGAACTTTACAAAATGCATTGACAGGTCACTTAGTAATACAGTAGAACCTCCCATATCCAACAATGATGGACCGGGCCATGATCGGAACAGCTAAAAAGTCAGATGTCGGGAGGAGCAAATTAAACACATTCCCTTGGAAGAAGAATAGCTACGCATCATTGTAATCAACTTTAACGTACCTATATTACATAAATTATAACATCAACACATGTATAATAACTAAGAAATAATATTTATACGTAATCAAAGAATAAGTTTTTTATGTTTTTTCACGCTCGGCAACAACATAAACATGGATAAAGCATAGATAAACGGACAGAACGGTCGGTTATCGGGAGATCGGATATGGGAGGTTCTAATGTAAATAAATAAATGATCAAAATAACAATTGACAACTATCAGGTACAATAGTTAATTTTCTTGTCTGTCAGTGATATTAGCTAAAAAAACTCCTCTTTAGAAATAACAAAAATTCATTTAATTCATAACAGAGGTTGTTCACCCTTCCCACGCTGGACATTAATATGTTGAAATACCTCTAAACGCCATGTTATCTTAACAATTTTTTAAATTTTCTTAAAGCTAAATTTAGTTTTTATTTTTAAGTAGGGGTCTGCGGAGCACTGAAAAAAAAATCGGTACGGTACGGTTCCAAGCCTTACGTACTGAACTTTGGTACGGTACAAGAAGTTTTTTGGTAAATGTTCTGTACGGTACAAATAAGTAAACATTAAAGTCACTATCCAGTCTAGGGTACCATCAAATATAACTATGGAACATCTCCTGCCATAAACATTGAATAAAATCCGACCGTTAAAGGCTTTATACTCTACAAGTAATATAGACTTACAACACTGCCAAGATGTACGGCAAATACTGAATGTAAGACTGACTCATATTGTGTTGGTGAATGATCATTTAAAACAACTGTCACTAGGATTTCATTAAAATCAGGCAACCAGCTGTCTCTCTGCCGGCTCAAAATTGTTGTGAATTCGCAGCTTATTATCGTATCCACCTATAGCAGCTTACGAGATCAGGGAACCGTTCCTCCTTTTGACGCAACAAAATAGTCGTACCAATATGAAACTCGTATTTGTCGTGTTTCAAATAGTGATGGGATTACCTGTGATTTTTCAATCACAGTAAAAACCTTTTAAACTGATTCGTGATTCTTTCTTTTTGCGCTGACAGCCTGTTGACGATGTTATATTACCAACACAGAACTGTGATTTGCCGTAGTGATCTAGCTATTTCGGGATTTTCATTCAAATAAAACAAAAAATCATAATGTTAAGGACATAACTGATTAAAGGAAATAAATACAGACATTCACATCAGGATGACTGCCAGAATGGGTGCACACCGCCTCTGTGGGGAGGGCCTCTGGAATAGGCCAGGTGAATTACGTGGTCACACCAGAATTTCAGGAGTAGTTCAGAGAGACATTTTAGGTATGCCCTCTGATTATCTTCCGAGAACTTTCTCTTTTGGCATGTTTTTCCGAGTTCTTTTTCCGCAACGGGCCAAATGGAAGAATGGAGCCTGCCCACTACCACCCTGTGATCGGGAGTGGTACACTGATGGGTCCAAGAGCAGTCGGGGCACAGGAGCAGGCATCTACGGGGTGCAGGACAACGTAAGGTCAGGTATTTCCATGGGGACTTTCCCCACTGTTTTCCAGGCCGAGATCACTGCCATTATGGAATGTGCGAGAGACATCTTGATGCTGGGTCATGAGGGCCTTTCTATCAATATTTTCTCTGACAGTCAGGCGGCTCTTAGAGCTTTGGACTCGGTAGAGTTCAACTCTAGGGTTGTGTGGGACTTTTTTAGGCTTGTGTCCTGAGTAGGCAGACACAATGAAGTCACCCTTTGTTGGGTTCCAGGGCACTCAGGGGTGGATGGTAACGAAGTGGCAGACGGGCTGGCCAATAGGGCTGCATCATCCCCCCTTTGTGGTCCTCAACCCTTCTGTGGTGCTTCCCGCTCTGCGGCTTTTCGGACTATCAAATTCTGGGCTAGGGATTGTCATAAGAAAAGATGGGCTGAACTTGCCAAGGTGTCCCGCAGGGTTCAATCCTTGGTCCAGTCCTATTTTTGATTTATGTCAATGACTTCAGTTCCTCAGTGACCAGTGGAAATGTCATACAATATGCAGATGACACGACTCTCTATTTTGAATCAGAATCTCAAGAAAATCTCGAAATTGAAAGTTTTCTCAATTTGAACGCCTGCATTCAAAAACTTCAATCAGAAAATTTAAATACAAACAGCTCCAAAACTAATTATATCAATTTTTCACTTCGTCACCGTGACGACGAGTCTACACCAGCAGTAATAGTGGATGACACCTCTTTGGAAGAGGTCGAATCCACAAAGTTCCTAGGGATGCACTTGGATAGAGTGCTGAAATGGAACGAACACGTAAACAGCCTCTGTTCTAAGGTTGCAAGGGGCATCTTTGCTCTGCAAAATCTTAAACCATCCTGCACAAAACAAGTCCTGGTTATGGCCTATTATGGCCTAATTTATCCGCATCTGTCCTATGGAATAAGATTGTGGGGGGGTTGTACTAAAAGAGATTTTGAAAGGGTTTTTAGACTCCCAAAACGAGCAATCAGAATTATTCAAAATTTAAAGCCCAGAGAGTAGTGTAGACAGGCCTTTAGGGAGCTTGGAGTCTTGACCCTACCTTCCCTTTATATATTGGAAACTTTGGTCTATTGCCGGTTCCAATATGTGCCTGTCCAAGGTACTACAGTACATAGCTATGGCACTAGAGCAAGGGATGGTTTCCACGATGTTCAACATCAAACAGCTGCGTTTGAGAAACTTCCCTCTCATGTAGGTGTCAGGCTCCTTAACTGCCTCCCAGCGAGGCTCAAGAGTCTGGAGAGTTCCAGCTTGTTCAAGCTACGATTGGAGTTTTACTCGGTGGAGGAGTTCACTGACCACCGGTGGATTTAAAACCACTCAAAATTAATTCCCCAGGGGTTAGTTATTGTATATTTTTTATGTTTTTTCTATATTTATATTACTGTTATTATTATTAATATTATTATTATATTAAATTATTATTATGATAAGTACCTGGTGACCGAGCTTTGCTCGGTCTATAATGTCTTATAAAAATTAATTAGAAAAATTAAAACACATTTATTACTCAATGAAAACATTTATGTGGTTGAAATAAAACCGATTTAATACACCATAATTAATATAGCACTGAACAAAAAGTATCGCCCCTGGTGGGGATGGAACTCGCGGCCTATAGTTCTTGAGGCCGACACGCTACAACTCGGCTACGACGTTAGTCAATTGAGCGATGCCGTTTAACGTCTTTTAGCCAAAGCCGATCATTTACTGTTTAACTATCCATACCGTTATTATTAGCCTGTGATCAACTGATTTTGTTATAAACGGAATGAGGATTGAAAAGCAAAAGAGAAATTTAATTTACATCAATTAATTGGTTTGTTACAGTGGCTTCAAGCAATACAACGAATACGTTTTCTATCAAAACACGGAAGATTTTGGAAATACTTTTTTCTGCTTTTATTTCGCACAGCTATGTTATCCTTAAGTTTTTATAAATTGTTTAGTAACCTGATAATTTTGCATTTATTTAATTCATAAAATAAATATTAATGCATAACCTCTATATTGTTCCCCGCAGTCTTCAATCAAGAACTGTCAAACGGTTATAAACAGCTGTTTTGGTTTGTATTGTTTACATTTTATTCTCCATAAGCGTAATGTTAAATTTTTAGATTTTAAACTTAATATTACAGTAAAACACAAATTTTCCTGGACATTAGACCTATTTAGAACTTATTTTCTACTCGGAAATTAGTTATTTCCAAAATTTAAAGAAATTCCTCGGTGCCGTTTTCGAGATCCGTGTGCAAATATTTATATATATATATATATTAAGTATATATATAAATATATATATATTAAGTATATATATATATATATATATATATATATATATACAAACCTTGCTCGTATTATAGTATTGGATTATTGACGCTTGCTATACAATGTAAATATTGTCGACAGCAATAAAGTATATTATTATTATTATATTATTATTTATTATTATTATTACTTTTCCTGCATAGAGTAAGTAAGCTTAATCTTTGTTCTCCATCTCGTCAAGTTGCAAAGAGGTTCCTGAAACTTGGCAGGAAGGATGCCAAACTTGTCACAGGTATCGTCACTGGTCACGGTAATCTGAGGAAGCATCAACTACGCATGGGGGTCTTCAACGGCGCACCTCAGTGTAGGAAATGTCATCTGCAGGAGGAAACTGCAGATCATCTACTCTTTGATTGTATAGGGCTGGTCCTCCACTCAGGGCAATATGGTAAGGGGTAGTTTTCTGCCTCCTGACGAGCTCGTTGACAGGCTGCTGCAGTTTTCTAGGTCTCTTCATCTAGAAGATTCCTGATTCTCCAGGAAAGAGAATTTTAGGGATGCGCAAAAAGCCGCTATGGCTGAAGCGCCTTGGGAAAATCCGCCCCTTCGAATGAATGTATGAATGAAAAACCGTTTTTTAGCGAATTTCCCATAGGGAAGTAGCTATTACCGTAGGTCTCATGGCAAGAGTTAAGCCCGGGACCATGTTATTTATTCTTCTTTAGGTGCCCAGAGACCAAAAACAATAGTCGTTAAAATTTTTATATATATATATATATATATATGTATATATATATATATATATATATATATATGTGTCTGTTAGCACGATAACTCGCGTAAAAATGTTGCGATCGAGGCCAAATTTGGTAGAGACGTGTATTCCTACAAATGCTTGGACGAGTTCGTAAACCAGACATATCGGTCAATGGGAACGGGTATTTTGGGGGGGTTTTGTACCCCAAAATGGGGTTTTATGCGTTTTCACATATAATTTTTAAATATTTCTAATTTTATATATCACCATTGGAATCAGCTTAAAAAAATACACAATTATGTTCCTTAAAGTTTTTCTCTATCTCCAACGGTTACCGAGATATAAAAAAATCTAAACACAGTACGTTGTATTTTGAGGCTCCAATGTTAATCTTATGGAGGATAAGGAAAAATTAATATTTCACTTATTAACCAATATTTTTGGATAAAAATTTATATTTAGCTTTATGTGGTTAAGGTCCATCCATTCATGCTTAAAAATCATAGTTTATGTGTTTATCATGGCAGCAAACCTGCATACTCTTTTCCCATGTTAATCATATGGAGAATAGGCAAACTCCTTTATTTATGGACAGATATTGATGAAAGTTGGTATAAATGTTAAAAATAAATGTTTTTGAAGGTATAAATGCCTACTCTTAGCGTTCCTCACAGCAGCAAACCTGCACACTCTTTCACATGTTAATCTTATGGAGAATAATCAAATAATTCTCATGTTCATCAACAGATTTTGACCACTTGACTTGTCGTATATTATTATTATTATTATATTATTGATTTGGAAATTCGCTGAGTACGCAGGTCTGCTGCGACGGGGGTATTTTAACAATATTTTCTGGATTTCCTCATTAGTGGAACCCCTCAAATCCAAACTAATTGGGACTGAAGCCTGTTCTTCAGGCTTCTGGATATAATATAACGCACTTTATTTCGTCACTCTATTTCACACTGTATGTAAGCGACGGGAGACGCAGTGATTGAGGTTAAACAGGCTGTGCGTGACTCAATAAGTTGATAAGGATAGTGACCTTGGCGGGGGGATGTACGTCCCATGATGTGTCATTGTTTCTAGTCAAGCCTGTGCTAAAAATAAATCACTCTCCCCTACCCCCACCCTTACTGGGATGTGTATCGCGTCTGTCTACTGTCTGTGTCTATTTTAGTGAGCGTTTACCTGCTGGTAAGTGTGTATTGCTAACAACCGACGTGGCTTGGAATGACGTTTGTGTGAAGATTTTCTTCACTTCAACAGTTAAAGATAACAGACTTGAACCTCGAAACCTTTTTTTTAACCTTGAAAAATAAGTTTATGTGATAGTTTTTTTTTAATTTGCAGCTAATTCTTTTTTTGATTTCCTGAGAATGTGTTCAGATTTGAGGGGTTCCACTGTAATATTAAAATATTAACCACTTTATACTAAAATAACTAATTTAGTCTAAAGAGCCCTTGACATTTAATGTAAGTGTTTGGTTTAATTTGAACAATGATTGTGATTGGTTTATTAAAAATAATAAACCAGGACAATATAAAACATAGATCTAATGAACCCTTGGCTAAGGGTATTGACTCAATATATTTTCTGTATTTTTTGTTATGATATAAAATAGGTACATATAGTTTTTTATTTTGTTTGTTCATCCTTAGTTTCATATAGACTTGTGAAGATTATTTCCCCTCATTAATTAGTTACAACATAAATTATAATGTTTAATTAATTATTAATATGTTTAATGTGATATGTTTTTTAAAGAATGGATTAAAAAAAATCATATTACAGTTTGAAAATTAGTAAAAATATTTCTTCTGACATTGCATATTTTTTTTAAAACTCCTTTCTCTATGTTTTCACTAATTAAGTTCTGGAAAATACTTATAAATAAAAGGATGAGCCCAGTCGATGTTACTAGCGGCATTATTCTCGTGTAACGAGAACCGAGGTACAACAATTTGTACAATACCGTACCGACCTCATAATTTCCTGTACCATAGACACAAGTAACCGCAAAGTATAAGTAAATGGAACAGCAGTAAAAGAAATGTTTTTTATTTGTTCATAACAAATTACTAATATAAAACATTTTTAAGGAAAAAAGATTTTTTTCTTGAAAATCCACAACAGACTGAAATTGAAATATACAGTGAAAAATTTTAGTGGAGGTTAAACAAAATAAAGTGTTTTCTAATAAGTACAAAGGCATTGAAAAAGAATGGGAAATCCACCTGCCAGAGACACGTCGATAGTCGTAAGATGGCCGATGGTTATATCCGTATTCAGTGCAGTAGAAGCAGCAACTGAGACATAATGTGCGGCAGGGCGGGGCTGAATTCCCTCCCCCAAATCAGTCACTTACCTAGTGCTCAGATTCGATGCTTTACATATCTATAAATAAACAAGTCAGAAGCTCCTGCACTCTAGCGGAGCATTGGTAAATTACAACTATACTCAGACAGTAAAGAATGTTGTACATGAATATATTTGTATTCAGCATTAGGGTCAAAGTCAGTCAAACGGACATATCCGTTTTCAGCGTGCGAAGGGTTAAAATTCAAAGATTCTTCTTTTGAAAACTAAATACGTGGTGTGAATGATTGCATCAGGAAGGCAATTCATCAACGTCAACCTTCTGCCCATTATTTCAAACCCAGATATAGTTTTTTTCAAATCTCACAAATGGAACATCAAATTTCTCTGTAAACCACTTACAAGAAGGTAGCTTATTTAAACTTCAAACAAACCTCAGGCACTGGGTCCAACAAGGAAGACTTGAGCCCAGGAATTATGGTGGGGAGATACGGCGTCAAGTCCTTCTGGTCCGTCAATGAATACATGTTACCGATGATCTGGGCTGCCATCTTCCTGGTCTCTGTGCTGCGGTCCATGAATGCTCTCTGAACAACAGGCATGATGAGAGCAAGTGAAGGCGCATCAATGAAGTGGACAAACTTGGTGTCCAACAGTGTCTGCAAGCAGGTGGCTGTCTTGTGGCTAGGATCTTGCAGGGCCTCCAACAGCACCGGCACAATAGCTAGAATAACAACACATACCATCAATTATTTCATTATGAAATGATAAAACTTATAATGAATGATTAAGTAATGGCTAGAGATGACTGATGATTAATCTGAATTCTTTTAAGATGTAGAGGTTAAAGGAAACCTATAAGTTCTGATCATTCAAAGATTTTGTGTGGAGAATTGATTAAATGTAAAATTTGTATTTGGCTCGGCTATGTTCTTTCAATTGGTCCTGATTCTTCAGCAAGTAAGTAATCAACAGCATGTTTGTTTGTATATATTACTAGAGGTGTGCGGATATCCGAAAATTCGGTTCGGATTCGGATCGGATATCCGAAACCGATCCGAATGTATTTAAGATATCCGATCCGATCCGATAAATATCCGATTTTCGGATAGACTGTATAATACAGCAATTTGAACAAAAACAACAAGATTTTCGTCGAGTTAATACCCGCGAAGCTGGAATAATTTATGCTTAAACCTTGATAAGACGAAGAAATTACGTAGTCTTTCATCAAAACAATGTCGTTGACTGGTAGACGCGATACACTTATAGCGATTCGAATGATGAATGAGGACCGCAGATGACGAAATTACGCAATTGATATCCAATCAGAATGTAAGAACGTCATTGGGCGGTCCGAGGATGCGGTATGATTATTCGATTCTTCCACTACGCGTTTAAGTAACCGTAAGTTCAACACGATATTACATTTTGAAATACAAATATCGTCATCGATAGTTGCACCGAGTATCAGATTGCGGTTTGATATTGTTCCATATAAAATTTCATTTCGGGTACGAAAAAACTTGAATTGTTGATTTAATGTTACTGGTAACAAACCATCATAATAGCTCGTTTTGCGACGGAGTTTCCGGCAAAAATAATACTACTTCATTCTGATCGTCTACGTAGACGATCAATTGTTTAGTTATCGCATTCTCAACTACTCCGGGTTTGAGCAATACGATAAAGTGTTGCCCAATTTACATTTGGCCTATTTCGTCGTTCAGTGTTCACATAACCAACAAATTTTCCACTTGTTTTCAATCTACATTTTATCTTTGTTAAATGAATTTAAGCGTTATTAATTTTACATTTTTAGATAATTTTAAGATGAATAACTAACTAGATTACGACGAGGTACCATAATTTCACGGGTTTCAATATTGTTATACAGCCGATCGGGGTATTTTATCTGCCAAATATTCCAACTCTGCGCCTGCGCACAGGCCTTTGTTTGATAGCAGCTGCACTGTGAGTCACTGCCCTTGCCGATACGCAGATAGCCGATGGCATCGAGCCAATGGCGTCTGTCAAATCTTAATTCTTTGTTAATGGTGATTTGTTTTATCATTGTAATAAATAAAATAATTGAATCGTGAAATAAAATTGAGAATTAGTTGATTATTAGTAGAATGAATTGATGAATTAGTAGAAAGTTGATGTCATTTAATGGCGAATTATAAGGTTTCTGTTGATTTAATTTGTGAATTACGCCATATTAAAATTTGTTACTGGTAATTGTTATTTTGTAAATTTGTATTTATTGATGGAATAAACTTATTATTATTATTAATTTTAAATGCAGTGAAGTAACAATTTTAGTTTTGTTGTTCATCGTATGAAGAATTTATGATTTTTTATGTAAGTTTACCATTTAATAATTTTGATAACATTTTATTGATTTTTTTTCTAATTTATTCTTAGATAAGTCTGATTTCACTTTTTTATTGGGAGTATCCGAATCCGAAAACTATCCGATCCGAACCCAAACTATCCGATCCGAATCTGAGCTATCCGATCCGAAAAAATAATTCACTATCCGCACACCTCTATATATTACAATTGTTTCCAACTAGGCTGTAGTAAAAACAGTTGAAAATTACCAGGGTAGATTTTTGAGGTGGAGTATTTTATGTATCCTGTAAGAAACTCCTGGTAAGAAAAATTGTGTTAATTAACTCATTTCCCTCTACTACATCAACCCACTCTAAGCTATCAGAATCATTATTTGCTGCATTATGGGCCTTTCTCGACGCCTGCCTTGGGGCCTAGAACCACACCATCCACTTGCAGTTTCAGGTTGATCCTCATCACTGTCTGATGAACCAACATCAAAATTAGGTCTAGCCCTACCTAAAATAAACGCTAACAGTGGACAAACACATACTTTCTCCCTTAAGTAAATTTAAAAAAGACAATCTGTAATAAAACTAACATGTTCTTCAAAGTTTATCTAAATATCATTTCATAATTTATTGTTTCAAAAATAATCATCCCATTTCTGAAAATAAAAATAAGAGAGACAAAGTTAAATTAATTGTTCAAATTTTATGGGGGGGAACTCCACCCCCCCCCCACGGTAATACCAAGCTTTTTAGAGTTTGCTTTATTAGGTGATTTGACCTTACACTTCATACTAAGTTTCATGGAAAATAAGGAGGAAATTTATTTTTTAATATTCTCCTTAAGAATAACATTGGGCGCTTTCAGACAACATACTGTGTTTATATTAAGGTTTACCTGTAGTCTTCAATCCAATGTTATTTTTTACACTACTAGTTTCGGGAACAATGTTCCCATTTTCAAGTGTACTTCAAGTGTGTCTTTAGGTTATTTCAGGATGTCTTCTTTTGTAAATAAATAAAATCAACTAAAATAAAAAATACTGCGTTTATCATGGACTGTAAATTTAGCTTTTCTCTGGAACCGTATAGACGAATAATTCAAAATACTAATTTGTTTAGTTTTTTTAACTGGTTTCAATGGTGGCAGTCAAGTTATACTTTGCTTTTATTGTTTTCGCTGAAAATTTAAAAATCTTTTTACATTTAAAAGCCTATAACTTTTGAACCGTCTTTTTTACAGACACGCATGTCTGTAAAAAAGGCTACCCGCAGGTAGTGTCAAATTATTTAGTACTCTGTGCACTATAAAATATCAAATTCTAATCAAAATCGTAAAGAGCCATTTTTGAGAAATTTTGATTTTTCACGTTTTTAAGGGTGAACCACCCTTAAAAATCAAAAATTAAAAAAATGAAAAAAACCCCTGGAGTTACGGTGAATATAAACATACATGCCAAATTTCATCTAAATCAGACCAACAGGGTAGCTGTGGCACTGTACACATCCAGATACACACACACACACATACTGACAGACACACGGACGGACAGACATCACGTCGAAACCCACTTTTTTGGATTCAGAGGACCCCAAAACGGCTATATCTACTCTCAACTCAAATTCGAAAATTTTGACGAAAACATTATTTTCTCCATATTATAGAGCACCATAGTCTGATAAGGGGAGAAAGTAAAAGGATGGTAAATCAGGCTCATACGACAGGTCCTCATTGGTATCATCCCCAAACAAATCCCTTACAGAAAAGTCACTTTCACTACTGCTATCAACAATGTCAAAAATATCACTGACATTAATCTTCTAATAGTTTTCTCGTATTTTCACTCAATGGTATCGTGCACATTTCATTTTGATATTTATGTCAAAGTTGCACAATATGAAAATGAAATCAACAGAACTAACCTTACATGTACTGCACTCAATCAATCAATCAATCAAAGTATCTTTATTTTTTCTTTGCACAAGCGTACATCAAATAGTGTCACTTCAAACTATCAATATCAAAATATTACATAAAAACAATTTAATAATATACAATTTTAAAATATTACAATTTGATAATATAACAATTTAATAATATAACAATTCAATAATATAAAAATTTAATAATATAACAATTTAATAATACAACAATTTAATAATAATAATAATAATACAAAAGCAGCAAAGCTAAACAAAAACTATGTACAAAATTCTTCAAGTGAATTTAGAGCCTTCCTAATGAGGAACTCCTTCAACGACCTCCTAAATTTAGAAATTTCTTGGATCTCTTTTATACTCTTTGGAATGCATTTTAAAAATTTTATACCAGAATAAAAAGTGGATTTTGTAAAAAATTCTGAATTATGTTTTGGAAATAATTTTTCATTTTTCTGTCTTGTATTGTATGAGCGATAATCGGCACCACTTTTTAGTTTACCACTAAAATCACTCACACAACACATGACACACTCAAGGATATATAAGCTGTAAACTGTTAAAATGTTTAAATCTATAAAAAATTGTTTTACATAAATATCTTGTCTAAGATTCAGCATTATTCTTATCACTTTCTTTTGAAGTTTTAAAATGTTTTTTTAAATTTTGGGTGAAGTCCCTCCATATATAATTATTCCATATGCAATGTGAGATTGTATGTGAGCAAAACATATAATTTTTAAAACAGGCAAACTACAATAAAAAGACATTTTTTTAGTGTATAAATACCTGAGTTTATCTTTTTAATGGCACTATCAATATGTAGACCCCAATCAAAATACTTATCTATTGTTAAACCAAGAAATTTTGTATGGTTGACTTCATTCAATGCTTTAACATCAGCTACTATATGAGGACTGTATTGATTTCTATTTTGCTTTGTGAAAAAGGATATAAAATTGGTTTTATCTGTATTCAAAATTAGTTTATTTTCATTAAAGAAGGATTGAAGTTTTGAAAGTTGATTAAAAACTGTCATTTCCAAAACATTTGCATCCTTAGCTGATACAATTAAATTAGAATCATCTGCATAAAGGTAAAGTTGATTTTTTATATTTAAAGAAGTACTTAAACATTTTGGCATGTCTTTGATGTAGCATATGAACAGAAGTGGGCCTAAAATTGAACCTCGTGGAACACCATGTTTAATTACTAGGGTTTTTGATTGAACTTTTTGGGCTGCATTATTATTATTATTATTAATGTGAGAGACCTCAACATATTGCTTCCTTTCAAAAAGGTACGAGGCAATCCATTGCAAACTGATGTTAGATATACCTAAATTATACAGTTTTAGGATAAGCAATTCATCTGAAATGCTGTCAAAGGCTTTAGAGAGATCCATGAAAACACCAATTGTGTTGTTTTTTTGTCAATAGACTCCAACAGTGATTCTGTGAAATTTATTAAAGCAGTGGTGGTAGATTTATTTTTTCGAAAACCATGTTGCTCGGCATGTTCTTACATTCCGATTGGATATGAATTGCGTGATTTCGTCATCTGCTTCAACATTTTCGTTCATCAAAGATCAAAGATGTTCCGTATTGCCGACTTCTCAAACGGAAAGTTTTGGTTTCGATTTTAATGCTTATTTTATGCAGTCTATCCGAAAGTTCGGATATTTATTGGACTTTACCGGATACTTATTTTGCAATCGGATCGGATATCCGATCCGATCCGGATCCGAAACCGATCCGACTTTTCGGATATCCGCACACCTCTACTACTAATTAATAGCCCAACAGTCAATGGCATATCTAAGAGACCTACAGTTTAACATGGAGTACAAACCACTGCCTCTGAATTATAAACTAGTCTAACTATGAGGATAGTCTTTGCAGATTAACGGAGTATTAAATGGTGGAGACATTAATCCACGCAACAGAACACTACATCCACAGACCACTGCTCATAAATATCTAAAATTTGTGATCTCCAAGCAGCTGGATTACAGGACATGCCACTGTCCCAGTCTTTGTATTAAACTTAACAATATATTCTCAACATTGGAGGATAAAGTAAAATAAAACTGTTCACAAATTAAAATGTAGACTATAAGAGAAACCTTGGATCTCAGGATTCCTTATGACAGAGCCAATGAGTTTGAGTGCCTGTGCGCCAGCCTTCTGCACCTTGATATGGGAGTCACTAAGGACCTCTATCAACTTAGGAACGATGCTGGGTAGACAAGAGGACAGCTGTTTAGGTGCACAGAACGCCATAGCTCCCAGCAGCTCTACTGACCCTGTAAACATTTTGACCAGTCCCAACTTAGGTAATAATAAATCAAATAATAAATAAAGAAGTATAAGAAAAATGTAGACAACACATTTTACTGAAGAAAACAGAATACTCTTTTTTACGGGCCCAGGCTCCATTTCAGATAACTCCTGAACGTCAACGTAGTGAAATAGCACTTATGTGAAAAATAGGTCATCCCTTATCATAAGAAAGGAGTCACCTATTTCTAGCCAAGAGTGTGTTTTCTTGGGCCAAAACTTTGACTACTGAGATACTTTGTCAGTAGTCAATTGCTGTTGCATTACCAACAAGAGAAACATAAGGCTGTAAATCAAATCTAGTTGGTCCAAAAATTTCCAGCCAATTTTTTATATTATTAATCATTAAAAATAAATGATTTAATGATTAATATTATTAATTATTAATCTTATTAATGATATTAAAAATTATTATTATCATTAATAAGAGCATTATTTTTATTAAAAATATTTACTAATTGCAAATAATCTTGAATTCATTGCAATAATACAACATATAAAAGACCAACATTTGGTCACAACAGTAAGTCTTAAGCCCCCTCCCCCAATTAATTAAGAGTTGACCTAACCTGCAAGTTCAAGCTATTTTAGTTTTGATAAATTTATTTACTTTTGGTTGCGTTGTCACAGTCAGTTTCATGTAACCTTATGGCCAAGGTCTGGTGTTTCCGTACTTTCGAGTAGTTCCCAGTCAGCTGACTGACACAATGGCTCTGTAGAACTAGACTAGTCTTTGTGTGTCTTGAGTCGTAAAGGCTGACCAAATTGACCCTTCTTGGCCTTCTGTTGATGAGGAATTAAGAAGTATTATTTTGGATTAACTTCTGAAAACGCTCAAGAATTTGGGAGAACTTTCACTTTTAATGGGTTTGTTGGCAGGAAGCCATCTTGGGTTGGGAATCCAATCCATTTATAGTCATTTAGCTTGTTATTTAGTGTTATTTTTTCATGTTAACCATTTATTCATTTTCCAGTATTAGGTCTGAATCATACAAAATGGGCAATGCTCCTAAGTATAGTTTAAGTATTTCAGCAATTGTTAATGGAAAGATATAAGAGGCATACCAGTTTTGGTCCTCCACGAATCTTCCTCCAGTGCTGCCAACAGTGACGGCAACACAAGTTTCACTCCATGAGCTGACAGCTTACCCATCACAACCTGAAAGTCAATAGGTATTAATTTTGATGACCCTGCACGTAAGGAGAATTGAGAGTTCTCAAAGAGGTTAATTAACCCTCGAAAGGTCACTTGCAGAGTTTTCCTCCGCACGTGCAGTGTTTTTGTTAAAATAAACACGCATATTGTTTAAATAATAAATTTAAATATTTACAAAAAAATATTATAAAACATAGATTTTTTAAATTGATTATGTTGAACACAATTGAAATATAGTTAGGTTAGATTTTATTACAGAATAAAAATATTACATCTTTTTTAGCGAATTTCCCATAGTCCCCAAGTCCCCAAGTCTCATGGCGAGACTTAAGCCCGGGACCATGTTATTTTTTCTTCTTTAGGTGCCCAGAGACCAAAAACAATAGTCGTTAAAATTTATATATATGTGTGTGTCTGTGAACACGATAACTCTCGTAGAAATGGTCCGATCGAGACCAAATTTGGTAGTAACATGTATTCCTACAATTGCTCGGACGAGTTCGTAATCCAGACATATCGGTCAATTGGAAGGGGTAGTTTGGGGGGGTTTTGTACCCCAAAAATGGGTTTTTTGCATTTTTCCCATGTAATTTTTAAAAATTTCAAATTTTATTTTTCACCATTAGAATTGCCTTAAAAAACTACACAATTTAGTTCCTTAAAGTTTTTCTCTATCTCCAACGGTTACCGAGATATAAAAAAATCTAAACACAGTACGTTGTATTTTGAGGGTCATCAATGTTAATCTTACGTAGGATAAGGAAAAACTAATTTTTCACTTATTAACCAATATTTTTGGATAAAACTTTATATTTAGCTTTACGTGGTTGGGACCCATACGTTTATGCCAAAAAATCACAGTTTATGTGTTTATCGTGGCAGCAAACCTGCATACTCTTTTCCCATGTTAATCATATGGAGAATAGGCAAACTCCTTTATTTATGGACAGATGTTGATGAAAGTTGGAATAAATGTTAAAAATAAAATTTTTTGATGGTATTAATGCCTACTCTCAGTGTTCCTCATAGCAGCAAACCTGCTCACTCTTTCCCATGTTAATCTTATAGAGAATAGGCAAACGATTCTCATGTTTATCGACAGATTTCGACCAAACTCGTCATATATTATTGATTTGGAAATTCGCTGAGTACGCAAGTCTGCTGCGACGGGGGTATTTTAAGTATATTGAAATACACCAGAGTCCCGGTAATCCTAACCCTGGTAATCCGAACAACCTGATGGGGAAATAGGTTACTGAATTTCGATTAAAATCTAAGTAATGCATTCTGAACATAACATGGTATCATTAATTAAATTGTAGTATGTACACACTGTTAATCAAACGCAATAACTTACTTTTTGGAACACAGAATTCAGTTATTGTCTTTTGACCTAACAAAGAAATCCTGTTTATCAATGCAAAGTTGTGCCATCGTGTCATAAACACCAAGCATTCAGCAGTAGGCCTACACTGTTGCTCGAGAAAGTGTAGGGCGATGCCTAGCTACACTCACAGTACATTACAATAGATTTGATTCTCGGTCCGACTCTTTATCATGCCTTTTCTGCAAAGTACTTTTTGAACATTTGTGTTTATCTCCCATAATGACCGTGATCGCGTAAAAAGTAGGCCTACAGATGGCACTGTTTTATCATTGTTCGTTTTATGTGTAGATGTCTGTGTCGTGTTTTTATATTTATAATGACCAGTCCATAACAAATAATATGTCCCTGCTGGAACACTTGATGTAGTTCAGGCAAAAGAGGTAGTGGACTAACCTATATTTGAAAGACATAAGTTAATTGTTCTAAATACACAGTTCAGGTCTAAAATAATGGATTTTATTAATACAGTACTTTTAGTCACTAGCCACTTTACTCTGCATTTTCGGATAATCCGAACAACTCGGTAATCCTAACAGGGCTCGATCCCAATTTGTTCGGATTACCTGGATTCTTGTGTAATGCAAAACCTACCTTGGCACAGTCTTCTGTGGCATCTCGGACATACTGACTGCCATCACCGAAACACAGCAGTAGATGAGGCAGCACATGAACAATATAAGGCTCGAACAATCGCCCCAACATGTGGCACAGCATTTCAAAAGCGAACAGAGCTCCTTTGATCGAAAAAGGCAATTTAAAAAACATATCATCAGACAATAATAATAAAAAAATTAGACATTTTTAGGCTTGTACTATGTTGATTCTATTGATCACCCGCATACCAAACTTTAGACCAATGCTTGGAAGAAAAAAATCAAGTAATGGATGGTGTAACAAGCTATGATTGCTTTATAGGATTAAATTCCTGGCTTCATTGAGCACTAATAACTTCATCATAATTTTCACTAGATGAAGAAATGATACTTGATCCTACGTCTCTGGTACAAACAATTTTCAAGTCGGTACGGTACAAAGTTTTTTACTTCGGTTTTCAGTAAAAATTTGGTACTGTATGTTACAGTTGAATTAATCTGATATGGTTAGTTCTAATTTGGAGGTAACTGAAGTCTGTATTAGCAGAGTGGTTAGGGAAATTTTGTTCTGATCAGATAAATTTTCTAATTCGGACAGAAGTTATTTGCTTAAGAATAAATCCAATTTCTATAAAGTAATGGGTGAATGTGTAAGAAAATATTTACCATTTAATTTTACAGTCTATTTGCATAAGATTTATAATAAACTTTTATTCTCATTCTACTGTCAAAAAGTGAGCTTTATAGTGTGTACCCTTGCCATATTATAAAAATAGCTCTAGTTATAAAATGTTATCATAAAATATTTCAGGCAAAGTTCATTATTATTCTGACCCTTAAAATACCACATTTCGCCTAAAATATGAAACCGGTTTAGAGCTTATACTAAACAAACATTTAGTTAATTGATATAAAATCTGTTGATAAATCGATTATTGATCAAAGCTATACATTAAAAATTTGAGGTTAATTTAAAAACAAAATTTATGAAAATATTTGATGTAATTTCAATACATTAGGCATAAAAATTATGCCTAATGCGATCAATTATTGATCGTACAACCTTGACACAATTGGAAATTCATAGTGAACAATTTTTCAAAATGTGGTTTAGAGTAAAGAAAAAGAGAAAAAGGGCTTCCCCTGTGATGATACAATTTTCGTAACTGTGAATTTAACATACTGGAACCACTCCAGTATGTTAAATTCACCTTATGCAGGAAATATACTGAATGCAGTTGCTGAAGGTCTCGATCTTTCTGAATATTTTTTGGAACGTTTAAGGAAGAAAGAAATTGGACTTCCAAACGCATGGAAAAGCGAACCACACGCAAAAAACACAAGAACACCTGATAGAAATATAATAACAACTAGATTACCCGCTATGAGACCACCAGTTCTGGTCTTTGACAACAATCCTATACGGATTTTTTCCCAAGGTGGTCTTAGAGAGTGAAGTTTGGAGTTTCATTTTTTTCTGCCACCTGATTTTTGCGTAATAAATATTATTTGTCATAAAATGTTAATACATTTTATGACAAATGATGGTTACAACAAATGATGTTTTACTATCATTTGTTACTCCTGAGAGTTCCAAGTGACGCATAAAAATAATAATAAACACAAAAAATACCAATAAAACACAGTAACTGTCAAATTGACATTGTCTCTTTTAATGTTTTAAAAATTATGTTTCGTTTAAGTGTTGAAAATCAAAAATTCAAAAAAATTGAAAAACTCCTGAAGATACAGTGAATATATACACACATGCCAAATTTAATCAAAATCGGATCAACGGGGTAGGCTGTATCTCTTACACATCCAGACACACACACACACGGACGGACAGACATCACGTCGTAACCCATTTTTAATTAGGGGATCCCTAAACAGATATATCCACTCTCAACTCAACTTCGAAAATTTTACAAAAACAATACTTTCTCCATATACTATGTATGTATAAGGGGAGAAAGGAAAAACTACTTGTTTTACAGGATTTCAATTACCCTGATTGCCTCCATGTAAAACAATAACAAGTCTTCGTTATTCAATATGAACCTACCTTCACGATGCCTATAATTCTTCTTGTCCTGAATAGCATTGGTCAGAGTACTCATAATATCCAATTGTTTAAGTACTAGAATACCCATTCCCTGAAAAAACAAACAAGTCATGATGAAGAATCTGTAGAATTTATGGTATTGTTAAATATAACTTAACTTAGGGTTCTCGTTTCAACAAATCACGATAGTCACATTCTCGTTTGGAATAACTGTTTTCAGCATCAAACTAGAAATTCAACATAGCCACTAACTAGTTGTAAGTGATATATTTAGATTCAAACCAAAACAAATTGAAAAAAGTATTTATTTATATTTATGTTGTTGAAATGTTGTTGCACTGCCACTGTTGAGTTGGTAGCACATGTATAAAAGGTAGGGATGTGCGAATAGTGAGATTTATTTACTATTCCGAGTATCGAGTATTTTCGAATCGAATATTAGCGTAATAGTTTTTTTTCATCCATTTAGATGATATTCAAAACTTGGGCGTCTGAAAAGCCTAATTAAAAAATGTTGTAATTTCATGGCTTTTAAATTATGTAGGGCCTTGTATACATGATTTGTTATTCAATCCTCTCAATTAAAATTGTAAAAACTGATTTAACCATTTTGACAACCAAACAAATCAATCTCTTTAAAAAATAATACATATTGAAAAATAAGTCAAATTTTACATATTAACTATGGACAATTTTTAATATGCTCAAACTATAAATATAATAAATTGATGAAGTAATAAAAATTGGAATATAAATACTGAAGTAAAAATAATTTTAAAATTAAAATTTTGTATCATATCAATAATAAAATTAATTTATAAAGCTAAATTATGAACAGATTAAGAATTTTTATGACTAGTTTCTTATTAAGTTCACAATTTATAAAATGAATTAAGATGTAATATTATAAAATTAATACTGTAGTTATTTTTACAGTTGTTATTTTAACCATTTAATGAGTGTGCCAAAAGTATACATTTTGGTAAGAATGTAATAAATAACTTTTATTACGTCTTGTTTTAACCAGATAGTAATAGGCTGAGAAGTGAAAATATTTGACTTGAGAAATGAATTGGAACAACCTGGTTCAAATATAAACAAACCCCCACACCCTTCTGACAATCCAAATCTCAAGGTTTTTGTAACATTGACCCGGCCATCTGGCAGCCTCTATTGTCTGTTGCTGATGCCAAAATACATCGGTTGGACTGTGATTTTTTATCACTGTGGCCGTGGTAATAACAAGGACAATACAAAACATTTTATCTTGACTGGCCATACCAATGAAACTTTTGATATAATAGCCATCCACTGTAATATTTACCCTTTTGAATGTTGCATTATCCAGATATTATCAGTGAAAATATGGAACTACTTTTATGCTGAACAAGGAAGGAAACTAAAGCTGTCAGTTCGGCATCGATCAAGAATCGGTTACGTTCATATCTTTATCCGTCTGCAGTCAGATGATAAAGCATTGGTTACATTTAGTTTTCAACTGAATTAGCTGCATAATGGTATGCTAATTCTGAACTGTGAAATGGAAACTCTATAGCTTTGGTTTAACAGATGTCACTTTTAAATTATTTATCGTCTTTGAATATTCTACCGACATCGAACTTTGTCAGATATCTCGAGTCGAACCGAATATCGATGATATTCGAGATTCGAAGTTTGAATATTCGCACACCCCTAATAAAAGGTTACTACTAGGGGTGTGACAGTACCTGAAGTCTGTTTTCGGCACCAACCGATCTTGGGAAAGGTACTGAGAACCAATGTTGAAATTCCGATACTTTTACCTCGGTACGTGGCTGTTATTAAATTTTTATTTTATTTTAATGGTTAACGATTGACAGCCTTATGAGCCATGAAAATTTTAAAGAAAATGTATGACTACAACATACTGAATCAGTGGCAGAAACAAGAATCAAGGAAGTTCTGAAGGATGTTTTGACAGTTAATTTAAAATATAATGGTTTAAACCTTAAACACTTCTTTTATTTAATAGCCATCATATTGTACTTTAGTTAAGACTGAAAACAAGTATCTATGTTAACAGTAGCCAGAGTTCTAGAGTTAGCCAAGAAATTTCCAAATACACTAGAAATGATCAAACTATCATTTAGGAAATTGCAATAACATATTTATATTTTATGTATGAACATTTGAAGGTTGAAAAAAAGATCCTCATTTTAACGTAAAGTAAACCTTATTTTTCATTTTCAGCTTTATTAGAGATGAATGAACAGTATTTATCCTAGTATCCATCATAACAATAACAAGATTTCACAATCGATTTTGACCCGGTATCTGTACTGACATTGGAAAAGTGGTCCTGACACATCCCTATTTATTTACATCGAGTCTTAAATATTAGTGTTATAAGTTAATTTCATTCTAACTACTAATTAGATTATCTTCAAAATAAAATTGTGTGGACAGATAAAGGGTGGTATTTGCAAGCTGTACACTATTTAAAGGCTACAATTTGACAAAAATGTATGCTTTAAATGGCTTTGTTTAATTGTATAAGCTCCATTTCCCTTCTTTCTTTTTTCACGTCCTGTACATGGATGAAAGAGGAACTTTTTACTTTTGAAAGACATTTTTTTCTTTATGGTGAGGTGGAAATTATGATGAAAAAATTATTGGGCTTCTCTCACCTTGTTTTGTAGTTTTTCCCAACGGGGATTGTCACTAAAATACCTAAAGCACCCCAGTGATCCTCCTACGTTTCGCAGGACCAAAAAAAAGTCCTGCTTCCTCAGGGAGTAAGTCCTCTTGCAACACACGCTACACGCACACAGGCTAAACGCCGATCCACAATCCCTCAACCACACTGAGGGAGTGTGGTTCCTTCGTGAGTTCGCATTCTAGAACTATTGTAGGATCTGTCGCATAACTGTTCAGATTCTGATTGTGAAGAATGAATGTTTGTTGCAGCATTGAGTGTATTTTTTATAGAGGTGTGCGGATAGTGAATTATTTTTTCGGATTTGATTCGGATCGGATAGCTCAAGTTCGGATCGGATAGTTTGGGTTCGGATCGGATAGTTTTCGGATTCGTATACTCACAATAACAAAGTGAAATCAGACTTATCTAACAATAAATTAGGAAAAAATCAATAAAATGTTACCGTATCAAAATTATTAAATGGTACATAAAAAATTCTTCATAGAATGAACAACAAAACTAAAATTTTTACTTCACTGAATTTAAAATTACCAGTAAAAAACAGAAACCTTATAATTCGCCATTAAAAATGACATCAACTTTCTACTAATTCATCAATTTATTCTACTAATAATTAACTAATTCTCAATTTTATTTCACGATTCAATTATTTTATTTATTACAATAATAAATACCCCCGTCGCAGCAGACCTGCGTACTCAGCGAATTTCCAAATTAATAATATAATAATAATAATAATATATGACAAGTTTGGTCAAAATCTGTCGATAAACATGAGAATTTTTGCCTATTCTCCATAAGATTAAAATGGGAAAGAGAGAGTAGGTTTCTGCTGTGAGGAACACTGAAAGTAGCCATTTATACCATCAAAAATTTTATTTTTAACATTTATACCAACTTTCATCAACATCTGTCCATAAATATAGGAGTTTGCCTAATCTCCATATGATTAACATGGGAAAAGAGTATGCAGGTTTGCTGCCATGATAAACACAAAAACTATAAATTTTTAGCACAAATGTATGGATCTTAACCACATGAAGCTAAATATCAAGTTTCATCCAAATATATTAGATAATAAGTGAAAAATTAATTTTTTTAATCCTCCATAAGATTAACATTGGAGCCTCAAAAATACAACGTACTGTGTTTAGATTTTTTTATATCTCGGTAACCGTTGAAGATAGAGAAAAACTTTAAGGAACTTAATTGTGTAGTTTTTTAAGCTGATTCTAATGGTGAAATATTAAATTAGAAATTTTAAAAAATTACATGTGAAAAATGCAAAAAACCCCATTTTGGGGTACAAAACCCCCCCAAACTACCCGTTCCCATTGACCGATATGTCTGGTTTACGAACTCGTCCGAGCATTTGTAGGAATACAGGTCTCTACCAAATTTGGTCTTGATCGGACCTTTTTTACGAGAGTTATTGTGTTCACAGACACATATATATATATACAAATATATATATATATATATATATATAAATTTTAACGACTATTGTTTTTGGTCTCTGGGCACCTAAAGAAGAAAAAATAACATGGTCTCGGGCTTAACTCTTGCCATGAGACCTACGGTAATAGCTTCTTCCCTATGGGAAATTCGCTAAAACAAATCACCATTAACAAAGAATCAAGATTTGGCGGCCGACGTCGTTGGATCGATGCCATCGGCTATCTGCGTATCGGCAGGGCAGTGACAGTGCAGCTGCTATCAAACAAAGGCCTGTGCGCAGGCGCAGAGTTGGAATATTTGGCAGATAAAATACCCCGATCAACTGTGTAACAATATTGAAACCCATGAAATTATGGTACCTCGTCGTAATCTAGTTAGTTATTCATCTTAAAATTATCTAAAAATGTAAAACTAATAACGCTTAAATTCATTTAACTAAGAGAAAATGTAGACTGAAAACAAGTGGAAAATTTGTTGGTTATGTGAACACCGAACGACGAAATAGGCCAAATGTAAATTTGGCAACACTTTATCGTATTGCTCAAACCTGGAGTAGTTGAGAATGCGATAACTAAACAATTGATCGTCTACGTAGACGATCAGAATGAAGTAGTATTATTTTTGCCGGAAACCCCGTCGCAAAACGAGCTATTATGATGGTTTGTTACCAATAACATTAAATAAAAAATTTAAGTTTTTTTGTAGCCGAAATGAAATTTTATATGGAACAATATCAAACCGCAATCTGATTCTCGGTGCAACTATCGATGACGCTATGCTTTGTATTTCAAAATGCAATATCGTGTTGAACTTACGGTTACTTAAATGCGTAGTTGAAGAATTGAATAATCATACCGTAATCATAATCAATAATCATCTTCGGACCGCCCAATGGCGTTCTTACATTCCGATTGGATATGAATTGCGTAATTTCGTCATCTGCGGTCGTCATTCGAATCGCTATAAGTGTATCGCGTCTACCAGTCAACGACATTGTTTTGATGAAAGACTACGTAATTTCGTCGTCTAAGGCTGGCCGCACACTGATGCATCATTTCACCTGAAGCAAATTGTTTCGCAACTTTTTGTTTCAAGCGTTTTGCTTCTTTGCTTCTGCAGTGTCCCGCACACTGCAGAAGCACTGTTGAAGCACGATGCAACGTTTTGTTTCAAACAATAGAACATAATGTTATTTGTACTCTAGTAGTGGACATACGTTCACTTCCTCGTCGCACATGTTGACTGAAATAAGACTATTGTATTTTTCCTTGGAAATCCTTTTTAAATTATATTATAAGTAAAAATGGGGTTTAAAAAACTAATCGGGAATAAATTAAATCAACTGTATTCGATAAAAAGATCCTTTTTTAGTATTAATTTTCATTAAAATTTTCAAAGTAAAATACAATACGCTTATCTAGTTAAAGCTCTGAAAAGGAGCAAGTTTTTTTTAAGTAGGCCTATTTGATATTTTTTAACTACTATTGACATAACAATAGCTGAAATACGTAACATTTTATAAGGTTTTAGGGAATGATTGATTACCATCAAACAAACGGAAAGTGGAGAAATTTAAGCTTTTCCGTAGCTAGAAATTCTTAGGACCACATGGGATAAAACAAAAATAATTGTAGATATGAACTTGAGTGATAGGCCTACATAGTTTACCGAAAACAAATTGTCATACAATTTCCAATCGCCCTGAATAAAGTTTCATGTTGTAGTTGAATGCAAGTAAGACTACTATTATTAGTGCTGTTAAAGTGTAAAATAATTAAAAGATAGTGTCCTTAAAATTGTTAATTCAATAAATATAACTTTTTTATTGTGTATTTATTTTTAATAATACATATTTTTTAATTATATTGAAATATAAAATACAGTGGAACTTGGATAATTCGAACTTCTGTAATTCGAAAACTTCTTTATTTCGAAATTTTGTCTTGGTCCCTAGAGTTTTATATAAAATCAATAAAACTAATAATGTAACCAATGCTTTATCATCTGACTAACTACAGATGGATAAAGAAAGATACCGATTTTAGGTCGATGCCGAACTGACAGCTTTCGTTTCCTTCCTTGCGCAGCATAAAAGTAGTTCCATATTTTCACTGATAATATCTATTCCAAAAAAACTTTAGAGGATAATGCAACATTCAAAAGGGACAATTACAATGGACGGCCATTATTTCAGAAGTTTCATGGTATGGCTAGTCAAGATAAAATGTTTTGTATTTTCCTAGTCTTGTTATTACCACGGCCACAGTGATAAAAAATCTAGGTTGCATTTTTAGAGTGAAACATGAAGTTATTATTGTTGCATAAAACATTGTTTCAATACGGTATTAAAAGCTTGGAGGAAACCATTTTTTACAAACAGTAAAATTGTGACTCACAGTATAACGGGATGTATTTTGACAAGAGCAACAGACAATAGAGGCAGCCAGGTGGCCGGGATCATAGTTTTTGAAAATACAAAAACTATGATCTTGAGCTTTGGACAGGCAGAAAGGTGTAGGGGTTTGTTTATATTTGAACCAGGTTGTTTCAATTTATTTCTCAAGTCAAATATTTTCACTTCCCTGCCTATTACTATCTGGTTTAAACAAGTTATTTATTACGTTCTTACTAAAATAGATACTATTAGCACACTCAATAATGGGGTTAAAATATCAACTGTAAAAATAACTACATTAATAATTTTATAATGTTGAATCTTAATTAATTTTATAAATGTGAACTTGATAAGAAACAACTCATAAGAATTCTTAAACTATTCATAATTTAGCATTATAAATTAAAAGAAATTGTGCTATGCAACTGTTGTAAATTGTGGATTATTAGTAAATTGATTTTATTTATGATATGATACAAAATTTTAACTTAAAAATGATTTTTACTTAAGTATTTGTATTTCAATTTTGATCATTTCATCAATTGTCTATAATTAATATGTCAAATTTTACTTATTTCTCAATATGTATTATTTTTTAAAGAGATTGATTTGTTTAATTGTAACAATGGTTAAATCAGTTTTTGTATTTTTACTTTCTCCCCTTGTACAGAGTATATGGAGAAAGTATTGTTTTCCTCAAAATTTTCGAAATTTGAGTTGAGAGCGGATGGATATATCCCCGTTTTGGGGTCCCCTGAATCCAAAAATACAAATTCCACCATACAGTTTGAACAATTAATTTAACTTCGTCTCTCTTGTTTTTCTTTTCAGAAATATGATGATTATTTTTGAAACAATAAATTATTAGAAGATATTTAGATAAACTTTGAAGAACATGATAGTTTTATTATAGATTGTCTTTTTTAAATTTACTTAAGGAAGAAAGTATGTGTCAGTCCACTGATACTGTTTATGAATTGAGATAATTGAATAGCAAATCATATACAGGCCCTACATCATTTAAAAGCCATGCAATTACTACATATTTTAAATTAGGCTGTTCACACCAAAGTTTTGAAGATAACATAAATGGATGAAAATAAACGCTTACGCTAATATTCTATTCGAAAATATTCGATATTCGGAATAGTAAACAAATATTCGATTCGAACCCTAATATCACTATTCGCACATCCCTAGTTTAATGTTAAGTGTTTTATGGCTACTTGTTTGAAAAGTAACCTAACTAACGAATTAGTTAATTAGTCCTTTAAATATTGCACAGCTCATCATCGTACCTGCAGGTGGCAGAGGAGGGTAACACTGTAATCTCACTTATCTGAATACAATAATGATCAGACAATAATGGATTGCTTACATTTTGTTTTCAACTAAATTTGTTTAATTTTTTTATTCTGATCTTAAATATGGAAAATATAAGGATTTATACTGCTCGTGGGAACAAAAATCAAGCAAATAAATGTGCTTGGGGAGCACGGGGCTTTGGTGCCCAAGGTCCCGGATTCAAATCCCGCCAATCACCAATGGCTTTTAGCTATGTGATAATGCCACAACCCACACAGCGGTGTGCAAAAAGCCGCTACAGCTAAAGTGCCTTGGGAGTAACCTGCCCCTTCCAATAAAAAAATGTGCTTGTTCTATGAGCTGTGACAATGCAACAAATTTATACAACTGCACGGAAATTTCATAGAGATCTGACCTTGACGAGGCCTGCTAGACCATAGGCTGCTCCCTTACGCTCCCCATAGTTTTCAGACTCAAGTAGCTGATGCAGCAGCTTCTGCACCAGGGCAGGGGCATCCTCCTTCATGGCAGGGACCAGCGGAGGAAGACAGTTGGCTACAGCCTCTTGAACCTGTACATTAATCAGATGAAAAGGTTATAAAAAGTATAATTTGTTATTTCAGAAACTTTTCTGTACTAATAGCATTATTTCAACCACACCATGCCAGAGATAAGGCTACAGCTTTTCTTTCTAACAAAAAACTAACTTTACCGAAAAAAGTAACTATAAAACCATTACTTTAAACCTATAATATAAAAAATAATTTTTATCGCTGAAACAAAGGTTTAAAAATTTTATTTCCAATAAAAATAATACATACAGTAAAACCTCGTTAATCCGGACTAATTGGGGCTCCAAGTCGTCCGGATTAAAACAAATATTCCTAAACGAAGAAAGACAATGATTTTTGGGTACCCCTTGTATATAATGAAGCACCTTTTGCAGATAAACTTAAATAGTATGTATATTCTGAATATAAAAATACATATTGAACAAACAGTACATACAGTAGTTACATTTGAACAAAAATATAGACTTGGTATTTACGTCCATACAAAAAATTAGACAACGAAAAAAGACAAAATTACTTTGAACATGAGGGTTGAGGTTCGTCCTCAAGTGACTGAACTGGTTTGAAGAAGGAGTTGAACTTCATTTGCCTTTCTTTTGTGTTAATTTCACAATTAAAAAACGCAACTACAACGTACAGTGCAATTGACCTCTGTGGATCAACTGACGGCCTAACACGAGCAGGAGAAACACAATCGTGTGACTGAGCTACTATTGGCTGATAGTAACCATGGTAACGGCACGTACGCCTTGCGCTGTGACCGCCCGCACTCGGCACACGCAAACTCACATCGCCGGGCGCAGTCGTACAGTGACGATCGCATGCTACAGTACTTATCACCGTTCTGCGCATGAAATCTGCGATCCAATGGCTGTCCGGATTAATGGGGTCCGGATTAACGAGGTTACTATTTTTTACTTGAAAGTTTCAATATTTGCACAATGACAATGATTTAGAATATTAAATTCAATAACATTTGAGAAAAGTTAAAATATTTATTTACAAGTACAAATGGTTGAATGCTAAAACTCATTTTCTATATAATACAAACAAAGAATATTCTACACAATTTTAAACTTTTTCATTCTGCTTGGGATACTGAGACACAGAGCATACAAAACACAAAATATACAACAATGAATAAGAATGGTCTGAGCACAATGCCCTGCAAAATACTTGTATATCACCTGTTGCGAGGGAGTAGATAATGCATCTATCAGCTTCCCCACAATAGGTTTAATCTTCTTGTCATCCTTGTCTAAGTGTCGAGCCAAAGAGCCCATGAGAATCACCACAGATTGCCTTACTGCATCGTAACTACCAGAGTCAGGTGCTCTGTCTAGGAAATCTTCAAATATGGGAAGCAGGCTGTTCACAGTGTCCTGTAAACATTACAACAGTACTCAAGAGATTGTTATTGATAAATCAAGAATACTTTACTACCTTTACTTTAAACACAAAATGTGCAATTGAAAAAAGTCATAGTCAAAATCAATTTATTGTTGATATACATTGTACTACAGATGCATATAAATTAAGTGTATAACAATAAATATATTAATGAATAGATAATAATTAACAAAATACCCCCCTCGCAGCAGACCTGCATACTCAGTGAATTTCCAAATCAATAATATAATAATGAATAATACTTGACAAGTTTTATAAATATCTGTCGATAAATATGAGAGTTAGTTACATTCCTATTCACCGTAAGATAACCTATTCCATAACATAGGAAAGAGTATGCAGGTTAGCTGCTGTGAGGAAAACTGAAAGTAGGTATCTCTAGCATAACAATTTTCATTTGACCATTTATACCAAGTTTCATCAACATCTGTTTACAAATAAAGGAGTTTACCTATTTCGATTTTAAGTTAAATTTTTTTAAATATTTATTTTGATTTTATGATTAACATGGGGAAAGAGTATGCAGGTTAGCTGCCATGATAAACATATAAACTATATTTAAGCATAAATGGATGGATCTCAAACACATGAAGCTAAATATAAATTTCTATCCAAAAATATTGATTAATAAGTGATATATTTTTTTGTCCTCATCCTCTTTAAGATTAATATTGGAGGCCCAAAATACAACATACTGTGTTTAGAATTTTAATATCTCGGTAACCATTGGAGATAGAGAAAATCTTTATGGGACTAGACTGGGTAGTTTTTAAGCTGATTCTAATGGTGAAAGATAAAATTAAAATTTCTTTAAACTACCAATGAATAACGAAAAAACACAATTTTTGAGTTCAAAACTACCCATTCCGATAAGGGGTGAGGGCGTACCGTAAGGCCCCCAGGCAGAAGTCAGTGCCACACGAGCTTCGTGGGGCATACTGCTTCTGCAAGACCGCTGTGAAGGAGCATTTTTGCTGCCCGATTGGCCTTGTTGCCGGTCGTGCTGTATGCTTGCACACAGCCTACTTGGGGTGCCCCTGTTTTTAGCAGAAGGCAGCGGATCTAGACCTGGCGGTCGACAAACTGCCCGTGAGACGGGGAGCAGCGTCTCATGCAGAGTGTTGGGGCGGAGGTGAGGTTCACTGGAACGGCCTAACACTCAGTCAGCGGAAGGGCGGAATGATTGGTAATTACTCAACGGCCACCGCACTGCCGACTGGGACAGGTATGTGTGCAGCTGTTTCAGGACTGAGCTGGGGACGATGAGGGGTGCAACTCCGAAAGGGCCCAGTCTTCCGATATTGGCGAGCGGAGCAATATTTGCGGAATGGTCGTCAAACTGCTAACACCAAAATTCTCAATTCTTGAAAAGATGGCTGATGGTAAAACTACGGATTTACCCCAGGTGGGTCGGTGCACTGGCACTCAATCCCACCCCTCTTCGGAGGGCTTGCCCGTGGATTCTGGGGAGGGCAAACAGCAGCTTATTTTTTCAGGTGGCTCGCAGAGTTCACTGGAAGAGGGGTTGGGCGATTTGGAGAGGTCAGCCTCTCCTCACACCTCAACTCCGGAACTCATGGAGGTGTTGGAGATGGCGCACAGGGCTCTCCAGGCATCTTCCATCGCTAATGATGTTGTTTCAGATACATCGAAGGCTGATGTGTCTGGTACGACGGCATCAGAAGGAAAGCCAGAGCAGGAGTCTGCCCTGGACATCTCAGACGATGTGATCTGGGCCTCGCTCACCAAGGAACAGCGGAAGGGGCTGCACGCTCGAAGGCTGGAGCTGGTGAGGGAGAGAAAGACCAAGGATGGGGCTTGGCTTCCGAGAGAGGAGTACCGCAAGCTGATGAAGAGGAAGCGGCTTGAAACCCCCAGCCCCAAAGGGGAGCTGAAAGATAATGAAGGTGTGTCACCTATGCGCAGGGCAACCAAGGCGGCAGCTGCTCCTGTGAGAAAGAGACCCCGATGGGATCTCAAACCCCCGGCGGAGGGTCATAACACGCCGGCTCCGATGGCGTCAACGTCTGCAGGTGGTTCCTACAAGGATCGCCTAATGATGACGAAGATCGCCATTGTCCCGACATCGTTTCCGGAGGTGAAACTGTCTGCCGAAGATTGTGGTCTGTTGCAGGGAATTATGTTCGATAAGGTTATCAAACAGACAGAACCGGTTCAGATCCACAATACTTATCAGGAGCTGGGAGCTCTTGTCATCGCCTGTGGCAGTGATGTGACGGTGTCCTGGGTCAAGAGGTCGTTTGACGGGCTTGAGTTCAGGGAGAGCGCCAAGGTGGTTGTAGGGGATTACAAGGATCTCCTGCGTTCCATCAAGGTTCTTCTGCGGGCGGAAGGGCGCGCCTACGACCTCGAACCCAAAAAGATCTTGGAGATTGTGCAGGTGCAGAATCCTGGAATCCTGACTGGGGGCTGGCGGGTGGTCAGCAGCAGGAAGGACAAAACTCATCAATCATTAGTTTTAATCATTGATGAACGCAGTGCTCTTTTGTTGAAGGAGAGGGACTGGCAGATCTACCTGGGGATCTCGAGAACTACCTTGAGGGTGCTCTCGGGTGTGAGGTTCGTACCATCTGGGGATGACACTAAACCTCCTCCAGGCAAATCTGCAACACAGTAAGGCTGCGACTGCAGTCCTACACAAGGCCACAGCTAGAGGAGTTGTGGATGTTGCTCTCATTCAGGAACCGTGGGTTCGGAATGGGAGAATTTTGGGACTAGGTGCCCTTGGGGGGCATCTAATCTCTTGCTCTGTTTCCAACTCGAGGGCTTGTGTGTGGGTCAGGAGTGGCCTGGCCCATTCGCCAGTTCTCGAGTTCTGTTCCAGGGACGTCGTTGCAGTTCGGACGATATGTGGGTCTTCTGGCAAACCGCTCCTCCTTGCATCCGTCTACATGCCAGAAGATGCAGACGCGGTCCATCCGGCTGAAATGGTGGCGCTGGTGGACCGTGCTGCGTTGGAGGGGATGGACCTGCTTGTGGGGTGCGACTCCAACTCCCACAACTCCATCTGGGGCAGTAGGGAGACAAACCGCAGAGGTAGGCAGCTTCTGGACTTTATAGCATCTAGCAGTTTGTCTATAGCCAATGTTGGCTCTGTGCCAACCTTTTCTAGTCGAGTTGGTAATTCTGTGATAGATTTAACACTTTATTCTGAGGGGCTTCAGGACAAGGTCATAGGTTGGCATGTCTCTCCTGAACCCTCTCTTTCCGACCACTGTCATATCCTCTATGCTATAGGGGACTTTGTGCCTGTTTTGTCTGAATTCAGGAATCCTAGGAAGACGGACTGGTTCGTCTACAAAAGAAAACTTTGTGAAAAACTCGATGTGCAAGTTCTACGAGCCAAGGATACGGATGAACTGGATACGGCTGCAAGCCTTCTAGGGAACTCGATTGTCTCCATTACTCGATTGAGGAGAGCTGTCCATTAGCAAAGGCTAGGTCCGCCAAATGCAGCTGGTGGAATTCTGAACTGGCCAGCATGAGGAAACGGGTAAGAGCTCTATTCAGAAGGGCGAAGTCCAACAACAGCTGGGACTGTTACCACAGCATGCTCACCAGGTATAACCTCGCTGTCAGAAGGGCAAAGAGGACTTCCTCTTTGGCACACTTTCTGCTCAGGGCTGGAGGGCACTGAGGAAACTTCCAGGCTACGCAGGGTCTTGGCCAAGGACAGAACCCTGACTCTGGGCTCCGTGGAAGGACCTAATGGTGAGTTATTTCACAGACCACAGGAGGTGTTGGAACGTATGGCTGAGGTACACTTTCCTGAATGCATCATTGGTGGAGAAACTGGTGAATTAGGTGAGTCTGCGTCGCGGAGGGCCTGTGCAACCAGGTGGGGTGCCGCCAGCAGGATCATCACCTATAGCAGGATAAGGTGGGCTATAGGCTCTCTAAGTCCTTTCAAGTCACCGGGTCCAGATGGAGTCCGGCCGGTTTTTCTACAGCAGGGCATAGAAATCATTCTCCCGGCTCTCTGTAGTATTTTCAGGGCGAGCTTGGCCCTGGGACATGTTCCTGCTGCATGGAGGACTTCCAGGATAGCATTTATCCCAAAACCGGGTAAGAATAGTTACACGGACCCGAAATCCTTTTGACCGATTTCATTGTCTTCTTTCTTGTTGAAGACTCTGGAGAAGTTAGTGGTAAGGTATATCTGGGACTCTTCGCTGAAGTCTGCCCCTTTACACCCAAACCAGCATGCCTACATTCAGGGTAGGTCTTGCGAGTCGGCCCTGCACCAGTTGGTGTGCAGAATTGAAGGAGCTATTGACCATAAAGAGGTGGCACTTGAAGCGTTCCTGGACATTCAGGGAGCCTTTGACAACACGGCCTTGGATGCCATGTTGAACGCCGCTAGATCTAGAGGATTCAGCGATGTCATCTGCCGATGGATTGAGGCACTGCTACGCAATAGGTATGTGAAACTTTCTCTACAGGAAGTAGAGGTAGTAGCCAGGTCAACAAGGGGCTGTCCACAGGGAGGCGTTCTCTCACCCCTTTTATGGAACCTGGTGGTAGACAGCCTTATTAGAAGGCTTAATGACAGTGGTGTCTTTGCTCAAGGATACGCTGACGATATTGCCATCCTTGTGATAGGTAAGTTTAACAATACAGTTACTGCCTCATGAACTCTGCACTAAGGCTTGTGGATGGTTGGTGCAATGAGGTCGGTCTATCTGTGAATCCCTCTAAAGTGGTTGCTGTACCATTTACCAAGAGGAAAAAGCTGACCGGGGTTGGCCCGCTCAAACTACAGGGGAGTTTGATCAACCTGCAAAATCAGGTGAAGTATCTTGGGATCATTCTGGATCGGACGCTTTGCTGGGAATCTCACTTACAACGGGTTATTGACCAGGGGAAGTGGCCTCTGTTTGCATGCAGGCGTATGGTCGGCGCAGCATGGGGACTGAAACCGGGGCTAATGTATTGGCTCTATGTTTCAGTAGTTAGACCAACTATGACGTATGCGTCTTTGGTTTGGTGGACCAAGATGGACTCAGGTGTTGCTGTGAAGAGGCTGGCAGCCGTTCAGCGGCTGGCATGTCTCACGATCACAGGGGCGATCAGCAGCACTCCTGGGCCCACTCTTGACTGTTTGCTTGATCTTTTGCCCATAGACATTCACATCAGGATGACTGCCAGAATGGGTGCATACCGCCTCTGTGGAGAGGGCCTCTGGAATAGGCCAGGTGAATTACGTGGTCATACCAGAATTTCGGGGATAGTTCAGAGCGACATTTTAGGTATGCCCTCTGATTATCTTCCGAGAACTTTTTCTTTTGGCAGGTCTTTCCGAGTTCTTTTTCCGCAACGGGACGAATGGAAGGATGGAGCCTGCGCACTACCACCCTGTGATCAGGAGTGGTACACTGATGGGTCCAAGAGCAGTCGGGGCACAGGAGCAGGCATCTACGGGGTGCAGGACAACGTACGGTCAGGTATTTCCATGGGGACTTTCCCCACTGTTTTCCAGGCCGAGATCACTGCCATTATGGAATGTGCCAGAGACATCTTGATGCTGGGTCATGAGGGCCTTTCTATCAATATTTTCTCTGACAGTCAGGCGGCTCTTAGAGCCTTGGACTCGGTAGAGTTCAACTCTAGGGTTGTGTGGGACTATTTTAGGCTTGTGTCCTGTGCAGGCAGACACAATGAAGTCACCCTTTGTTGGGTTCCAGGGCACTCAGGGGTGGATGGTAACGAAGTGGCAGACGGGCTGGCCAATAGGGCTGCATCATCCCCCCTTTGTGGTCCTAAACCCTTCTGTGGTGTTTCCCGCGCTGCGGTTTTTCAGACTATCAATTCCTGGGCTAGGGATTGTCATAAGAAAAGATGGGCTGAACTTTCCCTGCATAGAGTTAGTAAGCTTATTCTTCGTTCTCCATCTCGTCAAGTTGCAAAGAGGTTCCTGAAACTTGGCAGGAAGGATGTCAAACTTGTCACAGGTATCGTCACTGGTCACGGTAATCTGAGGAAGCACCAACTACGCATGGGGGTCTTCAACGGCGACCCTCTGTGTAGGAAATGTTATCTGCAGGAGGAAACTGAAGATCATCTACTCTTTCATTGTATAGAGCTGGTAGAGGTAAGGTCCTCCACTCTGGGCAATTTGGTAAGGGGTAGTTTTCTGCCTCCTGACGAGCTCGTTGACAGGATGCTGCAGTTTTACAGGTCTCTTCATCTAGAAGATTCCTGATTCTCCAGGAAAGAGAATTTTTAGGGGTGCGCAAAAAGCCGCAACGGCTGAAGCGCCTTGGGAAATCCGCCCCTTCGAATGATGATGATGACCCGTTCCGATTGACCGATATGTCTGATGTCGATATATCTGAAAATAAATTTGGTCTCGATCGGACCATTTATACGAGAGTTATCGTCTTCACAGACAAACACACACACACACACACACACATTATATATATATATATATATATATATATATATATATATTATTTAAAAATTTACAATCTAGGGATACTTTTAGCAATACAATAAATAATAAAACAATTAGTACCATTTTTCATTCTTTATTGGCAACATGTTTCGGCATTTATGCCATTTTCAAGCCATATTTACCTAACCTATTTTTAAATTACAATTTTTATCAAATGTGTTTACAATGTTGAATTGATAAAATATGATTTGTATCAAATGGTAACTTTGGACAGACTAGTGGGTGGTGCTTTCAAATTGAGTGATTTTTTTCAAATATAGAATTTTTCATGTTTATATGGTTATTTAATATGTCCTGTGGGTGTTCTTTATGTCCTTTGTAAATTAGGTATTCTTCTGTAGAGTCCATTATTAGTCCTTTGTTCATGGGTTTCAATATATTATGTTTTCATGTATGCCTTTAAAATTGTGATCTGTATGTAATAGGTGTTCTGCAAAGTTAGATTTCATTAATGTTCATTGAGATATATATATATATACTAGCTGACCCGGCAAACTTCGTACCGATAATAGTAAACATTTGATGTTTTAAAACATAATCACAAAATTCGTTCTGAGAAATATTATATTTGTACAGTAATTAGATACCATTGAGAGATACCATTTCTCCACTTAAGGAGAAAAACCTTCAATTGGTACCCAAAAATTCGGGTAATTTCGGGAAATTGCGTGAACCGGAGAGGTCGGGCGGGCTCTGCACGTCTCGGGTTTCATTCGGGCGGGCTTCTATTAGATGTCGGGTCGAGCGGGTAATAGCTACCCGAAAGGCATCGGGTTGTACAAAATACCCGAGATGACATTGAAATTGACCGGAGACCCCGGGTAACAACATTCCACGTTCACGCAACATTATCGATGATTACAACGAGTTGTTCTCGACAGAGATGTCTAACTTCGAAGTAATTTTTACTCTTTAAACCCTAGAAGTGGCAAGCTTTTTACTCTTAACTGTAACATAAATATAATTACTAATATCTTCATGAAATATCAAAGTTTAAACAAAAAAAGCTTAAAACATGCCCCCCCCCCTTATAACCACTAACCACAAAAGCAAAACAGGTGTCCACTGCAATCCCAATTAAGCCTACAAATGCCGTCAACTTCCACCCAAGCCGGTCACCGTTTATTTAAGGTGGGCCCTCCACTCCGCTACACCACACATTTGCAAGCCAAATTGGGATTGCTCATGGTCGGGATTCGAACCCTAGCACTTCCGAATGGCTAGAACGTTACGCTCGTCAGCGCAGCGCTTTAGCCGATTAGGCCACCAGTGCATAGGAGTTGAAAGCGCTTACTTGGTTATAAGACCTGCCCGGTGGCAGGCTAGTGTACTACGAAAGCAGTTTCGGTTGTTTGCCCCCAGATGGCAACACGGTCACGTAGGCGATAGTGTCTAACAAATTCACTAAACTGACCACAGATGCCTCCACCTGCCAATTCTTATTGAATATGTAAATGCGTCATAAATTACGACTTTGCCATTTCTAGGGTTAATACATTTGACTGCACAACCTCAGTCCTCACTGTCACCTAGACTATCGTGAAAATCAGGCAACCAGCAGTCTCCCTGCCGGCTCAAAATTATTGTGTATTCGCAGCTTATTGTCGTATCCACGTATAGCAGCTTACCCGATTAGGGAACCGTTCCTCCTTTTAACGCAACAAAATAGTCATACCAGTATGAAGCTCGTATTAGTTGTGTTTCAAACAGTAATGGGATTACCTGTGATTTTTCAATCACAGTGAAAACCTTTTAAACTGTAATTCGTGATTCTTCCTTTGGGCTCTGTTGCTGATGTTATATGTCCAATACAGAACTGTGATTTGCCGTAGTGATCTCGCTCTTTCAGGATTGTCAAATAAAATAAAAAATCATAATGTTAAGGATATAATTGAAAAAAGGAAATAAATAAGCCGTTTTATTTTTTTAACAATATGATCTGGATTTCCTCATTAGTGGAACCCCTCAATTCCGAACTAATTGGGACTGAAGCCTGTTTGTCCCGGGAAATAAATATTACACACTTATTTCGTCACTGTATTCGTGCGGTAACCGAAGCCTGTGCTAAAAATAAATCACTCTTCCCCAACCCCCAACCTTACTGGGATGCGTATCACGTCTGTCTACTGTCTGTGTCTAGTTTAGTGAGAGTTTACCAGCTGATAAGTGTGTATCTCTAACAACCAACATGGCTTGGAATTATGTTTGTGTGAAGATTTTCTTTATTTCAACAGTTAAAGATAACAGACTTTAAGCGACAAAACCCTGTCTTGTTAAACCTTAAAAAATAAGTTTATGTGATTAAATTTCCAGCTATTTCTTTTTTTGATTTCCCAAGAACGTGTTCAGATCTGAAGGGTTCCAATGTAATATTAAAATATTGACCACTTTGTACTAAAATAACTATTTTAGTCTAAAGGGCCCTTTGACATTTTATGAAAGTGTTTGATTTAATTTGAACAATGATTGTGATTGGTTGAATTAAAAATAATACACCAGGACAATATATAAAATAGGTCTAATGAAACCTTGGCATAGGGTATTGACTACATTTTCTGTATTTTTTGTTCTGCAATAAAATACATTATAGTTTTTTATTTTGTTCATCCTTAGTTTCATATAGACTTGGGAAAATTATTTCCCATTATTAATAATTTACAACAATTAAATGGATAAAAATGTTGGGGTTAATATACCAAACAGAGAACTGTTACATATAATGTGTCTAATGACTTTAGAGCCTATATGTGAAATAAATAAGTTGGTAAATGCAATGACAGATTTCTGACTTGCATCAATAATGCTAAGTAGGTCAATCAAAATTTATTAAAATTAATATTTTGCTTACTAATAAAATCCAAAGCCAACCTGAATTTTAGGCTTCCAATACCCGAACATTAACTTGTAATACTCGAACACGACCCAAATTTTTTTTACTTGCATACCCGAACCCGACCCGACCCGAATTTTCATTTAGCTTATGATACCCAGACCCGAGCCGACAGTAAAAATCACTACCCGCAGACCTCTAGTGGAAGGAGTGTTAAAATGATTATGAAATGGAGTTTGTGGAAATTGAATGTTTTTTCTGTGCTTAGTGGTCAGTTTAAATATTTTATAGTGGTGAATGTAATTAATAATGGCATACCGATCCTGGTGTTCATTCTGAACTAATGATGTTAAACTGTAGGTCCATTAGTTGCCATCGGCTGTTGGGCTATTAATTAACAGTCCTGTCTAAGGAACATGTCAGCCTTAGTCAGTAACAAGACTACAAGATCGCGCCACAATCATCCTACATTCATTCCTCATTCATACTTGGCTTAAAATACCTACCTGGGTAGGTCGCAATTTTAGTTAAAAGTATAAAGTATAAGTATGAATAAGAAAATAACAATATATTCCTCAAAATTCCTAAGTTATACCAAGAAATTGACACATTTTGAAATTCCAAAAAAATAGTCAAAATATTTTTGAATTTTTTTATCTATTACTAGCCAAAGTACCTGTTCTTCGCACGGGTTAAAAAGGCTGAAAGGTGTAGGATCTACTGATACATTTAAGTTATTGTTATTTTTAGTTATTAATTCTTCATTGTTTACAAAATGACAAAACACGAGTGTCTACAATATTTCAAAGTAACATCTGTCAAATTTTGGGAGAGGATAAGGATTAATGTAATAGAGACAGTCGTCGGAAAAAACTTAAAATCTACCATTGTACTATTTCAAATAATTCACTAATTTTGATCCAGCAGTTTATCTGAAAAATCAACTTTATTTCTTCTTCTTCTCGAACTGTCAAAATATAGTGCAAACGGATGTTGTCATTAGAAAATGTAAACATTGAAACCTAGGACGGTCACGGCAGCTCTTTCTTCTTCTTCTTCCCGAACTGTCAAATTTTAGTGTTCACAGCTGTTGACATTCAAGTAATTTTATGTTTTCATTCTTTGAAAATGTAAACATTGAAATTTAGGACGTTCATGGGGCGTAGCCCTAGGGGATTTTAAGGGAACTAATATGCCTATGTGTTGCATGAGTTTAAGATCTACCTTTCTGTAAAATTTCAAACCGGTCGGTTCGGTATTTTTCGCATTTACTTGCCACAACAAACCCACAAACAAACATACAGAAACCACCTCTTCTTTATAATATTATAGATATGTATCAAGGATGATAAAAGGAGGAGTGCATAAGGCTTACAATCTTATACAGTATTGATGAAAGTGGTCCTATGCTTTAGAAGTTGGACAATGATAAACCATATTTACACTGAAGACAGCATATTATTGCATATAATTTATAAAGTAAGCAATAAAACTTTTAGAGATATATCATTACGCTATGTTAATTTAATGTACTCAAATATAAAAACTATACGACACAAACCCTAACTATCTAAGTTGAATTCAAGCATTTCAAACAAAATTAAATCCGAATTAACCTTTCACCATATGGCACACCTTTAGGTAGTACTCTCACCTTGCCATGAAGGTCGACAGTAGCCAAGGCTGCTGTGAGCATGTTCTTCCTGACCTCTCCACTCTTATCACCAAGACCAGTGGACACAAAGAATGTAGCCAGCTCTGATACAAGTGGAGGAGTCAGCAAGGGTGCCAACTGTGTGAGGGCCAACGCGACACCACTGCGTGGCTCCCACGTGTCTATTGGCTGCTCTATCACTCGACCCAGGCTATCCAGCTTAGCCGGAACTAACTGGATGGAAAATAAACGGTATCAGAGAACTGAAATATGCTTTCTCCCTCAAAAATTACTTAGGCCCATCTTATGCTCATCAGTCAAGTTGAAGGAATTACAATACTTCACATGCATCTTTCTCTCATTTCACTCTTCTCCGTCCCTTTCTATTACACATTTTTGTCAGTTCAAGCTCGAGAGTCGGATAGCACGAAGGTCACCACCTTGAGTCACTGCTTGCAACATAGGTTCACAAAATGTTACGTGTGTCATCACACCTTTGGTGTTGTTATTAGCTATATATTATTTTATAAAAAACATCAAATGAGCTTTTTTATTGCCTTAGTTAACACTTACTGTTAATTAAGGCTTCTTCTATGTTTCAAAACTCGGAAAAAAGTCACCTAACATGTCTTAAATTCATGAAGAGTTTAAGTATTGCCAGTAATCTCAATGCAAGGGGTCAGAATCTTTCAAGGTAAAGTCTTGTTCATTCGGAGTTTTGATACAAATTATTATAAACTTGGAGTTTTACTCACAAACTTTCAATTCTTACATGTGAATTACTCAATAAATTCCTAATAAACAATTTCCTATCTCAGGAAATACTCTAATCATAATAATAATAATAATAATAAATTAGCAGTAGTCTTTACAAAAACTGTGTGTTTTGTTATGGGGCAAGCTCACGTTACCGAGAAAAACTCTGCTTTATTTACAAGTGTGAGTTTATCAGATTTCCTCCATAATCATTTATGGTGAGTAGTGATGTGGGTCGGGTAAATACCCAACTGTTGGTATATATAGAATGGGTATCTACCCAAGGCCTGGGTATTTATGGTTTTATGGCATTATGGGTCTACATGGTTCCAATGGTGCTTAACTCACTTCTATAAAAATGAACACTTGAATAATCATTTAATAATATGTAAATACATATTATTAAATGATTATTCAAGTGTTCATTTTTATAGAAGTGAGTTAAGCACCTACTACAAATATATTTTTTATGTTTATTTTTTCATGTTAGTTGAGTAGATAGATACCAATTTACTTAAATCAGTTATCAATACATAATGTGAATTATTATCATTTTAATACACAATAGATCAATATCTAATTTTGCATCATACTTTTCTGAAATTTGTAATGGAACAACCTTATTATCATCATCAATTCTATACATATTAATATACTTTGAAGGATAGTTATATTTAGAATTATATGATCTTTTTTCAAATATTTTGATATCTTTCAATGTCATTGGATAATCAAAACCTTTAAAAATATCATCGATATATTTTTGGTATTGATTTGGTCTTTCAGCATTTTTATTTGGTTTATCAATAGCACACCCTAATGGCATATATAAAACAATATTCATCTTTATTTTTAAAGTTTATGCAACACTTTTTATTTGTAATTTCATCAGTTAATTCAACACATATAAGCCTGCATTTAATGAACTATGTTTACTTAGTTTGAAATTTAACTCAACACATCTTTTTAATGGCCTCCCTGAGCCTTTAGATGGTTGGTTCAAAATTTCTCTTAGTACTAACTTTTTAAATTGATCATCAATAAAATCATCAACATTTAAACCATCAGTGCTTCTCAAACCAAAATACATTTGTGTTGATTGATTTTCACCATAGACTAATTTTCTTTCATATTCGCAAGTTAATGCCAATTGACCTCTAATATTTTTAAATTCTTGTTTTTCAATCAATTTTTTGATATCTTCTCTTTGTGATTCTAAATAGTCCGATATATCTAAATCATCATTTGCATTTGTTAAAGTATACTCTTGAAAGTAACCTTTTAATGATGATGTTTCTTGAATATTTATTATATTTTCTTTTGGAATAGGTTTATTTTTGAAATAGCCACTTAACAATCCAAACATCTCTTTTCTAGTTTCATCAACAATTTTAATACCACTTTTAGTTGCTAAGCCTTGAATGAATTTAATGATCTATACTTTAAATTGTTTGGGTTTTGTTCGATTTTATCTAAACTTTTTATCAATTCATTTCCATCTAAATTTTCGTAGTTTCTAACAGATAATTTGTTGGCTATTTCTTTTAGTTTTTCATTAGCTAATAGCAAATAGTTTAAAGGATCATAAGACTTTTTAATTTGTTTTAATGTATCTAGATTTTTATTTTTGTAATCATGAATATTATTATTTTTACACCACATTTTTAAATTATTCACTTCAGTTTCATATTTATTTTTATTTTGTAAATGTTTCTTTAAATTATAATGTTTAGAGTAATTCATGGATGAAACATTTTTATCATAATATGGACGAATAATTATTTTATTTTCTAAATCCATTTATTAAGAAAAAAAGTTTCTACTTTAGAAAGAGAGAAGAAAGAAAGAAAGAACCGTGTTTATTTCAAATTTTTTTAGGTACATTTCAACAAAAAAGTCATTCAATATAACACTAAAGGAACAATGGTCCAAAGACCGTCTGCCCGGTTGGCAATTACAATACCTAATAATATTCACCTAACATATACAACACTACAAAAACAGTAACTAGTAAAAACTAGCTGAATCTAGTTTTCTCTCTAGTAATGTTATGATCTAAACATAATTCGAACACACATCAGATAAATAAATAAACATTGACAAATTAACAATATTAAATAAATAACCAGATAAATAAACAAATACAATATATTTAACATAAAAATACAAACTTTTTTGTATTTTATTTATTTATACATTCATTTATTCATACCCAGAACTTCATTATCATCATTATTATTATTATTTCCCTATTTCACCTTCATTCATTTATTTATTCTCATTCATTTTCTATTTTTTTCTATAAATATATTTTTTTACAGATTGAACTCCTGTACTAACCCCCATCTCTGATACCATGCTGCTTTTTAATAATTCCCTAACTTAAACCAATCCCCAGAATTTAATAAGTTAATGTACTCTGTTTCAACAATGGAATATTTCCCAAGCCAATATTTTCTAATATACCACTTCAATACAGGACATTGTGCGACGAAATGAAACGTCATTTCGTCTTTTTGAAGATTGCAGAGTGAACAAAAAGAGTTTCTACTTTATTAAAGGGAATAATTTTATATTACCTTTATCTTTTAGAAAAATTGTAATCAATATACCACTATTTACGAGGTAATTTTTAATTATTACCATAACTTTCAATAAAAATTTAAACTTTTTAAAAGCTAGTAAAACTTTATAAATTTTTCAAAATATTCATTTTTTCAAATTTTATAATTTTTTAATTAATTTAAAAAAATACTAAACAGGCAACAATAAAAAAATCTTAACATTGCTGATAAAATAGATTTAAAAATATTAAATTCTATGGGTGTCTGAGAGACGCGCCTGACTCACAATGAAAAAACATAATATTTATCGATGAATCAGGTTTATATACAGGTTTATATGTCTTCTATATTAAAGTGTATGATTTTGAATATTTTCTTTGGAGTAACGAATCGTCACCTCGGATATTTTCATATGTTTTTACATATTTTTTCTTATATGATCTTTAATGGTTTTTTTAGAATTTTTATATTCAAATGTGATTTAATGTATCATATGTCCTAAACTGTTAAGAAATAATTAAAAACTTTAATTTAATATCATACAGTAAGAATGTTATTAAATTAATAATCTTAATATCAAAAATAAGTATTGATTTGCTAGTTTTTCTGACTATGAATTAAAGAAAACTAATTTATAAAAATTTTCCTTAATAAGTTAAAAAATATGATCTTAATGTTAGATTGTTATACATGGACACTGACAGTTATTTTGTGGAACTAAAGAAGGATCCATACAAAATTATTAAAGAAAATATTAATGAATTTGATACAAGTGATTATAGTAAAGATAATGATTGCTACAATGAAAATAATAAATACCCCTGTCGCAGCAGACCTGCGTACTCAGCGAATTTCCAAATCAATAATATAATAACAATAATATATGACAAGTTTTATAAAAATCTGTCCATAAACATGAGCATTATCTGCCTATTCTCCATTAGATTAACATGGGAAAGAGTGTGCAGGTTAGCTGCTGTGAGGAACACTGAAAGTAATAATTTCTACCATAAATAATTTTTATCTTAACATTTATACCAACTTTCATCAACATCTGTCCATAAATAAAGGAGTTTGCCTATTCCCTATATGATAAACATGGGAAAAGAGGATGCAGGTTTGCTGCCATGATAAACACATAAACTATGATTTTTAAGCATAAATGGATAGATCTCAACCACATGTAGCTAAATATCAAGTTTTATCTACAAATATTGATTAATATGGGAAATATTAATTTTTCCCTATCCTCCATAAGATTAACATTGGAGCCCCACAATACAACGTACTGTGTTTAGATTTTTTAATATCTCGATAACCGTTGGAGATACAGAAAAACTTTAAGGAACTTAATTGTGTAGTTTTTTAAGCTGATTCCAATGGTGAAATATAAAATTAGAAATTTTTAAAAACTACATGTGAAAAACGCAAAAAACCCCATTTTCGGTTACAAAACCCCACAAACTACCTGTTCCCATTGACCGATATGTCTGATTTACGAACTCGTCCGAGCATTTGTAGGAATACACGTCTCTACCAAATTTGGTCTCGATCTGACCATTTTTACGAGAGTTATCGTGTTCACAGACACACACACACACACACACACACACACACACACACACATATATATATATATATATATATATATTTGATTATGTCGTTCACAAGTAAGGGCAGCTAATATAAAAGTACACTGTGAAAATGAACTAAGATTCAAAACACGTGTCGTGTATCATGAAAATAAAATGTTTAAAGGGAGCTCAAGTTCTTTTAATTTAATAAATATATATATATATATATATATATATAAATTTTAACGACTATTGTTTTTGGACTCTGGGCACCTAAAGACGAAAAAATAACATGGTCCCAGGCTTAAGTCTTACCATGAGACCTACGGTAATAGCTTCTTCCCTATGGGAAATTCGCTAAAAGGTAATTGGTAAATTCAAAGATGAGTTGATTGTTATTCCTTTAGAAGAGTATTGTGGTTTGAGATCAAAACTCTATAGTTATGAAAAGGAAATTAAGAATTCTGTGAAATGTAAAGGTATTAAGAAAAGTGTTGTGAATAAAATAATACATATGGATGACTTTAAGAAATGTTTGTTTGAAAATAGAGAACAGTATAGAGAGATGACTAGCATAAGAAGTTACAACATGAGTTGTACACAATTTCGATAAACAAATTAGCCTTGTGTAGTAAAGATGATAAAAGATATGTTTGTGATAATAGAATAGATACATTACCTTAGGGACATAAAAATGTTATTATTATTAAATGAGCTATCAAATGCATACATTAATTATACCAAAAGATATTTTAAATATAAATGATAACAAAATAATATATTTATATCCAAATATTACTTATGGTAAAATATTTTTAATAAGATATAAAAATTATATATCAGAGCAAAGAAGATTATAATTTAAAACCATACATAAAACAATTAAAAGAATTAATTAAAGAAATGTTTAAAGAAATCGATCAAAATATAATTAACAGTCAGGTAACAAATAATTTTTAACTAATTCATAATTTATTTATGTTTCTTTAAAATAATTTTTCAGGATAGTTCCCGACAATATTAATTATCCATAGTAAATAATTTGATTTTTTGAAAATTAAAAAAATTGTTGAAAAACTGCAAATATGGTTGAAAAAATTGTAATTTTTACTAAATGATTTTATATTAACATTTTTTAAATAAGTTTTAATGGATAATTTAGTAAATTTTATGGAAATTAGAGCATATTTTGATGGGGGTTTTTAATTTGATTTTAGTAAAATTGAAAATCAGCAAATAATGGCTGAAAAGTTGCAAAAATGGTTGAAGAAAGTGCAAATTTCTCTCATTAATTTGATTTTGCTTCTCGTACTTTTTCGAGCTAGGAGTGACACAATGTTATCTACTTATATATATGGTTCAGTTATGGAGGTATGTAGAAAATTCTTATTTTAATATTTATAAATTGAAAAAAATATCTAATGATATATCTATAATTGATAAGTACATGCATCATATTTCCCCATATTTATTAAAATTTGTCATAGCAGAGCATTTTATAACTCGTAATTTCACAAAAAGAAAAACCAAAGGTGTTATTTCACAAAATAATATGATTTGTTCATATTAATTTGTTCATTGATAATGTTGTTGTAATAGGTTATTAAAATTAACACTTCAGCCGTAGTGGCTTTTCGCGCACCAAAAAGGCGCTACAGCTGAAGTGGGGTAAATGAGTATATAGTATATGAGCCCATTTTGAGTATTTACTCAAAATGGGCATCAAAATGGGAATGGGAACTACCCTGGATAAAAACCTGGGTAGTTCCCCCAGTGTTAAATATCCAGGTATTTTACATCACTAATTGTGAGTTTATAAACTAAAACTGAAAAAATTTTTATTCAATATGTGTAAAAAGTTAATTATAAACAAGTAGGTAGTAAAGTAAGTAGTAGTTATTACCGCCATCTTCTCATGATAGATATTGAGCAGTTTTTTGAGCGTGATGTCAACCAAGTGGGCGCTAGACTGGCGCAGCAGGGCTGCCAAAGCCTCGGCACCTGCCTGCTGAATCACAGGTATTGGGTGTATCACATCCCCCAGCAGCGACTCACACAGTGTCTGTGTGTCGTACTTCAGACCTGCCGCCTCCCACAACTTGTTAGCCAATTCTCTGAAAAAATTTTTCTGGGTGTTAGAAAAAAAAATAAAAAAGACAAAAAACCCAGAGAAAGAAATGAAGTTTGTTAGTATTAATTTTTAGACAAAATTGTCTTATTTCACCCAGTGGCTTCAACCTTGGTTTTGTGGCAGAGAAATGGGATATGTCGAATTGTTGATATATGTCGCTGTACTGTAAATCTTTGAAGAGAGTTTTTGACAAAGTTGATAGACTGATAGATAGACTCCAAATTTGAGGATGTTGATGGCTTGGATCCTGGTGATATCAATCGACACTATCCACTATCTAGAGTGTCGGCTCACCCTTATCTTTACTTGGTAATTTATTTTGAATACTCAAAAATATTAAACTTAGGTAAATTAATTGAGTGATGTACTAACCTGTTCTCATCAGCAACATCAAACTTGGTGACCCACGCCCTCCTGACAAGTCTCAGGTAGAGGTCATCATTCTGAGACTGCTTTGGTAGTGCAGGTACTATCACAGTAAGACCCTGGAATGTAACACAGACACAACATAAATCATATTTGATTCAGATTGCTATTGATATATAATTTCTAGCAGTAAGCCCGTCCTTTGTAGGCTCCCAGCAACACGTTTATCTCTTCCACAACCAGCTTAGCACAGCCGTTGCCCACGGAGCCAAAGGCGGCCACAAGGTAAGGTAAGGTAGCTTCTGTACTGTACCTGACTTCTGTGTGACTCACCCTGAGGCCAGTGTCCCTCACAACCTGTGAGGGGTTCTGCAAGGCTCCCAGCAACACATCTATCTCTTCAACACCTGCTTTAGCACAGCCCTCGCCACCGGAGCCTGAGGCGGCCACATCTAGCAAGGTAGCTACTGCCTGCTGTTGGGTTCGCCCACTTGTATGATCTGGAAACAATATATTAGGGGTATGCAATGCATCAAAAATGTATCAAAATTTTGATTTGATGCAGAGACAATCGAAATCCCGATGCATCAAGGCAAGTCCGATACATCGGGTTCTCCTCTTACGAGATCCTAATGGCAAAGCTTATACCCAATTCCAGGTATTGAAACAAATTTATTTAATGTCTGTGTTTTTTGAAATTAAATTTTCCTTTTTATTTCGTTATTTGAACTGATTCATTCTCAAAATCAACAATCAAGTCAGTGAAGTTTTTATCAGCAACAGCTTATGACATTACAATTTAATGGAAGATGTTTATGGTTAGGTATTCCTCGCAGGTCACAACAGAACATCAATACTAACAACAAATACTAACAATCAAAATTGAATTGTATTTAATTAACTCATAGTTAGTTTAGTTTTAATAATGGCTCCTTTTCCTTACAGTAGGAATTGACAGCTTCTATTCATTGCCTTAATTATACAGCAAAAAAGTAGATTCATAGTTTATTATTAATAAACCTGTATATATATATATATATATACTAGCTGACCCGGCGAACTTCGTAACGCCTCACAGTAAACACATGTTAACTTTAAGATTGGCCATGTTCTAAAATCCAATAGCATTACGGCTTCATTGTGAAAGGTTATTCTGGGTCGCGGCATAGTGAATAACAATACTGAAACGACAAAACATATTAATATCATTCCCACAAAACAAATAAATCTGAGTGGATTAATTCACAATTTTCAAATCCAATCCAAACCCAAACGAAACCTAACTGTAATACGGCTTTTATAGGAAAGATATACAACAGCTGATTATTATAATAAACTTAATAATATAAACATTGTAATTATCATATAAACACATGACTTTAATTAATCAGACAGAAAATAAAAATATAAATACATAATCCCCTAAAACCGTTAACTATTAACGTGGTGATTAAAGCTGTTAATTTTTTACAGTACACATTTACTTCATAGTTTAACATTAATGAATGATTCAGATGGCATTGGATAGTAAAGCATACGGTATTGCTAATGGAAAGTAAACCAATCAGCTGTAGCTAAGAAATCAAATGTTTTCATTGTAGACAATTTGTAAACAAACTTACTCTCCATAAGGTTAACATTAGAAATTTAAAACGCCATAAAATGGAAACTTATGGGGTTTTCGAAAAATTTTTTTCACTAAAACCTTCCCGGACACATATAGAGCAACTTCCTAAAATTTCATGGTGATCGGATGAGTAGTTTGGCAACGCATAAAGGACAGACAGACAGACAGACAGACATACATTCAATTTTATATATAGATATATATATATATATATATATATATATATATAATATTTTTGGTTTAAACTTTATATTTAGCTTTATGTGGTTGGGACCCATACGTTTATGTTAAAAAATCACAGTTTATGTGTTTATCATGGCAGCAAACCTGCATATTCTTTTCCCATGTTAATCATATGGAGAATAGCCAAACTCCTTTATTTATGGACAGTTGTTGATGAAAGTTGGTATAAATGTTAAAAATAAAATTTTTTGATGGTATATATGCCTACTCTCAGTGTTCCTCATAGCAGCAAACCTGCTCACTCTTTCCCATGTTAATCTTGTGGAGAATAGGCAAATCATTCTCATGTTTATCGACAGATTTTGACCAAACTTGTCATATATTATTATTATTATATTATTGATTTGGAAATTTGCTGGGTAAGCAGGTCTACTGTGACGGGGGTATTTTAATGTTTTATTTATATTTTCTATTTTATTATTTTTAGAATTTTTTATTTATAGTTTTGACGACAATTCTTATCATTTCTAGAAATAGTTTTTATTTTTCTCATTTCCCAATTTGTTGAATATGTTATTTTTTTAACCTGTACAAAAGAGGTTCGAGAGTTTATAACAATTTCAAAATAGAGATATGTTTTTTTATCATACAATAGTTAAAACTGTTTATTATTTAGTTGAGTGGTTTATATTAGATATATAATATGTATTCTAGTATTTGCAGTCCTACATTTTTTTTTTAAATGATTCTCGTTTTCATTTTGTCTTGTCAAGGCTAGCCGTACAAATTCTAAGTTATTAAAATTTTAGTGAATCTTAGAAATCTTTTAGCTAACTTTGCTTTGTTGATATAATATACATAGATAAAATACCTTAACAAAAATCTTTGGAACCTGAAAGTTATCAAACTAAAAATTATCCGACTAATTATGAACTGTACAATTTAGTAAATAGTCTAATAATATATTTTTTGGCATTAATTTCAAGGGGTTTTTACTATCTTCTGTTATATGATTGTTGTTTTACAGGAAATTTTGTTGTGTTGTATCGAATAGAAAATCTTTTGCTGCATCACACTTCAATATATTACTGTATTGTTTATTGAAACCGATGCGATACTAAAGTACGGTTGGTGCATGATGACTGCATTATTGATTGATTTGATTTGATTATTGATTTTGATTTGAATTTACTTGAGGATCATGTGGTATGAGATTAATTCAGTAAAATGACTACCCAGAAGTTTAAAAATTCCGCTGCCTACGCTAAATTTAAAAATATTAACTCTTAATAAATCTCTTAATAAAAAAATTCCATTTTACAGTTAAAAGTAACCAATATTAAAGATAATAAAAGTACAATTGGTTTAAAACCACGACTGATTCTCATTGAGAACAATGTTATCTTGGACAAGAAAATCTTGGTTAATTTGGTTTCAGTTCTTAAGACAAATACCTACAATAAAACCTCCCATTTCCAAAACCCTTTTAACTGAAATAGCGTTTAACTGAAAATGAATACATATAATGAAAGATAAAACTAAGCCTGCCAACATTTTTTTAACGAAACAGTGGCGAGATCCCCGCTAGAAATAAAATACCCCCGTTGCAGCAGACCTGCGTACTCAGCGAATTTAAAATCAATAACACAATATTAATAATATATGACAAGTTTAATCAAAATCTGTTGATAAATGTGAGAATTATTTGCCTATTCTCCATAAGATTAACATGGAAAAGAGTGTGCAGGTTTGCTGCTGTGGGGAACACTGAAAGTAGGCATTTCTACCATAAGCAATTTTTATTTTTAACAATTATACCAACTTTCATCAACATCTGTCATCAAAATAAAGGAGTTTGCCTATTCCCTATATTATTAACATGGGGAAAGAGTATCCAGGTTTGCTGCCATGATAAACACATAAACTATGATTTTTAAGCATAAATGGATAGATCTCAACCACATGAACCTTCATGTGGTTGAGATTAATATTTACCTAAATACCAAGTTTATCCAAACATATTGATTGATAAGTGAAATATTAATTTTTCTTTGTCCTCCATAAGATTAACATTAGAGCCGCAAAATACAACGTACTATGTTTAGATTTTCAATAACTTGTTAACACTTATAACGAAACAGAATTTTTAAAACGCTAAGAGAAACATACGGTCAATTTGACCGTCACTGTGCTTTATTGGTGTTTATTATTGTTTTTATGTATCATTTGGCAATCACATGAGTAACAAATGATGTTTTACAACATTTTATGACAGATAATATTTATTACGCAAAGATCATGTGACAGAAAAAAATTAAACTCCAAACTCCACGCTTCAAGACGACCAGCTCTGGCCTCGGGAAATAATCCGTATAGGATTGTTGCCCAAGGCCATATTTGTGGTCTTATAGTGGGTAATATAGCTGTTATTTTACTTCTAGCAGGTGTTCTTTTGGTTGTTGCGTTTTACTACAGCCTTTTACCGACTATACAAGGTATATGTACAGGTATATCGACCGACGACTGCCACCCGGTAAGCGAAAGACACGGTAAATCTGACCGACTGTAATCACAAAATTTGTCCAATATGTACGACAACGTCACGCCAACTAGTTGGAAATGACCAAATATTATGGAGATGGGTTTGGGGGGAAGGTACTGGGGTTGACAGCCATCAAGGTCAAGCAGTTTAGCCACTATTACGTAGTAAAATTACCGATCGGTCAATTTGACCGAGGTTTCGTTTTAAGTGTTAACCGTTGGAGATAGAGAAAAACTTTAAGGAACTAACTTATGTAGTTTTTTAGCTGATTCTAATGGTCAAAAATAAAATTTATATTTTTTTAATTACATATGAAAAACGCAAAAAAACAATTTTTGAGACAAACAAAAAACAAAACCACCCAAACTACCGTCGTCAAAATTTATATTTATATAAATTTTACGACTATTCTTTTTGGCCTCTAAAGACAAAAAATAACATGGTTCCGGGCTTAAGTCTTGCCATGAGACCTACGGTGATAGCTTCTTCCTTATGGGAAATTCGCTAAAATTGAGGACTTTTTCATGAAATACTGAATCTTATAATCTTGAAACATATAAATATATTTATTATTGTATGCGCTTTGGAAAATAAAATAATACTATTTACATATTCTAATCTAAAAAAAGCATTTTTTAAATCCCTTCAACTTTACCATCTTAACTTCCAAAAAACAATATTTTATTCTTAACACCTGCTCTGTTTATTTTGTTTAAAGAGGTTTCAATGTATTTAAACAAAAATTCTATGGAGTGATTCATAAGTTAATATTTACTCATTTTAGCATACATTAAAATTAAATGAATAAAATAAAAATTTTGTAATTTTTAAACTAAACTATTATATTATTGACAAAAATATGTTACATAGAGACAGAACATACTGATAAGATCAATAAGCAGGTCAAACATCTGTTTCCTGGGGAGTAGGTGGGGGTGGTAAAGATCCAAGGGGTCACCAGGGTGGCTGCGGATCTGCGCATGTACCGAGATGATCTGCAAACCTGAAGTTAACAATGGGTCCTCATCTTTGTTCATCACATGTAGCAGAGCTGATCGGATGAGGGGGAAGCAATAACAGAAGGCAGGGCCAGCCAGGGGCCGACCCTCAGCCACGCCTCCCACACCACGGTTCTTTGGCGTAGTTACACGATGGAGTAAAGCGACTGTGCGCCGTGTGGCCTTTTCTGGAACACCATAGACAATATTGTACAGGTCATCTCACCAGGAAGTGGAGATTGAAAACATTTCAAAGTTGAAACAGCCATAATAAAATGATAATAAAATTATGTATCTGTTGAAATACTGGTATATTTTGTATTTATTTGTAATTATAAATTATTTGACCTCTTAAAGTCTACGAACGCAACGGTGCGTCCTGATATCGTGATTTAAACTTGGCACTTTTTTTACATCAAGGGAAATCAAAAAACTTTGTTTTTAGGTGGGTTAGGTGTGGAAAAAGTCAGGCTGTCTCTGTGGTATTTTGTTTGCCATCCTAGCAGAATGCATCACTGAAATGTATTTGATTTTACAAGTTGCTTTGTGTCCTAAATATCACTAAATAATAAATAAATTTCTTGACAAACAGACTTAAGTCTTGGGGTCTATATTTCCATACCCTATTTTTCTGTATGAGGTGTGCTTACTGTTGAGGTCAGTCTGGGTTTTAGTTATTTATAAATTTTATAAATCAATGTATTTCAAGTCAATGTAATCATGTACAGAAAATAGAGATTTATTTATGTATTTACAAATTTACTGATCACTGGAAGAATAAAGACAATCAGTTGACTGTCTTTATTCTAAGCTATATTTGGGAATGGTACAAAATCTGAAATTAGGATTTCAAAATTTCAAAAAGAATTTTTAACAGTAATAGAAAATCCAGAAATTGGCCCAACACTTTAAACTAGTAAAATTAAATGATTTAACAATGTATTCTCACGTTCCGAATTTATATCTCCTTCCATGATACTGATAGTTAGTTATCGAAATGTTTTAATTGATTTCAACTACAAATCCAGTTCTGTAACTACAAAAACTTTAAACCAATTAAAATGAGATATTAGGTTTCAATTTAAACAAGATTACATGTAAAATTTTAAAACTTTTTCATTGTTGATGATGATTTGAAGTTCATTTCAAATAGGAAGCAAGACAAATATTATTTGTACCATTCAAGGGTAAGATGTTCAATTTGAATTGAAGCTAAACTTAAAATATCCCCGTCACAGCAGACCTGCGTACTCAGCGCATTTCCAAATCAATAATAATAATATAAAACAAGTTTTATTAAAATCTGTCCATAAACATGAGAATTATTATTTGCCTATTCTCCATAAGATTAACATGGGGGGCGAGGGGGTACCGTAAGGCTCTGTTTTTAGCAGAAGGCAGCGGATCTAGACCTGGCAGTCGACAAACTGCCCGTGAGACGGGGAGCAGCGTCTCATGCAGAGTGTTGGGGCGGAAGTGAGGTTCACTGGAACGGCCTAACACTCAGTTAGCGGAAGGGCGGAGTGGTTGGTAACTACTCAACGGCCACCGCACTGCCGACTGGGACAGGTATGTGTGCAGCTGTTTCAAGACTGAGCTGGGTACGATGAGGGGTGCAACTCCGAAAGGGCCCAGTCTTCAGATATTGGCGAGCGGAGCAATATTTGTGGAATGGTCGTCAAACTGCTAACACTAGAATTCTCAATTCTTGAAAAGATGGCTGATGGTAAAACTACGGATTTACCCCAGGTGGGTCTGTGCACTGGCACTCAATCCCACCCCTCTTCGGAGGGCTTGCCCGTGGATTCTGGGGAGGGCAAACAGCAGCTTATTTTTTCAGGTGGCTCGCAGAGTTCACTGGAAGAGGGGTTGGGTGATTTGGAGAGGTCAGCCTCTCCTCACACCTCAACTCCGGAACCTATGGAGATGTTGGAGATGGCGCACAGGGCTGTCCAGGCATCTTCTGTCGCTAATGATGTTGTTTCAGATACATCAAAGGCTGATGTGTCTGGTACGACGGCATCAGAAGGAAAGCCAGAGCAGGAGTCTGCCCTGGACATCTCAGACGATGTGATCTGGGCCTCGCTCACCAAGGAACAGCGGAAGGGGCTGCACGCTCGAAGGCTGGAGCTGGTGAGGGAGAGAAAGACCAAGGATGGGACTTGGCTTCCGAGAGTGGAGTACCGCAAGCTGATGAAGAGGAAGCGGCTTGAAACCCCCAGCCCAAAGGGGAGCTGAAAGATAATGAAGGTGTGTCACCTATACGCATGGCAACCAAGGCGGCAGCTGCTCCTGCGAGAAAGAAATCCCGATGGGATCTCAAACCCCCGGCGGATGGTCAGAACACGCCGGCTCCGATGGCGTCAACGTCTGCAGGTGGTTCCTTCAAGGATCGCCTAATGATGACGAAGATCGCCATTGTCCCGACATCGTTTCCGGAGGTGAAACTGTCTGCCGAAGATTGTGGTCTGTTGCAGGGTATTATGTTCGATAAGGTTATCGAACAGACAGAACCGGTTCAGATCCACAATACTTATCAGGAGCTGGGAGCTCTTGTCATCGCCTGTGGCAGTGATGCGACGGTGTCCTGGGTCAAGAGGTCATTTGATGGGCTTGAGTTCAAGAAGGGTGCCAAGGTGGTTGTAGGGGATTACAAGGATCTCCTGCGGTCCGCCAAGGTTCTTCTTCGGGCGGAAGGGCGCGCCTACGACCTCGAACCCAAAAAGATCTTGGAGATTGTGCAGGTGCAGAATCCTGGAATCCTGACTGGGGGCTAGCGGGTGGTCAGCTGCAGGAAGGACAAAACTCATCAATCATTAGTTTTAATCATTGATGAACGCAGTGCTCTTTTGTTGAAGGAGAGGGACTGGCAGATCTACCTGGGGATCTCGAGAACTACCTTGAGGGTGCTCTCGGGTGTGGGGTTCGTACCATCTGGGGATGACACTAAACCTCCTCCAGGCAAATCTGCAACACAGTAAGGCTGCGACTGCAGTCCTACACAAGGCCACAGCTAGAGGAGTTGTGGATGTTGCTCTCATTCAGGAACCGTGGGTTCGGAATGGGAGAATTTCAGGATTAGGTGCCATTGGGGGTAAAGGTAGGCAGCTTCTGGATTTTATAGCATCTAGCAGTTTGTCTATAGCCAATGTTGGTTCTGTGCCAACCTTTTCTAGTTGGTAACTCTGTGATATATTTAACACTTTATTCTGAGGGGCTTCAGGACAGGGTCATAGGTTGGCATGTCTCTCTTGAACCCTCTCTTTCTGACCACTGTCATATCCTCTATGCTATAGGGGACTTTGTGCCTGTTTTGTCTGAATTCAGGAATCCTAGGAAGACGGACTGGGTTGTCTTCAGAAGAAAACTTTGTGAAAAACTCCATGTGCAAGTTCTACGAGCCAAGGATACGGATGAACTGGATAGGGCTGCAAGCCTTCTAGGGAACTCGATTGTCTCCTCCTTCGAGGAGAGCTGTCCATTAGCAAAGGCTAGGTCCGCCAAATGCAGCTGGTGAAATCCTGAACTGGCCAGCATGAGGAAACGGGTAAGAGCTCTATTCAGAAGAGCGAAGTCCAACAACAGCTGGGACTCTTACCACAGCATGCTCAGCAGGTATAACCTCGCTGTCAGAAGGGCAAAGAGGAAGTCATGGCACACTTTCTGCTCGGGGCTGGAGGGCACTGAGGAAACTTCCAGGCTTCGCAGGGTCTTGGCCAAGGACAGAACCCTGACCCTGGGCTCCGTGGAAGGACCTAATGGAGAGTTATTTCACAGACCACAGGAGGTGTTGGAACGTATGGCTGAGGTACACTTTCCTGCATGCATCATTGGTGGAGAAACTGGTGAATTAGGTGAGTCTGCGTCGCGGAGGGCCTGTGCAACCAGGTGGGGTGCCGCCAGCAGGATCATCACCTATAGCAGGATAAGGTGGGCTATAGGCTCTCTAAGTCCTTTCAAGTCACCGGGTCCAGATGGAGTCCGGCCGGTTTTTCTACAGCAGGGCATAGAAATCATTCTTCCGGCTCTCTGTAGTATTTTCAGGGCGAGCTTGGCCCTGGGACATGTTCCTGCTGCATGGAGGACTTCCAGGATAGCATTTATCCCAAAACCGGGTAAGAATAGTTACACGGACCCGAAATCCTTTTGACCGATTTCATTGTCTTCTTTCTTGTTGAAGACTCTGGAGAAGTTAGTGGTAAGGTATATCTGGGACTCTTCGCTGAAGTCTGCCCCTTTACACCCAAACCAGCATGCCTACATTCAGGGTAGGTCTTGCGAGTCGGCCCTGCACCAGTTGGTGTGCAGAATTGAAGGAGCTATTGACCATAAAGAGGTGGCACTTGAAGCGTTCCTGGACATTCAGGGAGCCTTTGACAACACGGCCTTGGATGCCATGTTGAACGCCGCTAGATCTAGAGGATTCAGCGATGTCATCTGCCGATGGATTGAGGCACTGCTACGCAATAGGTATGTGAAACTTTCTCTACAGGGAGTAGAGGTAGTAGCCAGGTCAACAAGGGGCTGTCCACAGGGAGGCGTTCTCTCACCCCTTTTATGGAACCTGGTGGTAGACAGCCTTATTAGAAGGCTTAATGACAGTGGTGTCTTTGCTCAAGGATACGCTGACGATATTGCCATCCTTGTGATAGGTAAGTTTAACAATACAGTCACTGACCTCATGAACTCTGCACTAAGGCTTGTGGATGGTTGGTGCAATGAGGTCGGTCTATCTGTGAATCCCTCTAAAGTGGTTGCTGTACCACTTACCAAGAGGAAAAAGCTAACCGGGGTTGGCCCGCTCAAACTACAGGGGAGTTTGATCAACCTGCAAAACCAGGTGAAGTATCTTGGGATCATTCTGGATCGGACACTTTGCTGGGAATCTCACTTACAACGGGTTATTGACCGGGGTAAGTGGTCTCTGTTTGCATGCAGGCGTATGGTCGGCGCAGCATGGGGACTGAAACCGGGGCTAATGTATTGGCTCTATGTTTCAGTAGTTAGACCAACTATGACGTATGTGTCTTTGGTTTGGTGGACCAAGATGGACTCAGGTGTTGCTGTGAAGAGGCTGGCAGCCGTTCAGCGGCTGGCATGTCTCATGATCACAGGGGCGATCAGCAGCACTCCTGGGGCCACTCTTGACTGTTTGCTTGATCTTTTGCCCATAGACATTCACATCAGGATGACTGCCAGAATGGGTGCACACCGCCTCTGTGGGGAGAGCTTCTGGAATAGGCCAGGTGAATTACGTGGTCACACCAGAATTTCAGGGATAGTTCAGAGCGACATTTTAGGTATGCCCTCTGATTATCTTCCGAGAACTTTTTCTTTTGGCAGGTCTTTCCGAGTTCTTTTTCCGCAATGGGACGAATGGAAGGATGGAGCCTGCCCACTACCACCCTGTGATCGGGAGTGGTACACTGATGGGTCCAAGAGCAGTCGGGGCACAGGAGCAGGCATCTACGGGGGACAACATACGGTCATGTATTTCCATGGGGACTTTCCCCACTGTTTTCCAGGCCGAGATCACTGCCATTATGGAATGTGCCAGAGACATCTTGATACTGGGTCATGAGGGCCTTTCTATCAATATTTTCTCTGACAGTCAGGCAGCTCTTAGAGCTTTGGACTCGGTAGAGTTCAACTCTAGGGTTGTGTGGGACTGTTTTAGGCTTGTGTCCTGTGTAGGCAGACACAATGAAGTCACCACACATTAACCACATACATTAACTTTGTTGGGTTCCAGGGCACTCAGGGGTGGATGGTAACGAAGTGGCAGACGGGCTGGCCAACAGGGCTGCATCATCCCCCCTTTGTGGTCCTCAACCCTTCTGTGGTGTTTCCCGCGCTGCGGTTTTTTAGACTATCAATTCCTGGGCTAGGAATTGTCTTAGGAAAAGATGGGCTGAACTTTCCCTGCATAGAGTTAGTAAGCTTAATCTTCGTTCTCCATCTCGTCAAGTTGCAAAGAGGTTCCTGAAACTTGGCAGGAAGGATGCCAAACTTGTCACAGGTATCGCCACTGGTCACGGTAATCTGAGGAAGCACCAACTACGCATGGGGGTCTTCAACGGCGACCCTCTGTGTAGGAAATGTTATCTGCAGGAGGAAATTGCAGATCATCTACTCTTTGATTGTATAGAGCTGGTAGAGGTAAGGTCCTCGACTCTGGGCAATTTGGTAAGGGGTAGTTTTCTGCCTCCTGACGAGCTCGTCGACAGGCTGCTGCAGTTTTCCAGGTCTCATCATCTAGAAGATTCCTGATTCTCCAGGAAAGAATTTTTAGGGGTGCGCAAAAAGCCGCTACGGCTGAAGCGCCTTGGGAAATCCGCCCCTTCGAATGAATGAATGAATGAAAGATTAACATGGAAAAGAGTGTGCGGGTTTACTGCTGTGAGGAACACTGAAAGTAGGCATTTTTACCATATACAATTTTTATTTTTTAACATTTAACCAACTTTCATCAACATCTGTCCATAGATAAAGGAGTTTGCCTATTTCCTACATGATTAACATGGGAAAAGAGTATGCAAGTTTGCTGCCATGATCAACACATTAACTATGATTTTTAAGATTTTTTAATGGATAGATCTCAACCACATGAAGGTAAATACCAAGTTTAATCCAAAAATATTGATTAATATTGGAAATATTAATTGTTCCTTATCCTCCATAAGATTAACATTAGAGCTCCAAAATGCAACGTACTGTGTTTAGATTTTTCATTATCTTATTAACCGTTAGAGATAGAGAAAAACTTTAAGGAACTAACTTACAATTACGTATGAAAAACACAAAATTTTTTCCAATTTTTGAGGACAAAACCCCCCAAACTACCCATTCCCATTGACCGATATGTCTGGTTTATGAACTCGTCCAAGCAAATGTAGTAGAGGTGTGCGGATATCCGAAAAGTCGGATCGGTTTCGGATCGGATCGGATCCGGATATCCGATCCGAATGCAAAATAAGTATCCGAAAAAGTCCGATTATTATCCGAACTTTTGGATAGACTGTATAAAATGAGGTTAAATCCAAAAGAAAAATGCTATACATTCCGTTAGAGATACGTCAGCGATACGGATCAACAGAAATGTTTAAGCAGATGACGAAATTACGCAATTCACAACCTATTAGAATGAAAGAACGTCTTTGGGCGGTCCGAGGATAGGATAGGTATGATTATTTGATTCTTCAACTAAGTATTTAAGTTACCCATTAAGTTCAACATGATATTGCATTTCGAAATACAAAGCGTGAAATACAAGTACGTCATCGATAGTTGCACCGAATATCAGATTGCGGTTTGATATTATTTCGCATAAAATATAATTTCGGCTAGGAAATTGTGAATTGTCGATTTAATATTTGGTAACAAAGCTCAACCATCATAATAGCTCTGGTATTTGCAGCAAAAATATACACTATTTAATTTTGATCGTCTACGTAATTCTGATCGAATTAAACTTTAAATATTTTGACATAATGGACTATTTTTTGTTATCGCATTATCGAGTTCTCCAGATTTGAGCAATACGATAAAGTGTTGTCAAATTTGCATTTGGCCTATTTAGTCTTTCAGTGTTTACATAACCAACAAATTTTCCACTCGTATTTATTATACATTTTCTCTTTGTTGAATGATTTTACACGTCAATAGTTTTTAAATGGAACATTTTAGATAATTTTAGGATGAATAATTAACTAGATTACGACAAGGTACTATTATTTTATGGGTTTAAATATTGTTCTGCTCAATACTACAACTCTGCTCCAGCTCCAGCGCAGAGTCCGTTCCTGTTGTCCAATAGTCAGCGCCAGCGCTGTCACTGCTTTTTCTAGTTCCTTGTCACAGATATATCAGTGACAGAACCATAACGGTGACTTTGTCACCGGTACAAAAATATCGCATATCCTTACCGATGCCGTTACGCAGATAGCCGATGGCAACGAGCCGACGTCGTCTGTCAAATCTTGGTTCTCTGTTTATGGCGATTCGTTTTTATAATTTTAATAAATAAAATAGTTGAATCATGAAATAAAATTGAGAATTATTATTTATCAATCTATGCATGGTTTTATATAACTAACTTTTAAGAACTGTTTAAGTAATTTATTGGCGAATTATAACGTTTCTGTTGATTTCATTCCATGAATAATTTTCATGAATATAAAAATATAATGAATAATATAATGAATATATTCATTTGAATAATTTTTTAATTTTTTTAATTTTCAATGCAATGAAGTAAAAATTTTAGTTTTGTTGTTCAGCCTATAACGAATAATAACTTTGATAACATTGTTTCGATTTTTTCTCATTTATTCTTATATAAGTGTGATTCCACTGTGTTATTGCGAGTATTCGAATCCGAAAATTATCCAACCCGAACCCTAACTATCTGATTCGGGTCCAATCCGAAAAAAAATTCACTATCCGCACACCTCTAAAATGTAGGAATACATGTCTCTACCAAATCTGGTCTCGATTGGACCATTTTTACGAGAGTTATCGTGTTCACAGACACACACACAGATATAAAGCCTTAAAACATATTTTCTTCAGCCTTTTATCAGAAGATCTTACAGGGTGGCCACTGAATAAATACATTGGAAAAAAGAAAAAAAGAGAGAAAGAGAGAGAGAAATTCATTTGTTTCAATTTACTTCCATTTTCCACTGTAAGTGGCTGAAATTATCCTAGTGGTTGAGGTCATCGCATCACCAAAACATAAAAGCAGCCAAAAACAAAAAAAAAACAAAACAAAAAACAACTCCAACTCTAAAATTAAATATCAATGATTTAGTTTTTTAGCACTAATGAACTCATTTATGCTATAAGGAGCCAATTCAACCAAGTACTTTTTTAAATCATTTAAGAATTTGGATTTTTTTTTCTCTTTTTAATGATATAGGGAGACTTCTTAAAAACAAATTACCTGCATAAGATGGTTTCTTCTTAGCGAGTTCAAGGTGATAATTTACTTTCAAAATCATGATTTTCCACCGTGTATCATATTGATGAGCTACCTCTATTTTCTCTTGCTTACACACATACTGAATACTTTTAAAAATATACAGCCCAAAAACTGTGAGAATGTTAATTTCCTTAAAATAGTTTTTTAGTGATTGATTGTATTTTAGTTTTTTAATAATTCTGATTGCTTTTTTTTGTAACACTAAGATTTTTTTTTATTTTTATGTGTGTTGTATGTGTGTTGTTCCACCATATACTTCTATTCCATATCCAATATGACATTCTAAAAGTGAATGATAAATCATTTTTAATACTATTTTGTCACAAAGATTGGACATGGATCGTAAAACAAACAGGCCTGAATTAATTTTATTCACTAAATAATTAACATGTTCATCAAAAGTTAGACATTCATCACAGTTAATCCTAAGAATTTAGTTGATTTTACCTGACTAATTTCTGTATTATTAATACTTATTTTAGGAGCCAAGCCTCGTTCATTTTTATTTGTATGAAAAAATATGAAATTTCTTTTATTAGTATTTAGTGTCAAATTGTGCCTGGCTAAAAACTGTTCAATTTTGTTTAGTTCCAATTCACTAGAAGTTTCAGTTTCAGTAATTGAAATTCCTGAGGTTTTAAGATTAACATCATCTGCATAAATACTGAGCTTACTTGTTGGCTCCATTAGGACTTTTGAAAGATTTTTCAAATAGCATATGAACAACAGGGGGCCCAAAATCGACCCCTGAGGAACACCTAAATGTAATCGGTTTAAACTTGATTTTGTTTTTTGTAGCCAATTGTTTTTTGTTAAATATGAAATACGTAGTCTTTCATCAAAACAATGTCGTTGACTGGTAGACGCGATTCGAATCGCTAACCATTATGACAACTCTTGAAGAGTGAATCTATTATTACACTTAACGGTATATTTAGAAGTTTGGAAAGATCAGGATTTTGAATGATTTTAATTGGTTTAGATATTAAAATTAAATATCAAATCATTGTTCTGAATTAACTAATCGATAATAAACAATGAAATAGTGAATGAAACAATCGAATGTAGGAACAACCAAACCTAAGTAAGGTTACGGCTACCTGGTTTTTGTAATGCATAGTAGACGCTAATAATGGCAAAATGCCAGCGCTGCTGTGTCCTTTAGTGCACGATAACTAAATATCGTACTTCTATTGTGACTACATCTTATTAGTACTCTTTTACATTTATCACGGATATATTTAAGGATGATACGTTCTTGAGGTATCAACTAATTATTTTTAATGAGTTTTAATAATGTTTTAATCGGGATAAATAAATATGATAATACGGCTTTTACCGGTACCTACTATGACTAAAGTAGTACATCGCTATGCACGACAATTTTGGGGGTTAAAATCCAGGTGACTATAATTTCAACTCTGTGATCACGATCACACTGCTGTGGAAAAACAAATATAAAGACTGATTGGTTATCACCGGCAACTGTTGGGATATTTAAATATTTCAAAGTTCTAAATACAAAGAATAGTGTCATTGATAGTTGCACCAAGTATCAGATTGCGGTTTGATATTGTCTGTATAAAATTTCATTTCGGCTACGAAAAAACTTGAATTGTTGATTTAATGTTATTGGTAACAAACCATCATAATAGCTCGTTTTGCGTCGGGGTTTCCAGCAAAAATTAATACTACTTCATTCTGATCGTCTACGTAGACGATCAAATGTTTAGTTGTCGCATTCTCAACTACTCCGGGTTTGAGCAATACGATAAAGTGTTGCCAAATTATATTTGGCCTATTTCATCGTTCGGTGTTCACATAACCAACAAATTTTTCCTATTGTTTTCAATCTACATTTTCTCTTTGTTAAATGAATTTAAGCGTTATTAGTTTTACATTTTTAGACAATTTTAAGATGAATAACTAACTAGATTACGACGAGGTAGCATAATTTCACGGGTTTCAATATTGTTACACAGCCGATCGGGGTATTTTATCTGCCAAATATTCCAACTCTGCGCCTGTGCACAGGCCTTTGTTTGATAGCAGCTTCACTGTCACTGCCCCTGCCGATACGCAGATAGCCGATGGCATCGAGCCTACGTCGTCTGTCAAATCTTGATTCTTTGTTAATGGTGATTTGTTTTTATCATTGTAATAAATAAAATGTAATTGAATCGTGAAATAAAATTGAGAATTGGTTGATGATTAGTAGAATGAATTGATGAATTAGTAGAAAGTTGATGTCATTTAATGGCGAATTATAAGGTTTCTGTTGATTTAATTTGTGAATTACGCCATATTAAAATTTGTTACTGGTACTTTTAAATGCAGTGAAGTAAAAATTTTAGTTTTGTTGTTCATCATATGAAAAATTTATGATTTTTTATGTACCATTTAATAATTTTAATAACATTTTATTTATTTTTTCCTAATTTATTCTTAGATAAGTCTGATTTCACTTTGTTATTGCAAGTATCTGAACCCGAAAACTATCCGATTTGAACCCAAACTATCCGATCCGAACTTGAGCTATCCCATTCGAAAAAATAATTCACTATCCGCACACCTCTAATTTTCACAGTCATGTTCTATAAGGGACGTTGACTTAAGACTACTTCATAGATATTACATGTAAAAAGTAAATACATATTCATATAAATAGAAAAAATAACACTTCATGAACTAATATAAATTATAATATTAACAAAAATTAAAAGAAAATAATTTAGCTTAATGTAAAAATTAGACAAGAAGTAATTTTCCTGTATTTATCCAAAATTTTCAGTATTTCTGGCTTATTCCCGGTTCATTCCTGGTGACTATAAATTCCTGGCTTATTACCAGTTAAGTAGCCACCCTGTCTTAGTTTAAATTTTGGTTAGTTCAAATTTTTTCACTAATGCCTTAAGTTTTGAATAATTCAAAAGCCAGTGAATTTATTTTTTGTTCCCGTAAAAGAGCAGTGGACTGATGACTGTTGGATAGATTATCAAAATATCTACAGCCAGCAGAAGACTCACCTAAGTTTTCTTCTTGCCAGGCAAGATCCAAGTCACATTTGGGCTTCTGCAGTCTTAGCGTTACGTGACCCACTAGGTCGGGGAGCAGTGATGGCACTATAATAGAAAAAAAAAATTACACCTTTATAATTAAACTGATTTATTAGGTTAAGGTCCACTGGAAAATATAAAACATAATATAATTATTATTACCTTTCTGAATTTGTGGCCTATCCAGGTATTTTAAGCCAAAAATTTGTAAGAAATGAACTTTATTCATATGGACTTGAAACATTAAACATATGAAACATTGAGACAGACTATTTATTTATCATCTTACAACAAAGCACCTTTGATCATTTTATAGCCCAGTAAATACACACTCTTGCTTGTACATGCACACACACACACACAAATGAAATCAAATATTCTATAATAATACACAATATCAACCTTTTATACATTTCAGGTAGCAAAAAAAAACAACAGGTGATTATTATAATAAACATATGTATAAAGATTGAAATTTTTACTTTCTCCCCTTATACATAGTATATGGAGAAAGTTTTGTTTTCGTCAAAATTTTCGAATTTGAGTTGAGGGTGGATATATCCGTTTTGGGGTCCCCTGAATCCAAAAAAGTGGGTTTTGGCGTGATGTCTGTCCGTCCGTGTGTCTGTCTGTCTGTGTGTGTGTGTGTGTGTGTGTGTGTGTGTGTGTGTGTGTGTGTGTGTGTGTGTGTGTGTGTGTGTGTGTGTGTGTGTGTGTGTGTGTGTGTCTGGATGTGTACAGTGCCACAGCCTACCCTGTTTGTCCGATTTAGATGAAATTTGGCATGTATATATATATATAGTCACCGTATCCCCAGGTGTTTTTTTTATTTTTTTGAATTTTTGATTTTTAAGGGTAGTTCACCCCTAAAAACCCTTAAAAAACGTGAAATATCCAATTTTCTCAAAAACAGCTCTAACAATTTTGATTAAAATTTAATAGTTTATAGTGCACAGAGTCCTAAATAATTTGACACCACCCGCATGTCTGTAAAAATGACGGTTAAAAAGTTATGGGCTTTTAGATGTCAAAAAAATCAAATTTTTAAATTTTCAGCGAAAACAATAAAAGTAAAGTATAACTTGACTGGTGCCATTGAAACCAGCTTAAAAAACTAAACAAATTAGTATTTTGAATTATTTTTCTACGACTAACGGTTCCAGAGAAAAGTTAAATTTACTGTCCACGATCAACGTAGTACGTTGTCTGAAAGCGCCCAATGTTATTCTTATGGAAAAAATAAAAAAATCAATTTCTTCCTTACTTTCCAACCATTTTCCATGAAACTTGGTATGAAGTGTAAGGTCAAATCACCGAACAAAACCAGCTCAAAAAAGCTTGGTATTACCGGGGGGGGGGGGGTTTCCCCCATATAATTTGAACAATAAATTATTAAATGATATTTTTTGTAGAACATGATAGTTTTATTACAGATTGTCTTTTTTAAATTTACTTAAGGGAGAAAGTATGTGTCAGTCCACTGGTACCGTTTATTTAATTTGGCCAACAAATAAACATTTGATTTTTAATCATAAAACATAATCCAATAATGGATCAAATAGATTAAATAATGGTGTAAATCAAATTAAACCACATATTGAACCTGTAAATGACTGAAATTTCAGTTAGAAATAAAAACCTATCTTTCAAAATTAATGATACAGGTACCAAGCAAATGTGATGTCCAAAACAATGTTCTTCTCTTTAGGCCTTAGCTTAAATGTATTAAGGTTACCTGTTAGTATTTGTACATTCTTTGGGGATAAAATGTCTTTGATGTATTTTAAATTTCCAGTATAAGAATCAACAGCATAACTTTTATTTTACATTATAGATCATGAATGTGACCCTGTGTTGGGATTGAACACCTGCAAAAAGTTAAATTTAATTTAAAAAGTAGATGTTGCCTTGACATCTACTCTAGGGTTGTCTGTTTATAAAAGATGTAGGGCTAGATAGCGAATTTTCAGATTTATTTGATGGTACTGTAGGGTGTGTCCCACATCAATGTCACATTGTACTTAATGAAAATGCTGTCCCAGTGATTGCATCAGCTTATAGAATATCTTTATAATTAGAAGACAAGGTAAAGGTAAAATTAGAAGAAACCAAATCTATGGGTATCATACAAAATGTAAATGACCCTACTGACTGGATGAGTCCCATGACACATAAACGAGACAGTGACATCCGTATATGTTTAAACCCTAAACAGTTAAAAGTAAAAGATAACATTAAGAAGTATCAATATCAGTTACCAACAATAGAAATGTGTTTGTTTCCGGTTCCGGTGGGACATGCCTACTCCTTTCAGTTGTCTTTGAGTCTCCGTGACGAGTGGACATAATTGGTTTCTTATGTGTAATTGTGTGTTTGTAAGTTTTTTGACTTCTTTAAACTTTTATGTTTTCAACCTTATACCGGCTTAGTCTGGATTATGTGTTAATTGTGTTATGTTTTAGATATTAGTTCACCTGAGGACGGGATCAGATTCCAGATCCCGAAACGTCGTGAAACTTTGTTTTACACAAAATCGTGATGGAAAATGTCTGCAATAAAAATCTAAATAACAATAGAAATGTATAATAGTAATTAGTAATGGTATTAGTGTGTAATAGTAAGTAATTGGTTAAATCAAGCTCAAACAACTATGCATAAATGGAACTCTAAAGATTGGCAATCTGTTTTGGATGTGAAAGGTTTCATTCTTATGTGTAAGATAGAGAGGTAACTGTTAAATGTTATCATAAACCACTTGAGTCCATTTTTAAAAAGCCTTTACATAAAGTACCTTTACATTTCCAACATATGTTGTTGAGGTTACAATCTTACAACATCAAAGTATTATATATCATATAATATATAAATATTTACTATGTTTATAGAAGACAGGCATTCCAGAGCACCTAATAATCAACTTATAGGTGATTTAAATGAGTTGGATGTAGAAATGGATATTCATGTTAATCGTATTGTCAGTACGCTACCTATTTCAGACACACAGATAGATAATTTCAGATATGACACTAAGAAAGATTCGGTTTTATGTATATTGAGTGATTATATTCACAATGGTTGGTTTAATATTAAGCATCAATTAGATGAATTGGTTAAACTTTTTGGACTTAAAAAGATGACCTAAGTGTTATTATTGGAATTATATTTAAGAGTAATAAATTGTTAGTACCCAAGACTAACTTCGTTGAAATAAGCTTGTTGAAAGATGCCACTAGTGTTACAGTTGATAAAAATTATTTTCCAATGTGTAATTGGAAATCAATTTTTGCTAGACAAAACTTTGATATTTTGATAATGCTATGCAATATTGTAGTAGTCAGTTTAAACAATTAACTAAATTGTGGGATATTTGTCATATTACTCCCAGCCGTCACTATCCAAGGTCTAATGGCCTAGCCGAACAGTCAGTTCAAACTGTGAAAAAGTTGCTAGTCAGGACATCTTGAATCTTCCTTCTTGAACTTTTACCAGGTAAATTTGAACTTAGTTGGCACAGGCTATCTGAAAGGAGGTGAGTCGCTCAGAGAGAAACTCGTTGACAGAGTAAAATGCCATTTCCTTCAGCCATCGAGGCAGGTCAAAACAGGTCTTCTCCAATACCCTCACTTCATCAATAAGATTGTTATACATCTCGAAAGCCATGTAAGGGAACCGTTTGGAGGTAAACATCAACCTTCGTCCGGGGATATCAAGTTTGGCCTTGCTCCTTACTTCATGGTTGTGTAAGAGGTTTCTTGTGGTGAAAGAACTAACGTTGGTTTTCACGAACATCAGAGAAAGTAAGATGTTGTGTGAAGGAACGGTAAGAATTCCAAACTGGCGGAACAAGGGACGACAGTGATCACGGAAACCATTGGATGAAATGGTTCTCATGGCTGCTTTCAGGAGAAGAAAAAATCTGATGGCAACCCGGGGCATGTCCCCACAATATAAGTCCATAACTAATGTGGGTATGGAACAGGGCATGGTAGATCATTGTTAAATATTGGGAAGTGAGCATACCCCAAAGCTTCCTAAACAGATACAGTACCCTTGAGAGTTTCCTGGAGACCAAGTCTGTGTGGCTCTCCCAATACAATCTACGATCCAACAAGAAACCCAACAGTCTTACGGGTTCTGCAACTCCTTCAAGATCCATGCGGCTTAGATTGCAGAGAAGGACCTGGGTTTTGGCTTCATTAAGTTGGAGCATATTAGGCTGGACCATGACTTTGCCTGGTCAAAAGCCACCTCCTGTTTACCAACCAGGAGCCAGACTTCACACTCTACTCAAGAGGGTGGTGTCATTGGAGAACATGAGTATATAGCCATCCACTTTTTGGTCAATAATGTGGACCAGAAACAATAGGAGCCCCAGAACAGAGCCCTAAGGAACCCTAAATTGGACAGTTTTTGTTGCTGAGCCACCAATCGCTACACGCTGTTTCCTCTCACTCAAATAAGATTCCAGCGTGCGGAGTGCCACACAGTCCATAACGCTGAAGTTTATCAAGAACAATCTCGTTGGAGACACAATCAAACGCCTTTGTTAAGTCACACAGAGTCAGTGTGACCGAGTCCTTGCACTCAGAGGCTTCCTTGATTTGCCTAGCTAGCTCCATGATTGCTGAGGTGGTCGACCTTCCAAACCTAAATCCATGTTGTACATTAGAAAGAAGATTATTTGTTTCTAAAAACTCCTCTAGCTGATTCTTTATTATCTTTTCAAGGATCTTGCTCAAAACTGACAGAATGGATATCGGTCGGTAACTGCCGATCAGTTCTGGGTCACCCTTTCTAAATATGGGAATCAGGAAAAGTAAGACAGAGAGGTTTACCACATAAGTGAGATGACTGACTATACTAGAAACAAGCTTACTTATACAAGGTGTTCAGCGATTGGGCTTTCCAAAATTCTCGTACATTTCCCGTATTTTTCACGATTTTCTCACTTTATCCCACACTTTTAATATGTTGCAAAGCGATCAATGAGTTCATTATTCGTGGTTTACTTATCACTTACATAGATCAAACCACTAATTCAACTATAGAAGATCTATACTAGAAGAAAAAAATGACACGGGACTCGAAAGCCACATTATGGCAAAGGGAAATGCGATGCAAAAAGCAGCTGACACATCTTCTTAGTTTCAGCGAATTTCCCATAGGGAAGAAGCTATTACCGTAGGTCTCATGGTAAGACTTAAGCCCGGGACCATGTTATTTTTTTGTGTTTAGGTGCCCAGAGTCCAAAAACAATAGTCGTTAAAATTTATATATATATATGTGTGTGTGTGTGTGTGTCTGTTAGCACGATAACTCTCGTAAAAATGGTGCATAAATAAAGGAGTTTGCCTATTCCCTATATGATTAATATGGGAAAGAGTATGCAGGTTTGCTGCCATGATAAACACATAAACTATGATTTTTAAGCATAAATGGATAGATCTCAACCACATGAAGCTAAATATCAAGTTTTATCTAAAAATATTGGTTAATAAGTGAAAAATTAAGTTTTTATTATCCTCCATAAGATTAACATTGGAGCCTCAAAATACAACGTACTGTGTTTAGATTTTTTAATATCTCGGTAACCGTTGGAGATAGAGAAAAACTAAAAAATTTAACTGTGTAGTTTTTTAAGCTGATTCCAATGGTGATATATAAAATTATAAATTTTTAAAAATTACAAATTAAAAACGCAAAAAAACCCATTTTGGGGTACAAAACCCCCCCCAAACTGCCCGTTCCCATTGACCGATATGTCTGGTTTACGAACTCGTCCGAGCACTTGTAGGAATACACGTCTCTACCAAATTTGGTCTCGATCGGACCATTTTTACGAGAGTTATCGTGCTAACAGACACACATATATATATATACGAGGGCAATTCAGAAAGTAACCTCCGGTTGATTAAAAAAAATACACCAAGTTAAGTAAAAATATTTTAATATATACATCTTACAACTACATCTTTGCACTATTTTTCCACATAGTCTCCATAACGATTGAGGCACTTATCGTATCTCTTCACAAGCTTTGAAATTCCTTCTGCATAAAAATCACCCGCTTGTGCCTTGAGCCAGCCTGTGACCGCATCTTTGAGCTCTTCGTCGTCATCAAACCGCTGGGACCCAAGCCATTTCTTCATATGCATGAAGAGGTGATAATCGCTTGGCGCCAGATCTGGGCTGTAAGGTGGATGGTTGAAAACGTCCCACTTGAAGGACTCAAGAAGGGCTGTTGTTCTGTGAGCAGAGTGAGGACGGGCGTTATCGTGCAAAAAAACGATACCGGAAGTCAGCATACCACGGCGTTTGTTCTGTATAGCCCGTCGTAATGTTTTTAGTGTTTCACAGTACACGTCTTGATTAATGGTCGTCCCACGTTCCATGAATTCAACCAACAACACCCCTTTGGCATCCCAAAACACCGTTGCCATCAGTTTTCTGGCAGAAAAATCTTGCCGGGCTTTTTTTGGTTTGGTAGGCGAATCTGAATGTGCCCACATCTTTGATTGTTCTTTTGTCTCAGGGTTCACGTACTTAATCCAGGTTTCGTCACCGGTCACGATTCTGTTTAACAATGGTTCTCCTTCGTCCGCATAACGTGACAGAAAGTCTAATGCAGAGGCCATTCTTTGAGTTTTGTGGTGGTCGGTAAGAATTTTGGGCACCCATCATGCACAGAACTTACGGTAACCCAATCTTGCTGTCACTATCTCGTACAAAAGAGTCTTAGAAATCTGTGGAAAATCAGTAGACAACTCCACCATTGTGAAACGTCGCTTTTCACGAACTTTTGCATCAACTGTCTGAACGAGTTCGTCAGTCACCAAGGATGGTCTACCACTCCTCTCTTCATCATGAACGTTTTCTCGTCCACTTTTAAATAAACGTACCCATTCACGGACAACTCCTTCACTCATAACTTTTGGTCCGTACACGGCACAAAGCTCACGATGAATAGCTGCTGCAGAGTATCCTTTGGCTGTAAAAAACCGTATCACAGCACGCACTTCACATTTGGCGGGATTTTCTATTGCAGCACACATTTCAAACTGCCACAAAAACTAAACTAGCGCAGGTACGATGTTCACTCGACTACGGCTTGATGCCGACTGACCTGCTGAGCGCGTGAATGCACAGATGGCGCGCTACTCCCCCCACTACCCGCACTGTGACCAATCGGAGGTTAGTTTATGAATTGCCCTCGTATATATACATAAAAATTTTAACGACTATTGTTTTTGGGACTCTGGGCACCTAAAGACGAAAAAATAACATGGTCTCGGGCTTAAGTCTTACCATGAGACCTACGGTAATAGCTTCTTCCCTATGGGAAATTCGCTAAAAAATAATAAACTCAATTAATTATTCATCAAGACGATCGATGTAGACAGCTAGAACGAGGCAAACTAACCTAAAAAATGATGGCTTGTTTAGAGGCTGGACTATGAGTCACTAACTCAGACACTTGTACTTCGTCGCATTGCTCGGTGAGACGAGACCGAGCTTCCGCGGAAGAGGCCGAAAATTCACAAGTCGTATTTCTTGTGCACTACACGTGCCATTTTGCCAGTCCAGTTCAGCACTTGCCGTCCTGTCCTGTCTGCTTAATCTCAAATAATACAAATACAGTGGAACTTGGATAATTCGAACTTCTGTAATTCGAAAACTTCTTTATTTCGAAGTTTTGTCTTGGTCCCTAGAATTTTATATAAAAACAATGTTAAAATATCTTGGTTAATTCGAATAATATTTTGGATAATTCGAAGTTTTTACAGCGGAAATCTATAGTGTGTGTATAAGTGAACAAGTCATTGTGTGCGATTTTCCAGGAAACGACGTTCGGGCTTCCTGTCCTCAGACTATTTTTAGCTAGATCAACGCGCCCACCCCACTCACTAGTCACTAGCCCTGCTCATAAATCACAACATTGATATCTGTGTGTATCATCGGTGGTGGTTTGTTCCGATATTCGTCGTCTGCTTTCATGTTAACACGTCGTGTGTATGATGGCTTCGTCAAAGCTAACCTACAAATCTCTCTGACGTTGCAAGAATAAATAGCGGCGATCAAGGAGGTAGAGAAGGGATTTGAAAAGTTTGTAATACTGTAGTTAGTTTCGGGATCCCTCCAAACACATTATTGACATTTAACAAAAATTAGGATTTTTAATCAATAATATCTTCATTAACCTAACTTTTTTAACATACAATGTTAAAACATGATGTTTGATTGTTTATTTCAACCACTTGCATAAACTTTTCTAATTCGAATTTTTGGATAATTCGAATTTTTTTCTAGTCCCTTGAGGTTCGAATTATCCAAGTTCTACTGTACAAATATTCTTTATTTTTAAAATACATCAAGTATTGAAATGGTGTCTGCTGGATGGTTAAAAAAAAAGTTTATTGTCTTCTTTCCATGAACTCGGTCAATGTATAGAATGGATTGTTGATCAGCCATTCTGTTAGAGCGTCTTCATTCTTTTCCCGGAGTGGCATCTCAGTTCTTCTGGCAGGTTATGCAGCTTCATGCCCATGTAGGAGGGTTTCTTTTCATATTGGGTGAGATGATGAGCTGGGAGACAGTATGTTGTACCATGTTGAGTGTTGTATCCATGGAACTGTCTATTTGTGTAAACGTTTTTCCATTGGCGTACAGGATGACTTCTTTTATATAGAGATTTACTAATGTCATAATCTTCAGAGTCTTAAAAGCTTCTCTACAACTTTCTCTGAAATTTAGTTCAGCTAAGTCTCTTACAGCCCTCTTTTGCAGTGTGAAAACTCTCTGAAGATTTCTTGCCGACGTTCCTCTCCAAACAATGCAATTTACAACAAATGAAAACAATGTACCTGAGATGTGTTTCAAACAGAGAATGGTAGGCTATTTTTGCAGTAGAAAGGTTGCTAATGGATTTTGTACGTTTAATCACATAAAGTGATGAACTGAGTTTAGGAAGGAGGTTATCTATATGCTGTGACCAGATAAGACCTTCATCTACTAGGACTCCTAGATACTTAGCCTGGGTATTTCTTTCTACATGAGGTATTGTTGGTACATCTTCACATTTTCTCCCATAAGCCAGTTGGCTTGTTTTTCCTGGATTTACCACCAAGTCGTTATATAATAATACTCTATACTAACATAAATAGTTTTGAAACAAACTGAACTTTAAAAAATTATAATAATTTTACTGAAAATATTCTGAGTATCAACCAAAGAGTAGATAACCACAAACTTGAACGAAAAATAAAATATCGATCTAATTGTTTATAACACAAATAATCCACCGAATCTCCATTAGGGAGTTAGTGCAACTACGTATTATTTCTAACCCTTTAACTTCAATATTTAACCGTTAATTCATTAAAAAGATGAGTCGTAGTTAAATAAAACATGAGTATTAGAAATATTGATATTTTAAAAATAGCAGTTTGCCGAATTCCTGTACAAAACCGTATTTATTAACTGTTTCCGTACATTTCCCGTATAATTCCTGGCGAAATAAAATTCCTGTACAATTCTCACTTTTCCCAGAATTCCCGGTCGCTGGACACCCTGAAAAGTGACCGACTCAAGATTGTTAAATGTTGTTGAGTCAGTCACTAACCTACATAACGTTATAATGTCAAAACTAACCTTCCCCATCTGACTTCAGACACATATTTTGACTCAACAGCTTGTTTGCAACATTGACAGGTGATTGGTCGTTGTGAATCAGTAGGTACAGAGTTAAGTAGGAATGACAATATGTACAAAGAGTAAGATATTTTATTAATATTTTATTATTTGGATGGTCAGTGTCCATGTGTATGGTCACTGACTGTGGCTTAGAGCGCAGCCAGTGAGGTTTTGTAGTTGATGTTGCTCAGTTTAGGAAATTGATGCTTTTGCTAGTGCTTGATAGCTTTTGAGCATGCATGTTATGCCAGCTAAATCTATTTTTTTTCTTTTCTCTCTATGTATCATGTGAAACATAAATATTAATGTTAATGTTAAGTTATTAAATGTAACTATATAATGTAATTACAGTAGAACCTCGATTATCTGGGGTAATCAGCAGGAGAGGGGGCACGAGAGGGGGCACAGATAACTGAAAACACGGTTAATCGGAATGAGGAAAATAATTCAAAGTATTAATTAAAACCACCCTAGTTTATTAATACATCTTAAGTTGTCCGCACGCTTTAAAGAGATCTTCGTCACTGATAACTTTGAATGCGAGCAGTTCGTTATCGCATGCAAACCATTATCTGACATTTTTACAAAAACTATACATAACTTGGGACGAATTCAATTAAAAATATTACAACACAGAGAAAAACAGTTAAATTGAAACAATGGATTTAATGAAATGAATAATGTTAGGTACCTGAGGATGGGGTAAATGCAGTGAGCCGCAGAGTGACGTAGAGAGCTGCCATAGCGGGGGCCGACAGGGGTGATTGTAGAGCTCTCAACACGCAGGGCACCAGAGTGTTGTAGCTAAGAAGCAGACTGGGCGAGTGAGTGGCTGCCAACACCATTGACACTACTTTGTTTACCTCTTCATGTAGCTGTAAACAATATTGCGCATACATTATACAATTTCACTTAAATAACTATCTAGTTCAAATACAGCTAGTACCACTGACTGTAATGAATGAAGGATAGTGAGTGCTGATGATTAAAAAATCACAAAGGGGTTTGCAGCTTCTGTACTCACCACTGTCAGCATATCTCTGACGATGGCTTCCTTTTCTAACTGTTGTTTAACCGCCTCCTTCTGCTTAGGTGTTAATTCCGGTTCTTTTCCCTTCCCCTCTCTTCTCTTCTTTTCTTCCAACTCCCTCCGCAGCTGCAGCTCCTCCTGTTGCTCCTTGAAGGAGTACACCTTGCTTTCCCGCTTCATGTTCTTCGCATTCAGCACCGACTCACTCTCCTTCCTTGCAGACCAAAAGCTGTTAGCCATACTACTCAACAATTTCAAAGTATACATGATTGCTTTCATATTTTACTTTTTCTTTGTTTTTATGTGATAAAAAAATTGAATATGGCAAAATTAGGTGCTTCTGCGTGACTTTGGTCAGATAAGCCGTTTTATCACTTTACTGTTTTATTGTATATATACCATCTGATGGATATTATAAAAAATACTGGATTCGCTTAAAATAATCTATACGTTTGTAATTTATATTTTATGACACATGATTTACTAAATACTAAATTTTTTACAAAAATTAAAGTAGAAATAGATTTATTTTAAAAGATGTACCATTGACCGGTCTTGAGTCAGTTTCTTTTTACTGCAGGGTGACCACTGAAACCAAATTTCAAAATTCCTGGTTATTTCCTGATCTGAAATCTTCCATTTTCACAGTCGTATTCCATAACGGATGTCGACTTAAGACTACTTCATATAGATATTACACGTAAAAAGTAAATATATTAGATACATTAAGTACAACAAATATTACAAAGTAAAACGGAGAATAAGGAACGGAACGTTGGTGGTTGGTTAGGAAACTACTCAGTCAGACAGAGTCCTTCTCTATGATTTATAAATATTACTAATTATTATAAATACATTTGTTTAGTTTTGTGGAAAAATAATACTGAAAATATAATTATAATAAAAATAAATAATAATACAGTGCAACTCGGTTATTGCGGCCTCGGCCATAACGTCAACTCGGATATAACGTCATTTATTTTTAGGTCCCGCCAAACTATATGTATTTACATAGGAAAAAACCTTGGATATATCGTCAGTAAATTCTCAAACCTCGTATATAACGTCAAGAAAATCGGGCCGAGATGAAGGCAACATATAGCTAAATAGAGAAAGTTCGGTCGGAGGTGCAACGTGAGGGCTACGGCTATTGTTTAGCTACATTCTATTTTTAGAAACGGCATTTTATTGCTGTCTTACCACTAACCATCCCAACCCCCTCCCCTACCCTATATCCGCTGTCGTCGGTCATCAAGGTCAGTGTCAGTGACTCACGTCGCATCAAAGCACTGTGATGCCGTTCGTACGTACCTACAGTTCGTGTAGATATCGTAAGTTCAGTGTATGTCTTTTACAGTTTGTTTTTCGTTATTTTAATTTACGAATACAGTATTGAAAAATAATGGCAAGTGTTAAGAGAAAGGTTTTGCTGAAGAAAAGGTGTGAGTTATAAGAGCGTGTGAGGAGGGACGTAAGATAGCAGACGTGTGTTCGGGCTTGTTTTTTAAAATCGAACCAACAGTTGAATTCACCAATCCGAACTTCATTGCAATATTTTCAAATTCAATTTTTTATATAGTAGAGTAGTCAGTCAGTCATAAACATAAACTTACGGTGTATTTCAAATTACCTTCATTAAATGTCGTAATTTCATTTAAAAAATGTGTTTCCCTATTTTTCCTCGGTTTTAAATTAAAATTATGTAACCTCTTTTATAGCGTCACTCGGATATAGCGTCATTAATTGTGTGGTCCCTTCAATGACGTTATAACCGAGTTCCACCGTAATACAAAGCTCAGTTAGTTCATCCAAGACAATCATTGTAGGTAGCTAGGACGAGGCAAACTAACCTAAAAAAAATTGGCTTGTTTCAAGGCTGGACTGTGAGTCACTAACATAGACACTTGTACTTCGTCACATTGTTCGGGGAGATGAGACCAAGCTCCCGTGGAAGAGGCCAAAAATTCCCGTTGTCTTTTGTGTGCACTACACATGCCATTCTGTCAGTCCAGTTAGGCCCTTGCCGTCCTGTCTGCTTCAGCACAAACAATCCACCAAATCTCCATTAGGGAGTTAGTGCAACAACGTATCATTTCTAACCTTTTAACTTCAATATTTAACCGTTAATTCATTCAAAAGATGAGTCGTAGTTATATAAACACGAGTATTAGAAAAATTGATATTTTAAAAATAGCAGTTTGCCGAATTCCCGTACAAAACCATATTTATTAACTATTCCCGTACATTTCCCGTATAATTCCTGATGAAATAAAATTCCCGTACAATTCCCGCTTTTCCCAAAATTCCCAGTTGCTGGACACCCTGAAAAGTGACCGACTCAAGATTGTAAAACGGTGTTGAATCAGTCACTAACCTACATAACGTTATACTGTCAAAACTAACCTTCCCCGTCTGACTTTGGACACATATTCTACAGCTTGTTTGCAACATTGACAGGTGATTGGTCATTGTGAATCAGTAGGTACAGAGTTAAGTAGGAATGACAATATGTACAAAGAGTAAGATATTTTATTGAAAGTCATAAAGGAAACCACTACAGAACAATGAACATATTAAGCAGCTTCCGCCACTGTTGACTAGATTGACAGTGACCGACTCAACCATAGCAAATGAAAAAGGTTATTATTTTTTTTCTAGCAAAGAATAAGATTACACGCTTGATGAACTATCCATAGCAACTAAGTTTGTAATAGAATAAAATTGACTGCTATAGATTTTTAACATACATTCATTTATATATATGCCTTAGCCAGACATCGATTTTTGTTTTCGTCAATTCACTATGTTGGAAAAACTGTTATAACATTTTAGCCGAACCAATAAAAGTTCAGAGACTTTTACAGGTGTTACAGGATGTTATGTGATGGGTTAGAGTGTCAGGTGTCTTCGCTATGACAATTTTAGTAGATCATGACGCGGGTGACCAACTCAAGGAACCCTGACCGAGTCAGTACCAATCTACCGTAATCAACAATTTTTGAACCAAATTTTCAAAACATTTTAATTGCTAATTGAGTTAGTCGGGTGGTTATACAAGTAATTATCCAACTGACTTTGATATAACATCCTGGGTAATGTATTATATATACATGACAATACTAATATGCACACAACGTGTTATTATATGTATAAGTAATATTTACTTTCAACTCACCCAGAGATTACACTCTTATCGTACAGCTGTCCAGCTGGTGTCAGGTAGATAAAGTGCTCATCCTGGGAGATCTTCAACAGGTTTGGGTCTGACAATGCTTTGCGAGCTCGTGTGATTAGTGGTGGCAACATCACACCAGGGTTGGCACAAACCAGCGTCTTCAAAGCCCCCTCGTAACTCTGACAGCAACAATTTATATTATTGTTATTATCATCAACAACCACCTCCAGTAGGATTCTAGCTGGCCTTTGTCTAAATAACAATTCTGAGTGAGTTGAAGAATCTTGTCACAATCAGACAGTTATATAGATTTTCTCCCGGTGAACATCATTCGCTACTCACCAGGGGAGGTTAGTAGAGGAGTACAAAGTTTGAATGGTTTAAATTCGAAGCTTAGCTAAAGACCCAAAATGCCATGGAAAGCCTGTCAAGGCAGGAGGTCTATCTCTCTACTTGTAATGGTCCCTTGACTGAGCCTCTCTTCACCCACCTAATACAACTTTTTCTTCCTATTTCCTATTTCACTCCTTCTATTGTACTCATACTGGAGGTAGGGCTACGGATTAGGATCTTATCCCAATCTATTGGGACATTGGTCTAGTAGTGGACCAAAATTCAAATAGGCTAAGGGTTTAGAAAATAGTGGACTAACCGGTAAATGAAAGAATGGTAGCACATGGTAAGAGAAAGAAAGAAAAATAAATTCCTTAAAAATAACTTGTTGTCCATCGAGTTCCATTAATTAACTTAAAACACTTGTTCTTGATTCTAAAAGTCAGATCTGATTCAGTATGTCTAACATTCATCCCAAAAAAACTAAATTTTCTAATACAGAATAACATGAGCACTAAAACTAAAAAGCCAAAACTGTTCAATTGGAATTAGGTTAGTGTTATTACGATGGTCGTCCACAAAATTACCTCCATTTGAAATCAAAAATAAACCAGTCGAGATATATAAGCAAATTTATTATAAACATCTTAAGACTACAGGTTTCCTCTAGTTTTCTACATATTCAAAAAACAAGTTTAAGTACTTATCATATCCCTTAACGGTTTTTGAAATTTTGCCGTTAAAAAAATCTGCTATCTTAGAGCATAGTAACCTTTCACAGAGTTTTGAAGCTCTTTATCACAAACCAAGCTCTGAGATGAAAGTTACTGCTTCATGTACAGGAAAAGACGAAAATCACTGGGAGCAGCTGGGCTGTAGGTTAAAAACATCCTATTTAAACTTCCATTTCAAAAGTTCAGTTGTTCTTTGAGTTGTTTGAGGGTGAGCATTGTCATGGACAAACACCAGTCAGAAGACCAAGACGCTTGTTTTGAAACGCTCGTAATAGCCGTTTTAAGGTTTCACAATGAGCTGTGATGAAATTGCTGGCGGGCTAAGTTTTCCAAGTGTAGGGGACTTAGCCTCCGGCCCTGGTGACATCCTCTGTTGCCTCTTCCTCCCTTTTTAGCTCTTTTGTAGGGGAGAGAGTGGGGACAGGATTCTATTTGCTGCCTCACTTTCCTGAGCCCTCGCCCTTGCTGCCACATGCCCCGGCATGCCTGGATGTAACTAAGGTTCTCCTGTAGAAACAGAACGCTAGTCTTACTGTTTGGTTCACATTCTTTTGAACCTTAACCGTCTCCACCATGGACACAATAGTGACACCCATGGCCTTCAGGCGAGCGTCAACATCGGTCTCAGCGTCATCGATCTGACATCGCAGGACTTCAACGTCCACAAAGGGTATCTCGGTTTTGGAATACCTTTGAACGTTGAAAGAGTGGTAAGAGGTATCTCAATCCCAGGTAAGGGGTCCTCCAATCCACCTGTCTCTGTGGACGCTTCTCCATTTTTTTGTGTCCTGAAAGGGGCTGAAGGCGTAGAGGTCCTCAGAACTCCTGACTTGGTCGTCGATTGATGTGATCTTACTGTCTTCGAGCTGCGAACAAAAGGCGACAGCTCCTTCTCTTGAACTCCTTTTTCTGCAATGGAGTTGTTCGTTGTTTTGCTCTTGAGGAGGTTTGGAAAATCCATAATATGTTTGTACCAGTGCATCGTGCGGCCCAGGATACCAGGAGTGGGTATACCCTTGGGGACCTTGTTCCTACCCCAGTTCCCTGAAGCCTGGTCTCTGTTTGCCCAGCACCGGAACCCTGACATGCTGGAGGTCGCCCGTTGTAATGCAGAGTCCGACATCTGCATCCAAGCCGCACTCCCTGACCAAGGACCGAGGTGACTGGATCCTGTCAACACACTCAGCAGCGCAGGCACACATCAGCCCCTAAAACACAATAGGGGTACTCCCCGGACCCTCCAGTGTGTGAGGGTCGAAAGCGGGGTCGAAGAGAGGAAGAGGTCGGACGAGATTAGCCCAGAAAAGAACTAAGAGCTAGTGCCCAAAAGAGAGAAGAAAGGCCGTCCCTCTGGAAGGAGGAAGAACTGCCATCTGGACAATCTCGCATTTTGGCTAGGGTACCTTGGGGCTTCTCCAAAAGGAGAGACCTCCCTTGTAGTCGACTATCCCTGAGGGGATCATCATTCATCATTAGTTAGTGTAGTTTCGATAAACTATTAATATTAAAACTTTTTTTTGTCATCAACTAACAGCTTCCATTGCTTTCCTTACGCAGTAAAAAATTAGATCCATAGTTAAAAAAAAATTAATTCCAAAAAATAAACCTTGAGTATATCACAAATTATTTTAAATTGTTCGTTACAATTGACATCTATCATATTAAATGTTTTATCATTTTGACGAATCATAAATGAAAACATTAAATTCAAAATTCTCAGTTAAACTGGGTGTAAGCTGTTAGTGATAAGAGATGAGGGGGACAGCGGCAATGGGTAACAAAAAATACGACCTTGAGCCTTGCTCAGGAGAAGGGGTTTGTTGACATTTGGAACTGACTGTGAAACTTCACAATTTTATTTTACAGTCAAATACTTTTATTTCTCTACGTATTACTATCTAGTTAAAAATTGAGTTTTATGTTTTCTCTTTAATAATCATTAATCGGAGGGGATAGAGTAAGTAAGCAATAAAGATTAATGATTGAATGGTTTTAAATAAATATTGTAACTATAAGTAATTTAACCCTTAAAGCGCTACTGAAAATCACACTCCCTGCTCATTTAGGTTGAAAAAATCAAAATTATATTTTCCCAATGTTCTTTTTGGATTTAGGTAGCTTGAATAAAGTAGAAAACAGAAATATGCTTCACTTTTATTTATTGAACATTTTAACACTATTTTTCAGGTATCTGAAAAAGTTATTTTTGCCAAAAATTCTGAGCGCTTGAAATAAAACTTGTAGGCTTACATAAATGAAAAATTACTGATTCTAAACATGAAAACAGTGAGAAGAACCATGTCAATAAAGTAAAAAGATACAAACATTCACACTACATTATCTGTTTACTTCTCAAACACAACACAAATAATCACACGTCAATGGATGTCAACAAACAACGATTGGAACAGTCAATACAGCTGGTCGTAGTGGTGCGTTAATTTTCTCGTCAAAAGCAGTACGGGAGCGCTAGAATACAGGCCAAAGTTCCATAACATCTAATCTCAGTCACTAGAAATTCCATCGCTTTGATGGAATTTCTCTTTGCGAACTGCAGCGCAGTAAATGTGACGAAATGGCTGAAAGTGAAAAAACTCGGTTTCCGCGCTGTGGGACACAATAGTTTAAGGGTTTTTGGCCAACCTCAATTTTTTTAGCTGATCTTATACTGTATTTAACTATCCATACAGTTATTATTAGCCAGTGATCAACTGATTTTGTTAGAAAAGGGATGAGGATTGAAAAGCAAAAGAGAAATTTAATTTACACCAGTTAATTGGTTTATTACAGTGGCTTCAAGCAATATAATGAATACGTTTTCTATCAAAACACGAAAGATTTTGGTAATACCTTTCTCTGCTTAGTAATTTGATAATTTTTCATTTATACATAAAATAAATATTTATGCAAAACCTGTATTCACATATTGTTCACCACCATCTCCAACCAATTTTAAGATTTTAAAGCCTATTAAGATTTTAAACTTAATAGGCTATTAGAAGAAAAACAGAATTATCCTGGACATTAGACCTATCTAAAATTTATTTTCTAATAAAAAATTAGTTATTTCCAAAATTTAAAGAAACCTGTTAGAACGTTTTCGAGATCCATGTGCAAATATATATATAAATATATATATACAAACCTTGCTTGTATTATGGTATTGGATTAAATTAACTCTTTGAATTTTGACCACAATAACAATCAAAGCTATCTAGAAATAGTATGTATACAAGAGGTTTGAGATGTGAAAAAAATATATCTTGTCAAAATATCTACAAAAATTCTAAGTTTTTAAAAATCTTTCCATTTTACTCTTGTAGCAAGCATGTTTCACCTTTTTAGCGAACTTTTCTTTGTTGAATATGCATGGATAAAATAAATTTTAAAAAATCTATGAAACTTGAAAGTTATCAAACTAAGTTATAAACTGTACAATTCAGTGAATAGTCTAACATATTTTTAGCTTTAATTTCAAGGTTTTTTATCTTCAGTTAAATGATTTTTGTCTAGCATGAAATTTTGTCACGTTGTATTGATTCGAATCGGAACTCTTTATATTGCATCATTGTATCAAATAAAAAATTTTTTGATCCATCGCACACCCCTATTTAGATAAGGTGAAGGTTTGAAAAAGCTCAAGCTCGGGAATTTTTCAAAAAGCTCGGCTCGGCTCTAACTTAAAATTCCAGGCTCACACACCTCCCGTGTATGTGTAGCGGAAAAAATAAAAATCTACAACATAATGAACAAGAGAAATATTATACTTACTGGATTTACTTGATGATCATCAATAAGCATTTTGATAAACTGGCCGCTAAAATCTTCAATGTAATTGTAGATTTCAAGTTTAAAATATCTGGTTATTTTCAACCAAAGGTCTGGAGCAGCACTCACTGCAAAGTGTTTTTTTAAATGACTTAACACAAGAGATAACATAATCTAAGCTAAAACATAAGTATAGAATACTTTGGTTGTAATTAGTTACAATTTTTTTAACTACCTAGGGAATTTAACATCTTATACCTACTCAATGAACCCATTTCTTTTTGTCAAATATTTCATACAACAAACACATTGGCTCTTCAAATTACTAAAAGCTATTCTAATCAACACTTTGTTCCAAAAAAATGTACTAAGAATTAAAATGATTACTAGTTGATTTCTTTCATTCAATTCAAATTGAATCCTTACTTATCAAAGAGTATTCTGGTATTTATTAGGTATAATAGTTACCGAGTATCACTTACTGCTGATAAGCACTACTATTTTTGAGCCAGATCAAAATTATTACTAAATCGAGTGTTATAATAAAGCTCTTTTATTTTAAAATTGGTAAATATTAATTGTCCCCTAAAAGGTGTACAATACTGTAAAATTATATTTTTTTGTTAAAAAAAACATAACAATCTTCTGGCCTTACCAATGGCAGGATGATGGCAGGGCAAAAGTGCATCAATTGCTATTAATTGCTTATCCTCAACAGCAAGGTTGGAGCCAGAGCATAAAGAGACCACAGTGTCTACAAGAACCTTCGCTGAGACTTCACAGTTGTTGGCAACTACCTCCCCTTCTTTTACTTCCCTCTCCGCATCAGCTGCAGCTGTCTGAGTATACAATAGTAATTGGTGACATGTCAGTGCAAATAATTTAAATTGGGTAATGGGGTAACACTTTATTTAGGTCTGACAGAATCAATATGGCTGTTTGTTTCTTGATAAATTGTGGTATCTCCATGTAATATAGAACAAAATTATGGAACAATGGAATAGGCACTCACCAATATCTTAGCAGTCTGCAGGTACCTCTCCAGCTCTCGTAGAAGATGTCTTGCTGTGTGTGTGCCGCCAAGGGAGGATACAAGTCTGCGTAATACAGGCCTACACTTGCGACGCAACGTGACGTTAAATGTAGTAGAGCAATGAATGATGGCACGGTGTAGTGGTGCCACAGGACCAACAAGCCTATCATAGTGATCCACCAGTAGCCTCTCACAGAGCTGCATCACATGCCAAAGGGCTGAAAAATCACACAATTAGTCCATTAGCATACAGAATAGATAACAGATAACAGTGTGGGATTTTTAGTAGTGATTTCTGATTGCCATCTCTTGAGGTCATAAAAAGATTGGTCTTGGAATAAAATATAAGTAAATGGTATTAATGATCCAACAAATATTTTCTTCCTCAAATAATAAATCATTTAATGCATATTAAAATAACATTTAATAAGTGAAATGTTTAGAAAATGGTCATCAACAAAGATGGATTTTTGGAGATTCATCCCCACTCGCTCTAGCCATGAGGTAATAACTATTAACTTTGTTGTCCGAGTTTTAATGTGTGATATGAGTTTACACTGCAGACCAGGTTTCAGAATAAATGGTTGGTAAATAAGATTAACATTGGGAGCTCTTATAAAACGTACTGTGTTTAAATGTAAGATGACAGTAATTTTCAGTGAGTGATTTGAGTGGGAGTGATAAGTAGTCAAGTGTAGGCTTTGACAACTCAGACAGTGATCCAGATTTTGATCCTAATAAACAGAATCTTTTAAAAATAATAAACAGAATAGTTAGAATCATTTTATTAATTTACAAAGTTATAGACACAATTAATTCAAATTCTATGTCTACTGTAGGGTTGGGTCAATTTCAAACATCGATTCTCGATTCCACCGATTCTCAAGGTTGGAATCGAAAATGATCATCCAAAGTCGATTCCAATTCTTCAATTCCAAGTGTTTGTTGTTCTGCCCCCGACGAAAGGCGAAAGAAAGAATTATGTTCGTTTTCCTCGTCACGATGTCATAATAAGATACAGTCGCCATTGTTTTGATGAAACTCAGATCAGGAAACAAATCATCGCCCTCCTATCTTAAAATTAGCGTTCACTTTCAGTTTATTGTCGTAGCCACGTGAATAAAAACCAATATTTCATTTCAAAGCTATCGGATATCCGGCTCCGAAACAAAAGTAACACGTACCCAGTAGAATTCAAATTCAAAAAAATTTCCAAAATTACTTATATACCATATAAAAATTAGCAACACTCAAACCTTTTGTTTCAGATTACATCGTCAATATCTTTGCTCGAACACAAAAGAGCAGCCGACAAATCATGTAATTTCGTATCCTTTTTAAAATAATGCAGGAACGTCATTGGTCGGTTTAAGGTTGCAACATTCCTCGTAATTATTCTTATTTCAGTTACTGATAAACTTCAATACTGAAATATCATTGTCGATGCCGATTATCAGAATACTGCTAACCCATTCACGTCGGGCAGAACGGTCGATGCCTGAGGCCCTTCGGTCTGAACGAAAATCGAGCCTTGTTCACTACGACTGCGCGTCACTATTAGCGTGAAAGAATTAACAGTAACTCATGAATTATATGTTTTTATTTCTTTACCCTGTTCGTTATACCCTTTAACCCTTTTAGTGCTACACCGTCTCTGACAGAGACGGTGCTATTTATCCCGCTCAGTGCGAGCGTCTCTCTGAGAGACGGTCCGTATTTTGGATAGTACGCAGTTATTACTTCGACTTACTGGCTGGTTAATGTGTCAATATATTCCGAAAACCTCAAATTATCGATCGCCGCCATATTTCGCTTTATTACTGTCCCTAGCAGTCATCTGTTAGCTGTTTTCGTGACTGCTTTGTTGTACGCCAGTCCCGCTGAGTGTAATAGTTTGTTGTGGTGCGAGGTTATATCTCACGTTTTATTATTGGCTCAAAATAGTAGTTATTATTTAGTGTGTGTTAAATAGTACTTAGTGTTGTAATATTTATTGATTTGTGTAAGATTATTCTCAGAATTTTAGGCATAACCAAACGGTGGTTATTCTAGTTCCACACAATGGATCGGGAAAACTTTGCCGGTGATGAAGAACGGCTTCGAGCTTTGATAAGTGATGTGTCTAGTAATGACACCGGGTTACTAACACTTGATCAAACACTTATAAGTGAGCAAATGTCACAGAATTTTAGTGATTTTGAAGAGGAAAATGAAGACATTCCGGAAAATGACGTTCCAACAACCGATGAGGACGAACCAAGTGAAGTAGGCCTAGACGACTCCGATGTTGATATGAACTATAAACCCTCATCAGAGGGTGAAACTTCGGACAGTAGTTCCAGTAATCATGATTTTGTAGCATCTACTCCCAAAAAAAGAGGTAGGTCTACTACAAGAAGTGAGAAAATAATCGCTAAGCGTAGTCGTAAAATTATTTTATCTTCCCCTCCAAGTCCGATAAGACCCCACTCTCTTGAGGAGGATATGATAGACGACCCAGACCCAGTAAATCAGCAAATTATAGTCAATGAGGCCATAAATGAGCCAAATTTTCCTGTAGGGCCAGATGATAATATTTGGGAGGAGGCTGATAATCTCCTTCACAATGAGCCTCTACCGAATGAAGGTAATCATCAGGATGAGGACATTTGGGAAGAGGTTGGACCTGAGACAGATTTCCCCCGCCGCCCAGTCACATACCAGGAAATTCCCGGGCCCAAGCACATGCCAACACCAGACTCCCCCCCAGTTACTTATTTCAATCTGTTTTTTACAACATTACTGCTGCAGAGTATTGTCAGGGAAACAAATAGGTATGCCACACAATGCTTAGAACGATCAGATTTTTCCAACAGCTCGAGAGTGAAGAAATGGCTCCCTACTTGTATTCCAGAGATAAAAGGCTTTATTGCCTGTATAATAAATATGGGTCTAATCAGAAAGCCGACCATATTCTCTTATTGGTCTACTTTACCAGCGATGGCGACGCCGTGGTTTACCCAAATGTTTACTAGAGATAGGTTTCAACTGGTATTGCGTTTTTTCCACCTAGTAAACAATGATGCCGTGGCACAAAGGGAGTTTGATCCATGTGCTAAATTTCAACCTCTTGTGGACCACGCCAACATTTTATTCCGACACTATTACATTCCACACGAACAGCTGTCAGTAGATGAGTCCCTTATTGGGACAAAATCCCATTCACATTTGCACATCAACATCCACAAATTCAGCAATCATGAAAATTAATTAAGACAATGGCGCCGTTATAACATGCAAGGCAGTGAATTTCTATGTTGCCACGCCAAACACTGTCTAGGTGCTAAGTTGTTTCGGCGCTATTATTATTTCCGTTATCCGTCTATTCGGTTATCCATCATGGTCACAGTCCCGAGGGTGACGGTTAATTGAGGTTCTACTGTACACAACTAAGTAGCCTTAAAAAAAATACTCAATTTTAAGAGAGAGGAATTTTATACTGGAAAATCTTTTCCTTTTAATACAAATTAAATCAGTAAATAAAAAGACAATGAAAGTTTTCTCAACATAACATGCTAAAAACTGCTAATTTTAACCTGGCATTTCTTGCACACACTATAGGAATAATGCCTGGCACTGAAAGAGTTAAAAATTTTTAGACACAGTATCCAATTTTCTTGTACCGTTACAAGAAAATTGTATTCATGACATCTGCGGCCTGAAAACTAGGGGTCTGCGGTACAGGAAATTATGAGGTCGGTACGGTACGGTACGGTACAAATTGTTGTACCTCGGTTCTCGGTACAAATTCGGTACGGTACACGAGAATAATGCCGCTAGTAACATTGACTGATCTCATCCTTTTATTCATAAGTATTTTCCAGAACTTAATTAGTGAAAACATTGAGAAAGGAGTTTAAAAAAGATATACAATGTCAAAAGAAATATTTTTCTGTACTAATTTTCAAACTGTAATATGATTTTTAAATCCATTCTTTAAAAAACATATCACATTAAACATATTAATAATTATTTAAACATTATAATTTATGTTGTAACTAATTAATAAGAGGAAATAATCTTCTCAAGTCTATATGAAACTAAGGATGAACAAACAAAATAAAAAACTATAATGTATTTTATTGCAGAACAAAAAATACAGAAAATATACTGAGTCAATACCCCTTAGCCAAGACCTATGTTTTATATTGTCCTGGTTTATTATTTTTAATTCAACCAATCACAATAATTGTTCAAATTAAATCAAACATTTTCATAAAATGTCAAAGGGCTCTTTAGACTAAAATAGTTATTTTAGTATAAAGTGGTTTATATTTTAAAATTACAGTGGAACCCCTCATACCTGAACATGTTCTCGGGAAATCAAAAAAAAGAAATACCCGGAAATTAAAAAAAAATTTAATCACATAAGCTTATTTTTCAAGGTTTAACAAAGTCAGGGGTTTTCGCTTAAAGTCTTTTATCTTTAACCATTGAATTTACATATTTTGTAATTATAAAATTAATGCTTTAACTGTTGAAATGAAGAAAATCTTCACACGACCCTAATTCCAAGCCACGTCGGTTGTTATAGATACGCAATTATCAGCAGGTAAACGCTCACTAAACTAGACACAGACAGTAGACAGGCACGATACGCATCCCTGTAAGTAAGGGTAGGGGGAGAATGGTTTATTTTTAGCACAGGCTCGACCCGCCAAGGTCACTGCCCTTATGAATGCACAGCCTGTATAACCCGTCGGTTATCGCGCGAATACAGTGACGAAATAAGTGCGTAGTATTTATTTCCCTGGAAGAACAGGCTTCAGTCCCAAATAGTTTGGATTTGAGGGTTCCACTAATGAGGAAATACAGAACATATTGTTAAAAAATAAAAGTTATTTATTTCCTTTATTCAATTATATCCTTAACATTATGATTTCTTATTTTATTTGAGTGAAAATCCGAAAGAGCGAGATCAATACGGCAAATCACAGTTCTGTATTGGTCATTTAACATCGTCAACATGCTGTCAGAGGAAAAAGAACGAATCAATTTAAAGAATCATGAATCACAGTTTAAAAGGTTTTCACTGTGATTGAAAAATCACAGGTATTCCCATCGCTATTTGAAACATGACTAATACGAGCCTCATACTGATACGACTATTTTGTTGCGTCAAAAGGAGGAACGGTTCCCTGATCGCGTAAGCCGTTACACGTGGATATGATAACAAGCCGGGAATGCACAACAATTTAGAGCCGGTATGGAGATGGCTGGTTGCCCGATTTTCCTGAAGTCCTGGTGAAATTGTTTTATTTAAAATGATCATTCACCAACATGCTATGAGTCAGTCTTACGTTCAGTATTTGTCGTACATCTGGGCAGTGTTGTAGTTCTATATTACTTGTAGAGTATAAAGCCTTTAACGGTCGGGTTTTATTCAATGTTTTCGGCAGGAGATGTTCCATAGTTATATTTTATGGCAACCTAGACTGGATAGTGACTTAATTTTTCCTTATTTGTTCCGTACCGAACTTGTACCGAAAAAATTCTTGTACCGTACCGAGGTTCGGTTCAAGGCTGGAACCGTACCGTACCGATTTTTTCGGTGCACCGCAGACCCCTACTGAAAACAGAAAAAAGCTTGGTCCCAGATCAAAGTCTCATCTTGATGACTGCAATAGCTCTATTTCCTGTAGGATATTTGCTAAAAAATAATATTTTTAAGACAGATTAGTGAACATCTTTAAAATAAATATATTCAAACCAACCATCTTCCGAAGCTTGTGTAAGAAACTTCTCTGAAACGAAGATTTGCTTGTCCATGTCTAGCAGAGCATTCCAGAACTGAGACAATTTAGAATCACCTGATTCCACAGTGGAGAGCTTAAGCAAAAGACAAGCTGCATTGAGACCTTCGGTGACCACTGGTATCTGTCAAGCAAAATATCACACATTGAATTTAAATAAAACCAAAAAATTAAACACCTTCTATTCTACTTATTTATTAGTGATGTGCGAATAGTGATATTTGGGTTTGAATAGAATATTTATTTACTATTCCGAATATTGAATATTTTCTAATCAAATATTAGCGTAAGGGTTTATTTTCATCCATTTAGATGATCTTCGAAATTTGGGTGTGTGAACAGCCTAATTAAAAAATGTAGTAATTGCATAGATTTAAATTATGTAGGGCATTGGATTTGCGATTTATATAAACAAACCCCCTCTCCCTTCTGCCTATCCAAATCTGAAGGTCATAATTTTTGTAACATTGACCCGGCCACCTGTCTGCCTCTATTGTCTGTTGCTCTTGCCAAAATACGCCTGGTTGTACTGTGAGTCACAATTTTACTGTTTATAAAAATGGTTTCCTCTAAGCTTTTAGGTTGTACTGAGTCACAATTTTACTGTTTATAAAAAATGGTTTCCTCTAAGCTTTTAATATGAAACAATGTTTTATGCAACAATAATAACTTCATGTTTCACTATACCAGTGCAATCTAGATTTTTTATCACTGAGGTCGGGCTATTAACAAGCCTAGGAAAATACAAAACATTTTATCTTGACTAGCCATACCAAACTTTTAAATAATAGCTGTCCATTGTAATATTTACCCTTTTGAATGTTGCATTATCCTCTCAAGGTTTTTTTTTTGAAATAGTTATTATCAGTGAAAATATGGAACTACTCTATTTTTATGCTGCGCAAGGAAACGAAAGCAGTCAGCTCGGCATCGATTGAGAATTGGTTACATTCATACGGTGTAAGTTCATATCCTTATCCGTCTGTAGTCAGATGATAAAGCATTGGTTACATTTAGTTTCCAACTGCATTAGCTGCATAATGGTATGCTAATTCTGAACTTTGAAATGGAAACTCTCTAGCTTTGCTTTGACAGACGTCTCTTTTATATTATTTATCGTCATTGAATATTCATTCAACCGACATCGAACTTTGTCAGATATCTCGAGATATGAAATATACTTAATATTTCAAGAAGATATAAGTAATAATTTTTATGTTACAGTTAAAAGTAAATATGTTGCCACTTCTAGGGTTAATATTTAATTTATCTTCTGTACGTGAGTTTGTGTGAACTCCTTCTAAATGGCTGGACCGATTCAGCTAAAATTTTTTGTGTGTATTCAAGGAAATTCAGGAAGGGTTTAGATTCACAACCTGTGCAAATCCGTCCAAAGGGCTCTGCTCCAGAGGTTTTAAACAGTACAGTGTCAAGTTTTATAAATTTAGTGTTTACAAAATTAACAGCTGTAATTAAATAGTAGAAATTTCTTTAAACTGTCATTTGTTCAAATGTAAACAAAGAAATTAATTGTAGTTTAATGTTACTATAGTTGATTTAGGCTACTAGAATTGAATTGAAATGAATATACCAAAGGGCTCGGACACAGAGGACAGACATAAAAGGGTGCAGTGTCGGGTTATAAATTTAGTGTTTACAAAATTAACAGATGTGATTAGAATATCTTTATTTGTCTTAAAAACTCAATTTGGGCGCAGCAATGTGCGCTGGGTAACGCTAGTATATATATTTGCTTAAGGTTAGAATAATGTGCAAATTTTTTATTAATATGGAAAAATATTTTGGAAGACTGAACTAAGGGTGGGTGATTTTTAGGAATTTGCGGGTCACTGAATTTTTTGGTTTGTGTCGGTTCAATACCTTAGACAGCGGATCAGGTCAATGAATTTGGGCCAAGAACGGAACAGGCCAAATTAAAAATTTGACAACCAAATCTAAGTACTAATTAATTTATGAATGAGCTGATTTCCACATTTAGATCTATTTTAAAGAAGAATTATTCTGTTCTGACAATGAAAGTTGGTTAGATATAAACTCTCTTCATCCGGCAAACAGACTAATATAAAAATCACTGTGCTACATCAAAATATACAAGGACTCAGGAATAAAATAGATAGACTAACCCACCTTCTTGAAGAACTACAGCCAAAGGTGCTTATACTTACAGAACATGGACTTAAAGAGGAGATCTTAAAAAACATTACAATCTCTGGCTACACACTAGCTGCCTACTTTAGTAGAACTAAACATACTAAAGGAGGAGTAGAAATATATGTTGAAGAAAACATAGCCCACATGACAGAGCCTATACCTGTTTATGAATACTGTGAAGAATTAATCTGTGAAATAGCTGTGATTAAGATATCATTGAACAAAAAACTGTTATACATAGCAGGAATTTATAGGCCTCCATCTGGTAATCTTGACCAAGCACTGGATCTTCTCTCAGAAACACTAGAACATACAAAAGCAGACAATCATCCGCTGCTCCTATTAGGGGATATAAATGTTGACTGCTTAAAAAATGATGAGAAAAACAGACAACTTAAAAATATTCTGATCAGCCATAACATTTATAGGATGAACCTACCTCCAACCAGAATAACGCCAGATTCATCGTCCTCAATTGACTGCATCTGTACAAACTTTCACTGCAATCACATTGAAAGTAAGGTTTTCCACAGTGGCCTGTCTGACCATACTGCACAACTATGTACTTCACTTATAAAATTCTACCCAGATAACAATACACAGACAAAAGGAATGAATCGAAATTACTGTCAGAACAACCTTGACACTCTAAACACCTTACTTCTGGAAGAAAACTGGAATAAAGTACACAATGCCCTTACCGTAGAAGAATCCTATAACAAATTCATCACAAAAGTCACCATGGCTCTTGATCAGGCATGTCCTTTAAAGAAAACGAGAACAAAGAAGAAAGTGAAAAATAAACATTTTGCAGACAGTCAGGCAAGCCTCCTAAAGAAAAATTACCTTGAGAAACTTCTGAAATATCAAAAATCAAAAAATGAACGGATTAAATGTGACCTAGCTAAGGCGAAGAAGGATTATGACATGAGACTAAGGAAATTAAGACAAGATGCGTCAATAAATTATATCAACAGAGCAGAGAATAAATCTAAAGCCTTCTGGAACATTATAAACAATGAACGTCAGCCCAAAAATGATGAACAACAAGCTTTCACACTTGAAATTGGGGACAGCATGAAAACAAACCACTTAAAATTGCAAACCATTTAAATAGTTTTTTTCACCAGTGTAGCCGAGAAAACACTAAGAAAAAATCCTACACCCCCCACACAAATTTACAGCCAACACCAGTCACAAGTCATGATATAAACCATTTTAAACAGACAACCCAAATGGAGATTCTCAATATTATCAAAAACCTCAAACAAAAAACCTCTGCAGCCACAGACAACATCTCTACAAAAATACTCAAGCATTGCAAAGAAACACTAACAATACCTCTAACAAGCATCATAAATAAATCATTGAGTCAAGGTAATTTTCCCTCAGCCTTAAAACTTGCAAAAGTGTACCCAAAACACAAAAAAGATAGTAAAACAATAGTCAGTAACTACAGACCAATATCAATACTGCCAACTTTTTCAAAAATCCTGGAAAAAGTTGTTTTGAGAAGGCTTGTGGACCATTGTGAAAATTTCAATCTGCTAACTAACAGACAACATGGCTTTATAAAGGGGAAATCAACCACAACAGCTCTGATCGACTTGGCAGACTACATAATTGACAGTCTTGAGGAGGGAAAACTTACAACAAGCTTTTTCCTTGACCTAAGCAAAGCATTTGACTGCTTGAGCCATGAACTCATATTACACAAGTTAGACAAATTAGGCATTAAAGGCACAGCTAAGATGTGGTTCAAAAGCTATCTTGAAGACAGGAAACAGATAGTAGAAATCACACAAACAAAAAATGGAGTTACAGAAAGAACTAGATCAAAGCCTATGGCTCTGAATCGGGGAGTACCACAGGGATCTATATTAGGACCAATATTGTTTATACTCTTCAAAAATGACATATCAGAATACCTGGGAAACTCTTGTATGCTATCGATGTATGCTGATGACATCACCTTGCTTTTAAGCGGAAACAATGATCTAGATGTAAAATCTTTCACAGCACTGAACATGGCATACCAATATTGCCACTCTAACGACTTGGTGGTAAATCCAGGGAAAACAAGCCAACTGGCTTATGGGAGAAGATGTGAAGATGTACCAACAATACCTCATGTAGAAAGAAATACCCAGGCTAAGTATCTAGGAATCCTAGTAGATGAAGGTCTTACCTGGTCACAGCATATAGATAACCTCCTTCCTAAACTCAATTCATCACTTTATGTGATTAAACGTACAAAATCCATTAGCAACCTTTCTACTGCAAAAATAGCCTACCATTCTCTGTTTGAAACACATCTCAGGTATGGCCTCATTGTTTGGGGAGGAACTTCGGCAAGAAATCTTCAGAGAGTTTTTATACTGCAAAAGAGGGCTGTAAGAGCCTTAGCTGAGCTAAATTTCAGAGAAAGTTGTAGAGAAGCTTTCAAGACTCTGAAGATTATGACATTAATAAATCTCTATATAAAAGAAGCCATCCTGTATGCCAATGGGAAAACATTTACACAAAATAGACAGTTCCATGGATACAATACTCGACATGGTACAAGATACTGTCTCCCAGCTCACCATCTCACCCAATATGAAAAGAAACCATCCTACATGGGCATGAAGCTGCACAACCTACTGCCAGAAGAACTGAGATGCCACACCGGGAGAAGAATGAAGACTGCTCTAACAGAATGGCTAATCAACAATCTATTCTATACATTGACTGAGTTCATGGAAAGAAGACGATAAACATTTTTTTTTAACCATCCAGCTGACGCCATTTCAATACTTGATGTATTTTGAAAATAAAGCATATTTGTATTGTATTGTATTGTATTGTATTAGAGATAACATAATAGATTAAGTGTATTTGTTAAAATATTTTTGAATTTTGAATATCACGTATCACAATTTATCGAAAAGGCTAAACCTTTGAAAAAAAAACAAAGTCTAATGAGACTGTATTATTTTCTATTTATTTAATGTCCACTTCATTATTAGATACAGCAGACAACATTAAATAATTTATCAGGTACCGGTAGTACTAAAATATAATAGCACTTTTAAATTAAATATAAATGAATGAATTTTTACAGGCCAGTCCAAATCAAAACATTAAAAAAAATTGTCAATGAATTTTTGATTCCACAATTCTAGATTATTTGAGTTTTTGTGCTTAAAAAATGTGATTAATGCAAGGCAAACCCTCTTGATAAAATTACTACTCGATAACCGAATTAGTTTTACATCCATTATTAATGGCGTTGTTTTTGGTTAATAATTATTCAAATATTATCATTTGGACTCTTCCAAAGCTCTTATGTTTCCAACTAAATAGTTTCTTAGGTTCGTAATCTTTATAGGTTTTAAAAAAATACTTAATCTTAAAAATCTTTTCCAGAATCGTTACCTTGAAGTTTGAACTAAAAAAACTGTTTAATTACCTGAGTAGGTTGCTGCACAGCTTTTTCAACACTCTTGAGCAGTAGTGGAACAAGTTCCAGTCCTTGCTGCAAAGTGGATCCATTGAAACAAGCTGACATGCACTCTATATATGCTGTTCTTACTCCAGCTGTCGATGTCTTCAAGCTTATGCCTTTCTGCAAAGTCGACAGATAATTACTGTAGCTGATCATTTCTACTCATGGATGTGTTGATTCTCGACACCATCACCTCTAGGACATTGGTATCGGTAGAGAGAATTGATTGTCAGAGAACAAACGAACATATACAAATTTTTGGTAATCATAACGATGAAATATTCAGATAAAATAGTGTCTAGTTCACTGACCATTTTGGCGTACTAGTTGCACTGGAATAAGTAAATCCATATATTTTTTAATAATGCCCAAAGTAATTAAAAATCCTATATCTAGAATAAATTATAATTCAATTCTTTGTAAGTACAAAGAAGTAAAAAGCATCCAAAGTTTGAAAAGAGTTCAAATGAAACCTTAAACCACGAACGATTAATGTTAATTAACTGGAGCTATTATTCTGTAACATTTGCGTGTGGCTTGTACATAACAAGTTAAGGGACAGTTGTACCGGACTTGGTGATTTCAATAGACACACCTTACACACATCATTAATCAAAGAAACATTTACACTATATTTTTATAAGTAAGAATAAATAAATTCATAAAACTTCCTTATTCAAACTAATTTGAATAGTCACAATTAATTCCCAAATCAATGGTAATTCGCTTAGTTTGCAGATCCTGCTACTATGGGTGTAACCCTTCAAGCCACCAACATTCTTCGAGGAAGGCATCAAAAAGCTTTTGTTACGGTGGGACAGGTGCCTCAGTCGTTTTGGCGATTATGTAGAAAAATAAATTGATACTTGTTATTTTGGTAATAAAATTATTATTTTCTGTGCATTTTTCTTTTATTTACAACCAATCGGAGGTTGAAAAAAGCCCTTGTATAGTAAATTTTCACTGACATTTACAGTTTATTGTTTCGATTGAAGAGCAATACGAAAAATCGTGACTTTTGAAAACGACTAATGACTACACCCACATTTTAAGAAGTATAATAAGTAATTTGAGAATTGTCAATAAACAATAAAGAGAAGAAAACTGAACGAACCTGCAACCAAGTGATTACTTTTGGTGGAACATGGTTGGTGAACTTGGCACACCACAATGACCACATCTCTAATGCTTGAATCAGAGTCTTCTCATGGGCTGGAACAGTGAGATAACAGTTTATATATATTTTATAAGTACATTACAACACTAAAATTTACTGTAGATAGTTCTAACTCTAAAAATGCTTATTGAGGCTTCACCCACCAATTATTTTTTTTACAACAAAACTTTGTAAAAAGCCAACTACAGTTTACACTACACTAGCTGAACCGGCAAACTTTGTAACGCCTAACAGTAAATAATAGCCAGGAGCCAGGTTGTGCACTGGAGGACTCCTTTTTCAAAAAGAAATTAAAGGAGGAAGAGAAGGAAGCCAGAGGGAAAGCCTGGACCGCTCATCCGGGATGCCGACAGGCTAAGGAAATGCTTGGAGTGCATAATATAAGAAGGTCTGAGACCATGATCAGGCTTAAGAAAAACGATCTAAGGATACTGACGGGATTTCTAACCAGACACTGTAGGCTCAGGGGTCATCTGAGCAAGATGGGCATTGTCCAGGAGGGTGAATGCCGCTTCTGCCAATCTGGGGAGGAAACACCTAGACACCTATTGGCTGAGTGTGACGCGATAGGTCAGAAGAGAGCCAGAAGCTTGGGAACACACCAGGTGGCGGTGGAGGATTTTCCAAAGTTAGAACCCCTCGTTATACTAAACTTTATTAAGGCATTAGGACTAGAGGGGGTTCTCTAGGCAAGAACTAGAGACTAGTCTGGGGGGCACAATAGATCTCATAGGTCGCAGTGCAATCCTTCCCCTAGATTTTATCAAGTATCAAGTATCAAGTATCAACAGTAAATACATGTTAACTTTAAGATTGGCCATGTTCTGAAGTGGAATAGTATTACGGCTTCGTTGTGAAAGATTAGATATTCTGGGTCGCGGCATAGTTAATAACAACACTGAAACGATAAGACATATTAATAACAATCCCACAAAACAATCAAATTTGAGTAGATTGATTCACAATTTTACTAATCCAACCTAAACCCAAATCAAAACTAATTGTAATACGTCTTTTATAGGAAAGATTAAATTTTCTGAATCGCAGAATTTTTAATAGTAATACTTGCATAATCTAACATCCAAAATCGAATCCAAAAAATCAATGATCATTAAAATCTGTCCAGCCATTCATTGCCAACAAGAACACTAATTTGTACACTCAATCAGGAATATACAAAATTACATGTAAAGATTGTCTAAAATATTATATCGGCCAAACAGGATGAAATTTCAAACGTAGATACAAAGAACACTTACAAGCCATTAAATATAATAATCAAACTTCATAAATATCAAAATTTGCAGAACACATACTAAGAACAGACCACACTTATGAAAAATTAGAATATAACTTAAAAATTGTATCAGTTGAAAATAAAGGAGAAAAATGAACACTAAAGAAGAATTATACATACACATTAACTATACTGAAGACAAAGACAACATACTGAACATAATGCAAACTCAAAAAAAGAACCCAATTTTTGAAAAATAATTACATGGAAATTTAAAAGTTTTCTCTAACTAATAACACCTCATTCTTCATCAAGAAAAACCAAATGATTAAAAAAAACACTATAACACTATTCCTATAAATATATATAAAAAAAATCCTTCGTACAGCCGCTAGCTGCCGATTTAGATTTTATACAAAAACCGTTATATATCAAGAAATATTTAATACAGAGAAACCAAACTTTGCACACATGTTTATTGGCCAAGGAGAAAAATATTCCCAAAGTATCATGTAGTTTGCTTCTATATTTTCAAAATGGCAGTGGTTAAAAATCTTTTAATTTAAATAACAAAAAAACCTTTAACTTCATACAAAATTTTTACAAAATTTAAAAAAGATTTCAATTTTAATTTCAAATCGAACGATTTAGTTATGAACGAAATCCGTCCACGGATAAGCATGGCGAAGAATTAATTGTTGTGCCAGCCGCTTTTTCACCACCACGCCCGCGCCGCGGTGGCGCATGGGCCCTGTATTCTAACATTAAAAGTGCATTTTATCGCTTCAATCAAATGGCAAATTACAGATTAGCCAATGGGTTAAACGGATACATTGTGATGTGGCCAATAAAAATATGTCAAAAAATCCTTCATTTAGTCGCTAGCCGCCATTTTGTATTTTATACAATAACCGTTATATTATTTTATTCCAACACCGACATGTTTCGAACCATTAGTTCAGTCTAGGTATATCAATAAAATAGCCAACAACAAATAACAAGTAAATAGTTAATATTATCAGATGATTTTTTAATGTGTTATCAAATTTCAGTTTATGGATCTAAATTTTTCTTTATGTATATCATATGTTTTTATATTTTCTTAAATTATATTATTCTATTACCAAGAGAAATTCAATTTCTATTATTTGAATCTAGAATCGAGTTTCAAGATAAAAAAATTCTACCACTTATGAACAAAGTATTATTTACTTGTAAAATGAAAGTGCGCAACCTTTCTTCCTTTGGCTTTTGCAATAATACGCCACGTAATGCAGTTGCATCGTGCTACATTTTGTCTAAACTAACTGAACACTGAAAGTCATAGAAAAGACAACACATGAGAATGAAACAGACAGGACGTTCCCTTGGAGTTTGTTTACTTAAAGCGCAAGCTTCGACAAAATATCAAGGAGCGAGTAGCCCCGCGCAACGATCTGTACACTCATTGCTCGCTTTATGATCGATTATTTGGAAAACTAAAAGAGATAGCCGATTGTTTTAAATGTAAAAGTTTTAGATAATCTCGTAATCTAAAACTTTTCCGCTGACAGTTCGTTCCAAACTCACATATAAAAAACTACCTCGCTTACTTACTTTTTCATGTCACGTTTTCATAACTTTATGTTTAATTAATTATTACAAACTCAAATAAAAAATAAAAATTATTGTATGGATACTGTTACATTTTTACGGAATTTTATGCAAAATTCAAATATATAAGTTTCAATTAGAGGTGTGCGGATATCCGGAAAATTCGGTTTGAATTCGGATCGGATCGGATATCCGAAACCGATCCGAATGTATTTAAGATATCCGGTAACATCCGAATTTTCGGATAGACTGTATATTTCAGCAATTTGAACAAAAAGAACGAGATTTTCGTCGAGTTAATACCCGCGAAGCCGGAATAATTTTTGCTTAAAAGACGTATTATGTAGTCTTTCTTCAAAACAATGTCGTTGACTGGTAGACGCGATACACTTATAGCGATTCGAATCGCTAAGCATTATGACAACGTGAAATATATCCCGAAAATATGTGTTCTTGAAGAGTGAATCTATAATTACATTAAACGGTATATTTAGAAGTTTGGAATGATCAGGATTTTGAATGATTTTAATTGGTTTAGATATTAAATTTAAATTTCAAATCATTATTCTGAATTAACTAATCGATAATAAACAATGAAATAGTGAATGAAACAATCAAATGTAGCAACAACTAAACCAAAGTAAGGTTACGGCTTCCTGGATTTTGTAATGCGTAGTAGACGCTAATAATGGCAAAATGCCAGCCAGCGCTGCTGTGTCATTTAGTGCACGATAACTAAATATCGTACTTCTTCTGTGACGATATCTTTTCAGTACTCCTTTACATTTGTCACGGATATATTTAAGGATGATACGTCCTTGAGGTATCAACTAATTATTTTTAATGAGTTTTAATAATGTTTTAATCGGTATAAATAAATACGATAATACGACTTTTACCGGTACCTACTTTGACCAAAGTAGTCTACGTAGACGATCAATTGTTTAGTTATCACATTCTCAACTACTCTGGGTTTGAGCAATATGATAAAGTGTTGCCAAATTTACATTTGGCCTATTTCGTCTTCGGTGTTCACATAACCAACAAATTTTCCATTTGTTTTCAATCTACATTTTTTCTATGTTAAATGAATTTAAGCGTTATTAGTTTTACATTTTTAGATAATTTTAAGATGAATAACTAACTAGATTACGACGAGGTACCATAATTTCACGGGTTTCAATATTGTTACACAGCCGATCGGGGTATTTTGTCTGCCAAATATTCCAACTCTGCGCCTGCGCAAAGGCCTTTGTTTGATAGCAGCTGCACTGGTACTGCCCCTGCTGATACGCAGATAGCCGATGGCATCGAGCCAACGTCGTCTGTCAAATCTTGATTCTTTGTTAATGGTGATTTGTTTTTATCATTGTAATAAATAAAATAATTGGATCGTGAAATAAAATTGAGAATTAGTTGATGATTAGTAGAATGAATTGATGAATTAGTAGAAAGTTGATGTAATTTAATTGGGAATTATAAGGTTTCTAGTGATTTAATTTTTGAATTACGCAATATTAAAATTTGTTACTGGTACTTTTAAATGCAGTGAAGTAAAAATTTTAGTTTTGTTGTTCATCATATGAAAAATTTATGATTTTTTATGTACCATTTAATAATTTTGATAACATTTTATTGATTTTTTCCTAATTTATTCTTAGATAAGTCTGATTTCACTTTGTTCTTGTGAGTATCCGAATCCGAAAACTATCCGATTCGAAACCAAACTATCCGATCCGAACTTGAGCTACCAGATCCGAATCCGATCCGAAAAAAATTCACTATCCGCACACCTCTACTTTCAATTGAGTTATAAATTTCCAGGGCTCTAAACAAGCGTGAGAATGAGGTCAAGCGCTCTGTTAGATTCGCTCTTTTTGGACTCGCATACCTCCTTTACTCAGACAGCAGACCGCAAATCTGGTTCGTTTTGCATAGCAGAATGCAATCCAGGAGTACACATCGTTGGGTTAGACATTGGCCAATAAACATGTGTGCAAAGTTTGGTTTCTGTATATTAAATAGTTCTTGATATATAATAAAGAATATGCATTAATGTTTTACTTGAAAACACTCACCTTCTATCTCCAAAACTTTGATGAAATGTTCTGCAGTGGATGTGGCTAACATCTGTATGCTGCTGCCTGTTACAGCATTGTAACTGAGATTTCCAGTACCCTATAATATTTAAAGAAAAATATTTGTGTTTCAATCATGTATTTATTGCAATAAATCATTATTTCATAATTGCAGCACAGGAGAGATTAATGAAACAGGAGAGATTATCAATTAACTAATACAGTAGATTTGTGTGAAATATAGGGTTGTGCCCAAAAAGACCGTCACTTTTAAGCCGATTATAGAGTCATTCAACGTACCACGGTTGTATAATAATCCTCTTAACACAACATGAAGCTCAACCTGTGTGAGAACCGGACAACACCCAGCCTCAGCCAGTTCAACATCAACGACCACAACGACACAGGACCACCAGTTTGGCTTCAAGAGTATGTGTGATTCAAAGTGGGAGAGAATGTTATATCTCTATGAACTTAAAATATAATTATCAGCTGTGATACAAAAATAGATGATGTTAATCTGATTATGTTTCCTTACAGTTCAGTCATTTTCCAGTCTTCAAAAATGTACCTAATTTAAGTTTTTACATTATATTTGCAAGTCACAACAATAAATGGCATAGTCTGTCCACTGTTGTTGACATAGTTGACTGTTATTGTTATGTAACACATTCTTTTCAAATGTTCATATTTATGTTCTAACTAGTTTTTAATGGAGAAATGCATTAATTATTTATTATTATTTTGTTATTGAAATAGTGGATTAATTTTGAAACAGTAATATAAGGGAATTGCTTCGACTCAAATATGAGTTTTTGTGATTTTTGCAATTTTCATGATTTTACCACTAGCAACGGTTTATATTACTTTTGTTATTTTGTTCAAATTATCTATACCGTACATAAGTATATATTTTGGGTTTCACCATGAAATTTTAAGCAAATTTGCATTTTTAAATTTTTCACATATGTTGTACGAGTATATATAAAAACAACAACCGTAAACATAAACAAGAAAGATTTTCATATATGTATTTATTTATTTGTTCATGTAAAAACTAAATATTTATATTTATAATTTATATACTTTTCTTAAAATTTCTTTATTCTTCATTTTAGTACTAAACAAAATTATATATCTTAATTTCTAGGATTAATCTAAATGTTTATTAAAGGCTGCAAATCCCTATAAACCTGGTGACACTGAAAAAAATATTTTGGACACTTCTAGGGTTAATACGTTACATTTGTTGACGGAGATCAAATCAATGACTGGAATCGATGGAATCGGAAATCGATTTAAAAGAATTGGCATCGGAATCGAAAAAAATTTGAATCGACCCATCCCTAGTGAAATATAATAATTTTTGAGTGGTTGATCAATTTATTTCATACTGAGACCACCTCTTTGACTAGGGGAGTGTGATGACTCAAAAATTGATTCAATGCATCAAATCGCCATTTGATTCGGTGGGGTAATCTAAACTTTGATGAATCGGACTCCCTTCGATGGATCGGTATGAGTTCAAATTAGATTTGATCCTAACAGGCAAAGCTCATACGATATAAAAAATATGGTATATACAAAACTTTAAAATAGTAACGACTGATTGTGGTAAGAAACCAACCTGGAGAATGCTTATTTTGTGTGTCGCAACAGTGAGCTTCCCCTCAGAGCCGTGGAAGACCTGGAATAAGTGATTGAGGCAAGCTTCGAGGGCTGAAGCATCGCTACACTGGGAGGCCAAACAACGACAGGCAGTACATGCCTCATCGCGGGCAACATCGTCCTTGGAGTATAGGTTAGCTGAAATATGACTCACTCAACTTAACCATATACTAACCTCTAAACTAGTTTATTAGAAATTGAAATCAGGAGTCTTCATTTATGGAAGTTTTAGTTAATTGGATTTAATTAATTTCCTGGCTTTATTACTTCTGTTAATTTAATACTTCAAATAACTATTTATATATATAGAGGAATATTGGAACACAATTTATGATTACAGAAAAATTGATCCACAAATACACCAGTAAGTTGTCTAAGAGTGTCCATTGTAATTCTTACAGGTAATATATAACCTTAATCCCTTATTTTCCATAATTAGTAGCATATTATATTATTTGGATTTTTGAAATTACTCTTGTGCTATTTAAATAGAAGTACGTGGTGACCGAGCTTTGCTCGGATAGAATAAGGTATGTATTATAAAAATAAATAGAAAAATTAAAACACATTTATTACTCAATGAAAACATTTATGTGGTTTAAATAAAACCGATTTAATACACCATAATTAATATACCACTGAACAAAAAGTTTTGCACCTTGTGGGGATGAAACTCGAGAACTCTAGTTCTAGAGGCCGACATGCTACCACTCGGCTACGGCGTCAGTCAATTGAGCGACGCCGTTTAACGTCTTTTAGCCATTCTCAATTGTTTTAGCCGATCATTTACTGTTTAATTATCCATACAGCCCGTTATTATTAGCCCGTGATCAACTGATTTTGTTACAAACGGAATGAGGATTGAAAAGCAAAAGAGAAATTTAATTTACATCAATTATTAATTGGTTTGTTACAGTGGCTTCAAGCAATACAACGAATACGTTTTCTGTCAAAACACGGAAGATTTTGGAAATACTTTTTTCTGCTTTTATTTCGCACAGTTACGTTACCCTTACGTTTTTACAAATTGTTTAGTAACCTGATAATTTTACATTTATTTCATATATAAAATAAATATTTATGAAAAACCTCTATTCACATATTGTTCCCCGCCGTCTTCAATCAAGAACTGTCAAACGGTTATAAACAGATGTTTTAGTTTGTATTGTTTACATTTGATTCTCCATAAGCGTAATGTTAAATTTTTAGATTTTAAACTTAATATTACAAGAAAACACGAATTTTCCTGGACATTAGACCTATCTAGAACTTATTTTCTCCTCGGAAATTAGTTATTTCCAAAATTTAAAGAAATTCCTTATTGCCATTTTCGAGATCCGTGTGCAAATATATATACAAACCTTGCTCGTATTATAGTATTGGATGTAGACTCTATTGAGGTTCAAATAATAAACTTTGTAAGATTGACCTTTATATTGAAAATTAATTGGTATGCAGTTACCATGAAGCACTGATGTGAACAATCAACTTAACTTATCATTTCTAATACAGGTATTATTTATAATTTTGTTGAATGTAATTTCAAATCAATATATATTATATAGTTTGGTATAGCAGAAAACATTAAATTGTATTAAGCAGTTTCTTTTGCAGGGAGAAAATATGTGTGGGTCAATACGACGAGATGGGATAACTTTGGTCAATAATAAAATACTGATATAAAGATTTAACACTTTTGTAAAATTTTGGTTTGTTTTATTCGCAAATTTCCCATAGAGAAGAAGCTATTACCGTAGATCTCATGGCAAGAGTTTTGCATGAAACTTGGTATGCAGCGTAAGGTCACATCACCCAACGAAATCACTCTAAAAAAAACTTTGTACTACGGAGGGTTGGGGGCGGGGTAGTTCTCCCCATAAAACACTAACAAAGAATTTAATTTTATTCCTCTTGTTGTTAATTTCAGAAATTGGATGATTATGTTTCAAAAATAAATTATTAAATGATATTTAGAACGTTGAAGAATATGATGGTTTTATTTTTTATTAAAGATTGTTGTTAAAATTGACTTAAGGGAGAAAGTATGCGTCAGTCCACTGATAACATTTATTTATTAGGTTAAGTAAGTATAACAGATTTGTATTAGGCATTAAACAAATTATTTTTTAAATACAAGATATTCAAATTTAGCTTTGCTGCTTCAATAATGTGTTACTTATTGTGTATAATAGTACAATAGTATTTTACAATGAAATGAACAATGTGTTTGATTTTTTGAGCAAAATTATCCCATTTAGTCATAGTATTTACCAGTGACAATTCAGAGATCTTGTTCATTTACTCTAACTATCTTTTGGCTCTTTGTAACTAAAAAAATAACAAATTAATTTTAGAAGAGTAGACCCTGGAACTTCTCACTGGTCACATTAAGGCTGAGTGGCGTTTAAGAATACCATCGGCCATATTATAATCGATCCACTATTTTTAATATACACACAAGCACATACACATACACTTGTGCTCAACGGACTGGTTTATTTGTTGTATGACTTTTTTTATGATTTTTGTAAAATTATTGTATTATTTCAGTAAACTACATTTACTATCTAAAAGTAAGCCAAATTTGCTACAAAAAAGTATATTTTGTCATTGATATAGTTTTAATATATTGCCATGTATTTTTTTCCTGCTTCATTTTTTTAAATTTATTTTCTGCTTCATTGATTTTGTAATTTTTACATGACCCATAAAGTTTGTGTATAGTTTTTTACTTTTTCAATCCATATATATAAAGTTTGTTTGCACACACTTTATATATGTGGCACATGAGTAATTGTTATATAGAATATGCAATACTGTAGTATTCCTTGATACTTCGTGAAAAAAAAATATATATACAGTAGACTTCCTCTAGTCCGGAGTCAGATGGTCCGGACTACTTCTTGGAAATGAGTCATCAGCGCACTGTCACGTTTCTCATTGCATAAATCGACAGGATTGGACGTGTTTGTTTATTTCCGGTCTAAATATAAATAAATAACATCACATACATCAGTTCAGTTTACGATTGCGTTAGATAAAGTTTCAGTTAAAGTTCCGATTCAGTGAAGCGGGAAATGGCAACTTCGGTGTGGGAATTTTGATTCATGCGGATGGGAGGGCAGCACTGGAACTGGTAACAACATCACCAGTTGCTCTACGCAATTGCAGTTAGTTGCTCTATGTCGAGCAACAGATCAGCTGTGGTTGTAATGTTTATGAGGAAATGGCGTGATTATGCATTCAAGAAAATAGTTTAAGTGAAAAAGCAGAAGAAAATAATAGATTTCTAATAATATGTTTAATATTGTAAAGTCAAGATTTTTATTCATCTTAGGTTACAGTAAATACGTTTGAGATAATCTTATTATTATGAAGTGAGAGTTCTGTTTTTTCATACTGTAAAATAAACTTGTAAAGATTCAAGTTGCGGTGCTTTATAATTTCATGTTCATTTCTATTTATGGTGACTTCCTATTCCTATTTAATTTATCAACGTCACAAAACCACAATTCAGTGAGTTGGAAGGAAAAACCTGTAATGTTTGAGAAAGTACGCTTTAGAATCGTCTTAAAATGTGATTTATGTAGATACTGTACACTAATACAGATTGTAATTTAAATACATAAAACTGCTGGATGGTCCAGAATTTTTTTAATCTGGACAGGGGATCAGTCACAAGGTGTCCGGATTACAGGGAGTCGACTGTATAATTACGCAACTAAGTAGCCTTCAAAAAAATACTCAATTTTAAGAGAGGAATTTTATACTGGAAAATCTTTTCCTTCAAACACAAATTAAATCAGTATATAAAAAGACAATGGTTTTTCTCAACATGCTAAAAATTGATACTGGCATTTCTTGCACATACTATAGGAATAAAGCATGGTACTGAAAGGGTTAACATTTTTTACACAGTATCCAATTTTTTTTTGTACCATTACAGGAAAATTGTAGTTTTGACATCTGGGGCCTGAAAACAGAAAAAAAGCTTGGTCCCAGATCTAAGTCTCATCTTGATGACGGCAATAGCAATAGCGGTGCTTTATAATTTCATGTTTATTCCTATTTATGGTGACACATTTTATTTATAAACGTCACAAAAAACTACGATCCAGTGAGTTGGAAACAAAAACCTGTAATGTTTGAGAAAGTACGCTTTAAAATCGTCTTAAAATGTGATTTATGTAGATGCTGTACGCTAATACAGGTTGTAATTTATATATATATATATATATATATATATATATATATATATACATATATATTATTTAACAATTCACAATGTAGGGCTACTTTTAGTAATATAATAAATAATAAAACAATTAGTACCCTTTTTTTAAACTTTAATGGCAACATGTTTCGGCATTTATGCCATTTTCAAGCCATATTTAACCTAACCTATATTTAAATTACAAATTTTTATCAAATGTGTTCATAATGTTAAGTTTATAAGATGTGATTTGTATCATATGTTAACTTTGGACAGACTAGTGGCTGGTGCTTTCAAATTGTGTGATTTTTTCAAATATAGGATTGTTCATGTTTATATGGTTATTTAATATGTCCTCTGGGTGTTCTTTATGTCCTTTGTAGATAAGGTATTCTTCTGTAGAGTCCATTATTAGTCCTTTGTTCATGGGTTTCAATATATTTAAGTTTTCATGTATGCCTTTAAACTGTGATCTGTATGTAATAAATGTTCTGCAAAGTTTGATTTCATTGATGTTCTGTTGTTACTTTTGAATGCTTGAATGTGTTCTTTGAAGCGTGATTTTATTGAATGACCAGTTTGACCTATGTAAAATTTTGACTATATTTGACTATATACAAATCACATCTTATCAACTTAACATTATGAACACATTTGATAAAAATTTGTAATTTAAATATAGGTTAGGTTAAATATGGCTTGAAAATGGCATAAATGCCGAAACATGTTGCCATTTAAGTTTTAAAAAAAGGGTACTAATTTTTGTTTTATTGTTTATTATATACATATATATATATATATATATACAACGTTGTTACATTGCTACTATTTATGCACGTTATATTGTCTGCATATAACAAATTATTTTAATGTAAATTTCCCAAAGGAAAAAATAGAATCAAAGTCTTTTTAGCGAATTTCCCATAGGGAAGAAGCTATTACCGTAGGTCTCATGGTAAGACTTAAGCCCGGGACCATGTTATTTTTTCGTCTTTAGGTCCAAAAACAATAGTCGTTAAAATTTATTTATATATACAGGGTGTTCATTAAAGTCGGGGACAAACTTCTAGGTGTGATAGTACTCAACAAAATAAACAAAAAATTTCCTATAAACATATGTCGAAAAATCCTTCGTTTAGCCGCTAGCCGCCATTTTGTATTTTATACAAAAAACGTAATATATCAAGAACTATTTAAGATACAAAAACCAAACTTTGCACACATGTTTATGGGTCAAGGAGAATAATTTTCTCAAAGTATCATGAACTTTGCTTTTATATTTTCAAAATGGCGGCGGCTGAAAATCTTTTAATTTAAATAACAAAAAACCCTTTAAGTTTATACAATTTTTAGAAGACATGAAAAAGATTGCAATTTTAATTTTAAATCGAACGGTATTTTGGTGAACGAAATCCATCCACGGATAAGCGAGGAAACGCACTTTTAATGTTAGATTACAGGGCCCACACTCTACCGTGGCGCGGCTGTGGCGAAGAATTAATTGTTGTGCCAGTCGCTTTTTCGCCACGTCCATGCCGCGGCGGCGCATGGGCTCAGTAAGCTAACTTTAAAAGTGAATTTTCTCGCTTATCCGTGGACGGATTTCGTTCACTAAAAAGCCGTTCGGTTTGAAATTAAAATTACAATCTTTTTTATTTCTTGTCAAAATTGTATAAAGTTAATGGTTTTTTTGTTATTTAAATTAGAAGATTCTTAACCGCCGCCAATTTGAAAAGATATTTGCAAACTAAATGATACTTTAAGAATATTTTCCTCATTGGCCAATAAATATTTTTGCAAAGTTTTGTTTCTGTATCTTAAATAGTTCTTGATATATAACGTTTTTTGTATAAAATACAAAATGGCGGCTAGCGACAACAAAGGATTTTTCGACATATGTTTATAAGACATTTTTTGTTTATTTTGATGAGTACTATCACCCCTTGAAGTTTGTCTCCAACTTTAAACTTTAATGAACACCCTGTATATATATATATGTATATATATATATATATATATATATATATGTGTGTGTCTGATAGCACGATAACTCTCGTAAAAATGTACCGATCAAGACCAAATTTGGTAGAGACGTGTATTCCTACAAATGCTCGGACGAGTTTGTAAACCAAACATATCGATCAATGGGAACGGGTAGTTTGGGGGGGTTTTGTACCCCAAAATGGGTTTTTTGCGTTTTTCACATGTAATTTTTAAAAATTTCTAATTTTATATTTCACCATTGGAATCAGCTTAAAAAACTACACACTTAAGTTTTTTAAAGTTTTTCTCTATCTCCAACGGTTACCAAGATATTAAAAAATCTAAACACAGTACGTTGTATTGTGGAGGATAGGGAAAAATTATTTCCCATATTAATCAATATTTTTGGATAAAACTTGATATTTAGCTTCATGTGGTTGAGATCTATCCATTTATGCTTAAAAATCATAGTTTATGTGTTTATCATGGCAGCAAACCTGCATACTCTTTTCCCATATTAATCATATAGGGAATAGGCAAATTCCTTCATTTATGGACAGATGTTGATGAAAGATGGTATAAATGTTAGGATAAAAATTATTCATGGTAGAAATGACTTCTTTCAGTGTTCCTCACAGGAGCTAACCTGCACACTCTTTCCTATGTTAATCTTATGGAGAATAGGCAAATAATTCTCATGTTTATGTACATATTTTTATAAAACTTGTCATATATTAAATTATTGATTTGGAAATTCGCTGAGTACGCAGGTCTACTGCGACGGGGGTATTATTTAATAGGCCAAACCATCTTAAATTAAATTGACATAATTCTCTCACTTGTAATGCTTTTGGTAATATCCAAAGAGTATTGACTCAGATCAAGCGACAATCCAGATAAGATCAAACTGAGACATGGCAGGATGATCTCAGGATTCCGCAGCATCGCTTTCTGTATCGCAGGAAGCAGTTGGCCTCGGAACTCGTCATGAGTCACTCTTGATAGCAAAGGCTTTGCCTCCCTGAACAAAGAAAAAATGTCCTATAAAATATTTATTCATTAATAATTTCCTTTGAAATATAAATGATTTGATTATTATTTATTGTATGGTTTTCTCGCCAGTCACCAACCATTGTACAGGAAAGAAAAGTTAAAAGATTAACCCTGCAGTAGGTGCGTGGGCTACAGTTGTAGCCCAATGATTTTATTTCTCCTATAATTCCATTACGTATTGTTCTCTTTATTTTTATTTTATGTATTTGTGTGTATTTCTACACTTTGTGTTTATTTCTAGGAGGGGTAAAACACAGGTAGCTGTCATTTATTATCCCTTCTTCATACTCACTGTGTAGTATTTCATGAATCCGTTCATTATTTAGTATTAAGTTTGTTTAAAAGACCACCCTATTATTCACCATATTTTAGATAATTACCTAAGACATGTTAAAATAACCATTTAATTACCTTTCACAAAAAATATAATTATTATTCAATATAATGTTATTCATCTCCATAATTATTTCTCATCAAAATATTCACCATTCAACAAACACCCATAATAATATTAAATATGAGGATAAAATTTTTATCCTTTAATTATCCAAACTAATTTAAATTAATGTACTCTTTATCTATCTATCTATATATATATATATATATGAATGTAAGAAAACTGCAATACATACAATAAATTAACATTACATATAGTAATTCAAAACTAATCCTTAAGGCTCTAAATTAAGATTCAGTGACCATATGACCAACTATGTGCTTCAACAATGAGTGAGCTAGAAACCAGGAAGACTAATGAGTGTTCCCCCACCTTTGGATAGTGAAAGACTGTATTAATGTTCCAGTGGTAAAATTTTAAATTAAATAAAAAAAATAATGAAAAAAATAACAATTTCAATTGATACAAAATGGGACATATTTCCTAGTGTTAATCAGACAAGAGTGGCTCATGTTGAAATCATCTATTTCCTTTATTTGCTTTTATTATTAATAACAAGACTCAAGATAAATGTGAGCTGAAGATTGACTCCAAGTGGCAAACCCTCCATCTTGCTTTTACAAAGACTCTAAATTATCCAAACATCAATCGAAGATATTATTTTATCAGTACCATTTTATAACAAACTGAACGATTATTTGAATTTGAATTTTTGAAAAGTTATTTAAACATATTTGAATTTCTTTTAGTCAGATCAAGTCAACTTATCATTAATTTCAATAAATTGGACTCCCGTAAGGACAATTCCAAATTTAATTAAAGAAACATTTTAGGCCTAAGCCAAGAATCCTATTTGAACATTTATTTAACAATAAAAACGTTATTCAAGGCAGCACGGCTACCCGAACCCTGAGATTGAGAATCCATGTAATTTTAAATTACATTATTATTTCATAAAAAATATTGTTAAAGATTTATCATAATAGGTATATCCATTTATATTGTATATTAAAGGCATTTCCACCATCATTGTAAAAGAATTGTACCATTTCCGGTTTCATTGAATAAACATTGTATTTTAAAAAAATCAACAACAAGAGTTTTATCTGATTACATCCTTAACATAAGATAAGGAAAGTTATGTTAAATCAAAAATTCATTCAAAAAATCTATTTTAATTTTAAAACTGTGTTATTAGCCTTGATAGATTGAGCATGTCCGTGTTGTTTGCTGTTACAGTTGTTTGGGCTACATCTGTAGCCCGAGCAACCTAAAGTGTTATGAGTGGCCAAAAATGTTGTTTGTTGTCTGACACTAATAGTTTGGATAAAATTTATTTTATAAAGTTAATTGAGTTAAGGTAATCATTTTTAGCTAAATTAAGCTAAGCAAGATTATCACAAGAATGATAAAACAGGGAATTTGAGCAAACCTAAGATCGTAACCTTCTAAAACCATACAAAAGAAAGAATTAACATCTTTAAGATGTATGTAAAATACAATCCATCAAGAAACACTAGGTCATGGCAAACGGGCATGTGGTAGCCTAACCAATGTGAAGGGTCTCCTTTGCCAAGAAGTGAGTTCACCACAAGTGTACCTGGGAAATTATTGTCCTGAAATAAGAGAAAGGGTCAAAATGTCTTGTTTGTCAGTTGAGCTGAAACAAAGGGTATAAAATTTCCTGGAATTGAAGATCCCCAGAGAGAATGCACTCCTAATGAAGTTGCACGGTCACTTCTACCAGTACCGTATGGAAGAAAGAGTGACAGGCCAACGAGGAAATGCTGTCACAAAAAATGTGGACACAAGATTTGCCCTAACCATTCTCGACTAGTGTGTGACTTGTGTATGAGAAAGCAATAAAAAAACAAGGGCAAAGTTGTATAATAATACAATTATGTAAGTGCAACAATGATTTTTAATTTTGCAATAAGTGTACTTTTTCTTAAAAACATTTATTTTAGAGCCTAACGTATAAAAATCAGGAATTTTTTGTACTCAGTTGTAAAGTTAATGAGTGCATTATCAAAAGTAATACCTTTAATTTATAAATCAATTTAAAGTTTTTTTTAGTTTTGAGTTATCAAAGTTTGTAGTTTTTCAATGTATAACAACAGAGGAACTCAATAATATTTTTTGTATTAAAAAAATCCTGTAACATCTAGTTATTTGTTTTCATACAGACAATCATCACCTTCACAAGTTTATACTTAAAGTAGGATTTGAAAAAAAATCAAAATATAACATTTATAAAATATGATGTACATGGGCTACAACAGTATCCCACGCGCCCTAATGTGTTATACTTTATGGCGCGCCTACGGCAGGATTAAGAGAAAAATAAGAGTCTGCCAAATGAATATAACATATTGATGGTTAGATTAGATTATTGAAATGGCAACCATACCACAAGGTAGGTATTTTAAACCAAGTATGAATGAGGATTGTGCAAGATGATTGTGCCGCGATATTGTAGTCTTGTTACTGACTAAGGTTGACATGTTCCTTAGACTCTTACTCCCATGGCCATTTACACCTTAAGTGGTATTTGGTCTAGCCAACTGTCTGCCTCCACCTCTTCCAATCTTCTCCAACTTCCTCGTTGACTCCCATCTTCCTCATGTCGCCTGTCATTTCATCCTCCCATTCTTTCTTTGGTCGTCCCTAGGGTCATTTTACAACAGAGTTTTTTGTCAAGAGTTGTTTTAACAGTTTCTGGTTCACGTTTTAAAATATGACCTGCCCATCGCAATCTCCGGCTCTTGGCTTCAGCTACTGCTTGGTGCAAAGTAAAGATCCCTAATTTTTCTATTATATTTAATTCACAAAATTTTGTTTTCTTTTGTGCGTCCTAACATTTTTCTTATACTTTATTTTCAAAAATAACTAGTTTTTTCTGAACTTTTGTCGATGACCCCATTATTCAGCTCCGTAAATAAGGATTGGCCTTATTACGGTTTTTTAGATTTTAAGTTTTGTTTTTATAGCTAATATTTTTGATGATAATAGATCACCTCTGGTGCTGCGCAAGGTACAATACTCGGCCCGGATCTCTGGAGCGTCGCTTGCGACAGCCTTCTGAGATCCGAGATGCCAGAGAAACTATCTCAGTTCGGTACGCCAATGACGTTGCGGCTCTTATCGCCGCACGTAACGTTGAGCTGGCCCAGGTTAAGTTGAACCAGGTCATGCGCGTGGTTAACATCTGGATGGCCAATCGCGGTCTTTCGCTTGCTCTGAGCAAGACGGAGATTATGATACAAAAAAGAGGATCAACGCCGTAGTCCCGCTGCGAATGGGGAGGGAAGTGGTCCGGACAACGGGTGCCACCAAGTACCTCGGAGTCATGGTGAACAACAAACTAACTGGAGAGACCTGATCTTCCATACATCGGACAAGGCTTCTAAGGTGTTCTCTCACCTAATTAAGCTGATGGTCAATGTCAGGGGTCCTCGGTCGATCAGAAGACGTCTCTTGATGTCCACAGTCCAGTCCGTACTCCTATATGGTGCTGAGGTGTGGGCAGACGCTCTCATTAAGGACATCTACAGACGCTCTCATTAAGGACATCTACCGGTTGCGACTCGCCCAGGTTAAGTGTCAAGCTGTGCTCCAGGTGTGTTCTGCATATCTGACAGTATCCGAGCCTGCCGTCCTGTTGGTTGCTTAAGTCAATTTTGTTAAACTTTTGGCAGGGGAGAGGAAGACGATTTATCAGAGACAAGGCGAGATCAGCAAGGATGCTGCAAGATCTGAAGATCGCTCCCAAACCTTCCAGCAGTCGCAACACAGCTGGGAGCACGACGCCTGATGACGATGGACAGCGCGACTCATAGAGCAGGTCCAACCGTGTGTGGAACGGCGGCATGGCAAGATGAATCACTCAGTTTCTGATAGCCCACAGCTATTTCAAGTCGTACCTTTATTGGATGGGCAAAACTGGTTCACCGGATTGCACTTACTGCCTGAGCGTTCCCGACGATGCGGAACACACTTTCTTCTTCCGCTGGCCCCGTTGGGAAAGGTCCCTACTGGAGGTTGCACAAAAACTTGGCGTTTTCTCGGTGGACACGGTCTCCCACAAGATCACTGAGGACGAGTGAAACTGGGATTGTCCTTCTGGAGAAGAAAAGCTATCTGGACTGAGAAGAGGCCTAGATCCCCTAAACAAGCGCATGGACATGGAGTGAGCCCTAAGGGCGTAAGCCAAATTTAGGCCTAGCCTGCTGTAATGTGACAAACGGTTTCAGGATAGATTCCTAAAGAGTAGAGGAGGTTTTTTTAGTGGGTAACTCCCCTTCCCATGATTAGGGAAGTCTCACACTACAGGCTGGCCACCTGTCTGTATAAAGCTATTCTTCCGCCTCTACCTCAAAAAAAAAAGAAAAAAGATATTTAAATTCATTTACTCTTTCAAAATTGTTGTCTTCAATTGTAATGTTTCTGAAGTCATTAGGGTTTTGACCAAAGGACATAAATTTTTTTCATTATGATATTATTAAGCCTCCAAGATTGTTAAGAATAAATTGATGGTTTACATACCTCTCTATCACAATCTTATTAGTTGAATGGCGCAACTATAGTTTCGGCCATAATTAGGCCATCTTCAGGCACAAGGTAAATAATTTCTTGAAATTTCACTGCTTTCAAGTTTTATTTAAAGCAGTGAAATTTCAGAAATTATTTACCTTGTGCCTAAAGATGGCCTAATTATGGCCGAAACTATAGTTGCGCCATTCAACTAATAACATAAATTTTGTTTTCTCATCATTTATTTTGAGTCCTACTTCTTTAGTTTCTTTTATAAGATTTTTGTCATGTCTTTCAAATCTTCTTTAGTTTCTGCCAGCAAAAATAAAGAAGTATTTTTATGATTTAAAATCAAATAAATGTGTTTTTTACTTATAACAGTGAGTTTAAAAAAATACCAGAACAAAAAGAGTGCAGATCGGTAAAAGAACCTCCCAAGATGCGGGGACAACAATTGTTTCTGTGAAAAAAATTGGCCGTAAATGCTGTTTTTATGGTCCAGATGGGATTTATTCAGTTTTTCCATCAAAAGACATCAAATGGTGAGTAAAAACTAGAGGTGTGCGGATATCCGAAAATTCGGTTCGGATTCGGATCGGATTGGATATCTGAAACCGATCCGAATGTATTTAAGATATCCGGTAATATCAGAATTTTCGGATAGACTGTATATTTCAGCAATTTGAACAAAAACAACGAGATTTTCGTCGAGTTAATACCCTCGAAGCCAGGATAATTTTTGCTTAAAAGACGTATTACGTAGTCTTTCATCAAAACAATGTAGTACACGATATCTAAATATCGTACTTCTATTGTGACTACATATTATTAGTACTCCTTTACATTTATCACGGATATATTGAAAGATGTTACGTCCTTGAGGTATTAACTAATTATTTTTAATGAGTTTTAATAATGTTTTAATCGGTATAAATAAATATGATAATACGACTTTTACCCGTACCTACTATGACTAAAGTAGTACATCGCTTTGCACGACTGAATTGAATTGTTGATTTAATGTTATTGGTAACAAACCATCAGAATAGCTTGTTTTACGACGGGGTTTCCAGCAAAAATAATACTACTTCATTCTGATCGTCTACGTAGACGATCAATTGTATAGTTATCGCATTCTCGACTACTCCGGGTTTGAGCAATATGATAAAGTGTTGCCAAATTTACATTTGGCCTATTATTTCGTCGTTCGGTGTTCACATAAACAACAAATTTCCCACTTCTTTCAATCTACATTTTTTCTTTCTTTTTCTTTTTCTTCTGTGACGATATCTTTTTAGTACTCCTTTACATTTGTCACGGATATATTTAAGGATGATTCGTCCTTGAGGTATCAACTAATTATTTTTAATGAGTTTTAATAATATTTTATTCGGTATAAATAAATACGATAATACGACTTTTACCGGTACCTACTTTGACCAAAGTAGTCTACGTAGACGATCAATTGTTTAGTTATCGCATTCTCAACTACTCCGGGTTTGAGCAATATGATAAAGTGTTGCCAAATTTACATTTGGCCTATTTCGTCTTCGGTGTTCACATAACCAACAAATTTTCTACTTGTTTTCAATCTACATTTTCTCTATGTTAAATGAATTTAAGCGTTATTAGTTTTACATTTTTAGATAATTTTAAGATGAATAACTAACTAGATTACAACGAGGTACCATAATTTCACGGGTTTCAATATTGTTACACAGCCGATCGGGGTATTTTATCTGCCAAATATTCCAACTCTGCGCTGCGCACAGGCCTTTGTTTGATAGCAGCTGCACTGTCACTCCCCCGGCTCATACGCAGATAGCCGATGGCATCGAGCCAATGTCGTCTGTCAAATCTTGATTCTTTGTTAATGGTGATTTGTTTTTATCATTGTAATAAATAAAATAATTGAATCGTGGAATAAAATTGAGAATTAGTTGATGATTAGTAGAATGAATTGATGAATTAGTAGAAAGTTGATGTAATTTAATGGCGAATTATAAGGTTTCTGTTGATTTAATTTGTGAATTACGCCATATTAAAATTTGTAACTGGTACTTTTAAATGCAGTGAAGTAAAAATGTTAGTTTTGTTGTTCATCCTATGAAGAATTTATGATTTTTTATGTACCATTTAATAATTTTGATAACATTTTAATGATTTTTTCCTAATTTATTCTTAGATAAGTCTGATTTCACTTTGTTATTGCGAGTATCCGAATCCGAAAACTATCCGATCCCTAACCAAACTATCCAATCCGAAAAAATAATTCACTATCCGCACACCACTAGTAAAAACATAACAAAATTTTTTAGCATATACCACTCTCTATTGCGCATGCATTGTAGCAGCGAACATGTTAAGGGCAATTAAGTCAATAGGTTTTAAAAAAGATCACTAAAAATTAAGTTACAATCTTTAAGTGTGTTATTAGTGAAATTTTTGTCTTAGAATAACCATTCTTGAAACAAATATTTAGAAAACAAAGCAAATTAACTCGCTTGACCCAAAAATAAATGTTTTATCTTAAGCTGATTTGTACTGTAATACAGTAGAACTTTGATTATCTGGGGGTGAATCATCCGGGTGGCGGGTTAACCGGGGTCCAAAACTGGCAAAAAATTACTATTTCAAAAGAAGTTTTTCATCGTCAATTTTCTCAAGAAAACTTTTTTAATCTCAAATATGTGATAATAATACTCTATACTAACGTAAAATTAGTTTTGAAACTAACTGAACATTATTATAATAATTTTACTGAAAATATTCTGGGTATCAACTAAAGAGTAGATAAACACAAACTTGAATGAAAAATAAAATATCGATCAACATTCTGACGAAATAAGCAAGCGCCAGACTATCAATATTTATATAAAAAAATAAATGTCAGATAATGGTTTGTATGCGATAACGAACTGCCCACATTCGAAGTTATCAGTGACGAAGATGTGTTTAAAGCGTGCTGATAACTAATGATGTATTAATAAACTAGGGCGGTTTTTACGTGAATATTTTGAATTATTTTCTTCATTCGGATTAACCGTGTTTTCAGTTATCCGTAGCCCCTCTCCCGCTGATTACCCCAGATAATCGAGGTTCTACTGTATTCGAAACAAGTTTCATGTTTGAACACTTCCACAACACTAATAATTTTATAAATCTGTTATTTATTTATGATTGGATTAGGATGAAACCATTGCTAATTTGTCATACAATTTGAAAACAAGAAATTTTGTTACTGGTCAAATTTAAAAAAAGGCACAACAATTTTGTTCATTTTACCTGATTACGTATAACGGTGGCTTCATCTTACAACTGACAGCAATCTTAATGAACGTTTCTAACAAAGTGTTCTGAAATAAAATACAATTTAAATAGCAATATTATCTTAGTAAATTTATATAAAATATGTATTCAATTCAATTCAAAATCTCTTTATTCATGCAATGTACATGTTGTGTACAATAGAATATTGTCTGTGTATTCCTTAGTGCCTGACTTATACTGCAAGAGAAGAAAACTATTTATTTACATAATAATCCATATTATTTTTTTGTGAGAAAGCCATGAGCGGGTGGAAAAGTATTCCTCTAAAGAATATAACGTGTTATCTATTAAATATTGTTTTAGTTTCAATTTTTTTTTCTCTTTTTTAATATTGGTGGGTAAATGTTTCAAAAACTTCAGTGCCACAACATATGCTGGTCCTTTCTTTAAATTATGGAGGATTTTGTTTTATTTATTTATAGTGTTATATGGGTGAACCTCTTCTATGCAATTTTCATTATTCTTGCAATGATTAATGTATCAAAGATATACTAACCATATACTGTTAAAATATTCAATTCTTTAAGTTTTTCTTTTGTTGTTTTAATGTAATTTAATTTCAATACTATTCTAATAGCTCTTTCTGGCAATTTTGGGATTTGATCTAAATTTGTTTTTATTGCCACTCCATAGAGACATATGCCAAAAGACAAGTGGGAATGAAAATTTGCAAAGTATATATTTTTCAATGTTTGTTGATTACAAAAAAATGGACATCATAGAAAGAGAACACTTTCCAGAGCTTAATTTTAAAATCAATAATTAATAAATTAATTATAATAATTAATGTATCTAATCTATATGCCAACTTAAATGCTTATCTATGGTTAGACCCAGAAATTGTAAGCTACTTTTACTTTCAATTGTTTGTGTGTTGTACATAATTGTGGGTTCAGTTTTCTGATGATTTTCTTAAAGATTTTAATGTTACAAAATTTGTTTTCAGAGCGTTTAGCATTATGTTGTGTTTCTTTAAATAATTTTCAATATTACAGTATAAGTTTAATGTAGCCTAATATTTCAACTTGTTGGAAGGAATTGCTTGATATTTTAGATTCATGCCATCCGTATAAACACGAAGATTATTTTGTGATAGACATTACATAGCACAGAAATAGAAGAGGACCTAAAATAGATCCTTGGGGAACACTGTATTTGCTTGATTTAGTTTTTTAACAAACCTTGATAAGTATATTATTAGTTGTTTTGTGAGTGATTTCAAAAATTGACATAGATTTTGTTGGTAAGATTGAAACCATTCTATCGCTTTTTTGTTGATGGCTGAAGTTTGTAGTTTATCGATCAATCTTGAATGATTTACACTTTCAAATACTTTTGATAGGTCTATGAAGATCCCTGTAGTAAATTCCCCCTTGTCAAACTGATTCTTAGATGGAATCTATGAATGACAAGGCAGCTGTTATCAGGCCAGCTGTTGAAGGGGTTTTATAATTAATTTATATTAAATATTATAAGACTGATTGATCATGACCATGGAAGGTTTTTATGTAAGGTTGAGTTGCCTCATTTGACACCTAGAGGCATCGGTCCAAACACATAAAAAATATTTAAAATATACTAAATAGCAGTAGTACTCTACACGGACGGTTTGCTGATCGATGGATAGGAAAAATTGATTTTTCGCTAGTTTTTATTTTTACTTATATTTGGCATAGGTCCATATATATATATATATATATATATATAGTTACTAAATAGCAACTCTACAGGACGGTTTGCGTATGATAGATGAAAAAATTGATTTTTCGCTAGTCTTTATTTTACATATGTTCCTTAACATATGTTAATTAATAATAAGTTAAAGTTAAATTAAACCATTTTATTGGCTTGTATGAATTGAGAATGAATTATGATGGCTTTGCTTTGTTACAATGTTGATTATAATATGTATGAAGAACTGTTAATAATAATAATAAATTTAATGATTAAATATATATATATTATGTGGGTCTAAAACTTTTGTATGTTATTGTGTAAGAATTTATATGTCTTTGTAATACATGGATATTAAATATATATTTATATAATAATGTATATAAAATAATTTTAATTATATAAATATGTATAATAAATCCTTAAAAAAAAAATGTTAAGAACTTCTATCATTGTCCTGCGCTTAACTGTCACCATGTGAGTCATGTGAATAGCTCACTTTTCCATAAATTTATATTTTATTCAATCTGTAGATTATAAAGGATTTCCCAACTTTCTAGATTCCGATAAGAACTGTATCTCAACTGTATAGAGGACATTTACAGTCTCTCATAAAAAAACAAACAACTACAACTGAAACAATTACTGTACAAATGCTTCATTGACGTTACTTTTTGTTCTGTATATTTTAACAAAATTCACCAAATCTTAAATTTACTTTAGAAACCGAAGAAGATAGCAATTAAATTTTCTTGACCTCATACTAACAAGATATCTATTGGAAACCAATAGCTACAGACTATATTCCATGTCTTACCACCTTTTGTTCCATAACATGGATTCATATCAATACCCATGATTATGAGTTAGAGATCAATAAAACACAAACAAATTTTTTAACTATGCATCAATATGTGCAAATTTACACATATTCAGTAAAACAGTAAGTTTAGTAACCAAGATTATTTCATATTTACTTGGAATGTGGCTTATTATAATAACACCACAAAATGTAATAATTCTTACATCAAAACAATCTACTCGTTACCAATATTATTCTTATGGGAAAAGAGTATTACATCTTTCTTATAAATACTAGGTTGACTTATGATTAAGTACTTTACATGATCAAAATCCCCAAGACTGATATATGCCCTAACCAAGGATAAGTGGAACACAGAACTGAAATTTAGTATTTAGACATTAAAATTCAATTTTAAAGTAAGAATCTCACTTTCCAGCATTTTTTGCTTGAATACATTGAAAAGTTAATACCTTTAGTTTGTCAATAACTTCAATGCTCTTGATGTCAGCTAGATAACGCATGAAAAATGCCCCAAACACTACTGTATGCAATGCTTGAGGCAGGGCAGTGATAGCATTTGTGTAGAGGTCTTGATGTTGCTTCCATGGACCATGTAGAATATGATAGGCTTTCTCTGTCTTCCTGTAACATAAGTTATGAAATCCTCATGAAGCTAGCTAGCATTTTGCATAAAACATTTCTTTCAATATGGTATTAAAAGCTTGGAGAAAACTATTTTTTACAAATAATAAATAAATGACTCAAAATCCAACTGGATGTATTTTGGCAACAGCAACAAACAATAGAGGAAAGCAGGTAGTCAGGACATTGTTACAAATACCCCTGCCCTGTCGCAGCATACTCAGCGAATGTGACAAGATTGATCAATCAATACCTGTTAATAGATTACAGTATTTGCCTAGTCTCCATTACATTAACATAGGAAAGAGTATGCAGGTTTGCTGCTTTGAGGAACAGTAAATGTTATTTTTACCACGTTATTTTATTTTTACGTTTATTTGTACCATAAACTATTTTTATTCTAACCATATACCAAGTTTTATCATTATCTGGACATAAATAAAGGAGTTTGCCTATTCTCTATAAGATTAAGATGGGAAAGAGTATGTAGGTTTTCTGCTGTGAGAAACACATGAACAATGACTTTTTAGCATAAACGTATGGATCCCAACCACATGAAGCTAAATACAAAGTTTCATCCAAAATTGTTGATTAGTAAGGGAAATATTAATTTTTCCTTGTCCTCAATAAGATTAGCATTGGAGCCCCTAACTACAATGTACTATGTTTAGCTTTTTAAATATCTCAGTAACCGTTAGAAATAGAGAAAAACCTAAAGAAACAAAATTGTGTAAATCTTTAAGCTGATTCTAATGGTAAAAGATAATACCCGGTCGCAGCAGACCTGCGTACTCAGCAAATTTCCAAATCAATAATATAATAATAATAATAATAATAATATATGACAAGTTTTATAAAAATCTGACCATAAACATGAGAATTATTTGCCTATTCTCCATGAGATTAACATGGGAAAGAGTGTGCAGGTTTGCTGCTGTGAGGAACACTGAAAGTAGGCATTTATACCAAACAATTTTTATTTTTAACATTTATACTACTTTTATCCACATCTGTCATAAATAAAGGAGTTTGCCTATTCCCTATATGATTAACATGGTAAAAGAGTATGCAAGTTTGCTGCCACGATAAACACATTAACTATGATTTTTAAGCATAAAAGGGTGGGTATCAACAACATGAAGGTAAATACCAAGTTTAATCCAAATAAATTTATTGATAAGGGAAATATTAATTTTTCTTTATCCTCCATAAGATTAACATTGGAGCCCCAAAATACAACGTACTGTGTTTAGATTTTTTAATACCTCGGTAACCTTTGGAGATTTGCAATCGGACCATTTTTATGAGAGTTATCGTGTTCACAGACACACACACACACACACATATATATATATATATATATATATATATATAAAACCTAAGCATCTAAGCCCAGATCACCCCATTGAACAATTTCTTAATGTTGTTCTATCAAATATTTCAGATCCCCAAATTCAAAACAGTTTACCTAAACACACAAACTTAACAACAGACGAACGCAAAGCAATTATTTCTCTAAAAAGAAACAAAGATATCATTATTCTTCCTGCAGATAAGGGAGATATGTCTGTAGTAATGAACATAGAAGATTATATTAAAGAAGCAAAAACCCAACTAGATGATACATCAACATACAAATTATTACATAAAGATTTAACTCGTAAATTTTCAAATGAAATAAACAAATATGTAAAAACTTACGGTCCAAATGAGGGACTTAATGAAGACTCGGTCAAATTACTTGTACAAAAAAATCCAAAAACTCCTGTTTTTATATACTGCCAAAAATTCATAAAGATATTATCCCTTTTCCAGGACGACCTATAGTTTCATCAATTGGGGCCCCTACTGAAAGGATTTCTGCATATGTAGATGCTAACCTTCAAGAAATAGTGAAAAATTTACTGTCATATGTAAAAAACTATGGCAATATTATTTATTTACAATATTTATTTTCTGTTTAATCATTTCCCACATTAGATTAAGTGTAATGTATTATTTATTTAATGATATTGTCAGGTTAAGTGTAAGAAAGGGCCAAGTGGCCCTAGCTTTGCCTGGTAAAATAAAGAATTTTTCATTTCATTTCATTTCAAAAACTCCAAAGAGTTCTTGGATCAGTTAAAAGATTTTACCCAACCTCTTCCACAAAACTGCTACATGGTAACAATAGATGTCACTTCACTATACACTAACATAGAACATTCTGATGGAATAAAAGCATCAAAGCACAACACAAATTCCATCTACAAATTTCTTAACATCCCTCATTCACTTCATATTAACCATGAATTGTTTTAGATTCCAAGACACTTTTTACACAAGAAAAAGGAACAGCTATGGGAACGAGAATGGCACCTTCTTATGCCAACTTATTTATGGCTAAATTAGAAACAGATTTTCTTGATTCTCAAAAAATTAAACCTGTATTTTGGAAAAGATATATCAATGATATTTTCATGATATGGACTGAAAGCCGTGAAAATCTTAATTATTTCTTAGACGCTTTAAATAATTTTAGTAATTTAAAATTTACATGGACCATATCGACAAAATTAGCTACTTTCTTATATGTTAATATATATAACGAAGATGGGTTTTTAAAAAGCAAAATCAACATTAAAACAACAAACACTTTACAGTACCTACACTATGAAAGTTGTCATCCTCCACATGTAAAGAAAGCTGTTCCAAGAAACTTGGCATTCAGAGGTATGGTTGGAAAATTATATAGACAATTTACAGACAGCATTTTCAAAAAGGGGCTACCCAAGAAAATTACTGAACACAAAACTTAACATTAAAAATCTAAAAAACAAAAAACAATCGATCTTTGAAAAGGATGATCCAAAATTTATCACAACATACCATCCTGGCCTATACAAAATTAACAACATTCTAAGAGTAGCTTTTAATGTTTTACAACAGTCATCTTCTACAAACTCAATATTCAAACAAACACCAAGAATAATTTTCAGAAGACCTCCCATATTAAAAGAAATTCTATCAAAACCAAAACTACCACATAAAATTGAACATACAAACAAAAAACAAAAAAGAAGAGTAGAACCATGTAACAAACCACGATGCCAAGTATGCAAATTAATGCATGCACATCAACATTCACAAGTAACACAACTAATAAAACATACCCCATCAAAAATAACCTATCCTGTGACTCATCAAACATAGTTTACCAAATTAAATGTAACAAATGTCCTAAAGAATACATTGGTCCACAATTAACACACTAAGAACAAGGATCACAGGACATAGATTTGCTTACAAACACAAAAAAATAGAACAACCACTAGTAAAACATGCAAATGAACACAAGGAAAGTTTTGAAAAATTATACCAAGTCAAACCAATACGCCAGTTACAAGAAAATTCCACTACACAAGAATTAAGATACATGGAACAAGCACACCAAATGGTTTTGAAATCAAAAGTTCCTCATGGCCTTAATTTAAGATAAGAGTGATAACCAGCTGGAGCAGAATTATTATTGTTTATATCTACATACATTTTTATTTTTATTTCTGCGTTATGTTAAGTTAACTTTAATTTTTATACTATAATTGTCACCTGAAGACGCGCAAAGCGAAATATAGTGATGAATACATAATTATTTCTAATTTTTTTATATATATATACATAAATTTTAACGACTTTGGTCTCTAGGCACCTAAAGAAGAAAAAATATCATGGACCCGGGCTTAAGTCTCGCCATGAGACCTACGGTAATAGCTTCTTCCCTATAGGAAATTCGCTAAAATTAAAAGTTTTAAAAATTACATGGAAAAAAACGCAAAAAACCCATTTATGGGGTACAAAGCCCCCCAAAACTACCTGTTCCAATTGACCGACATGTCTGGATTACGAACTCGTCGGAGCAAATGTAGGAATACGCGTCTCTACCAAATTTGGACCATTTTTACGAGAGTTATCGTTTTCACAGACAAACACACATATATACATACATATATATATATATATACATACATATATATAATATATATATATATATATATATATATATATATATATATATATATATATATATATATATGTATAACATTTTAACAACTATTGTTTTTGGTCTGTGGGCACCTAAATACAAAAAAATAACATGGTCCCGGGCTTAAGTCTTGCCATGAGACCTACGTTAATAGCTTATTCCCTATGGGAAATTCACTAAAACTATGACCTTGAGATTTGGATAGGCGGAAGGGGGTGGGGGTTTGTTTATGTTTGAACCAGGTTGTTCCATTTCATTTTTTAGTCAAATATTTTCACTTCTCTGCCTATTACTATCTGATTAAAACAAGTTATTTCATTACATCATATGACGTCCTTACTCAAATATGAACTTTTAGCACACTCATTAAAGGGTTAAAATAATTACATTAACAATTTGCTAATGTTGTATCTTAAATTAATTTTATAAATGTGAACTTAATAAGAAACTACTCATAAGCATTCTTATACTATTCATAATTCATTATTGAATAGCTCACGTAAGTATGGTGTACTAAAAAGCATAAAAAAATTCATGGCAACATTAGCAAGATAGTAGGAAAAGTATCAGAACCTAGTCATGGCGCTGGTACGCCAGGCTGATCAGTTTAATGTGGCATTATCTTTCTTACCACCTAATATTCTTTTTTGTTTAATTTATAGTACCTGGTGACCGAGCTTTGCTCGGATACAATAAGACATGCATTTTACAAGTTAATTAGCAAAATTAAAAACATTTATTACTCAACGAAAACATTTATGTGGTTTAAATAAAACCGATTTCATAAACCATAATTAATATAGCATAAACACTAAACAAAAAATATTCTCCCCTAGGGGGGATCGAACTCGCAACCTTCAATTTATGAAGCCAACGCGTTACCACTGAGCTGTGGCGTCGCCAAGTCAGGCCAGGCGTTGTCGTTTAAGGTCTTTTAGCCAACCTCATTTGTTTTATCCGATCATATACTGTTTAACTATCCAAACAGTTATTATTGGCCTGTCATCAACTGATTTTGTTAGAAACGGAATGAGGATTGAAAAGCAAAAGAAAAATTTAATTTACACTAATTAATTGGTTTGTTACAGTGGCTTCAATCAATAGAATGAATACGTTTTTATCAAAACATGGAAGATTTTGGAAATACTTTTCTCTGTTTTTATTTCGCACAGTTATTTTACCCTCAAGATTTTACAAATTGTTTAGTAATTAGATAATTTTTCATTTATTACATTCATAAAATAAATATTCATGTAAAACCTCTATTCATATATTGTTCACCACCATCTTCAATCAACAACTGTCAAACATAAACATATGTTTTGATTTGTATTGTTTACATTTGATTCTCCATAAGCGTAAAGTTAATTTTTTATATTTTAAATTTAATGTTACAAGAAAACCGGAATTTTCCTGGACATTAGACCTATCTAGAACTTATTTTCTACTCAGAAATTAGTTATTTCCAAAATTTAAAGAAAATCCTTAGTGCCGTTTTCAAGATCCATGTGCAAATATATATACAAACCTTGCTCTTATTATAGTATTTGATTTTAACTCAACTGCATATGTTCAAAGATTAACTGCAAGTTAAATCGTAAATTATTTGAGTTTGTGTTTTCAGTAAATGATGCATTTGTTTTTAAAATTTACTTTTGTGCCCATGTCGCGACCCCCTGCACCCTTCAGTGATCCACCAGTGGGTCGCGACTCATAGTTTGGAAACCACTAGAACTACCAAGTGTGGATGTGTAGAGAGCCACATGAAACACTTACTTGGTGACATTGGCTGCAACCACAGCTGAGAGAATGAATGATTGAGCTTCCACTAATTTCTGGAAATCTGCCTTTACACTGTCTGAACATTTCTTCAGACCATGATCCACAACCAAGACTGACCACTGCAGTGCGATTAGACATGTCTCTGCAGTGTTCCTCCTGGACAGATTTAATTGTTAAATACAACCACTATCACGTTGATGCTGTTTGGTTTGTTGGACAAGTCTGAATGATTTCAATTAATTCCAAAAATATTAAATATTATTTATATTTTATTTAAATGACTAATAATCAAGCTAGAAAATGACAACAATCACATGCAAGGCTAGGAAAACCTAATAAACACTATGATGATAACTCAACTGCCAAACAAGCACTAAAAATTTCAATCACTGAACACTAATTGAAATTTTAAGAAATATAAACCGACGGTTTATAACGTTTATACATACACTAAAACCTCGTTAATCCGGTACTCGCTTATCCGAAATTCCAGTTTATCCAAAATGGTTCCAAGAGAAAAATAAAAAAAGTTGCTGGAAAAGTACAGCACGATATGCGACAACCTAAACGGCGCGGACTGTATTCGGCCGACTCTGCACAGCGTTTTTGGCCAGTACTGGGCGGCTCTTTCTGCCGGTACTGTGCAGTGTTTTCGGCCAGTACTGCGTGGCGTTTTTGGCCTCTACTACGTGGTGTTTTTGTCCAACCGTTCATACACTGTCAGACGAAAAAAGTCATCTCTGTATAAACACTGTAATCAAAGAAACACAACTGTAATGCGCTCCCGTACTACGGGTACGATATCATTTAATAATTTATTTTTCAAATTGTATGGGGGGAACCCCCCCCCCCCCCGGTAATACCAAGCTTTTTTGAGCTGGTTTTGTTCGGTGATTTGACCTTACACTTCATACCAAGTTTCATGGAAAACGGGTGGAAAGTAGGGAAGAAATTGCTTTTTTTATATTTTCCATAAGAATAACATTGGGCGCTTTCAGACAACATACTGCGTTTATCGTGGACAGTAAATTTAACTTTTCTCTGGAACCGTTTGTCGTAGACAAATAATTCAAAATACTAATTTGTTTAGTTTTTTTAGCTGGTTTCAATAGTACCAGTCAAGTTATACTTTACTTTTATTGTTTTCGCTGAAAATTTAAAAATTTGATTTTTTTGACATCTAAAAGCCCATAACTTTTGAACTGTCATTTTTACAGACATGCGGGTGGTGTCAAATTATTTAGTACTCTGTGCACTATAAACTATTAAATTTTAATCAAAATCGTTAGAGCCGTTTTTGAGAAAATTGGATATTTCACGTTTTTAGGGGTGAACTACCCTTAAAAATCAAAAATTCAAAAAAATGAAAAAAACACCTGGGGATACGGTGACTATATATATACATGCCAAATTTCATCTAAATCGGACAAACGGGGTAGGCTGTGGCACTGTACACATCCAGACACACACACAGACAGACACACGGATGGACAGACATCACGCCAAAACCCACTTTTTTGGATTCAGGGGACCCCAAAACGGATATATCCACCCTCAACTCAAATTCAAAAATTTTGACGAAAACAATACTTTCTCCATATACTATGTACATAAGGGGAGAAAGTAAAAAACTAAAGGCATTTATTTAGCCTTTTTTTCCAAAAATCGGTAACTTAAAACGGTTTTTTCCGAATATTCGCTTATCCGAAATGTAACTGGTCCCATCGAAATCGGATAAACGTATACCAATATTTGTTGGAAATCAAGAGTCAGGATAGATAAAATAAAATTTATTTTGAGTTGATCACATTTTCTATTTGGCTGTATTTAAAAAAAATATTATTAGTCCATTAATGGTTATAATGTGTTAATTCTTGATCTTCTCTTCCTGTGTCTCGGGTAGAAGGATCCTGGGAGATACTCATGGAGCCTGAGTTATGGAATAGCAAGTATAATAATTCATATATAAGATAGGCCTATGTACTGAGTTACCCTACGGCCTTCAAAGATATCCCATAGATGTATGTGTTTCAGGACTTATATTTAAAAAAATATATAGTTTTGCAATTGAGTTTTGCAGTAAAAGGGTATTTAAATAATAATCTTTATAACCATTCAATAACAAAAGTTGCACTAAACATAGTTTTTTAATTTAAATAAATATAAAAATACTCCAAGATAATTGACAACTTACGTAGCAATTAGGTTGGAATATGTTTGACCGATATCCGAGAGAACTGGAACAATATATTTGATGGTCCAATCAGGATGATTTTTGACAAGTAATGTAAGCAACTGGCGAACAAGAGCTTTGGATCCACTATCCTGATACCTCAGCAAAGTCAAGTGGATTACCTTACACAAGCCTCTTACAATCTGTTCTGTAATTCCTGAAAAAGAAAATGAAACTTCAATAAGGTATCTTATATATCCTTAAATAGCCCCATAGCAGCAAACTTTAATTGATTTAAAGATTATGCAAACTCAACTTCATAGGTAAAGTAACATACCAGATTTAATTCAAGCTTAAAACCGCAGAGAAAGTCGTAAATAGGAATATCTGGGATAAGGCGTTGACAATCTCACCACTGAAGCATACCTTTAAAACTAGGAAATCAACCCAACCCAACCACTCTTAGTGTAAACAAAGATACTGCTAGTGCTCTTAGTGGTATCTTCATGGACATACAGTGGAACCTCGATTTAAAGAATTTCAAAGGACTAAGAAAGATATACGTTATATAGGGGTATTCTTAACAACGAGGTCCGTTAAATCGAGGTTGAATTTTACCGAAATTAGTAAATTAGGGGTTAGTCATAATCTCCGAATAAAGAATACTGAACATGTCCAGCATCTAATTAAAGTAGATTTTTAGGCATATGTTATTTTTTGTATACTGTATGTTTTACTGCTAGACTAGAAAGTCCACCTTGGTCATTATATTTCTCTGGGCCTGTTCTTAGTCGTAGACAAATAATTCAAAATACTAACTTGTTTAGTTTTTTAATCTGGTTTCAATGGCAATAGTCAAATTATTCTTTGCCTTAATTGTGTCTGCTGAAAATTAAAAAAAATGCTTTTTTGCCATTTAAAAACTTATAACTTTTGAACCATCATTTTTACAGACATGCAGGTGGTGTCATATTATTTAGTACTCTGTGCACTGTAAACTATAAAATTTTAATCAAAATCTTTAGAGCCATTTTTGAGAGATTTGGATTTTCATGGTTTTTTAGGAGTTTAGGGGTGAACTACCCTTAAAAATTAAAAAATGATAAAAACACCTGGAGATACGGTGAATGTATACATACATGCCAAATTTAATCTACGAGGCATGTTTTTTAAGTAAGTACCGTTTTGCGATTCCGCAGCGCTACGGTCGGCGTTCCGCGCATGCGTGCTAGTTACCAACATCTCTTGTCTACGCACTGACGCCATTACAGTCTGATTCTTCATTTTATACGTTGTTTACTGAGTGTTTAAGATGCCTCCGACAATCGTGAGTCCCGCCGCTTGTGAAGTACGGGCTGTTATACGATTTCTCAGTGCTAAAGGCGTAAAACCGATCGATATTCATCGTGAGATCTGCGAAGTTTACGGACAAAACATTATGAGTGATGGAATGGTAAGGAAATGGGTGAGAGCATTTAAAGATGGCCGCACAAATGTGCATGATGAAGAACGGAGTGGGCGTCCTTCGGTCGTTAATGAAGATTTGGTGCAGAAAGTGGACGAAAAGGTTAGAGAAAACAGACGCTTTACAATTTCATCATTGTGCGACTGCTTTCCTCAATATTCTCGTAGTGTTTTGTATCGCATTGTGACCGAGAACTTGAATTACCGGAAATTGTGTTCACGTTGGGTTCCAAAAATGTTGACGGATTTGCACAAAACCCAACGTTTAGGCAGTGCATTGACGTTCCTTGAGCGGTACCACAAGGAAGGTGAAGATTTTTTAGACCAAATTGTTACTGGTGACGAAACATGGGTGGCCTACGTTACACCAGAATCGAAACAACAATCCATGGAATGGCGACATTCATCATCACCCAAAAAAGTGAAGTTTAAGCAAACAATTTCTGCCCGGAAAATCATGTGCACAGTTTTTTTGGGACAGAAAAGGAGTATTGCTAGTGGAGTTTCTGCATCGTAATGAGACAATCAATGCAGCGTCTTATTGTGAGACATTGAAAAATCTGCGTCGTGCAATCCAGAACAAAAGACGTGGCAAGTTGAGTAAGGGTATCGTTTTGCTGCATGACAATGCCCGTCCTCATGTGGCTAATCGCACTAAAGATCTCATCAAATCTTTTCAATGGGAAACTCTAGATCATCCTCCATACAGCCCTGATCTGGCGCCCAGCGACTACCATTTGTTCCTGCACTTGAAGAAACACCTGGGCGGTCAGCGTCTTACAACGGGTTATTGACCGGGGTAAGTGGTCTCTGTTTGCATGCAGGCGTATGGTCGGCGCAGCATGGGGACTGAAACCGGGGCTAATGTATTGGCTCTATGTTTCAGTAGTTAGACCAACTATGACGTATGCGTCTCTGGTTTGGTGGACCAAGATGGACTCAGGTGTTGCTGTGAAAAGGCTGGCAGCCGTTCAGCGGCTGGCATGTCTCATGATCACAGGGGCGATCAGCAGCGCTCCTGGGGCCACTCTTGACTGTTTGCTTGATCTTTTGCCCATAGACATTCACATCAGGATGACTGCCAGAATGGGTGCATACCGTCTCTGTGGAGAAGGCCTCTGGAATAGGTGAATTACGTGGTCATACCAGAATTTCGGGGATAGTTCAGAGCGACATTCTAGGTATGCCCTCTGATTATCTTCCGAGAACTTTTTCTTTTGGCAGGTCTTTCCGAGTTCTTTTTCCACAACGGGACGAATGGAAGGATGGAGCCTGCCCACTACCACCCTGTGATCAGGAGTGGTACACTGATGGGTCCAAGAGCAGTCGGGGCACAGGAGCAGGCATCTACGGGGTGCAGGACAACGTACGGTCAGGTATTTCCATGGGGACCTTCCCCACTGTTTTCCAGGCCGAGATCACTGCCATTATGGAATGTGCCAGAGACATCTTGATGCTGGGTCATGAGGGCCTTTCTATCAATATTTTCTCTGACAGTCAGGCGGCTCTTAGAGCTTTGGACTCGGTAGAGTTCAACTCTAGGGTTGTGTGGGACTGTTTTAGGCTTGTGTCCTATGTTAGCAGACACAATGAAGTCACCCTTTGTTGGGTTCCAGGGCACTCAGGGGTGGATGGTAACGAAGTGGCAGACGGGCTGGCCAATAGGGCTGCATCATCCCCCCTTTGTGGTCCTCAACCCTTCTGTGGTGTTTCCTGCGCTGCGGTTTTTCAGACTATCAATTCCTGGGCTAGGGATTGTCATAAGAAGAGATGGGCTGAACTTTCCCTGCATAGAGTTAGTAAGCTTAATCTTCGTTCTCCTTCTCGTCAAGTTGCAAAAAGGTTCCTGAAACTTGGCAGGAAGGATGCCAAACTTGTCACAGGTATCGTCACTGGTCACGGTAATCTGAGGAAGCACCAGCTACGCATGGGGGTCTTCAACGGCGACCCCCTGTGTAGGAAATGTTATCTGCAGGAGGAAACTGCAGATCATCTACTCTTTGATTGCGCAGAGCTGGTAGAGGTAAGGTCCTCCACTCTGGGCAACTTGGTAAGGGGTAGTTTTCTGCCTCCTGACGAGCTCGTTGACAGGATGCTGCAGTTTTACAGGTCTCTTCATCTAGAAGATTCCTGATTCTCCAGGAAAGAGAATTTTGGGGTGCGCAAAAAGCTGCAACGGCTGAAGCGCCTTGGGAAGTCCGCCCCTTCGAATGATGAATGATGATGAGCGTCTTCAAGACGATAACGAAGTCAAAGCATTTGTGATACAGTGGTTAACAAGTCAGGCGGCAGAATTTTATGAGGAGGGTATTCAAAAACTGGTGCCACGTTATGACAAGTGTCTCAATATTCACGGAAATTATGTAAAAAAGTAGATTAAGGTACAGGCTTTCATGTAAAAATAAAATTATTGCGATATCTTTGCACGTCTTTTTTTAATTCCAAAACGGTACTTACTTAAAAAACATGCCTCGTAAATCGGACCAACAGGGTAGGTCTGTGACACATCCAGACACACACACACGGACATCACATCGAAACACACTTTTTTGGATTCAAGGGAACCCAAAACGGATATATCCACTCTCAACTCAAATTCGAAAATTTTGACGAAAACAATATTTTCTCCATATATACTATGTATAAGGGGAGAAAGTAAAAATGCCTTAGGATTTTAAACATAATTCCGAGAGCCTTTAATTGCCATTTATAAACATGTTTGGCTCCAGAACTGTTACCGGTATTTACTAAAGCTTATCTAAATACCATTTGAAATTTACTGTTTTAAAAATAGTCATCCAATTTCTTAACCCCCCCTACTAAGTAATACCAAACATTTTTAGAGGGGTTTGTTGGGTGTTGTGGCCTTACACTGCAAACCAAGTGTCATGGAAACCAGGTTGAAAAATAAGGAAGAAATAGATCTTTTATATTCTATTTATGAATAACATTGGGCGCTGTCAGACAACATACTGCCTTTAGAACAAACAGTAAATTTAACTTTTCTCTGAAACCGTTTGTTATAAATTAATAATTCATCATACTAATTTGTTTTTTAGCCTGTTTTGATGGTGATAGTCAAATTATTTTATAAAACAGTTTTATCCAAAAAATTATAAAGTTTGTTTACATTTTAAAGGCCATAACTTTTGAATGATTAGTTTTACAGACATATGGATAGTGTAATATTATTTCGGACTTTCAAAGCTATAAACTATGAAATCGTAATCAAAATCGTTAGATCAAATTTTCTCACACTTTTTAAGGGTTTTAGGGGTAAACTACCATTACAAATTTTTTTTAAATGGTCTGGAGATTAGCCAAAGTGTACCAGTGTAACTAATTTTTAAAACATCGGCCAATCAGTGTCTTTGTACACAGAGATAGACATCAGTCCAAAAACCACTTTATTTAATTCAACGAGCCCCGACCAAAACAGAATCTCCACTCTCAATTCAAATTCGAATAAAAGTTTCGCATTCGGTATTCACTATTTTTTTCAAATCCATCTTAATTGATCTTTTTTCAATTTATAACAACACTCTGAAACCATCCTGACTAGCTAGGGGATGGGTGGGAATCGGGGTTCTGTGCAGGGGACGATCACTCAAATGCATTTATTTCACTGTCTAATAACATAATTACGAAGAACACCATGGAATCATGACGCGGGATATGTATGTATGTATGTATGTATGAATAACTTTATCCTGAAGTTTTCTAATGTTTTTTTCCGAAATACTCAACACTCAACGAACACTCAAGCTTGGCGATCAGCAAGAATCGGGGTTCTGGGCATGGAGAAACGGAATATTTTAAGGAACCAGGGGTATATTACAGTAGGACCCCTCATATCCAGAACCTCAGGAGCCCTGGGCTGGTTAACGATTTGGCCGGATAAATCAACCTGTTATTATAACGATAATTTATACATAATAACATTATGTAGTTGAATGATAAATACAGGGTTATCATAAAAGAATGGTGCGGTTTCAGTAATTCATAAGAAGACTGTAGAGAAATTTCTGAATGTTATATTAGTATCTCTGAAAGCCTCCAACCCAAAATTTGTTTATAAGCCCTATAAAAACCTAATAAAATCCAGATACTGCAGGAATTGAAACCCAATGATAGTGTAAAACGTTACAATTTTGCTGTTAGAATGTTGGACAGAATAAGTGAAAATGAACTATTTCTAGACGATATAATTTTTAGAGATGAAGCTACTTTCCATGTCTGTGGATGTGTTAACAGACACAATTCACGAATATGGGGCTCTGAAAACCCCAACGCAATTGTTGAGAAATAACGTGATTTACCTAAAGTTAATGTTTGGGGTGTGGTGTGATGAAAAATCGTGTATTAGGGCCTTTCATCTTTGCTGAAAGAACAATTTATGGAGTTGTGTATCTCGACATGTTAATCAATTATTGCTTTCCTCAGCTCGATGAACTCGAAAAAATTCATCAACTTCATTTCCAACAAGATGGTGCTCCCCCACACTTCAGTGCATTGGTGACAGACCATAAAATATATAAAAATAATGTGTGGCTCTTCATCACTAACAGTATAACACATTTGATCACTTACGATAACTAGAGATAGACCTTTACCAAAAACCTTGTAGGATAACCTCTTTAGGTTAGGTTGGCGGTTTTAGATTTTGGTGAAGTCTGGCCTTTGAAACTAGTACAGTCAACTGACTAGTAATCTCCAAAAACCGTAAGAGCAGTTGAGTAGCGGAAGCAAGGGCCAAAGGGAAATACATTTTGATATAAAATCCAGCCTTTAAAACTAGTATAGTAGCTTAACTGAGTAGTTATCTCCAAAAACCGTGAGAGTGGTCGAATAGCGAAAGCTAGTGCTGTGGAAAATACATTTTGATATCTTGGCCATTTCTATATAAGCAGCCAATTTTATTTTATTATAATCTTTTAACAAACTGAATGCCCTCATGAAGGCCTAATGCATTAATAACCTACAGTAATGTAAACTGACTTCTCTTAAATAACCTTAACCAACTGCCACATGATGTAATCTATTGTATACTGATCTAAAAATATCAAACCTAATCTCAATCATGTTTAAACACATTTTTATCGTCAATCAAATCAGGTATTTTTATATAGTTACATTATCATTAACCCTTTGAGGACCAGGCAAAAAAAATTGTCCAAAAAAATGCAACCCAATTTTTTGTTTGAATCTACCAAAACTGCACGCTCCAAAAAATGGCTGTCATAGATTGGTTATAACAACAGCTGTTAGGATTAACTGAACACATTCCCTTTAGACGTGTCCATAATCTACAGTAACCTATTTCCCACAGGGAAGTTAATATATTACACTATCAATAACCAACCTAACTTAACAGAGCGCTGTTTGTCAGCGGCCAACACACGTTGCGTTACATGGTAATATATGCTATATATTGCTAACATACAGCGCTCTGAGGAGTTAAATTAGGTTGGTAATTGATAGTATAAAACATAGGTTTACAAACTGTGAGTCGCGACCCACTGGTGGGTTGTGTAAAGGTGTCAGGTGGGTTGCGGCATGGGCACAAAACTAAATTTTAATTTTAAAAACAAATACGTAATTTACTAAACACACAACTCAAAAAATTTACAAAAACTAAAATGACAATTTATCTTACAGTTAATCTGCGGGCGTATGCAGTTGAGTTAAAATATAATTGAAAATAAAAAATATATTAGCTGGGAACGTAGATAACTTTGCGTCGAATTGGCCAGCACTAGCACGGTTACTAGGCGTGCTTTCCATTCTATTCTGATCTTGCTTAATGTTGCAATAAACATTATGATGGTGTTTAGTAATACATACTTACGTGAACAATCATTTCAAAATTGGTTTTTTTGAAAAACAAATACAAGAAACAACATGGAGTGGAAAATTACTTGAGATTGAAAACAACCTCAATCATATCTGACATTATATTTTTCGTTGATGAAAAACAGTGCTATGAATCACATTATTGAACGACTTTTTGTTCAAGCCATTACTTTGTAGCTAAATGGTATTTAACTCTTTTTGTATAATCTAAAACCAAGTAGGCCTAATGATATTTAATTTAGTATTGTTTGTTTCCTGGTAAAGAATAAATAAATTGTCAATATTTATTGCTTTTTTTCAAGCCATACCATCATTTTTTTAGTTTATTATTAGTAAGTTTTTAGTATGGATATGTTTTATTGAAATCAAATGAAACAGTCAAAATGCATGACAAAATTTTAGTTTCATCAAGCATTAAAGGGAATTACCTTGTGTTTGAAATTATCTTAAATACTAGTGGGTCGTGGGTCAAAAGAGTTTTGGAACCACTGGTATAAAATATTTTTAACAAGATAAAAATATCAATAGCCAACCTAACTTAACTCGGCAGAGCACTGTAATTCGGCAATATCGCACATATTACAGTGATATTATAATTATAGTATAATTATGATAATAATATTATAATAATTATAACATAATAATAATTTAACCGTGTGATCAAAACACCAGAGTCCAGGTAATCCGAAATAATTGGAACCGAACCCTGTTAGGATTATCTGGAAATGCAATGTACAGTTGCATAAAAAGTACAGTATAAAATCCATTATTTTAGACCCAATAGTGTATTTAGACCAATTAACTTATGTCTTATCACAGTTCACTTATAGGTTTGTCCACTACATGTTTTGTCTGAACGGCATCAAGTGTTTCTGCAGGGACATTCTACCCGTTATAAAAAACCTGTTATTATTTCTATCGTCATTAGAAACATAAAACACAGCACACACATAAAAACGAACAATGATAAAACAGTTCTCTGTAGGCCTTCTTTTAATGTGATTGCCGTCATTTCTTGATGTCAACTCAAATGTTTGAAAACTTGTTCGCCAAAAAGCAACGATGGACCGACAATCGAGTCTATTGTGATAAAACTATGAGTGCAGCAAAACATCGCCCTACACGATCTCGAGCAACAGTGTACTGCTACATCTGCATCCGTCATGTTTATGAGACAACTAGAAACAGAGACCGTTGTGGTTAAATTCAACGGTCTCTAGAAAAAGGTTACCCCAATGTATTTCTTACGGAAAAAATGTTTTTTTTACTTTTTCACCATAAATACTAAAAAACGTCAAACTTTCATATTTTTTGGCAAATCTACAGGATGAAAGCTTTCTAATGACATATTAATCAAAGAAATTGGTCCAGTACAACCCAAGATTTAGTTGTACAATTTTTAACAAAAAAATGTCACTCAGTATTTCTTCAACGCAAAGAAATTTGTTGTATCATTGGTTTTTTTGTAAATAACTTTTACGCGGTGAGGAAATCGACCAAAATCGATGGTGATTTTCTGATAGAGAATTAAATTTCCAACAAATTACTTTTGAGAATCTTTTGAGAAACCTCAAAAAGACGGTAAAATATCACCTTCAAAAAAAGAATTTCGTAAAAACCTGTTTTCAATGTATTTAATTTCTTATGGAAAACATGTTATTTTACTTTTTCACCATAAATACTAAGAAACCTCAAACTTTCATATTTTTTGGCAAATCTACATGAATGAAGCCTTCCAACAACGCATTAATGATTAAAATCGGTCTAGTAGAACTCTAAATTTAGTTGTACAAAGTTGAACAAAAATATCTTTAATTCAATATTTTTTCAACACAAAGAAATCGGTAGTAGCTTTGGTTTTTTGTAAATAACTTTTAAAGGGTGAGGAAATCGACCAAAATGGATGGTGATTTTCTGAAAGAGAATTAAATTTCCAACAAATTACTTACATGCATTCCTTGAAAACCCTCAAAAAGGCTGCCAAACATTGCCTTAAAATAAGAAATTCGTCCACAAAAATAAGAAATAACATTGGAACGGCCATACTCATTTTACGCATATTTAATATTACTCGCAAAAGGGTTAACGACATGAAAATATCAATAAAAAACCTAACTTAACTTCGCAGAGCGCTGTACGTCGGCAATATCTCGGATATCACGATAAAACGCTACGTGTGTTATTCGCCGACATACATCGCTCTGCGGAGTTAAGTTAGGTTTTTTATTGATAGTATAAAATATATTTAACGACATGAAAATATCAATAAAAAACCTAACTTAACTCCGCAGAGCGATGTACGTCGGCCATATCTCGGATATTACAATAAAACGCTACGTGTATTAGTCGCCGACATACATCGCTCTGCGGAGTTAAGTTAGGTTTTTTATTGATAGTATAAAATATATTTAACGACATGAAAATATCAATGAAAAACCTAACTTAACTCCGCAGAGCACTGTATGTCGGCAATATCTCAGATATTACGATAAAACGCTATGTGTATTGGTCGCCTTTATACTACTTTCACAATTAGTTATATTTTTCAACGATACGACAGAAACCCAATGTATTTTAATTGACAGTCTAAAACATAACAACTAGTCATTTTACGACATCTAAACACGTTAATTACAAGAAAGAAGAATTGTTATATTTTATAAATCAAACCAATTATAAAATAAACATCCTTAAATGATTTGTGTAAATAAACAAATATCTGGTTAGAAGTAGTTTCTGTACTTGCCATATCTCTTTGTATATTTAAATTACATTGTGCTGAAGGAATAACGGTTTTGTAATCAGCTGATTGACAATGAAATGAAATAATACTAAATATAGTTGAGCTCAGCTAATGATTTGTTGCGCCATTTTATTTGTTTGAGTACATTCCCAACTAATTAATTTTTAATTCAGTTTGATGAAATTAAGTTAAATTAATTTAAAGTAAATAACAAATCTTTAACATAAATTTAACCTTACGCCTTAAATCTACAATCAAACAAGCTTTTCCAGTTCAAAATTGTAAATCACGAGAATCTCCCGTTTACCCTAAAATTATCCCAAATTCCCTAAAATATCCCTGATTCCCAAATATTTCTCGTTTCTCCCAACTCAGAACGTCAATTGTTGTAGACAACAAGGTTGACTGGTGTTTGAAGGGTGCCTTATTTTGGCCAGAAAACGTTAGAAAACGTCGGGAAAACTGTGTTTCTTGGTGTTTTTATTGTTAATAATGTTATTAGAGAGTGAAATAAGTGTATTTGAGTGATTTGTTTTCCCGCCCAGAACCCCGATTCACGCCGATCCCCTAGCTAGACGGTATGGTTTGAGAGGGTCATAATACAGCCTAAAATCGTACGAAACGTCGAAATTGGGTTCTTCCGCGGACAGAAACATTGTTAAAAGGTTATTAGAAAGTGTAAAAAGTAAGTCTAAGGTCGATTTGATATAGATTGGTAGGATACTGTAGTCGGAATATTTACCTGAGATTGTCATATATCAGCCTAAAATCGTTGGAAACAACAAAATTGGATTCTTCCGCGGACAGAAACTATGTTAAAAGGTTTTTAGAAAGTGCAAAAAGTAGGTCTAAGATCGATTTTATATAGATTGGTTACTACCAATCTAGTACAGTATCCTTACTGTGTTGGAAATATTGATCCCATCTTGACCTTCGATGCAAGAGGTGACGTGACGAGTTCGATCCCTGGCATGTCCACCAAATTTAGATGAGAATATTCATTGAAAACTAGTGTTCTTTAAAGCTAAATAGCTTGAGCTGAGCCTGCCATTGGCAAAACGAAAAAAAATTTAAAAAGGATTACAATTTTTGAAGAGAAATAAATTTGGATGACCTTCTCCCTAGACCCTATCACTTAAAATTTTGTAATATTTAAAGAAAAATCACATACAAATCCAGAAACAGTTTCATCAAAACATTGATTAACCTTAATGGGTGTACAAAATGTAAAATATTCTTTGAATTCATATAGGTTAAGTATAATTGCCGGGTAGCAGAAAATTCTAACCTGGTTTAGGAATGACGTTAATGACATTTTGTATTACATCTTTCCGCTGGGTTGTGCTTGCAGTTTGTATTCTGATGGGCAGATCCTTGAGAGCTCTGACTAACTGAAAAATACAATTAAAAATTACAAACAAATTAAATAATAAACAAATATTCAAACGTACACGTGACACAACAGCTTACCTCTTCGTTGTCAGCCATTTTATCTTCAATTTTTTCCAAAACCTAAAACAAAGCCCAATTTCGTCTATACCGTACATACGTTCCTTTTTTCCAGATTGGCCAGGCGGCCAATGCCACCTCTCTGGGAGAGTGATTTAAAAAATTATCGCATTAGAGGATACTTTATCATATAATACTTATTGGATATATAGATAGGTTACAATTATTATTAATTTTATTTTTAGTTATTAATTTTTTATTAGTGTGACCCATTTTTTTATCTGATAAGTGTCGTACGATAAAGTAGTCTTAAATGCAAATCTATATACTTGCACACACGAGAGTAAATACCAGAGATAAAATGAAATGAAAATGAAATGAGATGAAATGAAATGAATTTATTATAATTCAAATTATTAAACTCGTTATTTATTCATTAATTGTTTGTTGTTGTTTAGTTAATTAATTTATGTAATAGGTTATAGATCAATTTAATAAATATTTAATCAAAGTGATCAAATTTTATAATAAATGCAATTTCGACTTGAAATATATAAATACCTATTTATGCTTTACTACATTTATAGCAAATCAATTAAAATATACTAGTTCCTGGACCAACAGTTTTATAGAAAATATTAAACTATTTTAAGTATGTATAATATATTCAATTATATAGAAAATCCTTCAAGAAATATACCAACCTAAAGAATAAATACAATAAAAATCATTTTTTGGCCGCAACAACTAAAAGACGGCCTCCTTTCCCGTGGCGCCTCCGGGAGCGGTAGGCCGGTTGGAGTATGCAGGCCCGTAGTATTTGTAGGCTCCGGTTAATCCCGCCTGAATCTCTCGCTACACAAGTTTCAACAACTGGCAAATTGCTGCGCCAACAACTGACGGTCTGTCATAGAGGCCTAATTCACCGCTAGATCCGACAGAAGGCAACACTCCCATTAGATTTTTGACCGTCTTCACTATATTCCACAAGGTGTCTACTCTCCTTTATAATCCGTTCTTCTTTGGCAATATTGGTACTAAAAGTACTCCCTCAGGTGAGTGGTGTGAGAGAGAGAGAGAGAGAGAGTGCCTGTTTGTTACAGTCATATAAGAATGATTGTATTTATCAATGGATTTTAGGTTTACAATAATAGGTTTTTAAAATTGACTATCAATTACCTTTGACTATTCATTTTTTGTGGATAAATGTTGTCGCCAACGAATTTTGGAAGGCCCGCCGCTCCAGTGCTGGCTGTGTAGTGCCACTTCCTAGTGGCGACGGCTGGAAGCTCACTTGGTTCCGCCTTCAGGAGTCGCACTCGTAATAGTTACTTTTGGGAGTGGATGACTAGAAACGGAACGGAACGGATGTGAGGTTTCAGTGGGCTGAAGTCCCACTGCGGCTGTTGTAATAGACTTGTAATAGACTTGTTCATTTTTAAAACAATATTTAATACTTAAAAAATGATTCACAACAATTATCAGAACAATAGGACTATGTCCTCTTCAGGCAAGGTATGACTAGACGTAGGCGAGGCGCACATTCCTCTCCCGGCTCAAGAGTGGTCAAGAGTGCTCAGGCTATCTGGAAAGACCACCTGGCTACGCAATTTGTACTATGGGATTTTGAATTTAAAATAAATGTGGCTCATCTCTTACCGTCCGATTGAGAATATATTAGAGGTATTCTAATTCACAGTAATTGTTTAAAATATAGAGTGTCCCACGAAGAGGTTTAAACGTTTAGTTTTTATTACGTGCCCATTCATGCACCGAACTTAAAATTTCACCCGACGCCTTGTTCACCAGTCCAGCGCCACAGTCATTGGACTGCTAGAAACAACTGGCGTTATCGAGTACGTCGGTGATTGGAGCTGCGGGTAGTATATAATTAATTTAAAGGATATGCATATCCTTTGCAAGGATATGCAAACAATACATGTATTGTTTGCACTGACAAACCAATCTCGGTTTCAAACAAAAATTGGCCTATTAAAATGGATACTCAAAGCTACTACACTGAGCAGAGAAAAAGTTGACTGTACGGGTACTTCCAGTTGTCCGACCGACTTCAATTTGATATGTAAATAAATATTTCCGACAATCCCGAACAATATAGCGAATCAGATATGGTGGACAGCTGTGAATAAGGGAAAATTCGTAGAAGAAGTCCCGGACCGAGGCGGCAGCACCAGAGGACGTGGGAGGGTGATCTGTGGCGGGATCACACCCAACAAAGTCCACAAGATCCCAGTGCCAGTGGCGAGGCTGTGCTGCCTCAAATAAGCACTGCCCGTACTGCTTGTATGAAAGGATTTGGGTATAAAAAAGGCTAAGAGAAGAACACCCTGATGTCACATCGAGGCCGGACCAAGGTCATGAAGATGAGGTGGAGGCAATTGGTCTAGGAGAAGAGGATTCTGATCACAAACTCCTGGCCCTACAGGTTGGGGGTTGGTCGCAAGGCTGACGACCTTGCACCGGTAAAAACATCCTGTTCAGAAACATCCACAACAAGCCTCGGAAAAGGACGTATACCCGAACAGTAAAAACTTACAAAAATTTTCATTTACTCACCCCTACTGACCATTAGGAAAAAAAACCAAGTTAGCGCCGGTGAGTAGGGTTGAAAATTATTCGGCTTTGGTGGAAACTATAGGTTCTTATTAAATATAAAGTGCGTAAAGTGTAATAAAAATCTTAGAAACGGAATTTTATGTGATATGTGCGACTTATGGTATTACTTCAAGTGTGGAAACATCGATGAGAAACATTTACCAAAGTGAAAATGGTGAGTAGCTGCCCGCCCTGCATGGCATGGGCGCTTCAAGAAAAGCGGATACAGAATAGTGTAGTTCATCAGACGCTGAAGCGATTATTAATTCGTTAAAGGAAGAAAACCAATTTCTGCTTCAGGAAATAAAATACCTCCTTTGCAGCAGATCTGCGAACAACCAAATCAATAACATATGACAAGTAATAATATACTATTACAATATTATAAATCAAGTTTTATCAAAATCTGTCAATAAACATGAGAATTATTTGCCTATTTACCATAAGATTAACATGGAAAAGAGTGTGCAGGTTTGCTACTGTGAGGAACAGTGAAAGTAAGCATTTCTACCATAAACAATTTTTAATAATAACATTTATTTAAACCAAATTTTATCAACATCTGTCCATAAATCAAGGATTATGCCATTTCCCTATTTGATTAACATGGGAAAAGAGTATGCAGGTTTGCTGCCATGATAAACACATTCACTATGATTTTTAAGCATAAATGGTTAGATCTCAACCACATGAAGCTAAATATCAAGTTTCATCCAAAAACATTGATTGATTAGTGAAATATTAATTTTTCCTTATTCTTCATAAGATTAACATTGGAGCCCCACAATACAACGTACCGGTACTGTTTCTGGATTTTTAGCGAATTTCCCATAGGGAAGAAGCTATTACCGTAGGTCTCATGGTGAGACTTAAGCCCGGGACCATGTTATTTTTTCTTCTTTAGGTGCCCAGAGTCCAAAAACAATAGTCGTTAAAATTTATATATATATATATATATATATATATATATATATATATATATATATATATGTATATATATATGTGTCTGTGAACACGATAACTCTCGTAAAAATGGTCCAATCAAGACCAAATTTGGTAGAGACGTGTATTCCTACAAGTGCTCGGACGAGTTCGTAAACCAGACATATCGGTCAATGGAAACGGGTAGTTTGGGGGGGTTTTGTACCCCAAAATGGGTTTTTTTGCGTTTTTCACATGTAATTTTTTTAAATTTCTAATTTTTTATTTCACCATTGGAATCAGCTTAAGAAACTACAAAATTAAGTTCCTTAAAGTTTTTCTCTATCTCCAACGGTTTCCGAGATATTAAAAATCTAACGTTGTATTGTGGGGCTCCAATGTTAATCTTATGGAGGATAGGGAAAAATTAATATTTCCCATATTAATGAATATTTTTGGATAAAACTTGATATTTAGCTTCATGTGGTTAAGATCTATCAATTTATGCTTAAAAATCATAGTTTATGTGTTTATCATGGCAGCAAACCTGCAAACTCTTTTCCCAAAATAATCATATAGGGAATAGGCAAACTCCTTTATTTAAGGACAGATGTTGATGAAAGTTGGTATAAATGTTAAGATAAAAATTATTTATGGTAGAAATGCCTAATTTCAGTGTTCCTCACAGCAGCAAACCTGCACACTCTTTGCCATGTTAATCTTATGGAGAATAGGCAAATAATTCTCATGTTTATGGACAGATTTTTTTTAAACTTGTCATATATTATTGATTTGGAAATTCGCTGAGTACGCAGGTCTGCTGCGACGGGGGTATTTTATATCTCGATAACCGTTGGAGATAGAGAAAAACTTTAAGGAACTTAATCGTGTAGTTTTTTTAAGCTGATTCCAATGGTGAAATATAAAATTAGAAATTTTTAAAAATAAAAAAAAACGCAAAAAACCCCATCTTGGGGCACAAACCCCCCACCCCAAACTACCCGTTCCCATTGACCTGGTTTACGTACTTGTCCGAGCATTTGTAGGAATACACGTCTTTACCAAATTTGGTCTCAATCGGACCATTTTTATGAGAGTTATCGTGCTAACAGACACACACACACACACACACACACACACACACACACACCACACACACACACACATTTTATACTTTATATACTTTTTAACTGAATTGGCGACCTACCCAAGTAGGTATTTTAAGCCAAGTATGAATGCGGATTGAAATGTAAGATGATTGTGGCGCGATCTTGTAGTCTTGTTACTGAATAAGGCTGACATGTTCCTTAGACAGGACTGTTAATTAATAGCTCAACAGCCGATGGCAACTAATGGACCTACAGTTTAACGTGGAATCCGAACCACGACATCTAAATTACGAATTGGTCTAATTATGAGGATGATCTTTGCGGATTAACGCAAAGATTGATTGAGGTAAATTAATATGGCTTGAAAATGGCATGAATGCCGAAACATGTTGCCAAAAAAGAATAAAAAAGGGTACTAATTGTTGTATTATTTATTATATTGCTAAAAGTAGCCCTAAATTGTGAATTTTTAAATAATATATATATATATAAATTTTAACGACAATTTGGGCACCTAAAGACGAAAAATAACATGTTCCCGGGCTTAAGTCTTACCATGAGACCTACGACAATAGTTTCTTCCCTATGGGAAATTCGCAAAAAAGTTCCGAAAATAATAATAACAAACTAACACTGATTGTTCACATATTTAAATGTAACGTCGTTGTTTATCACAATATATAACTTTCTAGAAAATAGAATTTGAAAATAAAGAAATAGTTTTTCTGAGAAATAAAATAACACGTATTTCCTAGCTGATATCTGACAGCTGATATGAGTATCAGATCTTAGACGTAGATTAAAAAAAATCATTTTCAACTATCAGTTGATTTGTAATTATTGTAGTAGAGACTAGAGAGTTGGGTTTGAATGTTGTGTTGATTGAATTGTTGTTTGTCGTTTTCAGAAATCACTGTTATTTTTAAAGCTTAGCTGATAGTAGTTTGGAGTGAATAGTTTGTTGGAGTTGGATCTGTGGTGAAATACCCTACGTTTTCTTAAAAGTGAATCTACATGTTTCCATTAGTTCATCAGATAATCTACCAAATTTATAAATTGACAAGTATTTGAGGTTAAAGCTACTTCTATTGCAAGGTTTGTTGTTAAGACTAAGACTTCACTGTTCTATTTAATTATTGAGAGATGTCGAAAAAAGACACGTTTAGGTCAAAAATTGATCTGGAGAGCAATCCTTTTGCTAAAGTTTTCCCAAATATAGATGCAGCTAAGAAATATGCCAATAAAGTGAAAGAGTGTGGTAGAACTGTATTTTACCATGAGTTACATGGTGATCTTGAAGGGGATGATCTAATCCTCAATTTGATAGTTGAAAAAGTTTTTAATTTTACTTTGTGTAAAGATCCCCCTTCTTTCAAGAAAGGTGCAACTCATTTAGTGTATTTGAGCTTAGAAGATATATCAAAGGAAGACATGCTTACCATCAACAATGTCGACATTTTGGGATTAGTATTAACAGAGAGACTGTTGCTAGAAAATCCTGCATCAGCTTTAAAATCAAAATATTCAACAAATATTTTTAATTTTGGGGAAAGTCATACAGTTGAGACCCAGTGCGTGTTGTACTTATTTGAGTGTTACAGAAGATTACTGGGACAAAAGGAAAATGAAAAAAAAATGTCTAAAGTGATTGACCAGATGATTGGATTTGTTGTGCGAAACACAGTCACAGCATTGTGTCAGCCAGAAATGTATGAACATCAGAATTTATCCAAACAGGTATGATTCATGTGTAAATTGTTAGTATATCTTTAACACGTTCGCTACCGGTATACATAAAAAAATCTGAAATTATAGCCCGGCTGGCTCACTTATGGGACGGCTTATTTGTTGCAATAGCCCGGCGGCTCAGATCTGAGCCGGCCCGGCCCGTTGAAATAGCCCGGGGGCTCAGATCTGAGCCGGTGTTACATAGCAACTAAATCGTCGATTGTGAGATACCCGTCTATTTTAGACCCTTGAAACTTTTGTAGCGGTATATAGGGACACTGCCGCAAGTACTGCTTGTCCGGTCTCTTGGTTTCTTTGAAAATACAGTTTTTTATGTTGGTACTCCTGGACAACCTCAGCTGTTTGTAACCGGAAACTAACCTATACTGTACGCCCACGTGTTTTTATTGTTGTAGATGGTTGAAGTGGGACATGAAGTGAGTTCAGTGAGTCAGTCAAAAATGAGCCACCCCGTCTGTAGGTAAAATAATATAGTTATCAACGTGACAATACAAAATTATATCAACAATGGACGGGGCGGCTCATATATGAGCCAAACCTAAAAAAAGCCTAAATCGCGAAGAAATAGGTCATATTGGAAGCCAGAATGATATATACGCTAAATGTATAGAAAAATAATATATAAAGCACATTTTTTTATCCGGGCCGGGGGGTTGGTCATACCCATACATACCCGGGCTACAGCAAAGGACTTTCTTATAGCATTGCGGGCCACCGCAATGACCGGCGCGGCTCTTATATGAGCCGCCCGGTAGCGAACGTGTTAATCAGTAGCTCCTAAAACACCTATCTAAAACACGAAATTGCCACCTGGATGTCCAATATGTTTTTTTTTATAAACTGTCTATTAATGTCAGAGAGCTCCCCTTAGCTAAGTTTAAGAACAAAACTATATATACCCCCGTCACAGCAGACCTGCATACTCAGTGAATTTGATGAAGTATGATTCAGATTCAGATTTGAATTGCTTTATTTTGACAGTTGTTAACAAAAACTGCATAAAAGTGTCAATAAAATTAGTAAGTAGTCATAATAAACCGTGTATAATAATGAAACAAGGTTTTTTTTTCTTTAAAATAACTAGGATTTGTCATTATAACCAATAAAATCCTTAACATAATAAAAACATTTTTCAACTAAAAATTTGTTCAAACCATATTTTCAAAAATTTTGGGGCAGCTTGCCTTTGCCTTTATGGAATTTGGAAGAGCATTAAAAAGTGAAACTCCATTGTAAGAAAAATGATTTAAAAAAAAAACTGGTATGGGGTGTTAATAGTTATAGAATACTTTTAAATTTTCATATAATAATTTCTTTGATATCTCTTAGTATGTGTTCTGCTCTTAGTATATTATCTGCTAATTTTGATGTTTGTGAAGATTGATTATTATATTTAATGGCTTTTAAGTGTTCTTTGTATCTACGTTTAAATTTTGAACTGTTTGGCCGATGTAATATTTTGGACAATCTTTACATATCATTTTGCATATTCTTGATTGAGTGTACAAATTAGTGTTTTTGTTGGTTGTCTTGTTGACAAATCGTTTTATCATGTGAATCAAGAACAAGAACAAAGCCTTTGTCTTGTCGTCGTTTTTGTTTTTTTTTTAATTACAATAAACACACAACACAAATTACTCCTAATTGTTGGCAAAATCTACTGAAACCATCTTAATTTGAACTCAACATACAAATAAAAAATATGACCCAAAGTATTCTTAAGGATGGACAGTCAAAAGATGGCCAGAAAAACAATAGGTAAAAGAATAATATATAGATAAATACCCCCGTCACAGCAGACCTGCGTACTCAGCGAATTTCCAAATCAATAATATAATAATAATAATATATGAAAAGTTTGGTCCAAATCTGTCGATAAACATGAGAATTATTTGCCTATTCTCCATAAGATTAAAATGGGAAAGAGTGAGTAGGTTTGCTGCTGTGAGGAAACTGAAAGTAGCCATTTATACCATCAAAAATTTTGTTTTTAACATTTATACCAACTTTCATCAACATCTGTCCATAAATAAAGGAGTTTGCCTAATCTCCATTTGATTAACATGGGAAAAGAGTATGCAGGTTTGCTGCCATGATAAACATATAAACTATGATTTTTTAGCACAAATGTATGGATCTCAACCACATGAAGCTAAATATCAAGTTTCATCCAAAAATATTAGATAATAAGTGAAAAATTAATTTTTCCTAATCCTCCATAAGATTAACATTGCAGCCTCAAAATACAACGTACTGTGTTTAGATTTTTTTATATCTCGGTAACCGTTGAAGATAGAGAAAAACTTTAGGAGGAACTTAGAGAACTTAACTTAGAGGAACTTAATTATGTAGTTTTTTAAGTTGATTCCAATGGTGAAATATAAAATTAGAAATTTTTTAAAATTACTTGTGAAAAACGCAAAAAACCCCATTTTGGGGTACAAAACCCCCCCAAACTACCCGTTCCCATTGACCGATATGTCTGGTTTACGAACTCGTCTGAGCATTTGTAGAAATACCCTTCTCTACCGAATTTGGTCTCGATCGGACCATTTTTACGCGAGTTATCGTGTTCACAGACACACACACATATATATATATATATATATATATACACACATATATATATATAAAAATTTTAACGACTATTGTTTTTGGACTCTGGGCACCTAAAGAAGAAAAAATAACATGGTCTCGGGCTTAACTCTTGCCATGAGACCTACGGTAATAGCTTCTTCCCTATGGGAAATTCGCTAAAAGGACAACAAAAATTAGAAAGATAAGGTTAAGAAGGATACAGACAAATAGGATGAGAAAAAAGGGCTGTATCAATAGACACAAATATTAAAGAAGTATCTCCAGACAAAAGAAATAAAGACAAATCTGGCGAAACCAAAGAAGGAGAGTAAGAAATGAAGGATGTTACTGGTTTAAAGAAAAACAAAAAAAGAATAAGAAACACAAAAAGAAACAACAGAATGCAATGAAGATAAAACTGGCCGCTGAGTTCTATAGACAGGACACTTACGAACCATGTGTCCATTAACACTTCAAGCCAGATCATGTTGACCAAGACTGCTTGACTAGTGACCAATATTTTTAGATGCTGCTGGCTACTCCAAAAGAATATCGTTGGGCGGCGAAGTTGACTGCAACAATCCTGAGTTGGAAATTAATAAACAAAAGAAAAAGAAGGCAAAAAGAAGAAACATGCATTATGTCCAGGCTGATGCTGGCGATGAAGAAGAACTAGTATAAAGCATGTGGGATGTCGTCACACCTGAAATCACTAGGCCCATATTCTATTGTGGAGAGTGATTTTACAGAGGAATAATATACTTTCTGACTCATGATATATTTAATAAAAGAAATTAAAATAAATAACATTAGTTTGACGTAATGGAAATTATTTTTAAACCAGAATAAAAGTAAACCAAAAAATTTTTACATATAATGTTAAATCATATAAAAATGACACTTCACAGCTACGAAGATAATGAGGAGATATTTCTAATTTATATTGGCTAAATAAGTAACAGATTGCTGTATACTATCTTAAATTTTTACACGTAGAAAAAACAATATCGTCTGGAATAATTATGATATTATTCCTTTTTGGTTAGTGCCTGGATGGCCGATCATGTCCTTTCGCTTGCTCTGAGTAAGACGGTTAGCGTGTTACTCACTAAAAAGAGGATCAACACTGTCGTCCCGCTACGAGTAGGGAGGGAAGTGGTCCAGTCAACGTGTGCCACCAAGTACCTCGGAGTCATGGTGGACAACAGACTAAGCTGGAGAGACCAGATATTCCGTACGGTAGACAAGGCTTCTCAGGTGTTCTCTTACCTTAGTATGTAGATGGCCAATGTCGGGGGTCCTCGGTCGAGCAGAAGACGTCTCTTAATATCTGCAGTCCAGTCCGTGCTCCCTTATGGGGCAGAGGTGTGGGCAGACGCTCTCACCAAGGACATCTACCGGTTGCGACTCACCGGGTTCAGCGTCAAGCTGCGCTCCGGGTGTGTTCTGCATATCGGACAGTACCCGAGCCTGTCGTCCTGGTTGTTGCTGGAGTCATTCCTGTCAAACTTGGCAGGGGAGAGGAAGGCGATTTATCAGAGGCAAGCCGAGATTGACAAGGATGCTGCAAGGTCTGAAGAGTGCTCCCGAACCTTCCAGCAGTGGCAACACAGCTGGGAGCACGACACCTGTGGACGATGGACTGCGCGACTCATAGAGCAGGTCCAACCGTGTGTGGAACGGCGGCATGGCAAGATGAATCACTCAGTTTCTGATAGCCCACAGCTATTTCAAGTCGTACCTTTATTGGATGGGCAAAACTGGTTCACCGGATTGCAGTTACTGCCTGGGCATTTCCGACGATGCAGAGCACACTTTTCTGCCGCCAGATCACCTAAAAAAAAGCCTGGATATGGAGTGAGCCCCATGGGCGTAAGCCAAATTTAGGTGTTGTAATGTGACAAACAGTTCGAGGTTAGAAACCTTAAGAGTAGAGGAGGTTTTTTTAGTGGGTAACACCACTTTTTATGGGAGTCCCACACCACAGGCTGTGTGCATAATGCATTTCTTCTGCATCTCCCTCAAAAAAAAAAAAAAAAAAAAAAAGGAAGAAGCTATTACCGTAGGTCTCATGGCAAGACTTTTCGCCTTTATGTGGCCAGAGGCCAAAAACAATAGTCTTTAAAAATTATATATATATATGTGTGTGTGTGTGTGTGTGTGTGTGTGTCTGCGAATACGATACCTCTCGTAAAAATGGTCGGATCGAGACTAAATTTAGTAGAGACATGTATTCCTACATTTGCTCGGATGAGTTCGTTAACCAGACATATTGGTCAATCGGAACGGGTGGTTTGGGGGCGGGGTTTGTTCTAAAAAATTGGGTTTTTCGCTTTTTCCATACGCAGTTTAAATCATTTTTAAATTTTATCTTTTCCCATTAAAATCTGCTCTAATGGTATCTCTACCTTTACTGAGATATTAAAAATCGAAACACAGTACATTGTGATCCAATTTTAATCTTATGGAGGTTGGGGAAAAATTAATATTTCACTTATCATTCTATATTTTTGGATAAAACTTGATATTTGGCTTATTGTGGTTGAGAACCATCCATTTATGCTTAAAAATCATATTTTATGTACAGTAGAACTCCAATTATCCGAACTCCGACTATCCGAATCGCCGATTATCCGAATCACTTTCAGAAAAAAATTTGTCCAAAAAAAGTCTAAGTGCGCTATTATTCTTCCCCCCGCGAAGTTCGAGTTTGACCACTTGCAACTGCTCACCGTCAAGCGAATGCGTGACCTGGCTGCCCGAAAATGGATGAAGACCGCAAAACAGCTTACATTGACGGAGATGTTTAAAAAACAATGATTTTTATTTCTAAACTTGTACGTACATTTTATTTATATTTAAAACATGTGAAAATATCGTGTTTCTTATATTTAATTAAATAAAAAATAGTGCAATATCAAAACGTAGCTTTTTTTTCTCTCTAATGGCAATTTTTTTAGTAAAACTCCGATTATCCGAATATTTGATTATCCGAATGGGTCCCGGTCCCCATTAATTCGGATAATTGGAGTTCTACTGTACTTATCATCACAGCTAACCTGCATACTCTTTTCCCATATTAACCATATAGGGCATAGGCAAACTCCTTTATTTATGGACAGGCGTTGATGAAAGTTGGTTTAAATGGTCAAAATAAAATGTTTTTGTGGTAGAAATGCTACTTTCAGTGTTTCTCACAGCAGCAAATCCTCACACTCTTTCCCATTTTAATCTTAAGGAGAATAGGCAAATAATTCTCATATTTATCGACCGATATTGATAAAACTTGTCATATTTTATTATTATTACCGGTATTATTATATTATTGATTTGGAAATTCGCTGAGTACGCAGGTCTGCTGCGACAGGGTACTCATTTTCTTCATAATTTCCAATTTTTAAAACCACTGTTTAGTTTAAGACGGCAATCTATTTTCATTTATCGAAATTATTTTTTTGTTTTCAAATTAGCTATTAAACAAGTTTATAGTTTAAAAGAACTCATTCCTACTAGCAGACGAATAGTCTTTGTAGAAATGAATTCCTGTACGCTTCACATGTGTAACTTCACACATGTAACATGTATAACTTGAATTTGATTTTTGTATAAATATGATTTGATTTGAAGAGGAATGGAATAGGATAGAATTCCCCCAAAAATGACTGAGCTTCAAATGAATGGAAGAAGACTAAGAGGAAGACTCGAAACCAGGATTGAAAACTGGGATTGATGAGGTTAGACGAGATTTGATAGTGAGAAGAGTGCAATGGCGGTTTGTGGAGAACGAGGTTTTGTGGAGGGGCAGAAGAAGAAGGTGGATAGGCCTAGTGAACTCTCAGACCCGGAGGTATGGGAGAGTATATGTTTGTATGTTTGAAAGCCACCTAAGATCAAATGGTCACATGTCATCTCGGTTGGGACAGTAGGTACTAAAATGAAAAAGTCTTTTTTTAAAAAAAAACAATTAAAACACTCCACTTAAAGTCAGTTGTAGAAAACATATTTGACACCTAAAAATCCTTACCATGATCTCTGTTAATCATGTAATTTCCATGATCTCCAGTAATCATGCATGAAGTCACCACTCAAAAGCCAAAAAACAATGTCATACACGACCAGCACAATATGTGACACAACATTCTTTCTTCCGGCCACCACACCTCTTCAAGATGAAGCCTTAATAATAATGGTGTCTTGCCTTCTTCCTTTATTTTTTTAATATAATATTTTAAGCATGTACTCTTTCCCCAAATATGTAATTAAAGCTTACTATCTATTATTATTGTCTATTGTATGTAGGTATTTGATAACATATTTCAACCTATAAAATAAATTTACTGAAATTTTAATCTTGATCTATGTTCTCAGATGTTGAAAGTGTATGAAAAAAATCTTCAGTATATACCTGAGCTGACAGAGTTTTTTTCTGTGGTCGCTGACTCTGTATTCTCTGGAGAAGGATCTGAAGCAGTTTATTCTGCTTTTTCTCCAACATTGGCATTGCTGCAACATGACTTTCACAGTGAAAATATTTTAACTTATAAAAGTGTGAGATTCGGCTTGCTGCAGATATTTGCATCATCTTCAAAACTGGCTCAGGTAGGATTAATTAAGTTTAAACCTTTTAGAATTAAGAGTTTGATTTCGTTAAAACTTCACCATAAGCATACACAACTACCATGGCAATCAAAGAAAAACTAATTATATTCTATATGGTTATAACAAAGTGTATAAGTCAAATTCGTGATATTCCCCCTTTCTTTAACCTATGGACATAATCAGTGAAATACTGTGGCAATTTTCTATACATCATTAATCTCTGTAACAACTGGTCAGATTCAGGGCTTCCCATTGTAACATTATGTTGTTTATTACCAAGCCTCAATTTTTCATCTTTTACATCAACTAAGCATGTGTATTGGTATGGGTAACGATCATTTGGAGGGGCCTCAGTATTAGTAGGTTTATTAAAGGTTTGAGATATATCATCATTAGATAAGTCTGCTGTGCTTTTGAGAGTTTTACCTCTTTTTTCACATCGCCATTTCAAATGGTAATCTAATCTGGTTTAGAAAAAAGTTACAACCATTCTTGAAGAGAATGCCAATGGTGTTGCTATCATGTCGGTTAACTCTTAGAAGAAGATAATACAAGTCTGACTCAATGCCGCTCGGAGTGGACTGAATGCCGACTCACAAGCCCGACTCGACACTTGTGTTGCGTCATAATTGTAACGTAGTTCCATAGTTTTTTAACACATAATCTTACCGTGCCTTTCGTGAATGTCTAAACTGACAAATAATATACTGTAGAGCGTTGAAAATCCAAACCAATTGGACCATAGATAGTTTGGATTATAGTTTTGCCGGATTTTCATACATAACCTACAAATACCTCTTGAACAAAATTAATTAGGCCTATTAGACCTACTGTATTAATAGTGATGTTTTGGAATACAGTTAAATGAGGTAAAATAATGATTTGAGCAAATTTCCCATATGGAAGAAGCTATTACCGTAGGTCTTATGGCAAGACATAAGCCCGGGACCATTTTTTTTTTCGCCTTTAGGTGGCCAGAGGCCAAAAACAATCCAATACTATAATACGAGCAAGGTTTGTATATATATATATATATATATATATATTTGCACACGGATCTCGAAAACGGCACCGAGGAATTTCTTTAAATTTTGGAAATAGCTACGAGTAGAAAAAAGCATGGTCTAATGTAGGAAAAACGTATTTACTGTAATATTAAGTTTAAAATCTAAAAATTTATATTACGCTTACAGAATAAAATGTAAAATACAAACAAAATCTGATTATACATTTTTTTAAACCAAAGTGAACAATATGTGAATAGAGGTTTTCATAATTTTACTATGTATGTAATAAATGTAAAATACATACTAAACATTGTAAAAACTTAATAACATAACTGTGCGTATAACAGGAAGAGTATTTCCAAAATCTTCCGTGTTTGATAGAAAACGTATTTGTTTATTGCTTGAGCCTTGTCAAACAATTAATATGTGTAAATTAAAACTCTTTTGCTTCAATCCTCAATTTTTATCAAATCAGTTGGTCAGGAATAACTGTATGGATAGAAACAGTAAAGATCCTTAAAACAATAATTGAGGTTGGCTAATGTACATAACCGGCGTTGACTCATTTGGCGCGCGTGTGGACTAGCGAGTGTGTCGGACTGGCTTCGTAATAGATCGCGTGTTCTACATCAGGGGCAATACTGTTAATTCTATATTAACTATGGTGTATTAACTTTTATTTAAATCATAAATGTTTTATTGATTAATAAATGTGTTTTTTTTTTCAATTAATTTTTATAATACATGTATTATTTCAAACGAGCAAAACGGTAAGGTACAGATTAATACAAATAGTTAACAACAGTTTAAATAAGTTTAACACAATAACACAATAAGTTTAACAGTTTAACACAATAATAAAACAATAGTCGTTAATATATACATTTGCTACTTGATAATCCGACACTTATGGGACCGGGAGTGTGTCGGATTACGGAAACGTCGGATTACTAAAAACTTATATTTCTTGCACAACCCTAACTGTAGAATTAAAAAAAGTATACTCATGTTCATTACTAAGTACCTTAATTCTGTTAATGGTTCAAATAAACAATTTACAAGGTTTTTTTTACAGAAAACTACTTAATGAATACAAAATACTGTATGACATTTGTCTATAAACATAACTAATACACAACGCACACATAACAACTATAAAACAGTTATAACGTATAGGCATATCGTGAAACATAACCTACATTCTAAATTCAATAAGGCCTACCTGAACTAACACTTTGCACTTAAATTCTGAATTGAATACTGTTAGTAACAAAGTAAGCAACACTCTTTACCACACACTAATTTATACTAAACAAGGTAGGGAACTAACGGACCGGAAGACGTAAGAATCCTGTCATAACATGAATAAAATGTCTGTACTGTACAGACGCCCGTCTGCGATGACTCATTTGGCGCGGCGTCGGACTACCGAGTGTGTCGGACTGTCAAGTGTCCGATTATCAAGTGCCAACTGTATATTCTTCATAAGTGCCAAATGACTTTTATAACTACTTTAAAAATTGTATAGTTGTGTACTGAATGAATGAGTGTTGGTTTTGCAAATTTTCGTTTTAATTAAAAAAAAGTTTTCAAGCAAATAGAAATAGTGACTGTGTACAACATGAAAACACAATAAAACATAAATAAATTCAAGGAAAAGTTTACAATAAAAATTTTAAAAATTTTGAAATCATATGGTTTTAGGCAGTTGAGTTAAATCATTTATTTATATAAGTAATAAACTATCTGAGATTTAATCCTGTAGGAAATTTTGATTTTAAAACCAACTGGTGTGCCAATTCTGAATTTCTTAAAATAAGTTGGTTTCTTTTGGTTTCAACTACTACCCAGGACTAGATAAAATTAACAGCATCATGAAAGTAGCATTCCATATTTTAAAATCCTCTCCTGCAACAGAAAATTTATTTTCCAGACCACCTCGTGTTATTTTTAAAAGGCCACAAAATTTAAAAAATATGTTGGTGACACCTAAAATTCAAAATTATAAGCCTAATGAATTTTGTAATATCAAGAATAGTTGTAAACCATGCCACAAACATCGATGTGATATTTGCAAAATTATGTGTGAATCTACTGAATTTAAAAGTAGAGTGACAAATAAAGTTTACCCGATAGTTGGTGGATCAACTTGTGAAACCCATAATGTGGTTTACCAATAATTGTGCAAACATTGTCAAATACCCCCGTCGCAGCAGACCTGCGTACTCATTGAATTTCCAAGTCAATAACATAATAATAATAATAATAATAATATATGACAAGTTTTATCATTATCTATAATATTATAAAGAAGAGGTTGTTTCTGTATGTTTGTTTGTGGGTTTGTGTGTTTGTGGGTTTGTTGTGGCAAGTGAACGCAAAAAATACTGAACCAAACAGTTTGAAATTTTACACAAAGACAGATCTTAAACTCATGCAACACATAGGCATACTCATTTCCTTAAAATCCTCTCGGGCTACGCCCTGTGAACGTCCTAAGTTTCAATGTTTACATTTTTAGAAAGTGAAAACATAAAATTACTTGAATGTCAACAGCTGTGAACACTAAAATTTGACAGTTCGAGAAGCAGAAGACATGGTTGCTGTAAATACCCTAGGATTCAATGTTTACAGTTTTTAATGTCAACATCCGTTTACTTTACATTTTGACAGTTCGGTAAGAAAAAGAAATAAAGTTAATTTTTCCACATAAACTGCTGGATCGAAATTAGTGAATTATTAGTTCGAAATAGTGGAATGGTAGATTTTTAATTTTCTCCCGATGCCTGCCTCTATTACGGTAATGCTTATCCTCTCCCAATATTTGACATATGTTACTTTGTCATGTTTAGATATATACTTAGACACGTGTTTTGTCATTTTGTAAACAATAAAGAATTAATTATCAATAACCTAAATGTATCTGTAGAGCCTACACCTCTCAGCCTTTTTTACCCGTGCGAAGAACGGGTACTTTGGCTAGTCTGTCAATAAATATGAGTATTATTTGCCTACTCTCCATAAGATTAACATGGGAAAGAGTATACAGGTTTGCTGCTGTGAGGAACGCTGAAAGTAGGTGTTTCTAGCATAAACAATTTATATTTTTAACATTTATATCAAATTTCATCAACATCTGTCTACAAATAGATGAGTTTACCTAAACTCTAGATTAACATGGGAAAAGAGTATGCAGGTTAGATAAATACATAAACTATGATTTTTAAGCATAAATGGATAGATCTCAACCACATGAAGGTAAATACCAAGTTTAATCCAAAAATATTGATTAATATGGGAATTATTAATTTTTCCCTATCCTCCATAAGATTAACAGTGGAGCCCCACAATACAACGTACTGTGTTTAGATTTTTTAATATCTCGGTAACCATTGGAGATAGAGAAAAACTTTAAGGAACTTAATTATGTAGTTTTTTAAGCTGATTCCAATGGTGAAAGATAAAATTAGAAAATTTAAAAATTACATGTGAAAAACGCAAAAAACCCCATTTTGGGGTACAAAACCCCCCCAAACTACGCGTTCCCATTGACCGATATGTCTGGTTTACGAACTCGTCCGAGCATTTGTAGGAATACACGTCTCTACCAAATTTGGTCTTGATCGGACCATTTTTACGAGAGTTATCGTGTTTTCTCAGACACACATATATACATATATGTATATATGTCATTTAAAACTAAACAAAACCATACAGAAAACTTTTACAAAACAAAAATTCAATAAAGTTACAGAACAAGACACAATGCATATGAAATAATTCAAAAGAAATCACGAAACAACAACCAAACTAATACACAAGATAGGAGTATATAAAATTAAATGTGATGACTGTAACAAATATTATATTGGACAAACCGGTAGAAATTTTCAAACAAGATTCAAAGAACATATACAAGTGCTAAAATCAAACAACAAAACAACACAAAAATCAGCGTTCGCCGAACATATTCTTTCCACAAACCACAATTACACTAGTATGACACATAATATGACTATATTGAATTTCGAACAAAAAGAAAGAAAATTGGATACAAAAGAAGAATTCCAAATTCATACTCACTATCAAATTGACAAAAATAATATATTAAACACTTCACAAATTGAAACAAACAATCCAATATATGAAAAAATTATACAAGGAAGAAATAATACATGCTAACACACTCCACCAATTTGAATACAGTGAAATTTAAATTATCATATGACATTTATTTACATTTATAAATTAAGATTATCAAATTAGGTTAAACATTTGTACTTCTTGAAGATGGGATGATTCCCGAAACATGTCGAAGAAATAATTAAAATGTTTTCTAAGGGTACTCGGTTGACTTATTTAAAGATAATTATATTAGTAGCCCTATTTGATGAACTAAATAGTGAAATTAATATGGCTGACCAACCAAAAATTGTTCATCAACTTAAATACATAAACCTAAGAATTGCAACAACTAAGGAAGATATATATTTCAATAAGAAATTACTTGAGCAAAAGTTGACGCCTAATTATGTACAAATATCAACAAAAGCACAATCAAGAGCAGCTAAAAGAACTATTGAAACTGCAAAAATAATATGGGTTAAAGAAGAAATTAATTTTCTCTACTCAAAGTTACATTTATTGAATGAGAAAAAGACAATCGTTGAAACCCAAATAGGCAAAGAATATCATCAAGAATCAGTTGATAAATTCTCAAAGTACAGTAGAACCCCGTTTATCCGGACCCCGATGATCCGGATCTCCGGTTTATCCGGATCAAAATTTTTGACCAAAATGCACATAAAATGCCCTATTATATTAGATTTTTCAGCGTAAAAATAACATTTTTAATCATAACATTCACATTACTGTACTTTCAATAAACTTAAATATGTACTTTGATCGTAAATATTTTGTTTATAAGAGTGTAGGAAATGCGTAGATACAATATATAGCGCAGTACGTACAGTACAGTAAGAATGAATGACGCATCCGTTCGTTGCGACTTTATCTTTCTTGAAAGGTCGTCGCCCTCTCCCCTCCACTGCCAGTGGCACGTCGCCCTCTCCCCTCCACTGCCAGTGGCGCGTCGCCCTCTCCCCTCCACTGCCAGTGGCGCGAACAGCAGTTGCTCAGTAACTCTGAGTCAGTGTGCCTCGTGCGGTGTTGTGTGCGTCCTGCTGAAGGTGTTAAAATTTGTGTGTTGGTTATGGCGACCAAACGGAAAAAAATGTTGTCACAATGGACAAAAGACTAGATACCTTGCGTCGAATCGACAAAGGTGAATCACTCAAATCAATTGCTGAAGAACTGGGCGTGGGGACATCAACTGTATCTGATTGGAAAAAAAATCGGAATCAAATTGAAGACTTCTGTTTGAAAATGATGAGCAAAGACAGTTTAGAGGGTAGAGGGACTGCCAAGAAAGCCAAAAACGTACAGTTGGATGAAGCATTGTTTGTGTGGTTCTGCTCTCAACGTGAACGTGGTGTGCCGATAACTGGACCGATTTTAGCCGAAAAAGCTGTTAGCCTCAATAGTAAGCTACCAAACCCTGAACCAAATTTCAAAGCTAGTCAAGGATGGTTGGATCGCTTCAAAAAACGTCATGGCATCCGACAGTTAACTGTAACTGGTGAAAGCCTTTCTGGTGATGCAGTGGCGAGTGAAAGGTTCAAAAAAGAGTTTGAACAGTTTATTGCGTCTGAAACCCTTACAGCAGACCAGATATACAATGCAGACGAAACTGGTCTATTCTACCGTGTTCTACCAAACAAAACACTAGCCTCAAAAATTGACAAATCAGCAAAAGGTTTAAAAAAAGTAAAGATCGTCTTACAGCAATGGCTTGTAGCAATGCCTCTGGGAAACATAAACTACCACTACTGATAATCGGGAAGTCTAAAAATCCCCGCGCATTGAAAAATGTGAATCGTGCGTCCCTGCCTGTTATTTATGAAAATCAAAAAAGAGGGTGGATGGAAGGAACAATTTTCAAGAACTGGTTTTTCAAAAACTTTGTCCCTGATGTGAAAAAGTATTTAGAGAAAAACAATCTTCCACAAAAAGCCATACTATTTTTGGACAATGCTCCATCCCACCCTGATGAAGAAGAACTGGTCAGTGGCGATATTAAAGTGAAGTTTTTGCCACCAAATGTCACGGCGCTTTTGCAGCCTATGGATCAGGGTGTGCTGGAAAATATTAAACGTGTTTACCGGAGAAATCTTCTCAGCCAAATGATTGAAGAAGAAGGAGAATTGAATGTGATTTCTTTGTTGAAGTCAATTAATGTCAAAGACGTTATCTATATGGTCGCTGATGCATGGGACCACGTAAACGAGGAAACAATTAAGAAGTCATGGAAAAAAATATGGCCTACTGTTTGCAAACCAAAGAATGGAGCAGACGGTGACACTTCACAGTCATCTGAGTGTGATCCCGATGATCCGACTTTTTCGGTTTCTGAGGAGCAGTTCCTTGGCATGTTTAACCAAATTGACGGCTGTTCAGATTTAGAAATGGAAGATATCCAGCTTTGGTTAGAAGACGACAATGACGGGGGATACAGTGCTATGACAGACGAGGAGATTATTGCATCATGTTCGTCCACTCAGCAAGAAGACAGCGACAGCGAGGAGGAGGAAGGTGAGGCGAGCTACACGCAGCCAGAGATTACGCATGCGGCGGCCATGTCACAGCTGGAGAACATTATGACGTACTTGGAGCGGCAGCCAGACACTGCACCGGCTGAACTTTTGGTGATCAAGCGTTTGCGTGATCGTGCTGCGGTTAAACGCCATACAAAAGTAAAGCAAAGAAAAATAGACGATTTTTTTGTTACAAAATAAGTTCAATACTGTACTCCCGTTTGTGTCTTGTAAAATAGTATAATGTGTGTTTTTGCCGAATAAATGGTAAGTTTCTGTATTCCAGTACTGTATGTGTTGTTATTTTTCATATCCCAACTGTGTCCGGTTTATCCGGATTTTCGTTTATCCGGATCATGTCCGGCCCCAGCTAGTCCGGATAAACGAGGTACTACTGTATATAAAGGAATGGATGGAACCTATTTTGAAAAAGAAGAAAATGACACATAGGATAAAACTTGAAAACCTATCTGAAAAACAAATGAGACATGAAGACAACAAACTAAATAATATCGATAAATTAGAAGAAGGATTCAAATCATTTGACAAAGTTAAAAACCTAACTAATATAGAATTCAACAATTTAGAAAACGAGATGCTATCAAAAGCGTTGAAGTATAACATAAATTTGGATCACAAAACAAAAATAACTGAAGAAGATTTGATCGAAGTAGAAGTCTCAATCAAAATTAAAAAGAAAGAAACTCAAGATCCTTTACGATATAATTTCATCCATGAACTAAATAAACAAAATTTTAAAAATACAAAGAAGGTTATTAAAAATTCTAGAGAGGATATGAAGATAATTGAATCTATTTCAGAAAAATTAAAAATGAATGATGCAATTCTAACAAAAGTCGATAAAGGAAACACTACTGTTATAATTAATAATAAAGATTAGCCTACCATAAAAAAGTGGAAAATTTCATCAATAACAACAAATTTGTGAGTATTTCAGAAGATCCAACCCAAGAATATAGTAGGGATATGAATAAAATTATTACTAAATGTAAATCAATCTCCAACGCAGAAAAAATTAAATTAAAAATGATCAATCCATCCATCCCAAAATTTAGAGGCCAACCAAAAGTGCATAAAGTAGGAATACCAATTAGACCTGTTGTAAATTATCGTAATGCTCCAGCATATAATGTATGTAAGTTTCTAAATTACAGACTAAATCAAATAACAAATACTGACACTAATCGTAGCATTTCAAATACATACCAACTAGTTCAAAATATAAAAGATTTAACAATACCGGAAAACGCTATACTCTTATCATTTGATGTAAACAACATGTATACTAATATACCATCAGAAGACACCATACAAATATTGCAGGACAATTTAGATAATTCAGACACATTTAATACAAATGAGAAAAAAGATCTGATAACACTGACAAAAACATGTTTGAATCAAAACTACTTTGAGTATAAAGATTGTACATATAAACAACAGGATGGCTTGGCAATGGGATCACCTCTCTCAGGTTTATTAGCAAATATATATATGAACAAAATTGAAAGCAATAAAATAATAAATGACATTAACCCATTTAGAAAAAATATTATATATTGGTACAGATACGCACAAGAAAATGGATACAAAAAGAATATGATAGATAAAATGATAAAAAGATGGGAGAAAAAGAGAGGAGAATCGAAGATAAAAGAGAAAATCGAAGAAAAAGAGTTTATTTGCGTGCCATACAATTTAAAACTAAACAAAGCCATACAGAAAACTTTTACAAAACAAAAATTCAATATAAGTTACAGAACAAGACACAATGCATATGAAATAATACAAAAGAAATCACGAAACAACAACCAAACTAATAAATACACAAGATCAGGAGTATATAATATTAAATGTGATGACTGTAACAAATATTATATTGGACAAATCGGTAGAAATTTTCAAACAAGATTCAAAGAACATATACAAGCGCTAAAATCAAACAACAAAACAACACAAAAATCAGCGTTCGCCGAACATATTCTTTCCACAAACCACAATTACACTAGTATGACACATAATATGACTATATTGAATTTCGAACAAAAAGGAAGAAAATATTTTGATGAACTAAATAGTGAAAATACATATATGTATATATAAATTTTAACGACTATTGTTTTTGGTCTCTAGGCACCTAAAGAAGAAAAAATAACATGGTCCCGGGCTGAAGTCTTACCATGAGACCTACGGTAATAGCTTCTTCCCTATAGGAAATTCGCTAAAAGAATATATAGGCCAAACATCTAACTCCTTACGAGTTAAAATGACAGGCCACCGTTTTGATGTAGTTTATAAAGATTTACGAAAGCCAATCTTCAATCATGCAGCTCACCACAACCAAAATTTTGAGGGCTGTTATGAACTTACAGCCCTCCACAAAATTCCACCACATCAAAACCTTAAAAGAAACCAACTTATTTGATGAAATTCGGAATTGGCACACCAGTTGGTTTTAAAATCAAAATTTCCTACAGGATTAAATTGCAGATAGTTTATTACTTATATAAGACGTTAAACGACATCGCTCAATTGACTAACGTCGTAGCCGAGTTGTAGCGTGTCGGCCTCAAGAACTATAGGCCGCGAGTTCCAGCCACATAAATGTTTTCATTGAGTAATAAATGTGTTTTAATTTTTCTAATTAATTTTTATAATAAATGTCTTATTCTATACGAGCAAAGCTCGGTCACCAGGTACTATATATATATATATATATATATACTGTATATATATGTGTGTGTGTGTGTGTGTGTCTGAGAACACGATAACTCTCGTAAAAATGGTCCGATCGAGAACAAATTTGGTAGAGACGTGCATTCCTACATTTGCTTGGACGAGTTAGTAAACAAGACATATCGGTCACTGGGAATGGGTTAGTTTGGGGGGGGGGTTTGTACTCTAAAATTGGGTTTTCTGCGCTTTTCATGTGTAATTTAAAAGATTTTTAAATTGGCATCTTTCGCCATTAAAATCAGCCTAAAAAACTACACAACTTAGTTCCTTAAAGTTTTTCTCTATCTCCAAAGGCTACCGAGATATTAAAAATTCTAAAAACAGTAGGTTGTATTTTAGGGCTCCAATTTTGATCTCATGGAATCTTAATCTTAAAGAATCTTAATCTTTAATCTTAAAGAATCATTAATATGTCACTTATCAATCAATATTTTTGAATGAAACTTGATATTTACCTTCATGTGGTTGAGATCCATCCATTTATGCTTAAAAATCATTGTTTATGTGTTTATCATGGCAGCTAACCTGGAAACTTGGTATAAATAGTCAAAATATAAATTGTTTACGCTAGAAATGCCTACTTTCAAAATTCCTCACAGCAGCAAACCTGCATACTCTTTCCCATATTAATTTTTGGAAAATAGGAAAATAACTCTCATATTTATCGACAGATATTGTTAAAACTTATCATATATCGTTATTATATTACTGATTTGGAAATTCGCTGAGTACGCAGGTCTGCTGCGATGGGGGTATTTTACTTACATACATTAAATATGCATTACTGAAGTTTGTTTCTTGAAAAAAATGTAAGTAAACTAACAATGGGTAAGGCTGAGGCACCAAGTTAAAAATAGACAAAGTTAAATATGTCATTCACCTGGCTCGGCGTGCCACTCAACCCCCGTGCTGGCAGTTTCTCCTGCAAAATTTTAAAATATGGTGCTGCAAAAACCTCTAGAGTGGTTCAGATTTTCTACGTCCAGGCTTTTAGCGAATTTCCCATAGGGAAGAAGCTATTACCGTAGGTCTCATGGTGAGACTTAAGCCCGGGACCATGTTATTTTTTCTTCTTTAGGTGCCCAGAGTCCAAAAACAATAGTCGTTAAAATTTATATATATATATATATATATATATATATATATGTATATATATGTATATATGTAAATATATATTTGAATTTTTAAATAAAATAATTTCTCACACAAAAAAAAGGGTACTAAGTTATGCATAATTATTTAATATTTAGTATATATATATATATATGTGTGTCTGTTAGCACGATAACTCGCGTAAAAATGGTCCGATGAAGACCAAATTTGGTAGAGACGTGTATTCCTACAAATGCTCGGACGAGTTCGTAAACCAGACATATCGGTCAATGGGAACGGGTAGTTTGGGGGGGTTTTGTACCCCAAAATGGGGTTTTTTGCGTTTTTCACATGTAGTTTTAAAAAATTTTTAATTTTATATTTCACCATTGGAATCAGCTTAGAAAACTACACAATTAAGTTCCTTAAAGTTTTTCTCTATCTCTAACGGTTACCGAGATATTAAAAAATCTAAACACAGTATGTTGTATTGTGGGGCTCCAATGTTAATCTTATGGAGGATAGGGAAAAATTAATATTTCCCATATTAATGAATATTTTTGGATAAAACTTGATATTTAGCTTTATGTGGTCGAGATCTATCCATTTATGCTTAAAAATCATAGTTAATGCGTTTATCATGGCAGCAAACCTGTATACTCTTTTCCCATAATAATCATATAGGGAATAGGCAAACTCCTTAATTTATGGACAGATGTTGATGAAAGTTGGTATAAATGTTAAGATAAAAATTATTTATGGTAGAAATGACTAATTTCAGTGTTCCTCACAGCAGCAAAACCTGCACACTCTTTGCCATGTTAATCTTATGGATAATAGGTAAATTCTGTTATTTATTGACAGATATTTTGATAAACCTTGTCATATAGCTTTAAATAATTAAAGTTAAATATTTTTATTAAAAATAACACATTTTAGTGTTCCTTATCATATCTGGTTCCTTCATTTTAGCGAATTTCCCATAGGGAAGAAGCTATTACCGTAGGTCTCATGGTAAGACATAAGCCCGAGACCATGTTATTTTTTCTTCTTTAGGTGCCCAGAGACCAAAAATAATAGTCGTTAGAATTTATATATACAGTAGAACTTGGATAATTCGAACCTCAAGGGACCAGAAAAAAAATTCGAATTATCCAAAAATTCGAATTAGAAAAGTTTATGCAAGTGGTTGAAATAAAGAATCAAACATCGTGTTTTAACATTGTAGGCCTATATTAAAAAAAGTTAGGTTAATGAAGATATTATTTATTAAAAATCCTAATTTTTGTTAAATGGCAATAATGTGTTTGGAGGGATCACGGAACTAGCTACTGTATTACAAACTTTTTCAAATCCCTTCTCTACCTCCTTGATCGCCGCTATTTATTCTTGCAACGTCAGAGATTTGTAGGTTCGCTTTGACGAAGCCATCATACACACGACGTGTTAACATGAAAGCAGACGAAGTCACAAATGCCAACACGAAACAAAGACGACGAATATCGGAACAAACCACCATCCATGATACACACAGACGTCAATGTTGTGATTTATGAGCAGTAGTGGACTAGTGAGTGGGGTGGGCGCGTAGATCTAGCTAAAAATAGTCTGAGGACAGGAAGCCCTAACGTCGTTTCCTGGAAAATCACAATGACTTGTTTACTTATACACACACTATAGATTTCCGCTGTAAAAACTTCGAATTATCCAAAGAATTATTTGAATTAACCAAGATATTTTAACATTGTTTTTATATAAAATTCTAGAGACCAAGACAAAATTTCGAAATAAAGAAGTTTTCGAATTACAGAAGTTCGAATTATCCAAGTTCCACTGTATATATATATATATGTGTCTGTGAACACGATAACTCTCGTAAAAATGGTCCGATCGGGACCAAATTTGGTAGAGACGTGTATTCCTGCAATAGCTCGGACGAGTTCGTAATCCAGACATATCGGTTAATGGGAACGGGTAGTTTGGGGGGGTTTTGTACCCCAAAATGGGGTTTTTTGCGTTTTTCACAAGTAATTTTAAAAAATTTCTAATTTTATATTTCACTCTTGGAATCAACTTAAAAAACTACATAATTAAGTTCCTCTAAGTTAAGTTCTCTAAGTTCCTCCTAAAGTTTTTCTCTAACTTGGGTTCTTCTTTTTCTTGGGTTTTTTTGCGTTTTTCATATGTAATTTAAAAACTTTTTAGATTCTATCTTTCACCATTAGAATCAGGTTAAAAAACTACACAATTCAGTTCTTTAAAGTTTTTCTCTATCTCCAACGGTTACCGAGATATAAAAAAATCTAAACACAGTACGTTGTATTTTGAGGCTCAATGTTAATCTTATGGAGGATAAGGAAATATTAATATTTCACTTATTAACCAATATTTTTGGATCAAAATTTATATTTAGCTTTATGTGGTTGAGGTTCATCCATTTATGCTTAAAAATCATAGTTTATGTTTTTAACATGGCAGCAAACCTGCATACTCTTTTCCCATGTTAATCATATGGAGAATAGGCAAACTCCTTTATTTATGGACAGATGTTGATGAAAGTTAGTATAAATGCTAAAAATAAATGTTTTTGAAGGTATGAATGCCTACTCTCAGTGTTCCTCATAGCAGCAAACCTGCACACTCTTTCACATGTTAATCTTATGGAGAATAGGCAAATAATTCTCATGTTCATCGACAGATTTTGACCACTTGACTTGTCGTATATTATTATTATTATATTATTGGTTTGGAAATTCGCTGAGTACGCAGGTCTGCTGCGACGGGGGTATTTGACACTACTGTATTGTTTTGGTCTGTTAGCCTACCTGTTAAATCCTTACTTCAATTATTGTAAAGTGTCATCTGTTCGTTGTGAGGTTTGGCAGCAGTCGAAACCGCTCACCGTTTTCCGAGTATGTTTTTTGGTTATGTTTATTTTTATAGATATAAAGGTAAATTTTTGTTTCCACATAAAAAGTATGAGTTTTAAAAAAATATACAGTTTTGATAGTTCATGGAGTACAACATTTTTTATTCATGACGCTATCAAAAATTTAAAACAAAAATATTTTGTTATGATTTTTAGTTTATAATTTTTTTCTATGAATATTCTAATTATGTGTTATTCTTAAAAAATGTTAGTTTATCACTAATAATAAATGTTTTACAAACGTTTTATGAATTACCTGCAAAAGGGCTGAATTTAATTGCCATTGCTGTTCAAAATCAAGTAGGCTTATACAGCGTTAAAAATTTATTCTATTATATCAAAATAAAAACTAAAGGGAGTTTTTGTGTATTTTGATGATATCACCATCTGTGGATCCTCACACAAACTAATCGAGATGACAATTTTAAAAGGTTCCTTGAAATGGATATATAAAAAAAACAAATCTATTTTCATAGTGATTGGGCCAGTCTAAAAGTAAACAAAAATCTGCTTTAGTAAGGTTTAAAATTACATATAGAATAATGAATATAAGTTTCAAAACTTTGGGTGCTCCCGTTTTGACAGAGAAGCGCTACAAAGTGGCCTTGTGTAGCATTACAGAAAGACATTAACTAATATCAGCTTTTCTGGAGTGTAAAACGTAGAAAATAACCAAAAATAACATAATTCCAAGCAATGTGTAGAAAAAAACTTTAATTTTATTTATGTAGATGCAATTTATAAATTAAAAACATTTATTATTGGTTATTGTTTTCCATTAAATAATTTTATATTTCATGTTATAAGCAATTAAAACAATAAAACCTTAGGTATCAATTTAATATTATTTTGATCTTTTTAATAGATCAATACTGGGTATTTGTAAATTTTACATTTTACATTTTCCAACAGGTTTTACTTAATCAGAGGACACCCAACATTCCTCTCAGTCTTCCTCTGTTGGAAACTTCTGGAAGATCATTTGCTGAATCTGCTCTTGGTTCTGCTTTCAACATTTCAGTACTGCCTAAAAATGCCTTGAGCTTGTATGAGTTCTTTGACAAACCTTTAGATTCTGTGAGTGAATGTCTTTAAATTACTACTACTATATATAATTTTGTGATTGATGTATAATAAGGGTTGTTACCCAAAATAGGGTATTGAGAGGTTTTTACATGTAATTGATTAAAACAATTAATTTTTTGAACTAGTTTTTAGTCATTGGAACTAGTTTCAGGGGAAAAGGTCAAAATTAATCTAATATATTATTTGAAATATTATGATACAACTTTATATACTGCTGAAAAATCTAATTTTTTGTCCTTTGTGTCAGAAAACCTACTTCCTCGTTTCCTATTTTATCTTTATGGAGAATAACAAAACTCACATAAATTCCTTATTATTTGAAATATTGTGATAGAACTTAGTGTACAGCTCCATCCTAATAAAGTGTACTACTTGCTGTAAGTTAAAAAAATAAATTTTGGGGATTGCTTTATGACGGTTTGAGCAGGTTTGGCTGTTTGAGTTCCTACTTTAAAGATTGTTTTTTATTTCTTCTACCAGTTCTTTTGTTGTTAAATTAATCTTTCAAAAGTTAGTTAATAATCTAGAAACAACATGGGAACAAAGGCACCAGGAAATTGTGGCAACTGCGACGAGAGATTGCCAAAAACCGTCGACTTTGCTGTGTGTTTATACAATCAGCTTCCATTTAGACACTTGCAGTATCAAAAAAAAAACATGGATTAATCTTGGGATTAATGGACAGGCCATATGGATGTGCTCAAGCTGTAGAAAGATTAAGAAAAGCTCCTCTAAGCAGGATGAATTTGATGAGGAGATGACAGCTAGCAACACAGATAGCGACTTTGAGGTCAGCAGCCTTGGTGTGCAAAGAGCCATTCTGGCCAAGGTTAACTCTTTGATGGACATGCGTTCTAATCTGGACAGCATAGAAATGTCCATGAAATTCCTAGCGGAGAAGTATGATAAGATTGTAGAGGAGGTCAGTACCCTCCTCACTGAAAACAAGGATCTAAAGTGTGAGCTAGAGCCAATAGAAGCTAAAGAGGATGCCTCTGAGAGAACCATTGTAAAACTGAATGTGGATGTTGCTGATCTTGACCAATACTGCAGAAGATGAAATTTGGAGATTCATGGCCTTCCTCAAAATAGTAATAATGAGGACATGGAAACTACTCTGAATCAATTGGTCCAGCAGATCGGTATCCAGTTTGAGCCTAGAGAAATTCAACAGGCTCACAGGGTGCAGTCAAGGAGAGATGGAAGACCACCAACCATAATCGTGCAATTTTACTCTAATTCTTTTAGAGACAATTGGCTAAACAAGGGAAGAGGGGCCAGGATTTCTAACATCTTCTTCAATGAAAATTTATGCCCACACTACAGACTTTTACTCAAGGAAGCAAAAATTAGAGCTGAGACCCATAATTATAAATTTGTCTGGTTTAGTGGCGGGCAAGTTCTGGTGAGAAAGGCTGAGAAGATAGTACTTTGGTGATAAAATCAAGAGATGATCTTAAAAAGATAAGATAATGTAATGGTTAATTCATTGCATTCACAACTAGGATTAAATGTCATCTTGTCAAGAATGTTTTTTTTTTAGCCTTTGTACACTGGCTCCAATAGTCCAAAATAAAATCTTTTCTTTTCCCACCTGATAGCCTTGTAGTTATAAAAATTTTTTTCTGCCTACTATCAGGGTCATCGATATATGTATTTCTTGTTTCTGTTGTTGATTGCTTTTGGAGAATTACTTTATTTTCGTTATCTGCTTGTCAGAGTTTACTTATCATGAATTCTATAATTTTTTTTTTAAGATCATCCTTTTTTTTATCTTACCAAGTTATATGTCAATTTTTAGGTTATGTTTTTCTAATTGCCTGTTATCTATTGTGTCAATTGTTTGTTTGTTAAGTTTTTTTGCATAGTTTATTGGAAATATGTTACTTGTTAGTTTTTACCATTTATTATACAGTGGAACTTGGTTATAATGTCATTGAAGGGACCACACAATTAATGACGCTATATCAGAGTGACACTATAAAAGAGGTTTCATAATTTTAATTTAAAACGAGGAACAATTGTAAAACACATTTTTTTACATGAAATCAACACTTTTAATGAAGGTAATTTGAAATACACATAAAAGTTTATGTTTATGACTGACTGAACTACTCTATACTGTATAAAAAATCAAGTTTAAAAATATCGCAATGAAGTTCGGCTTGGTAAATTCAACTGTTGGTTCGATTTAAAAAAACAAGTCCGAATACACGTCTGCTATCTTACGTCCCTCCTCATACACTCTTATAACTCACACTTTTTCTTTAATCGGCAAAACCTTTCTCTTAACACTTGCCATTATTTTTCATTACTGTATTCGTAAATTAAAATAACAAAAAACAAACTGTAAACGACGTACACTGAACTAACGATAGCTGCACGAACTGTAGGTACTACGTACGTACGGTATCACAGTGCTTTGACGCGACGTGAGTCACTGACACTGGCCTTGATGACGGCGTCAGCGGCTATAGGGTATGTGAGGGGGTTGGGGTGGTTAGTGGTAAGACAGCAATAAAATGCCGGTTCTAAAAATAGAATGGGGTATCTAGCTAAACAATAAACGTTTGGGCCCTCACGTTGCACCACCGAACTTTCTCTCTTCAGCTATACATTGCCTTCATCTCGGCCCGATTTTCTTGACATTATATATGAGGTTTTAGAATTTACTGGTGATACATCCAAGGTTTACCTATGTAAATACCTATAGTTTGGTGGGACCTAAAAATAAATTACGTTATATCCGAGTTGATGTTACGGCCGAGGCCGCAATAACCAAGTTGCACTATATTATACTGTTAATATTTTTAATGTTTATGGTTTGTTGCTTTCATTTTGTTGATGTTATACATTCAATTATTTGTAATTCAAAAATTGCCGTTGCTCATGTTAGAGACTATCTACCATATTATGTAAATATATATATATTTCTTTTATACATGTATATGAGTATTTTTTGCAATGTATTACTGATACATTTTATATGTACTATTTTTTTATTTTTTTATGATTTTTTTAGAGTTACATTCAATTATTTGCACTTTTTATAAATTTTATTTTTAAACTTCTACTTTGTTTTTCATTTTTTTTGATTTTTATTTTTATTATTTCTTTGTGTGTTTTTATCTACTTTTTATATTATTTTTGTAAAGTATATTATTTAACCACCCCTCTAAAAATGGGTTTTATTTTTTGTCGTTTTTTTAAATTTTGATTGGTATATATGGTCCTCCCTTGTGTTGTTATGTCTGTTCCGTTTTTTGTGTGTGTGTTGTTATGTTCATTTGTTTTTTAGATTATCAATTTTTTTCTTTTATCATATTTTATAATTTAAAAAAAATTTTTAAAAAAACTATTTGATAAATAAAAAAAATTTAAAAATTAAAAAAAAAAATTATAATTTATTTAAAAAAAAATAAATTTAATATTTTAAAAAAAATTTTTATTTTAAAAACTATATAACTTGATTGGTAAATTGAAAATTAAAAATAAAAAAAAAAGTAATTATTTAATTATTTTTCTAACTTTTAAAATATTAAATTTAATTATTATAAAATATTACTTGTTGAAAAATTTATTCTTAAAAAATAAAAAAAAAATTTCTTTTTTTTTTTCCATAAAACTTGGTATAAAGTGTAAGGTCAAATCACCGAACAAAACCAGCTCAAAAAATCTTGGTATTAAGGGGAGGGGGTTCCCCCCATACAATTTGAACAATAAATTATTAAATGATATTTAGAATTACTTTGTAGAACATGATAGTTTTATTACAGATTGTCTTTTTTAAATTTACTATATACTATTAAGGGAGAAAGTATGTGTCAGTCCACTGGTACCGTTTATTTTTGTTATCTGCTCACTTTCTAGTAAAATAATATGTTTTCCAAAGCTAAGTAGGCTTACTCCCTTTCTCAATTTAATTAAATTTATTATATATTTTAAGATTCTTAACGAATGAAAAATAGCTACAATTTCTCAGGTAATGATTTTTTCTAGTATTAAAATAGTCCATCTAAATATAAGGTCAATTAGATAGCACTGGTACACTTTTATAACACAATTATCATTAAGTAATTCTTCTTTTGCTGTTATTGTTCTCAGTGAAGTAGCTTGTAATGAATTTGAAGTGTCTACAATCTTCTTACCAGGTTACATGTAGGTTCATAAACTCAGAGAAAATAGGAATGGAGGTGGTATTATAATGTTTATAAACACAGATATGTTTTTCATCTGTAGATTCACTCAACACAGTAACATATGAGCACATTACTGGGGTACTTGATATTTTAGGGTCGAATGATCCGACTAAGTGCTTATTACATGCTATATACAGACCCCCCACCTCCTGCAGTAGATTTCCCCTCCCACAGGCAATATCAGAACTAGACATAGTACTAAGCACATATTATAATTGCAAGCATTTAATTTTTATTGGTGATACTAATATAAATTCTAAAGATATAAATAACATGCAGACACAAAACTATGAAACAATGATGGCATCCTGGGGAATATGGGATTATACTAGGGAGGAAATAAGACACGATAATCTGGCACAATCTTGTATAGACCACATTACTACACATTTAAAAACCCACTTGAGAAAATATACACTGGAATTATTAAAACTACTATATCGGATCATTATCCTATTACTGCAGACATAAAACTGATGGGAGGAGGAAAGGGAGACACGCAGGTTGAAAAACATGAGAAAATAATCAAACCTCTTTTGAAAATAAAATTAGGTCAGGAAAAATTGGGACTGAAATATTAGAATAGCATGGAGAAGGGGTTAAAAGAACTCAGAGAAATTCCAAAAACATTATCGAGAGAGTACAAAGAATGTTTTGAGTAAACATACAGGTGGGGGCACACTGTGCAAAGACCAACTCACAGAAAAATTGTAAGGAGGGAATAGATGGAAAATAGGCTTTTAAGCCTAGTCAGAGAAAGGGGATAGGATTTTTAGGTTATGGAAAGGGCATACAGTTATGGAAGGGGGTTACGTTAGGCATAGAAATTTGTATAGTACCTTAATAAACAGAATCACTAACCAAATATGATTTTGCAAAAATAACTATTATATGAGAATTTTTGAACACAATAAAAATAATACAACAAAATATGGGGAAAAGCGAATAGGCTACTGAACAAGAAAAAAAGTGAAGATTGATGAAACAGTGAAAAGTGCTAGGGGAAAGTTAATGAAAGAAGAGGAAATTGTGAGTGGCTTTGCTCAGTATTTTATAGAGGTATTACGTATGTAGTTAATTAATGATAACTCATTAAACTGTAGTATATCGGAATATGAAGTATTGTTTTTATTGTTTCTTAATCTTAGAATACAAACATGCTAACAGCTGTAATAATTTTTTAAATAATAATTAAAGACTTATAGAAAAGATATAACAAGAGGGTGTGGATAATATAAAGCATAAATGTGGAACAAATACATGCCTACCTCGTTTACACCGAGGGAACTGTCTAATTACGCCTATACACAGCCTGTATATCCCACCAAGGACTCCATTAAAAATTAAAAATATAATTATGAATATGAATTCCGAGAAATCCCCAGGAATTTATTGTATTAGAATAAAAGATGTTAGAATTAGTTGCCGAAGAAATTTCAGAAACCTTATCTAAACTCATAAACCTGTCCATTGCTAACGGAATTTTTCCGGAGTGTCTGTAAACTTCAGTAATTAGGCCTATACATAAGAGAGCCTATACATAAGTAAGAGAGAATTTCAGAACTATCGCCCTATTTCAATATTACCAACTTTTAAAAAACTTCTTGAAAGATATGTAGTGGACTATTTATACAAGTACTTAGAAGAATGTAATGCACTCAATGACGGACAATATGGCTTCTGAAAGAAGCGCAGCACTGAACAGGCCCTGAATGGATTTGCAAACATAGCAAACAGTTTAATGAACAGAACATTCCACAGTTTAGGACTATTTATTGATTTATCCAAGGCCTTTGATACCATTGAGCATGACAAGATTGTATCAGCATTGGAGAGAATAGGTGTGAGGGGTCCCTATCTGAAATGGTTTGATAGCTATTTGAAAAATAGAAAATTTGTTTTGAGGTTAATGAATATCATTAGTGAAAGAAAAAAGGTCAAATATGGTGTGTACCACAGGGAAGTCAGATTGGACCTGTCTTATTTACAATATATATATATATATTTCACTATTTAGTTCATCAAATAGGGCTACTAATATAATTATCTTTAAATAAGTCAACCGATTACCCTTAGAAAATATTTTAATTATTTCTTCGACATGTTTCGGGAATCATCCCGAAAATCTGTCATATATATATATATATATATATAAATGATTTACTGTTAAAAATAAAAAAATGTGATGTATAGGCGTATGCAGATGATGTTTTACTTTTATCAGGGCATGTTAATATGAGATGGGGTAAAAAACCTACAGAATGATTTTAATATAATAACTAAGAGGGCACATGACAATGGATTGATTATTAATGAGCAGAAAACATGTATTATGCACTTTCGTAACAAAAACATGGCAATGGAAGGAAATATTCACATTAAAAATATCATAGATGTGATTGTTTACATGGAAGGACAATCTGCAACTGTACAAATCTTCAATTGGTAGAGAAAACAAATTACTTAGGGTTGGTGGTGGACAACAGGTTAATCTGGAAGGACCATATTGCTGTGATGAATAAGAAACTTAGAGCTTGCACAGCGATGATTTACAGACTAAATGATAAAACTACTGTTGCTGTAAGGATGTCTGTCTATAAGGCTCTTTTTGAGTCGGTAATGAGGTGTGGTGTGAGTGTTTGGGGAACCTCAGCAAATAGTCACTTAAGATCTGTTGATAGGCTGCAAACTAGATGCTATAAGGCTCTAGACCTAAGAGATGGAAATGATGACCAAAGTGATACAAAATACAGTATAGGAAATCAGCTTACTGCAAAGGGGATTCTATACACTCAGTGTGTTAGTAAATAATCATAGGGTGGATACCAATGAGAGTAGATCAATAAGGCGTTTTAATACACAAAACACAAGAAAATATGCTACACCATTACTGAGGACTGTATGGAGAAAGGCTGCCGGAGTATATTGTTCCCTTTTACTTTCTCCCCTTATACACAGTATATGGAGAAAGTCTTGTTTTCGTCAACATTTTTAAATTTGAGTTGAGGGTGGATATATCCGTTTTGGGGTCCCCTGAATCCAAAAAAGTGGGTTTGGACATGATGTCTGTCTGTCCGTGTGTGTCTGGATGTGTAAAGTGCTACAGCCTACCCTGTTGGTCATATTTAGATGAAATTTGGCATGTATTTACAGTATCTCCAGGCTTTTTTAAAATTTTTTTGAATGATTCTTAAGGATAGTTCACCCCTAAAAACCATTAAAAACCGTGAAAAATCCAAATTCCTCAAAAACGGCTTTAATGATTTTGATTAAAATTTGATAGTTTATAGTACACAGAGTACTAAATAATTTGACACCACCCGCATGTAAAAATGATGGTTCAAAAGTTTAAATTAGCTGTTAAATACCAAAAACATCAAATTTTTAAATTTTCAGCAAAAACAATAAAAGTAAAGTATAAATTGACTGGCACCATTGAAACCATCTTAAAAAAAACAAAACAAATTAGTTTTTTTAATTTTTTTTCTACGACTAACGGTTCCAGAGAAAAGTTAAGGTTACTGTCCATGATAAACACAGTTGTCTAAAGTACGTTGTCTTAAAGCGCCCAATGTTATTCTTAAGGGGAATATTAAAAAATCAATTTATTTCTTATTTTCCAACCGTTTTCCATGAAACTTGATCTGAAGCATAAGGTCAAATCATCCAACAAAACTAACTCAAAAAAGCTTGGTATTACCGGGGGGGGGGTCCCCCACACAATTTGAACAATTAATTTTACTTTGTCTCTCTTGTTTTTATTTTCAGAAATGGGATGATTATTTTTTAAACAATAAATCATCAAATGATATTACGATAAACTTGATAGACTTGAACATAATAGTTTTATTACAGATTGTCGTTTTTAAATTTACTTAAGGGAGAAAGTATGTGTCAGTCCACTGATACCATTTATTTGTTTAACAGGCTGCCTAGAGAAATAGAGGTAATCCTTGGTACTAGAGCCTTCAAAACGGTCATATATAAAAGGCTTATAAGAAATGCAATGGATTTACCTTAGATTTGGTTTAATTTACAAAGAGGAGGATCTAGGCCCAAATTACTTATCATTAACTCAGTACACCTAACTATACAACACACCTCAAGCATAGGGAAGTTGCCAGTAAAACATAATTATTTACTTGAATGTAAATTATTTATTTAGTCTCAGCTAATTACTAGACTCAACATGTCTTGTATCTCTGTTTTGTAGAGATGAGGTTACGTAATATGTTTGTCTACTGTCAATGTTCTGCTTTCGCTTTCATCTCAGTTTCAATCAGGGTGCGTTCAGAAGGCACTTTCAAAGGCTTATGAATGTCTGTATATATTATTTATCATCGGCATTTAATAGTTTTAGGTGTATTGTTTTTGTTTGTATAATGGTAGAGAAGATAATTTAGGATTGTAAAAAATGCAGAGCAATGCATTAATAAAATATAAAAAAAACAAATAACAAAAAATATATATATATAAAGTAAAGTTAAAATAATTAACTGAGTATCCTTGACAAACATTATTTTATTTTAACATGTTTCAACCTTTAAAGGCCATTTTCAAGTTAATTTAAAATGATAATCTTATTGAAGATTATCATTATCATAGAGATTATCATAGAAGAGAGTCATATCTTAGAGATTATCATTTTGAATTAACTTGAAAATGGCCTTTAAAGGTTGAAACATGTTAAAATAAAATAATGTTTGTCAAGGATACTCAGTTAATTATTTTAACTTTACTTTACATAACAGTAATCCTTAAAGGTGAACTATATAGATCAAATATATATATATATATATATATATATATATATATATATATATTAGAGTGAAATGTGAGTGAAATCTGTGTTATTCTTAGACGTATAATGTAAAATAAATTGAAAAGTTAAAACCTTCTTTAACCTATGATTAAGTATGATTTAAGTATGAATCAACATAATTAATTCCTCAATCAATGTAAATTTGCTTAGTATGCAGGTCGGCTGATTTGTAGTATTTAAGGATTTGTATCCTTTAGCAATTCTAGCCATTATGGAACATCCGTTCCAAAATGGCTTAGATGGGTGGATGTATACCAGTCTTATTGATACTGGTCCTAGAATGAGTAAAGAATGTTTATTGTTAAAACCAGATAAAAGTGCAGCAACTAAATGTATGATTGATTTCTACAAATGAAATAGGTACCTTAATATGATATTTTAGACAGCAGGCCTATAGGGTTGATCACTGGGATATTAAACAATTACTTAAGCCCTTTTCCCTCTGCAAGGTGAAAGAAAAGTGTTAATCTCTAGATCAGTTGTTAATATATTTACAGAATTTACAACTGCTGGAGTCTCAATTATGGAGTGCTACACAAGGGTTAGTAGAGAATCTTCACAAGATCATGGTTCAGTTGCTGAAGACATGCAGACATGAAACCCTCACTTGGCTTGGATCATGTTTGGATAAGAATGCACCTCGTGGTAATGAGAAGAATCAATCAGTATTATTTTTTCAACTTTTTTTAGTTGAAAATTTCTAAATTATATATTTGACATAAGACTTGTTTATAAAAGACCATTCAGATCAGTCTATTCCATTTATTTAGCTATTTATTTTAACTGTGAAAATGTCTTTGATTGCTTTGTTGATCCTAGATCTGGTAATTGAATGACTAGTCGTTAAAAGTGGTGCTAAAATTGGTTCCTCCAATGTCAACACCTATAAAATATATAAAAAATTGAAAGTTGAAATTTGATAACGAGTCTAGAGTTTAATTTTATATATATTTTTATATATACCACAAAAATACTTATTTACTGCCATGGCCATTTGTACCCTAATCGGCACTTGACCTCAGCAACACAGCATCTCCATCCGTCTCTATCCTGCTGCACTTGATCCCACCAACTAGTTTTTGGTCTTCACCTGGGTCTTCTTCCCTCAAGTGTTCCCTTCAGTATTTTATTCAGGTTCGAACCTTCCTCACTCTTTAATATGTGTCCTGTCCATTTTCATCTCATACTTCTTACTTCTCCTATGATGTGTGCATCTTTGAACATTTCTCTTAATTCCTGGTTGCGTCTTATCTTCCATTCTCCATTTTCTCTCGGGCAAAAACATTCCTCAAAACTTGATTTTCCAAAATTACTACTTTTCTTTTTTTGTTGAGGATCTAAGTTTCTGAACCATACAAAGTTACTGGTCAGATTATAGTTTTAGAACCTGGCGACCGAGCTTTGCTCGGATAAAATAAGATATGTACTATACAAGTTAAGTAGTAAAATTAAAATAAATTTATTACTCAACGAAAACATTTATGTGGTTTAAATAAAACCGATCTTATACACCTTAATTAATACAGCATAAACACCAGAAAAAATATAGTGCCTGGGAGGGGATCGATCTCACAACCTCCGGCACGTGAAACCTGAGCGCTAGCCACTATGCTACAGCATCGGCCAAGTTCAGGTCGTCGTTTAAGGGTTTTTGGTCAACCTCAATTGTTTTAGCTGATTTTATACTGTATTTAACTATCCATACAGTTGTTATTAGCCTGTGATCAAATGGTTTTGTTAGAAAAGGAATGAGGAATGAAAAGCAAAAGAGAAATTTAATTTACACCAGTTAATTGGTATGTTACAGTGGCTTCAAGCAATATAATGAATATGTTTTCTATCAAAACACGGAAGATTTTGGAAATACTTTTATTCGCACCATTATTTTACCCTTTAGTTTTTACAAATTGTTTAGTAATTTGATAATTTTTCATTTATTACATACATAAAATAAATATGTATGCAAAACCCCTATTCACATATTGTTCACCACAATCTTCAAACAACTGTCAAACGGTTATAAGCTGATGTTTTGATTTGTATTGTTTACATTTTGATTCCACATAAGCATAATGTTAATTTTTTGGATTTTAAACTTAATATTACAAGAAAACCGGAATTTTCATTAACATTAGATCTATCTATAACTTATTTTCTATTTAGAAATTAGTTATTTCCAAAGTTTAAAGAAAATCGTTAGAGCTGTTTTCGAGATCCGTGTGCAAATATATTGTACAAACCTTGCTCGTATTATAGTATTTGATAGAAATACAGTTTTTTGTGTAGGATAGTAATTTTAAGCTCATTAATTTATTGCAGGCATAGAAACTTTTATTTGCCGCATTTAGTCTATTCTGTATTTCTAGGTCTTTTCTGTTTAATCTTGACATTACAGTACCCAGGTATGTAAATGTATCTGCTCTTCTAAATTTGTAATTTATAACATCCAGACAATCATCTTCTTGTTCTTCTTGTTTCCTCCCTACTATCATATAGTTGGTCTTTGACTCATTAATTTTTAGTACTGCTTTTTCGCTATTCGTTTTTATACTAGTATTTTTGTACGAGGGGGTACCCAAAAGTAACCGGAATTTGTCTGCTGAGGTCGGAGCTTTGAGGGCGTGTCTAGCGCAACTCTTTGCCTGTTCAGACCCGTGCAGGTCGTTGAGCTAGCACATTCTGTTCGTCTGTAGCGTCATTTTTTGCTGTACCTGTTTCACTGTTGCTTCGTTTTTTATGATGGCTGTGAAATTTTGTTTTTCCATGATTCATCACCAGTAACCTTTGAAAGATAATCTGGATTGATTCTGAGCTGTTCTTTCAGTTCGTGACATGTTTCGACTCGACGTGATTTTTGATTGTCAGTCAGAGCCCGAGGAACAAATTTGGCAGCAATGCGAGTCTTTCCTAAATCTTCAGTTAAAATTCGCTGAACCGAGCTACAAGTTATTGCACTAATTTCTGACAGTTGATCAATTGTCTGTCGACGGTCTGTGAGCACAAGCTATCGCATTTTTAGCGAATTTCCCTTGGGGAAGAAGCTATTACCGTAGGTCTCATGACCAGAGTTAAGCCCGGGACCATGTTATTTTTTCTTCTTTAGGTGCCCAGAGACCAAAAACGATAGTCGTAAGAAAAAAATAGATTTCTTTAAATATATTTTATTACTACAATAAATGGATAAAAAAGCATAATACAAACACATTTTGACATTTTTCATATTATTGAAATCTCTTAGAACCGGTTTTGGGTGAGATATATTTCAAAACAATGATGCGGGTATAGTGGTAATCACCCATTATTGGTTATTACAAAGGAGTTAACGGCAACAAAAATCACTAGGATAACCTAACAGATAGAAGATCAGTTGAACACTAAGTAGGCCACGTAGTTTTGGTGCTAAACTAATTCTAGAGAAACATCGACGATACCAGACCAACCTGAAATACAAAATTTACCATTCCTAGTAAATTACGCATCAGTTCTAAATTATTCATTTTTAAATAATATTATTTTACTTAAATGATTTCAGGTGTAATAAAGCATTGTAAATTTTGAATTTTTTAGTAATATTTTAAGAAATATCAAATAACCGTCATCCTGTCATATGACATAGATCCTCAGGGGGAACATACGTCACATGACGGGCGTACTCAAATGGACCCATTTGTCATTACTCTTCAACAGGTTAAGAAGTAAAAACAATTAAATTTAAAATAACATTTTTAAGGCCGATTTTGAGAAATTGTACTTTTTGTAAGCCACCCTTAAAAATCAAAAATTAAAAAAATATAAAAAATGGTCTGGAAATGTAGCCAAGTGTACCTAATTTCATGAAATTTGAAATATCAGTATGATCTTGGAGTCTGTTCACCACTTTTCACCACTGAAAACCACTTTTTTGGATTCAAAACAGATATATTCACTCTCATCTCAAATCTCCAAATACAAATTAGTATTTGGAGAGAAAATTAAAATAATTTAAAATGTATAAATAAAGGACTACACTTTTTTATACGTTGATTGCCATACAAAAATTAATATGACTGTAAACTAAAGCTAAAAATTATAATGTTTTCAGTTCAAAGAATAGCATCTAAAATCTTCATAATTTATTTTTGAAAACAATTAAAATTTAACTAAAACCTAAAATGAAAAAGGATTAACATATTTTATTTCGTAAATGTCTCTAACTTGTCCCTGTTGAATGTGAAGGTCGTCTGTCTGCATTGGACGCCCTCTCTATGGATACCATGAGCTGTGTCTCAGATGGATTCATGTTAAATCTGGGAGCTGTGCTACTTAGGCTTTCTCAACCATTTGCAGACAGTGAAAATAATCCCAAACTGTTGAAAATTGACCCAACTTATCCTGCTGCAAAGGTGATTATGCTTACCTTGATATAAGTAATACAGTAGAGCTTTGATTATCTGAAGACCGGTCACCCGAAATGCCGGCTAACTGAAACACAGCCAAACATAAAAAAATAAAAAAGCATGTCGAATTTAAGTTTAACCATCGGCGATAGTAGCGGCCCAGGGCTGCCGAGGCGACCTAACTTGCGTTTGTGAGCTAAGTTAATGTTCAACGAATTTTTATAAAGCTTTTTTATATTTTTTTAAGCTCAGAATGTTTTTGTATTTTATAAAGAGTTCTTTGTATCTTTTATGAGTATCATAACAATGTTTTTTTTTTTAATTAAAAAATGTTTTATTCATTATCTTTATTGAACATCATTTCCCGTCTGTGACCAATTATTCGAAAATTCATCTATTTGAACACACATAGTCCCTATTGTTTCGGATAATCAACTCTCTACTGTAATTAATCTTGAATATTGGGAGTTTTTCCTTCTGAAAAGAACATTTCCAAGGTAATACCAAGGTACTGGAACCAAGAACAAACTAAATAATTACTGGTATTTATCCTCGTATAGAAGGCTTTATAGTCTGTTTAGACATAATACTGGGATAGAATAAAACATGTACTATATATGTTAGTTAGCTAAGGCCGAATTTGTTTCCTTAAGATCGTTGTAGCTCCTCTCCCTTGCAGATTCCAACTATATTTTCGTTAACTAGTTTTTTAAAGTTTTTAAAACCAACCTAAAAACAAAACATTTGTTTACATATTTTACTATTATAAGTAAAAATATACTGAATCAGCTGTTTTGTTTAACTGCAGCTACAAAAAGGTCCTTAACGATATCATGGACACTTGATGGGCTTTATGGCAAAACCGGACCACAGCCTTAAGACCTACTCCAATTGATTTCTTGAGTCCAAATATCCCATATTGCCTGGACAGTGCTTTTTTTATAATATATATAACATTGAACACTTTCATCAATGGAAAAATATTTAAAAAATATTAGTATCACAGTTTGTTTAAAATATTGAAGAAATTTTTACGAATTTTAAATAGGAAATAGAGCTACAGTATTACCACAGTACTCATCATAAAACCTAGGTTAGGGATCGAATTTATTATTTTTTTTTAGTCTTTAGGTGCCAAAAACATCATTTTATATAATTTAAAGTTTTTTCCTAAACTAAAGTTTTTTTAAAGCCTAAAGTTTTCCTTAAAGCTAACTTTTTTATTTTACGTTAGGCAGTTAAGGTCTTATAAAAATAATAAAGTCACAATATTATTTTTATGCTGCTTTTAGGTATGTAATTTCAATTTTTAAATTTTCCTTCTATTTTTTTTCAATATTGCGTACAACTTTGTTTTTCCTTATGGAACACACTTTATTTTATTATGATTTTAGATAAAAAATTTGATATTTATGGTTTTTATCTTTAGTATTTTCCCAAAAACAAACCATTTACTATCAGTTTTTAACACTAGCAGTAGCCAGTGGGAAATGGGCCTGGCTATTTCCCACTTCCAACATTTGAGGCTTTTCTAAGATTTGGCAAATTTGCAGACCTTTTTAAAAATTTTTTTTACTAACTTTATAGAATTTGAAAAGGTAGAAAAAACTTTTTCCTTTTTTTCATATGAAATGTTAGGTATATAATTTTTTTCTATGAAAAATAGTTAGACCATGCTGTAGGTTGTCTAATTCCCTACAAAAAGTCTATAACACTCAGGGTTTATTTTATTTTTTTATGATGTACTCTATCAAACAAAACACGTATCCGATGTATCTGTCAAAAATGATTTTTTGTCTAAAGTACTCCACTTAGTATAATCGTATATATTGATATGTTATATTCATGGAATACTGCTATGAGTACATACAAACCATAAAATGCATACATATTTAAATTGTGAAAACACAATGCAAAACAAACTTCAAAACAAATCAAAACTTCGCTATTTAAAAATGAAGCTGGGTCAGCTGACACAGTGATGGCGAAATCGTCACAGAATTTCAAAGCTCATACCTAAGTCATAGTGCTGCAACCCGCTACCAATCGCAAAACAAACTTCAAAACAAATCAAAACTTCGCTATTTAAAAATGAAATTCTCCTTCTTCCTCATCAAAATGATATATTATTTTACTGGTTTGTTTTTATACTAAAGTTATAACAACACATTTTCCATACTGTCGAAATTTGACAGTAAACCACTTGTCAGCTTTTCATAAATCATGTTTTTTCATAAATTCATATCTATAGCGGTTTTATAGAAGCAATTTATATTAAATCAAAGGGCAATTCTTTTTCAATCCATTAGTACCACTTGGAACATTCTCCAATAAAAATTACCCAAGCTATGTGACATTAAAAAAACACATGTTTTGACCATGTCGGCGCATCATCTACTCGTCTGAAGTCGCACCGGAAAATTTGTTACATTCCTAATTGTCGTCACAGTGTTACAGAACTCGCCAAACGTTTATTTATGTATGAAAATGAAAATTCAGAATGTCATCTTTTGAACGGTATAAATATTATCCACATTAGAGTTAGTTAGTATAGGTTTTAACCGTTTCAAAATTTTCCGGATCCATACAGTCGAAATTCGACCGTAGGCCACTCCTGGGGTTAAGGTTTAATTTAACTGCTATGCAACAATATTTTAACATGTACAGCAAAACTGAAAAATAAGTGTCTAATATTGTGCAAATCTGAGATTTCCAAAACTCCTTACCGTACTTTATTTTCAAAGTGTGTGAGTCAGTATCTAAAAACCCTCTCCAAAACATACAGATCAGCTTAGTGGGTGCTTTTGTTTTCACAGAGAGGAAGAATTCATTTTGCTTATTCTTTTTTATAAAATGTAAACAAAAAATTCCATAATTGCAAAAAATTAACAAAATTATTTTTATACTCCATATATTATTAAATTGTGAAGTACTAATTTAGGAGTGTTTCTGGGGGTAAATTTAAGCTTATTCTGTAAATAAAATGCTTTTACTCACCTAACCATCCAACTAACCTAGGCCTGTCCTCAGGCTTAGGATTAACCATAAATTCATAATATAATCCTCTACTAAATTTTACTGTATTTATGGCTTCTGAATAATCTCTTATTTTTATTTTCATTATCAAACCATGTAAATTTTGTTAATATACCCAAAGTATGCAATTTCGAGTTTGTTGATGTTCGGTTGACCTTCTTCTTAGCCCGGGCTATGAATGACCAAAGAAAGCCATTGTTGGGAGAAATTAAGAGACAAACTGAATTTGAATTTTTACAGTTGCTAGTACATGATTAGATGTACTATTTAAAAAAAGTTCCAAGAAACATCCCCCCTCCTCCATGGTTCTTTTAAGGTTAGAAATTTAAGCTTTTACTAAAATACTTTTATTTTCGTTGTTTCTCACCAGAGTTTATTAAAAATTATATTGATTAAATTACAAGTAAATATAATTACAAAAAAGTAGGTACAAAGAAGGTTCTGCCCCTATTTCCACCAAACCTAATACTTGTAATGACAGTGTTATCTCAATTTTTATGAAATTTTAATTGTGTCATCTTCTGTTTTATCCCCTGCTGCTTTTTGAACCACAGAAGGAGAAAAAAAATGTTTCCTCTAAATATTGTAGATCTAGCTACAATAATATGCATAACTACAGGGTTTTAAAATATAACAGAATAATAACTTGGGTAAATTTCCTCAAAATTACAGAAATCTCTAAAATCCCTCAAGATCTAAACATCTCCTACAGATACACAAAGATTACCAAAGCTATCTTAATTCTATCCACAGGGAATGCAAGCATCAAACAATACTGAAAACGACCTGAAGACTGCTACTTTAAATCTCTTAACAACTTCTCCAAAGTCATAGAAAGAAAATAATATTAATGGCTGTCACTTACTGTAGGCTTTAAAGTTTTATACAGTAAATTGATAGCCAGTTTTGGTTTGGGGAGTTCAGCTCCCAACCAATTATTTGAGACCCAACCCATTATTTTTTTATATATTTCCCAACTTTTCATTCTTTTATGAAACTTCATTTTTTACAAGTAGCATTTTCTGATTCCAAATAAAAACCTGTTATTTACTTTGTTTAGTTGTAATATTTATAAGAGCAAATTTATATATTTTTTCTTCTATTCATACAATTTATTTATATAAGACGTCATAGTCAGCAGCAACATGAGAGACTTTAACTTGTTGAGAACTGGACTCATCGTGTAGTAAATCAAAGTATTTTTCATTTTGTTGAACATTTGTCACACATACTGGACAATGTGGTAACGTAGTTCAAGTTTTTATTTTATTTTTGTAAATTTTGTATTTATTGATGTAATAAACATATTATTACTATTTTTTTGCCTTTCCAATTAGATGCAGTTTAAGTTTATGTGCTCTGTAGCATTTGAGCATAGAGAAACAGTAATCCTCTCTTTATTTATTTTGAATAATGGAGCAGATTTCTTTTTTTTTTGTAGACGTTTTTCTAGCATCGTGTTCTGGAAACGTTTTTCTGATTTTTGTTGTAAGCATTTTTCTGATATCACCTCGTTAAGTTTTTTAACCCATTCTGTAGATACAGATGGATCGGCTGAAAGTTTTTGGACATTCAGCCTTGCTTAGTGTGAGTGATAGTTGTTACTGTGTACATAGATCAAAATCAACAAAATAACTCCTCTATTTATGGAACTTTTCAATGTTTTCTCAGTTCACAGACGGAAGTAACGGAGTTCACATGAGGAGTTTCTCCACTGAAACATGTCTAGTGCCGTTGGAGGAAGGTGGATCACGACCAAGCACGGAGCAGTACTCCTTTATCACGGAGTGCTTCCATCTTACTCACCGAGCGCTCGGTTTAGGCATGAGTGCGGTGCAGGCCAAGGCTCAGAGGCTCTACCAAGAGATAGGCATGATGCAGGCCAGGCTTGGGGCAGACGCACGCAGTGAAGACATGGAGCATGCTATGTCCAAGTAAGTCATTCAACATGTTCACAGATAGCTGCTACCGTTCTCCCTCAGTTTAATTGTCTATCTTATAAAGTTTAATTATTGGTAAAATGAATCAACTAGAGTAGGTGCCCGATTATTCGAGGTCCAGTTAACTGAACCTCCAGATTAACCGAACTGGTCCTCGAAAAATAAAATCAAAGCTCTTGAAATCATGAAAATTAAGACAAGAAGTGGATTTTATTCGTAGCCCGTGCAATATTTAAATTGGTCACTGTTTGCAGGTCTAATAATTTGCCTCTACTGGTTGTTAGTTCAAGCAGTTTATTTCCGGGAATATTATTTTGGCTAATTCTAGGAATTGTTTGCCCGCACATCTTAACTTGCGTAGATCGGTGGTTTTTTATAATGTCACGTGATAATGAGATATTAGAACAATCAAAATGTTCCTTACCAAAAGGTTAAGCTTGTAGGTTATTTTGATTGCTTAGTGAGATGTTAAAACAATCGAACATTTTCTCATCAGGAGGGTCGCTTATAGATAGTTTCAATTGCTAAATTGTTAAATTCGAAATGTTCTTCTCGATTGTTGCATTCTTAACCCTTTGAGGACTAGAGCAATTTTATAATTTTTTTTTAACCCATCGGTAACCCAGTTTTATTTTGCCAGCAGCCTTGAACAAATCCAATAATAAAATTACACATAAATTCAAGAATTTTATTTATACACCCAAATAAATATTTACTTTTTATAAAACTAACTAATGTAATAAATTTTGTGGGACGCTCCCACAGGGATCAATTCTGGGTCCGCTGCTGTTTCTGTGCTACCTGACAGGTTTTTCAAAAACACTTCATAATATTTCTCAAAATAATTTATATGTAGACATAAATACATAAGTGTGCGTCATCAACATATAGATGTTGATGACACAAACTAAAAATTTCAGTAGCAAATCAGGATCAGGAATTGAATTTTTAAACTTTTTGAATTGGCCAATGTCAAGCAATTTTTAAATTGAAACAGCCTTTTGCTAAATTCCAAAAAGACAAATTTTATGGGGTTTTCAACAAAACAAAACCGGAAAAAACACCATATAGAACACATAACTGATAAGATTAGCTCCGGTTTGTGTGCCATTAAACTATTGGCCCATCTATGCAATTTTAGTATTAAAAATATATATATTTTGTAGAGGTGTGCGGATATCCGAAAATTCGGTTCGGATTCGGATCGGATCGGATATCCGAAACCGATCCGAATGTATTTAAGATATCCGATGCGATCCGATAAATATCCGAATTTTCGGATAGACTGTATAATACAGCAATTTGAAAAAAAACAACGAGATTTTCGTCGAGTTAATACCCGCGAAGCTGGAATAATTTTTGATTAAACCTTGATAAGACGACGAAATTACGTAGTCTTTCATCAAAACAATGTCGTTGACTGGTAGACGCGATACACTTATAGCGATTCGAATGACGAACGCAGATGACGAAATTACGCAATTTATATCCAATCGGAATGTAAGAACGTCATTGGGCGGTCCGAGGATGCGGTATGATTATTCGATTCTTCAACTACGCATTTAAGTAACCGTAAGTTCAACACGATATTGCATTTTGAAATACAAAGCATAGCGTCATCGATAGTTGCACCGAGTATCAGGTTGCGGTTTGATATTGTTCCATATAAAATTTCGTAGACGATCAATTGTTTAGTTATCGCATTCTCAACTACTCCGGGTTTGAGCAATACGATTAAGTGTTGCCAAATTTACATTTGGCCTATTTCGTCGTTCAGTGTTCACATAACCAACAAATTTTCCAATTGTTTTCAATCTACATTTTATCTTTGTTAAATGAATTTATTAGTTTTACATTTTTAGATAATTTTAAGATGAATAACTAACTAGATTACGACGAGGTACCATAATTTCACGGGTTTCAATATTGTTACACAGCCGATCGGGGTATTTTATCTGCCAAATATTCCAACTCTGCGCCTGCGCACAGGCCTTTGTTTGATAGCAGCTGCTATCAAACGATCTGCCGATACGCAGATAGCCGATGGCATCGAGCCAACGGCGTCTGTCAAATCTTAATTCTTTGTTAATGGTGATTTGTTTTTATCATTGTAATAAATAAAATAATTGAATCGTGAAATAAAATTGAGAATTAGTTGATTATTAGTAGAATGAATTGATGAATTAGTAGAAAGTTGATGTCATTTAATGGCGAATTATAAGGTTTCCGTTGATTTAATTTGTGAATTACGCCATATTAAAATTTGTTACTGGTAATTGTTATTTTGTAAATTTGTATTTATTGATGGAATAAACTTATTATTATTATTAATTTTAAATGCAGTGAAGTAACAATTTTAGTTTTGTTGTTCATCCTATGAAGATTTTATGATTTTTTATGTAAGCTTACCATTTAATAATTTTGATAACATTTATTGACATTTTATTGATTTTTTCCTAATTTATTCTTAGATAAGTCGGATTTCACTTTTTTATTGCGAGTATCCGAATCGGAAAACTATCCGATCCGAACCCAAACTATCCGATCCGGATCCGATCCGAATCTGAGCTATCCGATCCGAAAAAATAATTCACTATCCGCACACCTCTAATATTTTGCTCTCATACATTTACAATTATTGTATGGGATTTGTTTGTATAGATCAACAATAAAATAGAATCTTAAAACTTAAAAAAAGGCTAGAAGAATTATTTGTTATCTTAAACCTGATGATACGGCAAAAGAATACTTTAAAAATCTCAACATTTCAACAGTTTAGGGTCAATATATTTTGTACAAGAAGAAAAGTTAGTTTTTGAGAATAAATTTGTAAAACATAGATTGAGTTTTATAAGAAAAAAACTAATCTATGTTTCCCCCATATGATACTTATATGTTGTCCTTTATATCAGTAGAGTTTTATAATAAAAAAAAAACACTTATATGGGGGACAAATTTTTTGGGGCGTTGCCAAATGAGCTAAGATTAGAAAACAATGTGAACAGATTGAAATAAAAACCAAAATCCTATTTTATTGAAAAACATTTGTATTCTTTTCAGGATTACTTTAATGGTAATCAGTTGTAAGCAGGTGTGTAATTAGTTTTATCGCCTGTATCTGTAGAGAATATGTTCTGTATCAATTTAATGAATATAAAAATGTAAATACCATGTACCATACCATATTTGTAGGGCCTAATAGTTATTAGTGTAAAAATGACACCATTTATTGTATCTTTATATCAAGGACAAATATAGATGCTTGATTGGTTATAAACATTACATTGCAAACCATTCTCTCGACTTTGTCGATCCAAACAGTGGTGCGTTACACAATCAATCAACAGTACGTGGCTAAACAGCACAATAAAATTCTGTGTAGAACACAGCGTGCAGTGTTAGACACCTATTAGTGTGAATTTATTTGGCAGTGACAACATGAAGGCAAAAACCTCTTCCAGGGAATCCTGACGAATACTTCTAAGTATTGGCCAGTTTCATAATCTTAAAAAGGTAATTTTACATCAGTTATGTTTGTATCTTTGCTTTATCCAACGAAACCAAACCTATTTTTTTCTAAAATTACTTTAACTTCTATAGTTGTTTTATATCAGAAATTTAAGTTTGAAACCAAGTTAAAAATAAACTAAAATCAATATCTTGACCAATTATCTTGTTTTTACACCAGAAACCATTAATTGGCTATTTAAACTGTGGTTAAAGTAACAGAAAAGAACCCTAGTTTGTTATACACTCAAATTCTTAGTGAATTATTTTTTAAAGTTGTAGGATCTGTACCTAGCTCATATAAGTGTTGTTGAATCGTAACACTGATTGTTATTTAATGTTCCCAGATACCTGAGCTTGCGCTGTGCCCTGATAGAGCCTTCATCTCTAGTGATGATGGGCCACTTTGTAGTTGCCACTTGCTCTTGGCTGGTGCAAGTGGTCTTGGATCCTAACTTGCGAGAAGACAGAGAAACATTTAACCCGACTGAGTTTAGGGAAGTTAAGTTTCCCTTGTCCAATATAGCTCCACCCACCCTTAAGTAAGTACCTAGATGTCAATGTGCATAAACTACAGATATTAAATCTTTCTGCAAAACTCAGTAGCGTATTCTTTCCATCCAAAAAATAACAAGCGCAGATTAAATAACCCTCACTATATGCTCTCAGCCTTTCGTAAGTTACAATCAGGATGGATGGTTAAATTTTCAATGTTAATTCACTGGATATCTGATTATAGTCTCCCGTACTGCTTCGCTTCAAAACTTCAAAGGATATTTCAAAACAGCATGGGTGTTAGGCAAGATCAAACTGTGACTGTCACAGCAAAATACCTTCATCCCCAACCCTGTTTTGTTTTAGTGAATTTCACATAGGGAAGAAGGTGGTCTCGTAGGTTGCATGGTCAGAAATTAATTTTAATTTATCTTTTTTATAAAAGTTACTGTGTATCCAACCTAATGTTGTCCAATGGCTAACTTTTTTATTTTATATCTGACAGCAAACTTCTTATTTATTCTTATTTCCTTTCTTATTTAGAGAGCATGATAAAAAACATGTTTGTTCTTAGTATTGTTTTCTTAAACCTAACTAATTAAGTTTTAGAGCATTTTTAAAATTTAATTTCCCTGTATCTTCAAGAATCATATGGTCGAAAGTACTTTTTTATTTTATTTCTGACAATAAACTTCTTTTGAGGGACCCCATTTCTTTTTTATGCTGCTTTTAGGAATGTATTTCAGTTTTCTAAATTTTCTCCCATTTTTCCAATTTGGAGGACAAGTTTGTTTTTTCTTATGAACACCCTGCATTTTATTATGATTTTATGACATATTAAGATGTTGGTTTTCGGAATTTTACAGAAATTTTGAGTGTAACCCACTTAAAAAATAACTGTTAAAGTGACAAAAGCAGCTCAGTGCATAATATGACCCCTTAGGCCAGGCTAGCCAACATTTTTTAACGGCCACGAAGAACATAAGATCTTCTGGGCCTGGAGCTCAATGTGTTTCTTTTAGTGGTGTTAGTGGTTGAACAATTTCTTTTGTGTATTTCTACGCCAGAGGCATTTTTTAACGTTTTGATGGGGAACGGTCCAAACCCCGGCCTTGTTACTACTTAAAATCGACCTGTTGTTAAGAAGCATCATTAATTAATAGCCGATCGGGTCCGTGACCATGATGGATAACCGAATAGACGGATAACAGAAATAATAATAGCGCCAATACAACTTAGCACCTAGACAGTGTTTGGCGTGGCAACTCCTCAATCATGAATCATGAAGGAATGCCTTCTACCTGTCCGAAGTCAGCCAGCGGACGCTCCGGATGTCTAGGAAACAGGGCATTGACGATCCTATCCATGGTGGCGCCTTCCATGATGGAGGGTGGAGAGCGTGCGCTGAGCTTTTGGGTCACGACTTTATAACCCGATCCCACGGATCGGAGTTGACGTCCTCCCGAAGTTTCCTCCAGCTGTTCGCCTTGCACCTGTTGATGGCCCGTCGGTGAGCTTTTCTCGCAAACTTGTAGGCCTCCGACTTACGAACTCTGTCACTGGGAATTCTCGCTCTAGTGGCGGCTCGCTTGGCCTTAAGACATGTTCTTCTGAGGTCCGCAATCTCTTCAGTCCACCAGTAGACGGGCTGCTTATCGCGTCGGAGTCTCCTTCGCGGCATAGACTGATCGCAGGCCAAGACAATTAGCTCCATCGTGGATGCTACTAATGCCTTGGCACCAGCCTCGCCAGGATTCTCCTGCACTCCCCGTGAAATGACCTGGGTGAACTTGATCACGTCCAATTTGTTGGTACAGAAGAACCTCGATTAACCGTCACCCTCGGGACCGTGACCATGACGGATAACTAGACCATCGAGAATAGACAATATCATAACCTAGACAGTGTTTGGCGTGGCAACATCTCAATTCACTGCCTTGCATGTTATAACGGCGCCATTGTAAGTCCTAATTATTTTCATAATTTACTGCGCAGAGTGAATTTATTCTAAATGAGCAAAAACAAAACTACGTCAGTTCAAGTAAAAAATACTTTATTAAAATATTTATTAAGAAAACAATGAAATATCAGGGGTACATGTTCGTACTTTTACTCTCAAAACTGACGTTACCGGTATTTAGTTTTTAAAATAATCCGTCATTTTCTTTGGTTTCTTTCCCCGTCAAGCTTTTCAAGCGGTCATGTTTCTATTTTTTCTGAGATGAAGCACCAGCTTCAATTATTTATTGTTTATTGTTGAGTCCCAAAACTACACGTTTCTGTTTCTCAGCCATAACAGAAGAGCATTACAGACAAGGTTCAGTACAATACAACACTGTCAACAATAAACGGTAAAACACATAAAACACTAGTAGGCATTGCACTCGAAATCGGCAATAACATCAGTTCACTGTAGCTAAGCACCATACTGAACTGAAATGCAACAGTAGCAGTAGAATGCAGAGGTCAGTGTAAGGGATTAACCAGCTGAGTCACTACCCTTGTCGCCAATGATTCACGCACATTGCAGGTGTGCAGTACAACAGTCTACTCATCATAGAGCCTCAAAAGACGATCCGGCTCGGCGCTGACTTGGAAACAAAATTTGTTTTGCGCTAGTGGGGTGGCGGTTAACAGAGACTGATGGTCAAAAGGTGGTCGGTTAATCGAGGTTCTACTGTATTCCAACAGCGTAGTTCTCCCCGAGGTAAGGATACTCTACGGTGCGTGTCATGTATCTCAAAAATTATATACTGGTGGTCACTGCCAGTATAATCCTCTAATACCCTCCAGCCAGAGATCCTCAGAAGAAGCGACTCAGACGCAAAGGTTACGTTGGGGATCGTGCCTCTCTGCCCAGGGCGCTGGAAAGTAGGCGTGTCACCATGGTTAAGGACGACCAGCCCAGCCCTGTCAATGAAGTCCAGGATGTATTTTCCCCGGGAGTTGGCAGAGAGCATCCCCCACTCGATGGCCCTGGCGTTGAAATCGCCGCCGACTACCACATGCCCAGTGGTGCCGAGCATGCTCTCCTCCAGGCAGTAAATCTTGCTGTGGAAGTCCTGGATGGCCTCGTTGGAGGTATAGGTTATATCCCTACACCTTACCCAGACAAATCCTCGGCCGCGTCCGTGACTCCGCATCACAACCTCCTTTTGGTTACATGCCCAAAAGGCGGCAGTACTGAGACTGTCTGGACTCCAAATGTTCAGGTCCCTGTCCCGATACTGTTCACTGATCAAGAGCGCGTCAGCACCAAGTTCTTGGGAAGCTGGTCTAAAAGATTAACCGCTCCACATGATCTCTGTAGATTGGCCTGGAGGATGCGGATTACTGTTCCCCGCCTTTTGCCTTTTCCAAGTGCGACTCTGAAGGCATCGCACTGACCAGATCCGGGCATGTGACCGAGGACGCTCTCCTTGGAGCCCTTTTACCAACAAATAAAGCAGGAAAGACTGGATGAGCAGTCCTACTTCTTGTGGCCTTGGCCTCCACACCGGAGGCAGTTAGCGCTTCGATCGGGCCCCTTGCAGTTGCGGGAGGAGTGACCGAACCCAAGACACCGGAAACATCTTTGGACAACCACCCTCCGTTTGATCCTGCAATTCACCCATCCGACTTTCAAGTGCTGAAGGCTGAGCAGCTTGTTAGCATGCTTTTCACCTATTTCAGCAACTGCCATCCGCTGCTGCCTCTGGTTCGGTTTGGTCAACCAGACTTTCAGCCCCGGCAAATCTCCCAATAACTCTGGGAACACCTCCCTTATTGCTGGGGTCACCTCGGCTTCTGTGGAGAGCGAGTCAAGGTCTTTGATCTCCACCGAGGATCGCGGCTCTAGGGCACGAATAGTACCCTTTTACCTAGGGCACACTTAAGGGAAGTGGCAAACTCGACCTTGTCTTTTGACTTCCCCAGTTCGAGGAGAACATCCCCGTTCAGGGTTCTATCGGATGGACTTGATAACCGTCTCCGTCTCCTCCGGCTTGGCCTGAGATTTTATCTGGCCTGGGATACCTTGGCGAAAGATCGCCCCTTTAAGGGCTTGATCAAAATCGCCTCTGCCCTGGGCTTTTTGGGTCTCAATCGGACAGGCTTCCTGGCAGGTTTGCCAGAGGCCTCCCTAGATGGCTTAGAGACGTCAGCCTTCTTCCCTTTTGCCGGAGTTATCTTCAAGGCTCCCTCGGCATGTTTCAGCTGTCTCTTCTTTTTTTTGTTAGCCGTTTCTCCCACTTCCCCGATGGGGGTTGATGGGGTGACAGCCTCTGGAGGATGAGGAAAGGGACTTCCTTTGGGAGGTATTCCCTTGATGTGACCTAGTGATGCCTTCGATGTCTCCATCACCAGGTCACAACCTCCACGTTCTTATGCCTGATCCGGCAACACCTACCGCCTTGAATGGTGCTGTTGGAGGGGAGGTTTTAATTCCCCCCTTAGGTGTCCCTGGCGTCATGGTCAAAGTTGGAGACCTCAACACCATAGAGCTTCGCCTTAAGGCAGCTAGCTCCGTCTCATCATTTGTGTTTGTAGTGGGAGTTTATTTAAGGTGAAATGAAATGAAGTATGTTTATTTTTCCTTATAGAGATTTACAGGCAGAAAATTAAAATGTAAATAAATAATAGCAATCTATGCCAAGAATAACTTAAACAACTAAGTATTAACTTAGCCAATACGTAAGGAAAGGCCTACATGGGCAGGAGCCTGTGCGTAGGCCTGAGTTGAAGCACTAATCATTTTTATAATGGCCGACAGTAATTAGATTTGCACATTGGGGAAAAGATATCAAAATTAAAGTTAAAGGTGGGCCCCCACTCCGCTATACCACACATTTGCAAGCCATATTCGGATTGCTCATGGTCTGGATTCGAACCCTAGCACTTCTGAATGGCTAGAACGTTACGCTTGTCAGCGCAGCACTTTAGCTGGTTCAGCCACTCAGTGCATAGGAGTAGAAAGCGCTTACTTGGTTATAAGACACGCCCGGTGGCAGTCTAGTGCACTACGTGAGCAGGTTTGGTTGCTTGCCCCCAGAGGGCAACACTGTCTAACGCGCTAGTGTCTAACAAGTTCACTAAACTGACGACAGATGCCACCACCTGCCACTTCTTATTGAATTTGTAAATGTGTCGTGAATTACGACTTTGCCAGTTCTAGGGTTAAATGCCAAATAACTGTGGCAGCTTGAGTTTTGAAGCAGATTTGAGCCAGTATTGAATTTTAAAAAGTGGGAAGCTCAATTAATTGCAATATGTTTTAGATGTGTTCCTGAAGTGGTGGTGGAAAATATCTCACACTATCTGGTTGCTGCAAAGAGATTTGAGGTGGCCAGAGTGGTTCAAGAAGAGGAGCTGCTTCACCCAATTTTGACGCATCTGCTTGTGTTTATGTCGGGCTCCACTCGTGCTCGAAACCCTCACCTGCGTGCACAGCTCGCCGAGTGTTTGGAGTGTTTGTTACCAACAGACAAGTCAGGGTCCACTATCAGCACATTCTTTCGCCAGAAACTCTTCGAGACTCATCCACTTAGATTTCATGTGAGTTTAATTTCTGTAGAAGTATGAAGTTACTCATTTTGGAAAACACATAGGCCAACACATAGACACATAGACAACATATAAATCTTTTAAATCACTTGATGGTTGCCCTGGCTGGTGATGGACTCCGACTGACCGACAAGCAATATGTTTTGTAATGTTTAGTATTTTAAATGTTGAACTTTATTTTTTTTAAGTGTTAAAGACGAATCAAGATCTGATGATAAGTTTTTGATTGTCCTGATGATGAAATTGAAGTTTTGAAATATGTATTGATGTAAATAAAACAATAGAACTGTTGACTGATATCAAGCTATGTAAAATAGGTAAGATATAAAACAGTTCAGGATGCAATAAAATAAAAATGAATTCATTATAAAATATGATAATCAATATAATACTGAGTTATATGGTCATCAAGCCTAAGATTTTTTTCTGCAAGATGGTGGCCTGAGTTTACTGATAAGTTTTATCAGCCCTGTTAACGGCTCCAGTGAAAAGTGTACTTACATGGGTTTTTCCAAGATTAGTTCTAAAGTGTAGATCCCGGTGATCTACACTTGATCCCTAGTGATCCCTAGCCGGGTGATCCCTATAACCTCTAAGACTATAGAGATTCATTACTTTTGTAAATCTCTTTAAAATTAAATTCCACTTTACATTTTTCTTCATAGTTTGATGCAATATTTTACAGGTTTTTACATGAAATCAACTATTGAATCTCAAGTTTAACTTTTTTTACATTGTTTTAAGCGCACGATCAGTTGTGATCACGACACAGCTGGCAGTGATGTGAACACTTTTTTCCAATCTCGTAGCCATAGAGTAATAAAACTTTTCTGTTGCCCTTTGTGTTGAGATATAGTATGAAACTGCTGATTCTATATACACACCTCGAACATTAAGTCAACTAATGTACCAAACCCCTGTGGCATTTGTTTGAAGGAGGTAACAAATCGTCAACATGGTGCTCAATGTCGTGGAAATTGCAACAGATGATTCCATAAAGATTTTGCTAATATTATTTCTACCGATTATTCTCGTCTTACAAGTGACGCTAGATGTATCTGGCAATGCATGCGAGCTGATTGTGTTAAAAATGGCACACAGCCCCATGATTTGATTTATGAAATTAAGAACCTAACATCAGTGGTACAGAGTCTCGTTGAAAATGTGGATACAATGAAATCAACTGATTTGGCTGATATTAAAGCAGACATTAGGGCTGTTAACGGCAAATTAGAGTCTATAGAAACCCGAATTGCAGCCTTGGAGGGTAAAGTTGAGGCATTAGAGGCCCCCAATAATAATACTTCTGATACTGAGATAGACTGTGTTGTTGAGATAACCATGGAGGAAGTTAAGGAAAGAGCATGGAGAGCTAAGAATGTTATGCTCTTTGTTTAGTCGAAAGCTCCAAGAAAAATTCGGAGGACAAGAAGAAGGATGATAGTGCATTACCTGGAGCTAATGTCTCTCAAGTAAAGTTTTTTCGTATTGGGAAAGAAACAGCAAACAAAAGCAGGCCCGTTAAGCTCAGTCTTGATTCAGAGGCAAGGGTGATTGAAATACTTAAGATTGCTTCTAGAGAGTTCCTTGATGACTTGGATCCAGCATTTGCCAGGGTAAAGTTGGCACGGGATAAAACCAAGCGAAAGATGGAGTATCTGGATCATTTGAGAAAAAAACTAGATTAGCGCACTAGGGCGGGAGAAACTGATCTTACTATAAAATATGTCAATGGAACACCCAAAATTGTAATTTCAAAAGACACTTAATTTCCCACGGTCAACCAAAAACTACTTTGTTATACCAAAATGTCAATGGCCTTTGAACCAAGATGGATTTGCTATTTGAAACTGCCTCTATTACCATGTATGATGTAGTTGTTACAGTTGTTTTTACAGAGACCAATTTGATTCCTTCTGTTAGCACTTCTGAGTTAGGCTTTCAAAACTACACTGTTTACAGAAAGGATAGGTCCACGGAAACTAGTAATAAGACTTCTGGTGGTGGTGTTTTGGTGGCAGTTCAGAATAGCTTGTTAGCTATAGGAGTCTGTGACCATGCTTATGATAGCTTTGAGGCTTTATTTGTTACCATTGGTGTTGGTGCTCGAATATTGTTGCTATGTGCCACCCACATACCTCCACATCAGTCTACTCTATATTATTCTCTTTTTGCTGATGCTGTTGTGGATATTACTTCAAGATGTGGAAAGTTTGCTTCTATAATCATAGTTGGTGATTTCAACCTTCCTGACTGCAACCTGGACCCAGGATGATCCTGTGAGTTTGTATGCGAGTAAGAGAGTCCTTCGTGAATTGTCTTTACTGTTGGAGTTACAGCAAATTAGTCATGTAATGAACAGCAGGGGCGTTCAGTTGGATCTAGTTTTCAGCTCATCACCACAATACCACAGTGTCTCTGTTGCCACTGATCCATTGTTGCCCTTTGAGGACATACATCCGCCTATCTCTATTAATTTGGAGTGGTCCTTTGTCATGTTAAAGAGTGCTGTTGTCTACATACCAGATCTGAAAAGATACAATCTTGATGGTGTCAAGAATAAATTGACTCAGAGGGCTCTTAAACTGTATTTAGGAGACGATTTGAGTGTTTTGGAGGGTTTCATACATACCTTGAGTAAAGCCATTGTTAGGCATTTCCCTCTCAAAAAGATTGGTCCTTCCTGTTTCCCTCGCTGGTTTAGCAACCATTTCAAACAATTAGTAATCCTTAAGAAGATGCTCCACCGGACATACAAGGAAACTTTGAGTGACAGTGACTATTGCAGCTTCAGTTGTGTTCGTGAACAGTGCAGAAGAGAGGCAGAGCACATTGACTTGGCTATGTGGAGCATTTAGAGTCTGTAATACTATCTAATATTAAAGTGTTTTGGTCCTTTGTTAATGGTTTAAAACAAAACGACCCTAAACGTGGAGTTTTGGAGCTTGACGGTCTGAAAGAATCTGAGTCCGATAAGATCTGTGAGTTATTTTCCACCTAATTTAAGTCAGTATATACACCAACTATTGACTGTTGCTACATATATGATTTTAAGACTAATGTAAGCATATCTAAATGCACTGTCACCCTTGATGAAGTCAGGAAGAAGCTGGAGTCTCTTGTTTCGACTAAAGGAGCTGGACCAGATGGTATAACACCTGCAGTTCTTAAGCATTGTAGTAGTCAGCTTGCCCCTTTTCTTGCTTAATTATTCATTGCTTCATTATCTGGGGGCTGTTTTCCACTGTTACTTAAACACAGTTATGTCGTACCGTCTTAAAGTCGGGCGATCCTTCTAACTCAAGGAATTACTGTTCCATTGTCATCCAATCGGCAGTGGGTAAAGTATTTGAAAGTCTGGTTCTGGATCTTGTCAAGCCCTGTTTTAGGCAAGTAGTTATGGATGAACGAGTTTACATTGGGCAGATCTACAATCTCCAACTTAATTGTTTTTCAGGACTACATTTTAGAGGCATTTAGTAGTGGTGGGTGTCAGGTGGATGCCATAAACATAGATTTTGCTAAAGCCTTTGATAAATCAAGTGATAACCATCTTCTTGCCTAGTTAAAGGGTTATGGGATTGTTGGCAATTTGTGGCTATGGTTCAGTAGCTATTTACAGAATCGGACATTAGCTGAAAAATATGGCTCCAATATGTCCGCTTCTTTCATTTCCACGTTGGGTGTTCCTCAAGGCCCACTTTTAGGGCCACTCTTATTTGTGCTGTTCATCAACGACATTGGCAAAAATTTGAGTGTTGTTTTTTCATTGTCAGCTTTACTAAAAAAATAAGGAAAGAAGATGACTTTCGCTTGCTGCAGGACTGACTCTACCAACTATCTCAATGGTGTGACTCAAACCTAATGGAGATTAATCCTCTAAGTCTAAGCATATTACATTTAGTCAAATGAAATTTCCTATTATTGTGGACCTGTACTTGGGGGGGAGATTCGATTGGGAGATGTCATACTGTAAGGGATCTCGGAGTGGTCATGGATTCCTCACTGAACTTCAGTACCCATATTGATGGTGTTTGTTTAAGAGCATCAAGGATTTTGGGCTTGGTCTTTAGACTGGGGAAATTTGGCCTCAACATTGGTACCATTATTCAAGTCGTTGGTTAGACCGATTCTGGAATATGCTTTCCCTGTGTGGTCTCCACATCAGCTGGGACAAATTGATAAACTTCAGTCTGTACAGAGAAGGTTCATAAGAATACTGGGAATACTGGGAGTGAGGAATGGCTTTGCCTACAGAGATGTTCCTATTGCCAAAATCGAAACCTACTTCAATCTGCTGCCTCTGACATCTAGACGTCTTGTTGCTGATCTAGTTTTCTCTACAAGCTGATCAATTGTGATATTGATTGTGCTCAATGACTTCAACTGGTCAACTTCAGGATCCCCACACCCACCAGGATGCAATACCTATTTGAGTTAAGGCTTAGTAGCACAAACTACCTCCATCACAGCCCTATTCCCAGAATGCTGAGAGCTGGAAATGAGGTCTGCAATCTGGTTGATTTTTTCTCGGTCTCCTTGGGAACTTTTAGACGCCTGCTCCTACCATTGGATAAAAGTGATGTAGAATTAAGTCATTCTCGAGCATGAAGTGGACCAGGCTCGATTGGCGAAGGAGTTTCGGTGATGTGGTTAAAGAGCCACAATTGTTGTTGTTGTTTTTTAGGGGGCATGGTTTCCTCCCTTGAAAATTTTATTTCATTATATAGTGAATGTTTCAGTGGTAAAAGGGCTACACCAGTGTCTGTGAGGGCATGGCCTCCTCACCTTCCCCTACACACACACACATACTTATACCAAGAACAGATATTCACAGATCTTTATGTTTTTGTATATTTGACTGTTTTTGGCTATTAAACGAATTTAAATTTGATTGGTTGAACTACATGTTCATTAGCGAATTTCAGTGGAAAAGTGAGCTAATCACATGGCCTACTTTGTAACAGTTAAGCTCGAGACCATCATAAAAGTTTATAATTCCTCTCATTTTGAGGGCATTCAATATGTTATATTTATATTTTTCTTTTTACTATTGGATTCAGCTCAAAAAACGTAATTTATTATTTTTAACATTAGCCTTCAATTGAGGCATTGTAAAAATGACTATGTTTTTAATAAAAAAGTTGTCTATGGCTGTTTTGGAGTTAACAGTTATCCTCGTAGGAAATGTCACTAAATATTTCTTGTCATGGCTTTTTAACATGTTGTTAAGTAATTTACAATTATGATTTTTCTTTAAAATATCAATATTAATAACCCCCCTTATTATTATGTTTTTGAATCTTTTACTGAAAAAAGTAATCAGATCGCTTAACCTATCTATAAATATTTTTACATCAGATTTTGGACACCTGTAAATGCCTATGACTACATACACAGAACTAAAATTGCTTTTCTTCTAAATGACTATCAATAAAACAACTGGGTATAGCTACCTATTTCCATACCATATTATCCTGGGACATTATCATGACACCTCCCTTGAATGATTTTGTCTTACAAAAAGATGTGTTAATCTCATAATTATTTAAATTAAACCGATTTATTTCATCATTCCTCATATCATGCTCTGACAAGATGACAATATGTGGCTTTAACTCATTTAATGTTGCTTCTAATGCAACCACTCTTGAATTAAGAAGTTGAATGTTTTGATGAAATATTTTTAGAGAATCTATTATTTCAATTGATTTATTGGAGGTGTGACATGGACTATTGAAATCAAATCAAATCAAATCCATTTATTTCAATAAAAAACTATACAGCACTTGTACAAATTGAGAAAAGAAAAAAAATATTGAGTTTAAAGAAGCAGATAACTGGGACCCACAACTATTATTTACAAAAAACTGAAGCTATGCTAGAGACACTTTCTTGATGCAACACTAAACCCACAGAAACCTCACTGGTTGCTTTTTGATGCATTTCGCTTATCACTTCACCGAGGACAAAATATCTTATCTTTAAACAAAATATAGTTTATAATATTGTTCAATCTGCATAAAGGAAAAATTTACAGTGAGAAAGAGTTAAGCCATGTAGACTACAAACAGGAAAGACCAAAGGTTTGATCAAACGTTACAATATCGAAGTCAGATTCCGTGTCAGAAACTTTTAACACACTGCTGCTTTTCTGACAGCAAATATTTCAGCCATTTTAGGATGTCACAGTGTTTTTTGAAGCACGTGAGTTTTAATTTTCTTATACAAAAAATCAACTGTCCACCGCAGATTAGTCTATGGCCTTTAAAGTACAATTAAAGATTGAGATGTTGGTCACATGGTTTAGCCAGAGGTCACCTGTCTACTAAATACGGGCATGCCCACATGAGCATGACCACAAGTACTAAACTGTAATATGGCTTTATTCTTCGTTTAAGAACCTTTTAATCGACAATATATTTTTTCAAGTGGTTGCCAGAAATGTTTAAAATTACACTCTTGATTTGTATAGGAGAAATGTCTGATGTCTCAATTCATTATTTTCCAGGTTGTTGAATGTTTATTGGATGTATTTGTCAGTATTGAAATGACAGGGCAGAGTGTTTCTTTTGAGCAGAAATTCAACTATCGTCGTCCAATGTACACTGTTATGGAGTACTTGTGGAGCCTGGATGAGCAAAGGGATTGTTTCAAGTAAGTTAGTTGCATTATAAAGTTAGTTTATGAAAGTGAAAAAAACCTTTTAAGTGAAACTATGTTGACTAACATGAACTGAATAACATTACCATTTTGTTACGATGGTTGCTCAGAAAGTAAATTATGTTTTAGAATAATGCAGAAAAACTCGTTAAAATTGCCATAATTATTATACCTTGCCTAACATTCAGTCATGTAGTAGATGAGGTTTGTGTCTCTCAAAATTGTACTTGTATTAGATTGTTAAAATGAGTACAATTAGAATGTCCTAATAACCCTTTAATAGGTTTTTTTGCAGCCTCACACATTTGATACTGCAGAGCATGTGGCATGAACTAGAATGCAGCATGTGGTATGTGGAAAATCTACTAGAATGTAGCACCAAATGGTCTGTCACTTAACATGTTCATTGTAACAGTCATAGCTTGAAAAAAAAAACTAGCAGACAACTTGTATTCATGAGAAAATTCAGCTGAGAATGTCAAACCCGAGTTAACTCGGGTGTTGCGGTTAAGGAGTTAAGGTTATGAAGTGTGCTCTGTGTTGTTCTAGGTGTCAGTATAGACATGTATTCCTACGTTTACTCATATGCGTTTGTAATCCAGATATATCGCTCAATCGGAACTGGTAGTTCAGGGGGGTTTAGTACCTTAAAAAGAGTTATTTGCATTTTTTATTTGTAATTTAAAAAAATTTAAAATTTTATCTTTTATTATTAGAATTTGTTTAAAAAACTACTTAATTTAGTATACTTAGCTTTTCTCTATCTACAATGGTTACTGAGATATTAAAAGTCTAAGCAAAGCACATCGTATTTTGGGGCTGCAATGTTAAATTTATGAAGGATAGCAAAAAGTTAATATTTCACTTATCAACCTATATTTTTAGATGAAATTTGTTATTTTGCTTCATGTGGTTGAGATCCATCTTTCTTTGGTTGAGATCTTATCTTTGATGCTTAAAAATCATAGTTGATATATTTATTTATGGGAGCTAACCTTCATACTCTTTTACAATGTTAATCATATAGAGAATAAGCAAACTTTTATTTGTGGGCTGATATTGATGGAACTTGGTATATTGTCAAAATGAAAGTGGTTTATGCTAAAAATTGCTACTTTCGGTGTTCCTCACTGCAGCAAACCTATATATTCTTAACCATGTTAATCTTATGGGAATAGGCAAACTCTCTAATTGACTCTAATCTCTCTAATCTCTCTAATACTTGGTAAAAGTTTTCATTTAGCTTCAACTGGTCAAATTCAACTGGTTATATTTAAAATGCTACATTTTATTGTTCATTATGGCAGCAAACCTACTTACTCCTTTCCTATATAATTCTGTAATGGCTTGACATAAAGTTAAGGGAGAGGGCTCAAATTAACAGTTTCAACACCGTGTTTGCAGGGAAAATACTTTGATTATCCCAAAGTCAACAGGAAATCAAATATAAAGTAAAAAAATCCCCAGAATTTCTGGCATATCACTATTAAAAAAAAAATTTAAGGTTCGTACTTTAGTGGTGCAAATATTTGTATACAGTCCTTAATATAAACCTTAATATAAAGAATCTAAAGAGACTAAATAAAAATATTTTACATCAAGGAATATGTTATATCAAGGTTCGTTAACCCATTCCTGTCTGAATTTCTGTGAGACGCCTGAGGCCCTCCTGTCTGAATTATATCGAGTCCAGTTCACTGTGACTGCTGGAATACTGGACACTAGTGAAAAATTATAAATGCTGTAGAATCCCTCTAATCCGTCACCTTCAGGATCGGGAACAAAGTAGGAACTGTTAGAATAATTCTAATAATCAAACTTCATTTTAGAAATGATAAATTTAACCAAAGGAAAATAAAATAAATACAAGACAAGCGTAAACTAAAATAATACAAAACATGAACCTTGTGTAAAATATAAACAAAAACATTATATGTGTTAGCTGTCTTAGTCAAATTCAAATTAACTTTACTCTGACACTCCCTCAAAGTTCATTTGATAAACATCACTTATCCAGCTGGTCAACGTTTCACGATAAGGCACCTTCTTATCCAATGGTTTTACATCACAATCACTTCCATTGATTTATGTAGGAGTCTTGACAGGATTGGCATCAACCATTCCATTTTTTTTTTCAACAGCGTCTCAACATAGCCTCGCTGACTGAGAACTATATCTCCATTTTCCTGTTGCTCTATCTTGATACCAAGGTAGCAGTCAGGATAGGATATTCTAATATTGAATTCAGACTCAAGTTTCCTCAAGAAATTCATTACTTCTTCCAAGTTTTTTCCAGCAATTAATCCATCATTGACATAACAAACAATTATCAGTTTTCTTCCATTTTGGTTCCGTTCATACAAACATGGATCTGATTTACGTTGATGAAATCCTTGTGCCTTGATGAATGTATCAAGTCTTTCATTCCAAGTTTTAGGGAAAGCACTAATGAAATAAAAATTAAATGTGTCATTAAAGTTATCATATTTTTTCCACAGCTGCGCAGTAGACATCTTTCCTAGTCTTAATTTTTAAAAGCCTGCTAAAGTATTCAATATTTTGTTCCGAAAATTTGCGCTTTTCTTGTTTTATTGAAAAATATTCTAGTAGCCTATCAAGACACTGTCCAGAGGATTGTTCATAAATCAAAAGTAGTTGGCTCCAGATTTCATGTGCTGATTCTGACTGGTGGCTTTAATATCCACATTGGAATCATTCATGTTACTTACCAGAATAACTTGAGCCAAGGCATCTGCCTTTTTCCACTTTTTGATTTTTACAAGATCCTCAGTACGACGTTTGACCTCATCCGTAATTGTATCATACACTTCATGATGTTTCAAAAGCACCTCAATCTGCCTCTTCCATCTAGGCCAGTTAGGTCTTTTAACACCCATGATCAAATTCAAACTTCACAGAGTATTCCTGGGCCCCATAACATGTTAGAATATTTCTATTAATCAAACTTAATTTAGAAATTATAAATTTAACTAAAGGAAAAATAAAATAAATACAAGACTAGCATAAACCAAAATAATACAGAACTTTAACCTTTAGTAAAATATAAAAAAACATAATATAATGTATGCTGTTTAAGTTAAATTCAAATTAACTTTCCTTTGACAGGAATGTAAAAAATGTTGGATTATCTGAAAGATGTTATATTTATAGCAAATAAAGTGCAAGAGATGTTTTTACACAGAGTTAAACAACATATTAACTGAAAAACTTCTACAAACACTAGAATATGTATTAGTTCTAAAAGGAAAAAGGACAAACCTATTATGTTGTGTAAATTTGTTGGTTATGCAAACATCGGAGCAACGAATTAGGCCCAATGAATGTCGTTCATTTGGCAATACTTAATATTTCATTGCTCAAATCATGCAAATGCTGCAAATTTGTGAATGCGGTAATGAAAAATAGTCTGTTATGTCGAAATATTAAACAAAGGGTAGACGATCAAAATGAAGTAGTGTATAATTTTTCCTACAAATACCGTTGCCAAATGATTTATTATGAGCTTTGTTAACAAATATCAGATAAACATTTCAAGATTTGTTGTTGCCGAAATTATATTTTATGAGGAATAGTAACAAACCGCTATCTGTTACTCTGCGAGATTATCAATGACAATAAGCTTTGAATTTTAAAATACAATATCTTGTGGAACCTTATCGGTTAGTGGAGTACATACGGTAGTTGACGAGTTGAATAATTATACCTTATCCTTGGACCAACCAATGATGTTCTTGAATTCCAATGGCTTATATATTGCCTAATTTCATCATTTGCTTTTACACTGCCGTTAAATCGAAGTGGTCTGTGTTTATGTTATTTTGAGGTTGAGTCGTAGACCGTACATCATTTAGAGGTGAAATACGTTCAGATCCGGCACTATAAAATTTGTTACTTGAAAGTAAGTTTAGGTTTGCCGCCTGGTAAGGGTTAATAGAAATTAACCCTTACCGGGCGGCTAGCGCCTTTAAATGCAGCACAGTATGCCCTCACGACGCGGCTAGAACTTATAGACAAAACCAATCATTAACCCTAGAAGTGGCAAGCTTTTTACTCTTAACTGGGTAACATAAAAATAATTACTAATATCTTCTTGAAATATCAAATTTTAAACAAAAAAAGCATAAAACATGCCCCCCCCTTATAACCACTAACCAAAAAAGAAAAAAAGGTGTCCACTGCAATCCCAATTAAGCCTACTAATGCCGTCAACTTCCACGCAAGCCGGCCACCGTTTATTTAAGGTGGGCCCCCCTCTCCGCTTTACCACACATTTGCAAGCCAAATTGGGATTGCTCATGGTCGGGATTCAAACCCTAGCACTTTCGAATGGCTAGAAGGTTACGCTCGTCATCGTAGCGCGTTAGCCGGTTCAGCCACTCAGTGCATAGGAGTAGAAAGCGCTTACTTGGTTATAGACCTGCCCTGTGGCAGGCTAGTGCACTACGAGAGCAGGATCGGTTGCTTGCCTTTAAAGGGCAACACGGTCACGTAGGCGCTAGTGTCTAACAAGTTCATTAAACTGACGACAGATGCCTCCACCTGCCACTTCTTATTGAATATGTAAATGCGTCGTAAATTACGACTTTGCCAGTTCTAGGGTTAAGCCACAATTACTGCGCTGTAGTTCCTGAAACAACCGATATAGAGTGCATGGTGATGTTGCTTTTGCCTCAATGCACTCACAAAACCAATATGGATGGTGGCTTTGTTAGAATATTTACTGTTCAATATCTGTTGCTAGGCAACGGCGAACAGTACATTATTCGTCTACCCCCAGTCTGTTTATTTTGATGTGTGTTTATTTTCATTGTGTGTTAGCAGTAAATAGTGTATATTGTGTAAATGTTTTCAATGTATAGGATTTATTAACTAATTATTATTAACTGAAATGGCTCATCCAGAAGAAAAAAAATACTTTTTTTAATACCTAAAAATAGTCTTAAAATCTTCAATAAATAAAAATAATGTTTTCTACTTTATTTAAGCTACCTAAATCTAAAAAATTGGTAAAATAATATTTAGTTTTTTTACACTAAATGAGCAGAGAGTAGGATTATTATTATTGCTCTAAGGGTTAAATAAATACCCCTGTCAGAGCAGACTTGGGTACTCAGCGAATTTCCATCTCAATAATTTGATAAATGTATTTGATAAATAAGTGTTACCCTATTCTCCATATTTAAAATTTTGGTCAAGCCATACTTTAAAAACAATGGACTTTGTCTCATTATTTCTCTTAGATAGGCTTCACAAACTTGGGAATATTAACCCTAGAAATGGATTATTTATTTATATTCAATAAGAATTGCATGAGGCATCTGTCGTCAGTTTTTGTGGAATTGTTAGACACTAGCCTACGACACTGTTTCCCTCTGCCAACAACGAAACTGCTCTTGTATACACGAGTGCCACGGCAGGTCTATTACCAAGTAAGCGCTTTCTTTTCCTAGGCACTGGATGGCCGTGGTGGCTAACGCGCTACGCTGACGAGCGTAACGTTCTAGTCATTCGGAAGTGCTAGGATTCGAATCCCGACCATGAGCAATCCCAATTTGGCTTGCAAATGTGTGGTGTAGCGGAGTGGAGGGCCCACCTTAAATAAACGGTGACCGGCTTGGGTGGAAGTTGACGGCATTTGTAGTCTTAATTGGGATTGCAGTGGACACCTGTTTTGCTTTTGTGGTTAGTGGTTATAAGGGGGGGGCATGTTTTAAGCTTTTTTTGTTTAAACTTTGATATTTCAAGAAGATATTAGTAATTATTTTTATGCTACAGTTAAGAGTAAAAAGCTTGCCACTTCTAGGGTTAATTCCATTGCATGGATTTTTTGGTATTTATATTAATAGAGCACACTCTGCAACCGGTAAAATTTTCCAATTATATGCTCTGTCACCAAGATTACAGCACTGACACTGATCATCGCCGCACTAGGCCAAAACATAATTTACTTGCTGATACTAATAATTGATGATACAGATAAAATAATTTACGTAGAGGGTTACTTTTATGTGATTCATTTTTAAAGTTGAGCATTTGTTTATTTCAGTTTAAGACTTGAAAATGTAACTGTATTATTGCTTAGTTTTAGTTCTTATTACAAACCTTGGTATCCTTCAGGAAACTAGCAGCAGAAGCGGAAACAAACATGGAAGCGGTGAACCCTCCACTGTTTCTTAGATTTCTTAATCTGCTCATGAACGATGCTGTGTTTCTCCTTGATGAGGCTCTCAGCAACATGGCACAACTCAGGACAATGATTGCTGCAAGGTAAAGGATGTTATAGGATGGGTCTGGTTTGTAGGTAGTATTATAAATTAGAGGTGTGCAGATAGTGAATTATTTTTTCGGATCGGATTCGGATCGGATAGCTCAGATTCGGATCGGATAGTTTGGGTTCGGATCGGATAGTTTTCGGATTCGGATACTCGCAATAAAAAAGTGAAATCAGACTTATCTAAGAATAAATTAGGAAAAAATCAATAAAATGTTATCAAAATTATTAAATGGTAAGCTTACATAAAAAATCATTAATCTTCATAGGATGAACAACAAAACTAAAATTGTTACTTCACTGCATTTAAAATTAATAATAATAATAAGTTTATTCCATCAATAAATACAAATTTACAAAATAACAATTACCAGTAACAAATTTTAATATGGCGTAATTATCAACTTTCTACTAATTCATCAATTCATTCTACTAATAATCAACTAATTCTCAATTTTATTTCACGATTCAATTATTTTATTTATTACAATGATAAAAACAAATCACCATTAACAAAGAATTAAGATTTGACAGACGCCGTTGGCTCGATGCCATCGGCTATCTGCGTATCGGCAGATCGTTTGATAGCAGCTGCTATCAAACAAAGGCCTGTGCGCAGGCGCAGAGTTGGAATATTTGGCAGATAAAATACCCCGATCGGCTGTGTAACAATATTGAAACCCGTGAAATTATGGTACCTCGTCGTAGTATAAGTAGTTATTCATCTTAAAATTATCTAAAAATGTAAAACTAATAACGCTTAATCTTTAAACTACAAAGACAGCTGGTTATTACCAGTAGATTATTCATTGAAAACTGAATCAAAATGCGAGTAATATCGCATAAAAGTGGGTTTTTAAATACTCGTTATTTAGTTTTCAAGGGGCGGCAGGCGATTTCAAGCATTTATAAACCTTCTCTGGAATGTAGAGAATACATGAAATAAGTTTAATTGTCATCAGTTCTCCAATTTTTTTTTTCGGATAAGACGGCGTAAAATGCCTCCTGGAGCGTCACAAACAAATCGACAAACAGACAAAAATTGAGATAAGACCGGTTTCGGCTTCTCTAACGCACAAAAAGTAAAAATAACTAAAAAAATGAATAATTCTGAGCAATGTACAGACAAAACTCTAATTTTATTTATATAGATTAAACAAAAATTCGCAAAACTTTTCATTTTAACATTTTACTTACCCTATCAAACAGTTAAATAATTATATATATACTAGCAGTAAGCCCGTCCTTTGTACGGGTTGTAGGATTCAGTTTAAAGAAGAAAGATTATCATACCAAAATGTAAACCTGAAATCCTAAACATATCAATACAAATAAAATAAATCAATACCCAGCTTTGTTATTTAGCATTACTTTACAATTAAATAGATTAGAACATTTATACAACTATTATAATTAGTTATACGTTAACATAAATTTTTAATATAGTATGATTTCCAAATGTGTTTAAAATCAATGACCAATATAAACTAACTAATATTGATTTGACAGCTGTTTGTTTTGATTTCTATTAAATCTTTAAACTACAAAGACAGCTGATTATTACCAGTAGGTTATTCATTGAAAACTGGATAAAATACGTATAATATCGCGTAAAAGTGGGTTTTTAAATGCTCGTTATTTACTTTTCAAGGGGCGGCGGGCGGTTTAAAGCATTTACAAACCTTCTCTGGAATGTAGAGAATACAATAAATAAGTTTCATTGTAATCAGTTCTCCGGTTTTTTCGGAGAAGACGGCGTAAAATGCCTCCTGGAGCGTCACAGACAAAAATTGAGATAAGACCGGTTTCGGCTTCTCTAACACACGAAAAGTAAAAATAACTAAAAAATGAACAATTCTGAGCAATGTACAGACAAAACTCTAATTTTATTTATATAGATTTCAACGACTATTGTTTTTGGTCTCTGGACACCTAAATACAAAAAAATAACATGGCCGGGGGCTTAAGTCTTGCCATGAGACCTACGGTAATAGCTTATTCCTTATGGGAAATTCGTTAAAAGAAAATTATTTTTCAGCAATTAAAGATTATGCTAAAACAATTCTAGTGCTACAGAGATATAAAATTTTAACACATTGATAGATTTATCAAACAGTAACAAATTAATGTACAGACCTTCAAAAAGATCAGAACAATACTGATAAAAAGCTTAACTAATTTTTAGCGCTTTGGAAAAAAATATTTTTACATATACGTTCATTAAAATGTAAATTAAAATTTGTAAAAGGTATGGTATAATTTAATACATTTTAATAAATGGACCAGCACAAAGCAAGTATCACGAATTAATTTCATTTGCTTGGCTTCGCGCGACGACGGAGCTGCGATTGCCAAGCGGCAATCTGCTCAACAACTTTTGGAACTGACGATACCTATAAGTTCTGACACCTGGGAGTTATGATGCAAGCGATTTTATTTAATTTTAGAGACCTATAAGTTCTGACACCTGGTAGTTATGAACCTATAAGTTATGATTTGATTTTTATTTTACATAGACCTGGTAGAAGTGATACCTGGGAGTTATGAACCCCACCCTTCTATATTCGTAAGTAAGTTTTGTACTTTATACAAAACCAATACAATGCTTATAAATATTATTATTGTATCGTATGTGTTTAACAGAGTTAGTGAATCACCCAAAAATAAGATATTTTAAATTAAGAGAATTATTATTGACTAGTGTACCGGTGGCCCCATACGTTCCCAAAGCTGAGCACTGAGATTCTCTGGTTGAGGAGAATTTCTATCAATGGATAAATCTGGCAATGCAGGAGACAAAAATAGAAATAGACGTGTACTGTCCTTGGATAATGCGAGAAACTGTTTCCTCGTATGTAGAAGTCATGTCCTCGTATATATATATATATGTTATAAATTCATGGTCCTCGGATCCAAAACACACATCTTTTAATAATTAAAAATTAAAGTGTGTAAAGTATGAACCCAGTTTCTAAATTCTAGTTGACGATTTACTTAAGTGGGTTCTTATGTAAAATGATGATGATTCGGTGTCCTCGAATCCGTATCAGGTGTTGAAGTTCTGGGATAGGGTGCCGGCCACGTATGTGTGTGTGTGTGTGTGTGTGTGTATGGATGTGTACAGAGCCACAGCTTACCCGGTTGGTCTGATTTAGATTAAATTCGGCATGTATGTATATTAACCGTATCTCCAGGCGTTTTTTTCCAGTTTTTGGTTTTTAAGGGCAGTTCACCCCTCAACACCCTTAAAAACGTGAAAAATCCTAATTTTTCTAAAATGGCCATAAGGATTTTGATTAGAATTTTGTAGTTTTTAGTGCATAAAGTACTAAGTAATATGACACCACCCGCATGTCTTTAAAAATGACGGTTTAAAAGTTATAGGCATTTAAATGTAAAAAAATCCATTTTTAAATTTTCAGCGAAAACAATAAACGTAAAGTATAAATTAACCATCACCATTGAAACCAGCTTAAAAACCTAAACGAATTGGTATTCTGAATTATTTATCTACGAGGAACGGTTCCAGAGAAAAATTAAATTTACTATCCATGATAATCGCAGTACGTTGTCTGAAAGCGTCCAATGTTATTCTTATGGAGAATATTAAAAAATAAATTCCTTTCCTATTTTCCAACTGTTTTCCATTAAACTTGGTATGAAGCATAAGGTAAAATCATAAAAAAAAGCTTTGTATTACCGGGGGGGGGGGGGGGTGTTGCCCCCAAAAAATTCTAACAATTAATTTAACTTTGTTTTTCTTTATGTTATTTTCAGAAGTTTGATGATTATTTTTGAAGCAATAAATTATTCAATGATATTTAGATAAACCTTTAGAATATGTTAGTTTTATTACAGATTGCCTTTTTTAAATTTACTTAAGGGAGAATGTATGTTTCAGTCCATTTATACCTTTTATTTACATATCTTTTCAGAACATTTGGTGTTTTTGTTTAGTATTAGATTACACCAAAATTTGATTTCTTAACTTATTTTTTAATTGAATTTTTACAGGGAGGCAGGAGAGTGGGAAAATCTACCACCAGCTGAAAGACAGAGGAATGAGACTAGTTTTGTTCACATTGGAATGACTGCAAGGTCTGAATTGTTATTAATAACCCAGTAACAGGTGACCGAGCTTTGCTCATACAGAATAAAACATGTATTATAAAAATTAAAAATTAAAACACATTTATTACTCAATGAAAACATTTATGTGGGTTAAATAAAAACGATTTAATACACCATAATTAATATAGCACAGAACAAAAAGTGACCCTGACGGGGATGGAACTCGTGACCTTCGGTTCTCGAGGCCGACATGCTACCGCTGGACTACGGCCTCTGCCAAATGAGCAATACTGTTTAAGGTCTTTTAGCCAACCTCAATTGTTTTAGCCGATCATTTACTGTTTAATTATCCAGTTATTATTAGCCTGTGATCAACTGATTTTGTTAGAAACAGAATGAGGATTGAAAAGCAAAAGAGAAATTTAATTTACACCTATTAATTGGTTTGTGACCGTGGCTTCAAGCAATACAATGAATACGTTTTTTATCAAAACACAGAAGATTTTGGATATACTTTTTCTGCTTTTATTTCGCACACTTATGTTACCCTTAAGTTTTTACAAATTGTTTGGTTACCTGATAATTTTGCCTTTATTACATACATAAAATTAATATTTATGAAAAACCTCTATTCACATATTGCTCCCCACCATCTTCAATCAACAACTATCAAACGGTTATAAACGGATGTTTTGGTTTGTATTGTTTACATTTGATTCTCCACAAGCGTAATGTTTTTTTTAGCTATTAAAATGAATATTACAAGAAAACAAGAATTTTCCTGGACATTAGACCTATCTAGAACTTATTTTCTACTCAGAAATTAGTTATTTCCAAAATTTAAAGAAAATCCTTAGTGCCGTTTTCGAGATCTGTGTGCAAATATATATATATATATATATACAAACTTTGCTCGTATTATAGTATTGGATAATAGTGTCTATATATATTATATACACTACCCTGCTAATCCAAACCCATTTAGTCCAATTTTTCGGATAATACTAACCACTGATACCTTAAAAATCAGGATAGATGTTTGGAATTCAATAATACATTCCTTTGAACTGAAAACAAAGGTTATTGATGTTTTACAACAATTTATTTATACAAAATAAATTTGTGAACCTTTCATCGGGTTGCTGGGAGATTGCCGAACTTATTGATTGCTAATGTGACATTTCTAGTATGGTCAATCTGTTGTGTTCGGGCCTGTCAGATCATTGGCGAGAACGTGTGTGACAGATCCTCAATTTCAGATAAAGAAATGGCAAACTGACAAGTGTTCACATCGAATCGCCAATCAATTTAAATCAAGAATTGCCAATCTGAGGAGAGCATGCCTGACTCGTTGTTGATTCGTGCCGCTACAACCTTAACGGTTATATTGGTAAAATTAGGAGGGAATTAATTCAGTATTACCATTCCATTACTTGTTAAATATGTTTGATATTTTGTCTTATTTTTCCACAGGTTTGATAACATTTTAGGAACTAAGACCATTGAGTGCCTGGTGTACCTAAGCTCAGAAATCAAGAGCATATTCTGTCATCCAACCATGGTTGATAGGATTGCTGCTATGCTCAACTACTTTTTGTTGCACTTGGTTGGGCCCAAGAAAAAAAACTTTAAGGTAATTGCTAAATCTTAAAGAGTTAACACAAGAATAATATTTAACTACCAAATTATATGAAAATAACTGTTTGTAAACATGACATAACAAACATAACATAACATTGAACAAAAATAATAAACATATGATTGTAAATGAGGAGATAAACATATGATTGTAAATTAGGAAATATGTATCAATCTTCCCCCTCGAATTTTGAAGAAATAATAATTATTGCCTACATGGCGTCTCCATATGGTACCACCATCCATTTTTAAAGTGTAGATGTATCACCTTCTGTACCAATTATACGGCCAAAACTCCACACATAGTTGTAGTTTTGTGCTCATATCTCCCTTTTCTTCTTACATAATTACTAGTCCCTTCTTTACTGTTTGAAGAAACTTTTCTGTCTGTCCATTAGAGGAAGGATGGAAATGAGCACTAGTTTTATGTGTAACATTGTAGTTTTCTAAAAACATTTGGAATGTACGCTCAATAAATTGTCTTCCGTTGTCAGAAACGATTTTGCATGGAATTCCGAAGGTGGTGAAAAGTTCTCTAAGTTTCTTGACACACCATTTAGACTTAATTTTTTTTGTTTGAAAAACCATAACCCATTTACTATAGGCATCTACTACAATGAAGAAGTCGTTGTTTCCAAGACATGGTACAGCAAAATCTATGTGCAATCGTTGCCTTTGGACCTCTAGGTATTTTCCAAGGATGTGTAAAAGTCTGAGGTGGCTTGTTTTGTTTGAGACAACATTGTTTACAAGTCTTTGCTAACTTTTCTATATTGTAATCGATACCTTGCCAATAACAGTGACTTCTTGCCAAGGCTTTCATTTTTACAATCCCTAAGTGACCAACGTGTAATCCTGCCAATAACCTTTGCTTCAAATTTTGCGGGATAACACTGATACTGATACTGATAAAACCTGAGGGAAAGATTGTACTGCGACCTATGACATCTATTGTACCCCCCCAGACAAGTCTCCAGTTCTTGCCTAGAGAACCCCCTGTAGTCCTAACGCCTTAATGAAGTTTAGTATCATGTGGGGTTCTAACTTTGGGAAATCTCTCACTGCCACCTGGTGTGTTCCCAAGCTTCTGGCTCTCTTCTGACTTATTGCCTTACACTCAGCCAGAAGGAGTCTAGGTGTTTCCTCCCCTGATTGACAGAAGCGACAATCACCCTCTTGAACAATGCTGATCTTACTCAAATGACCCCTGAGTAAGAGCCGGTGCCCTGAGCCTACAGTGCCCGGTTAGAAAACCCGTCAGCATCCTTAAATTTTTTTTTCTTAAACCTGATCATGGTCTCAGACCTTCTTATATTATGCCCACCAAGCATTTCCTTGGCCTGTCGGCATCCCGGAAGGATCAGTCCCTCTGACTTCATTTTCTTCCTCCTTGAGCTTCTTTTTAAGAAAGAAGTCTTCCAGTGCACAACCTGGTTCCGGCCCTACAAAGGGGGTGGCTGCCCCTGCCCTTGCCAGTTTGTCTGCTACTTCATTCCCCTGAACACCTTGGAGCCCAGGTACCCAAAGTGGTGACAACTTGTTGTTCTTCCCCAACTGGTCCAGACTTTCTGACAGTTCCAGACCATCTTAGATCTGGAGGCTGCTGAGCTCAAGGCTCCAATGGAAGCCTGGTTATCTGACAGGATAACAATCTCCCTTTTCATGTATCCTTTACTTAGGTTGAAGTGTACACACCTTAAATGGTCTTGACCTCAGCTTGAAATATGCTGGGGGAAAGCCCCAGTGATTCATGGTATTTGATCCTTGGACCAAATACCCCCACACCAGTCCCCTCCTCAGTCTTGGAGTTATAAGTGTACCACCTAATGACCTGATTCTCAAGGGAATTTAGGGTTTTCCCGTCCCAGCCAAGTTTATTTCCTAGCTCCACATGGAATTTCTTTTCAAAGTTGTACTTTCTTTAGATCCCTTAGACCTGACCCTGTTGGTCACCTCCTCTATGTGTCTATTCTACATAAGTTTCTTATCTAGTATTAACCCCAGAAACTTCACTTCTGATTTCCATTCAAGCCTGATGGGCCTCAGATGTTCGAGTCTCCTCTTCCTTGTGAAAGGCACAAGTGATGTCTTGTTATGGTTAACCGACAACCCAACAGATTCACAGGTTTTTTTTTATTACTAGTTTTCTTTCCTAATCCAATACAAATTTTTGTTTGTTTGTTTTTGCACTCATATTTTTTCTGTTTAACGCTAACTTTAATTTTGATATCTTTTCCCCAATGTGCAAATCTAATTACTGTCGACCATTATAAAAATGATTAGTGCTTCAACTCAGGCCTACGCACAGGCTCCTGCCCATGTAGGCCTTTCCTTATGTATTGGCTAAGTTAATATTTAGTTGTTTAAGTTATTCTTGGCATAGATTGCTATTATTTATTTACATTTTAATTTTCTGCCTGTAAATCTCTATAAGGAAAAATAAACATATTTCATTTCATTTCACACCAATCCTTCGTATTTTCAAGTTGGAGTATTTTCAAATGTCCCTCATGCAATGATGACTACATATCCGATCATCTGCATATCAGATACATCGCAAGCCCTTCCTGGTTATTTCCCTAAGAAGATCATCGACTACCAGACTCCAAAGGAGGGGGGATAGTACCCCGCCCTGAGGACACCCCCTTACTGTACCCATGACTTACCCTTACCGTACTGCCTTGAGTTAAAATATGTTTATCAGTATTCATAAATATTATATGTTCATTCTCATTATGTTTAAGTTACAGGATTTTGTTTTATGTTTGTTTATTTGTAGTTGACATGTCTATTATTGTTGTTATGTGTAATGTATGTTTGTTTTTATAGATATTTATATAGTTGTTTTATGTATATATTTGCACTATTCATGATGTAATAAAGTTTACACATGCTCCTTAGAGCTCATTATAGGACATTAATATATTTTTAAAGGAATCTCCAAACAGACTTTACGTCTCGGGAACCATATTTTTCTGTATGCTTACTGTTGAGGTCAGTTTGGGTTTTTAGTAATTACCATAAGCCTATGTATATAATGTAATAGTATGTACGGAAATTAAAGATTTATTTGTTCTATTGCTATGATGGGAATAATGTAAGTTCAATGAAATTTGCTCTACTCATGACAGTGTGCTGCGTGCTGTCTCGTCATTATGTCTTATGTTATTTTAAAAGAGTATTTATTTAAATAATCTGTCATTTCTAAAGAGTTATAATGCTGCCAAAGTCTTTGTTTAAGTTTTCAGCCTGTGTTTTATTCTCTATATTGTCTATTTTGTTTTATTGAACTGTTAAATTACCATCTGCCCAGGTAAAAGACCAGCAGAAAGAATACATGTTCGACCCAGCTCAAATTGTGATGGATATCTGTAAAATCTACATTCATCTTAGCAACAGTGATGCGTTTTGTGCAGCTGTATCCCGAGACGGTCGCTCCTATAGTCCACAGCTCTTTTTTCAGGCCGAGAATGTTCTTGGTGAGTCTGCATAGAGCTGTTGCCATCGTATTATTTGAGTAAAGACATGGACTAGACTAGACTGTGTGTATCAATGCTTTTTGTTTGTTACTTCTTTAGTTTTCTCTAACTGTTTTAAATATTTATAAAACTTATCTGATTCTTATCTTATCTATTATAATATAAATATAATTTTTATATTTTTACAATGTAATTGTTATTGTTGAAAGATACAACATAAAATATCATCATTTTAATTTCTAGAATAGCTTAACATTCTACTTCAGTATAATTGACTTGTGAGTTGGATGTCTAGAAACATAATACATAACCAATTACACCAGATTCCCGGTAATCCGAATCCCGTTAATCCGAACAACCTGATGGGGAAAAAGGTTACAATACTGAGTTTTAATTAAAAACGAAGCAATGAAACCTGAATTATAACACTTTTATCTACAGAACGTTATCATTATTTATACAGTATACAATGTTAATTAAACACAATAACTTACTTTTTGGAACATAAGAATTTAGTTATCGTCTTCTGGCGTAACAACGAAATCCTGTTCGCCAATGCAAAGTAGTGCCATCATCTCATAAACATCAAGTTTGCGGATGTAGACTGCTACACCGTTATCAAAATAGCGTAGGGTGATGACTAGTTACACTCACAGTACATCACAATAGATTTGATTCTCACGATCCGATTCTATATAGGTATATCATCACTTTTCGGCAAACTACTTTTCGAACATATGAGTTCATCTCCAGCAGTGACCGCAATCGCGTAAAAAGTAGGCCTACAGACAGCACTGTTTTATAGTTTTTTAACTAAACATTAATTATTATTAAATCATTAATCAAATTTTAATTTAATTTTTTTAAGTTATTAACTGATCTGTTAATTAGTCTAAAATAAAAATACCCCCATCGCAGTAGACCTGCGTACTCAGTGAATTTCCAAATCAATAATATAATAATAATAATAATATAGTAGGCATTTATACCATCAAAAATGTTTATTTTTAACATTTATACCAACTTTCATCAACATCTGTCCATTAATAAAGGAGTTTGTCTATTCTCCATATGATTAACATGAGAAAAGAGTATGCAGGTTTGCTGCCATGATAAACACATAAACTATGATTTTTTAGCAGACGTATGGGTCCCAACCACATAAAGCTAGATATAAAGTTTTATCCAAAAATATTGGTTAATAAGTGAAATATTATTATTTTTTCCTTATCTATAATATTATAAAGAAGAGGTGGTTTCTGTATGTTTGTTTGTGGGTTTGTGGGTTTGTTTGTGATTTGTTGTGGCAAGTGAATGCGAAAAATACTGAACCGACCGGTTTGAAATTTTAGGCAAAGGTAGATCTTAAACTCATGCAACACATAGAACGCTCATGTAGACTACTATAAGTTGGTAACTCATTTCCTTAAAATCCTCTCGGGCTACGCCCTGTGAACGTCCTAGGTTTCAATGTTTACATTTTCTAATGACAACATCCGTTTGCACTATATTTTGACAGTTCGGGAAGAAGAAGAAATAAAGTTGATTTTTCAGATAAACTGCTGGATCGAAATTAGTGAATTATTTGAAATAGTGGAATGGTAGATTTTAAGTTTTTTTCCGACGACTATCTCTATTACATTAATCCTTATCCTCTCCCAATACATATTTGACATATGTTACTTTGAAATGTTGTAGACACTCCTGTTTTGTCATTTTGTAAACAATGAAGAATTAATTAACAATACCTTAAATGTATCAGTAGAGCCTACACCTTTTAGCCTTTTTAGCCCGTGCGAAGAACGGGTACTTTGGCTAGTCCTCCATAAGATTAACATTGGAGCCTCAAAATACAACGTACGTTTTTTTATATCTCGGTAACCGTTGGAGATAAAGAAAAACTTTAAGGAACTAAATTGTGTAGTTTTTTAAGCTGATTCTAATGGTGAAAGATAAAATCTAAAAATTTTTTAAATTACATATGAAAAACGCAAAAAACCCAATTTTTGAGTACAAACCCCCCCCCCCAAACTACACAATAAAAATACTTTCCTATGACTGGGACGGTGGCGACGTCCTGTAATCCAGCTACTTGGAGGTCACGAATTGTGGATAGTTGTGAGAGATGGTCGGTGGATGTGGTGTTCTCTTGTGTGGATTAACGTCCGCACTATTGAATACTACGTTAATCCACAAAGGCCATCCTCATAATTAGACCAATTCGTAATTAAGAGGCCGTGGTTCAGATTCCACGTTAAACTGTAGGTCCATTAGTTGCCATTGACTGTTGGGCTATTAATTAACAGTCCTGTCTAAGGAACATGTCAGCCTTAGTCAGTAACAAGACTACAAGATCGCGCCACAATCATCCTACATTCATTCCTCATTCATACTTGGCTTAAAATACCTACCTGGGTAGGTCGCCATTTCAGTCAAAAGTAAAGTAAAGTAAAGTACCCGTTCCCATTGACCGATATGTCTGGATTACGAACTCGTCCGTGCAATTGTAGGAATACACGTCTCTACCAAATTTGGTCCCGATCGGACCATTTTGACGAGAGTTATCGTGTTCACAGACACACACACACACACATATATATATATGTGTGTGTGTGTGTATATGTGTATATATATATATATGTGTGTGTGTGTGTGTGTGTGTGTGTGTGTGTGTGTGTGTCTGTGAGCGAAAAATTTTAACGACTATTGTTTTTGGTCTCTGGGCACCTAAAGAAGAAAAAATAACATGGTCCCGGGCTTAACTCTTGCCATGAGACCTACGGTAATAGCTTCTTCCCTATGGGAAATTCGCTAAAAATAAAAAAATATTAGTACTTTGCTTTTAATGCAGCATTACCTTGCATTTCCAGATAATCCGAACAAGTTGGTAATCCGAAGAGGGTTCAGTCCTAATTAGTTCGGATTAGGGACTCTGGTGTATTCGATAAATAAATTTAACTCTAACAAATATTGATATTAGGATTGCTATTAATGCTCTTATTGTAAGGAAAACATAAATAAGCACATAATAATCATAGTACAAGAACATAGAGCAAAGCTGTTTTAGTCATTTTTCTAATTATTTTTAATGCATTAAAATTGTTTCACACTTTCGTACCAATTTTTAAAACTCTGCCATAAACATGTTCTTTGAATTTATTAACAGCTTTTTCAGATGTTGTAGGCTAAGTCGCTGTTCATTTTGTTTGTTTTTAAAGTTCTATGGATGCCAAATCTTAATTTGCTCTATGGCGGGCGAACCAAATGTTTTGATGTGTCAAAAATTTCATTGTTGAAGCTGTTTGTGAATGCTTGAAAATTCATTATGGAGAATGATTCGCCTCTTTTTAATTGTTTATTTCTCCACCTCTGAGAAACAAATGGCTGTATATATTTTAAAATTGAATTTCTTACAATGTTACTAAATTATCAAAAAACAGACTACCACTTGCTAATAATTACATAAAAAAGACCTCTAGTTTAGTTTGGCTCTAGCTTAATAATGTTCAAAGTTTTTTTCTAGGCAACTGTGAAGTGTCTCTACTGTTCAATTAGTTTTAAATTTATTTATTTATTTTTGACTAGAGAAGTAACGAAAATTGGCAAAACTCACTCAAAGATTGGATCTCGCAACCAATACTATAGTCCATGTAAATCACATTACAACACTGCCACATACCATGATTTGGTATCAATACTAATAAGTTTGGGTCAATGGGCAGTGGGAGGTATTGTTGAAACTGCCTGTCGGCTGTCACACGTAACGAAAATAAAACCAAGTTGTTCTTTGCTGTTCCCACTCCACCCCCTATGCATAAAGACGTGCTTTTAATTTAAGCTTTTAATTAATTTTTTTAAATTTTTTAATTTAGAGGAGAATTGCCTACCTACTTGTCTTAAAATTTTCAGCACAGTTTTTGCAATAGCAAAATTTTTAACTGATTTATAGACAACAGTAATCCTAAGTGGACTTATGATAGTTATCAGTTATCATGCTTATTAAGGCACAGCACACAGTTCTACTGATTATAGTTCTTGAAGCAGATAGTTTGTAGTCTGAAAAATCAATATGATGCATACGGATTCGAATAAAAATTGTTTAGTTGATCTAATCCTATCTGGGTTTACACATGTTATTGTTGATTGTTTTTCAGTCCGCATAGGAGGAGGAATGTACATTTCAGACCTACAAGATGTGGCTGCCAAAGTAAAAAAGCTGGCGGACCTGCAAAAGGAAGAAGATGAGATGTTAGCTGACATCCCTGATGAGTTCCTGGATCCGATCATGTCAACACTGATGACAGATCCAGTCCAGCTACCGTCCAGCAGGCAGATCGTGGATAGGAGCACAATTGCCAGGTGAGGGAAGTTAGTGGAACCAACCAGTTCAATTAGATCTTTTGGTAATAAATTCTTGATAGCACAATTGATTAGCTGATCAGAATTCCTTAAATCCGATTAAAATTTTCAATTTCCATACTCAATTTTGCTTCCTTTTCCAAATCCAGTATAATAATGTGAGAACGAAGTGTGTGTGCACAGAATCAATGTATATATATATATATATATATATAGAGAGAGAGAGAGAGAGGGAGAGAGAGAGAGAGAGAGAGAGAGAACGAGAGAGACCAACTTCATCAAAATCGTTAAGATTTGACAGGCGTCAGACTAGTGTTTATATCACAATAGTGTAAATAGTGTGGTGTTCGCGTGTTTAAACAACAAAGTTTTTCCAGTTAATAAACTCATCGACAGTGTAGAAGGGACGTTGAGACAGCCAATGCTTCAGGTGAGTCTTCAGGTTGTTTGGACGGATGGACTTCAGTTCCTCAGGCAAGTGGTAGAGCTTGGCCCCAGAGTAAGCTGGTTACTATTTGAAGAATTTTCTGCGATGAGAGGGTAGGTTAAAGTCTCCAACACGCCTGGTGTTGTAAGAGTGGAGATGGCTATTTCTAGAGCACGTGGAGTCTACAGCTTCCAGGATATCCAGGACACCAACCCGTAAGTATTCTCCACTCCCCGAAGGTTTCTCTGCAGCAATCCCGCCAACCCAGTTTAACCATAATACGTACCTTTTTTCGTGGCTTTCTTCTGGAGCAATATCCTTTCCAAATTAGCACAGGAAGAGCCTGCCCAGAGGGCAATGCCATACTTCATGTGGCTCTCAAAGAGAGCATGGTAAGCAACTATCTATGTTTCCAGTGTGCTGATTGCCATAATTCTCCTATTGGTGAATAATGCGCTGATCAGCTTGTTGCAGAGTATATCTACGTGGAGACTCCAAGTTAAGGTTTTCGCCGATGGTCATTCTCAGGGGTGTTGTTGATATCACGGTGTTAAGATTTGGAAGACCAGTAAAAGGTTGATTTCCGAAGGTCAGTTGCTTGGTTTTCTCTTTGTTGAAAACAAGGTTGTTGTCTTGACAATAGTCTAGTGCAACATTCAGAGCGATGAATGAGTTGATCTCAAGCGCTTCCAAGGACCTGCTAGAGGACATGATAACAGAGTCATCTGCGTACATAAACCACTGTCCATAAGGGCTGACATAGTCCGGTACATTGTTTGTAAAAAGTATGGACATAACTGGTCCCAAGACTGAGCCTTGCGGGACGCCCCTAGACATGGAAGTGGGTTGGACTTCGATCCTTGTCTTTCAGTCCGGTGGATTTCAACTATTTGCTGCCTACCCATAAGGTAGCTAGTAGAGGTGTGCGGATATCCGAAAAGTCGGATCGGATATCCGGCTCTGATCTGAATGCAAAACAAGTATGCGAAAAAGTCCTATCCGAACTTTCGGATAGACTGTATAAAATGAGGTTAAAACTGAAAGATAAATGCTAAACTTTCCGTTTGAGATACGTCAGCTATACAGATCAACAGAAATGTTTAAGCAGATGACGAAATTACCAATTCATAACTATTGGAATGTAAGAACGTCTTTGGGCAGTCCGAGGATGTGGTATGATTATGATTCGATCCTTCAACTACATATTTAAGTTACCCATTAAGTTCAACACGATATTGCATTTTGAAATACAAAGCATAGCGTCTTCGATAGTTGCGCCGAATATCAGATTGCGGTTTGATATTATTTCGCATAAAATATTATTTCAGCCACGAAAAACCGTGAATTGTCGGTTTAATATTTTGTAACAAAGCTCAACCATCATAATAGCTCTGGTATTTTCAGCAAAAATATAGACTATTTAATTTTGATCGTCTATGTAATTCAATCGTCTTATCGAATTAAATTTTAAATATTTTGACATAATGGACTATTTTTTGTTATCGCATTCTCGAGTTCTCCGGGTTTGAGCAATACGATTAAGTGTTGTCAAATTTACATTTGGCCTATTTCAGTGTTTCATAACCAACAAATTTTCCACTCGTTTCATTCTACATTTTCTCTTTGTTGAATGATTTTACATGTCATTAGTTTTTAAATAGAACATTTGAGATAATTTTAAGATGAATAATTAACTAGATTACGACAAGGTACCATAATTTCACAGGTTTAAGTATTGTTCTGCCTGATACTCCAACTCTGCGCCTGAGCAGGCGCAGCGTCCTTTGTCCAATAGTCGGCGGCAGCGCTGTCACTGCTTTTTCTAGTTCCTTGTCACAGATATATCAGTGACAGAACCATATCGGTGACTTTGTCACCGATACAAAGATATCACATATCCCTACCGATACGCAGATAGCTGATGGCAACGAGCCGACGTCTTCTGTCAAATCTTGGTTCTTTGTTTATGGCGATTCGTTTTTGTTGTTTTAATAAATAAAATAGTTGAATCATGAAATAAAATTGAGAATTAATATTTATCAATCTATCCATGGTTTTTTATAACTAACTTTTAAGAACTGTTTATGTAATTTATTGGCGAATTATAAGGTTTCTGTTGATTTCATTCCGTGAATAATATGGCGTATATTACAATTTGTTACTTTTCAATACAGTGAAGGAAGAATTTTAGTTTTATTATTCAGCCTATGACGAATTTATGATGTTTTATGTCCAATCTAAATAACTTTGATGGCATTTTATCGATTTTTTCTCATTTATTCTTAGATAAGTGTGATTCAACTGTGTTATTGCAAGTATCCGAATCCGAACCATAACTATACGATCCGAACTTGAGCTATCCGATCCGAAAAAAAAATTCACTATCTGCACACCTCTAGTAGCTAAAGAACCATTTCCAGGCAGTGTTTTGAATCCCCATGGCTTTTAATTTCGACAGAATCAACTCAAGACCTAAGCAGTCAAATACCTTACTCAAGTCAATAAAAATTCCGTTAACAGTTTCCCTTCCAAGCAGTCGACAACTAGTTCATAGAGGTCCACCAGAGCTGTAACGGTTGAGCATCCTTTGAGAAAACCATGTTGTTTTTAAGTCAGAAGATTATTGGTGATTAGATATTGGGATAGCCTGGCCAGGACCACCTTCTCAAGTATGTTGGATACAGTTGGCACTAGTGAAATCGCCAATTTCATATTTTTTCCCGCTTTTGTGTAGAGGGGATATTTTAGCCATTTTCATTTTTAAGGGAAAGACACCTTGGGACAGAGATAGGTTTGTTATGTGAAGAATAGGCTGAAGGAGTTCTTCTTGGAGTGCTTGACCATTCTCGATGATATGTCGTCTAAGCCAGTTGAAAACTTGGACTTTAATGAGTCGATGATACTTCTAAATTCTGTCTTGTGAGTTGGAGGGAAGAACTTGAGACTTGATTTCAAATTCAAAGCTGCATCTATAGAGAGCTGAAGTGACTGATGTGCGGAGTTGTTTAAGCAAAGAGTTTTGTCTGCAATGGTTGCAAAAAATCGATTAAAGTGCTGAGCGATCTTTTGGGGGTCTTCATGGCGGACATCATCTACTAGCAGTGATGTGATTTCGGCTCTGACAGGTTTGGTGGACTTCGCTCACCAGTTATCACGCCCCATACAGCTTTGCTCTTGTTATCAGAGTTGTGTATGTGCCGGGTGTTGAAGTCATAACTTCAAATCATAAGATTTCTTCAGTTTGTTAGCAACAAGCTTATCTTCTAACCGCCCGCTTAAAATAAAATGGTCATTTGCCACTAAGAATCTCCGCCTGAGCTCCTTAGCTTCCTCATCATAGAAGCACTTAATGTTGGCAGTCTTCTTGGCTCTTGATTTTATGTATGGGCAGGTAAGATCAAGGGCTGAGGTGACAATATTTATGAACCTGTCATACGCCTCTTGGGCACCATGTTCGTTTATACTCTCTTTCAGGTTTCTTTAGAAAGCTTGAGATTGCATGTAGTAACTCTCCACCTATTTGAGATTTATGGTTTGGTGTTAGCTTTGGGAAGACTAATTGATCATTTACAGGAGCACAATTGTCCTGTGTGATCAGAAATGCCAATGTGGATCACTTCAACATTAACCAAGTCCAGATCAAGGTTTGTGCAGACAGCGTCAATAGACGTAGAAGAAATTGATGTAATGTGGGTTACAGGTAGCTGAATTCTCCTGCAGTCATATGATGTCAAGAGGTTTGTTAGCAACATATTTTCAGTCGAAGGCTTGAGTTCGTCAATATTGAGGTCTCCGATTACCAGGGTGGATGAGTTGAAGACAAAAAAGGTGTCGATGATTTCAGCGAGAAGATCCAGAGATTGCCTAGTATGGTCCAAGAGAGCTGAGGGTGGGCGGTAAACTCCTAGTATATGTATTTTGAGCTGTAAAGGTGCAGTTTCAAGACTGCTACTTCACAAGTAAGGGGTATGTTGTAGTCTTCCACTTCCAGATCAGTAATTTCGTTAGACAGCTTGTTGTTTCTGTAGATGGCTACCCCACCTTTGTTAAGATTTTTTCTCCCGAAGGAGGCAGTCAGAGTTCATCCTGTTAATCTGGTGCTGTTTATTTCCTCAGGTGAGTTGCTATGTTCAGTGAACACTGCTATATCTGGGTCTATAATTTGAAAAAAGTGGTTAATTCTGTCTATTTTGTTAATAATTCTGTCAGTATTTTGATGAAACACCTACAAAGGCTTGTTTATGGGATCTCTGTTTTGAGTTTGTGTTTCATTCTTTGATAAATCCCTAAAAGAAAAGAACTGTTACTTTTAATTTCATCAGGAGTATGCTGGCATATTAGATTTGGGGTACTGGTGCCGTTGTGAGACAAACTGTTTATTTTCGATGACGAAACTGGAGAAGCATTGTTAAAAATATTTGTTGGTGATGAAGGGACTTCAATACTGTATTTTTTCTCTCTGTCAAAGTAGTGTAGAACTGAATGTATTTGGAGTAGAACTCTTCTGCAGACTCTTCAGGTAGTCCTATTATCACATTCACTGGTGATTCTCTGGTTCGAGGTTCCAACGGTGCATCAAGTTTGGTTAGAGAAATGATTGGAATTTCCCCATCTGATGCTGTAGCAGTAGTCTTGAGCATGTTGGCAACGGTGGTGTCTTTATGAGTACTAAAGGGTTTATTTGGTGGTTTAATCATGAGGTCAACTTTCTCTTCTAGCTTCGCCAATCCTACTTTTAGTATTCGTACTTCATTTTCAAGACTTGAGTGTGTGCTTTATACAGGGTGTCCAGCGACCGAGAATTCCGGGAAAAGCGGGAATTGTACGGGAATTTTATTTCGCCGGAAATCATACGGGAATAGTTAATAAATACGGTTTTGTACAGGAATTCGGTAAACTGCTATTTTTAAAATATCAATACTTCTAATACATGTTATTATTTAACTACGACACATCTTTTGAATGAACTAACTGTTAAATATTAAAGTTAGAGGGTTAGAAATGATACGTTGTTGCACTAACTCCCTAATCAAGATTCAGTGGATTGTTTGTGCTGAAGCAGACAGGACGGAAAGGGCTGAACTGGACTGGCAGAATGGCATGTGTAGTGCACACGAAAGATGACTTGGGAATTTTAGCCTCTTCCGCGGGAGCTCGGTCTCATCTCGACGAGCAATGCGATGAAGTGCAATGGATAGTTAAAAGTACAAGTGTCTTAGTGACTCACAGTCCAGCCTCGAAACAAGCCAATATTTTTTAGGTTAGTTTGCCTTGTCCTAGCTGTCTGCAACAATCATCTTGGATGAATTAATTCAGCTAATTATTATTATTATTTATTTTTTATTATTATTATTTTCGGTATTATTTTTTCGACAAAACCAAACAAATGTGTTCATAATAATTAGTAATATTTACAAATCAAAGTGAAGGACTCTGTCCGGCTGAGTAGTTTTAACAATTTTTGTTAAGTTTGAGCTTCTTTAAAAGAACATCGAAATTCACAGAATCAAAGGCTTTGGATAGATCACAGAACACAGCAGTTTTACTCTGCGATTCATCCAGGCCACTCGGCACCCGATCTATGATATTGCAGACAGCTGATATAGTGCTCATTGCAAATAATTTATTATTATAAAAAAGTGTATATCTGACAATGACAATTTTTTTTAACTTTAGAAATAGATGGTAAAACAGATATGGATCGGTAGTTACAGGGTCATCTATTGAAACTTTTTTAAATACAGGTTTTAATTCAGCACATTTTAATTGATTTGGAAAAGTCCCTTCTTCAAAACACTTATTTATTATTAAACATAAATGAAGTGTCAGAAACTTTTTTTAATATATCAATGGGAATCTTAACACACCTGACGGATTTTTTATTTTTTAACCTCATAATAGTTTGTTTAACTTCCAGGACTCAGACACGATTTAAATGGAATTTTATTTGTAAATTTGTACCAACATTTTTTGTGAAGTTTATTGCTGTATTAGAACATGGTTCACATTTATTCTCACTTGAAATATTTAAATATTTTCTGTTTAAAAAATCAGAAATAATCTGGCCATTTTTCAGGGACTTGCCCTCGACAGACAGATCAGGAAAATCATTACTCTTACAGTTATAAATGCCTAGTTCGGACTTTACAACACTCCATACTGCTTTACTTTTATTATCAGCATCAGATATTACCTTACAATTTGATATCTTTTTAGCCTTATCACATACAGCTTTGAAAATTGTTCTATATTTTGAGATAGTAGTCTTGAAAAATAACATCCTTATTAGTTTTTGCTATTCTACTTAGTTCTCTTTTCTTTTTACTAGATATTTTTATATCTTGTGTAACTCAGTTTTTAATAATTTGAACTAAAATGCCACAGTCTGATAGACTGTGGCATTAACACCATTAACATTGTTTTAAATGAAAGCTGGTCTCTCAGACCAGTATTTCGGTTTAGATGAGTGTTTTTTTGTTAAAGATAAAAGTAACAGTTGTAATAATTATACAGATTGAAAAAGTAAAAATTATATTCATAGTTTGTTAATTGACAATTGTTATATAAATGCAGGAATAAGTGCCTCTAAAACCTGGTGTTTCAATTATTGTTTTTCAAAACACGTTTTGGTGTAAGTGTTAAATTGTTTTATTAGTTAGATTGTTTTATTAGTATAGTAATTACTTGAAGCACTTATTATTAAAAGATGTAAAAATTCAGTTGATGAATACAACAATGAAGCAATTTATCAAAACAACGTATGTTCGAAAATAATGTTTATTATTTTGTAACAATTTCAGCGAGTTTGTAAACTCAGTAATGATAATCCAAATGTTGTCTGTGGTGTAGTATATCTGAACATTTCAGATTTCATTGCTTGAAGCTAGTTGTATTGTTAGTTTGTCGTGGTGTGGCATACATTATTAGAGTCCTCAGTTATGGATCAGTAAGAACTTACAGATGTTATTTTTTGCAGACATATTTTGAGTGACCAGAGTGATCCATTCAACCGTGAACCTCTTACGATGGATATGCTAATACCAGCAGATGAGCTCAAAGTCCGAATTGATGCATGGATTGCTCAACGACGCAACATTTCTTCATCAAGCTCCTATCAAAAAACTTAGACTCGCATTCAAAACCTACATTTAATCAAAATTTAACAAAATGCTTAAAAATCTTGAACGAGTTCAGTTTCTTTTCCTCTTTGGAAGTGAAACAATATTAAAAACATATGAATATCAAAAGAAAGTTTTAACCCATCAACTGGCAATTACAGAGCGTGTATTGGCAGGCCATTATTTGATGATTTGCAAGGGTATTTTTAAAAAATCATAAAAAATAGTAAATATGGTCAAAATTTATATTATAATATATCATTTTCTTCACAATTTATCTTACTTTAGAATGAAATATATTTTATAATTATATTTTCAATTTTATTTTTGTATTCATAGTTTATAAGTGAAAAAAACATTTTTTTCAAAAAGTAAAGGGGGGAGACCATCCCCCCTAAATAGTTAATATGGTATAAATTGTATTTCCAAAATATACAAACTGTCATAAATTTTATCTAGTTTTAAAAAATATACAGTTTGATTGACTTTTACACATCTATATGTCTATAATAACACCATAACCGAGAATTGGCAATTTTTTCAAAATTGGTATCACCATAGTAACACTATAATAGTTGGCAAATTTACTCAATTTTTCACTCTCAAACAATATTTCTCTAATGTCACTATATCGATCTACATAGTCTCTATCTATTTCAAAACATTTGTATAAAAACAAGAAATTTAATTATAAAATATGATAGGCCTACGTATTCAAAAACACAACAGACTATTTTTATTTCAGGAAGGTCCCACCCCTTTCTAATTACATAACTAAATATAGATTATTTTACAGCAAAACAAAGCTAAAACTTCACAAATATATTAGTCAAAACATATATTTACTTATTCCAAGAAATAAGTAAGCAATTATCTTTCATAACCAAACAGAAACAATAACCTCGGCGAACGTAAACAGAAATCTCAATGACGAACGACGCATTTGAAAAGTAGCATTGTTTTCTTTTTCTCTTCTCCAGCTGAACAAAATTTAATCCCTATTGAATGGTATATATCGATAGATCGTTTCATCCGTAATCGAATGATACCAATATATCGTCGACCATACATTTATTTTACTATGAAAAGTCGATAATACGTAGCGATGTTTGACCGTCGCAAAAGCGACGGTCACCAGTTGTTGAGAGTGATAGACCGTCACTTTTGCGACGGTCACCAGTTGATGGGTTAAACCAGTATATTCCTCTTACCAATAAAAATTCAAAAAATTTTAAAATTTTGCTTAAAAAGTTTGAATTCTATCCCTCCCATTCTACTGCCTTCTGGATCGATAAATTGACCTGATCGCTGCATACTGATTTGGAGTAATTCAATTATGACTGTTTATAACGTCTCTCCTCATAAAACTCTTTGTAAAACTTAGAATGTCCTAAATTTATTGTTTTCACTCACAATCATTCTCAGCTTTATTACTGTGACCAATATATTAGTTTAAAAATTTAATGCATTTTAATTTTAAAGTTGTATATTATTTTATGTTATTAAAAATTAGAAATCCCTTATAAAGTTGTATTTTCCAATGTAATTTTTTTGTTGATAAGCATAATACAGTAAACCCTCTCATATCCGGACTAATGTGGCGACGGCCGATCCGAATAGCAAAAAATCCGGATATGAGAGGGAGATAAAACATCCGGATATGAAATAAATAAAACTACTTTAATAATATCAAAACTCAAAAAATCATGTAATACTGTACTAGAGTAATACAATTTTTCCTCCATCGTTATGACAACCCTTTTTCTTTTTCCGGTCATAATAACTTATTCCTACCCGAAACTAAAACGAACCAATACAAGAAAGACAAGGTCATTGAAGCAAAACAAAGGCGACGCTGGCCACGGAGGCAGGTGTTGCCACTACAGTACACGTGATGCGTTGGCTTGGCTATTGGGGTGGGTAGGGACAGGTGGGGAGGGGAGGTTTATTGTTTTGTAAGTCAGTGACCTTGCACCAGATAGCACAGAATACAAACAGTAGCGCTAGAGACTAAGGCACTCGGGACTAGGGTGACTCATCGTTTCCCTATTCCGCTTTTGAACATTACCGCGGACATACTTTAACCCCGCGTTCGGCGATCGGCACGCTACTAACCGGCCTACAAACATCGTTCGCGACTACTGGTTTAACAAACATTGACCTAAGAGTAATTTTAAATTTTTTCATTCTTTCAAAATCACGTCCGGATATCGGAGGGTCCGGATATGAGAGATCCGGATATGAGAGGGTTTACTGTAATAAAGATAAGTGATTTGTTTGAAACATAATTTATGTATATTATTGCTTTTATTCGTTATTTTCTTCTTTAATAAGAAGTATAAGAACATTCACTTTGTATAGTAATATTTAAAACATGTTGCATGATTTATAGGAGTAATCGGTGAAAATCTTTATATACATGTTCATGTTAATGTATTTGTAACTAAAAATGTTAATGTTATCACTGGTGTTTTATTTTTGTACCATTTGTAAATTCATTTTATTCATTCATTTTGAAATTGATTACAATATATCATTTTAAGAAAGTTTTAGCTATTTCTAGATTATTGCGGAGTACTGACGTAATTGTTTTTCTTGACTATTAGCAGTATTCAGCAACCTTTTAGCAAATTTTCCATTGGGAAGAAGCTATTACCATAGGTCTCATGGCAAGACTTAAGCCCGGATGTTATTTTTTTTGTTTTGAGGTGCTCAGACAGGGTGTCTAGCGACAGGGAAAGCAGAGAAAATTCAGGGAATTTAAAACTATATTAAAAAGTCAGGGGAAAGTCAGGAAATTTCTACATCAGTCAGAGAAACCACTATTTTGTAAAGAATTTAGAACTTTTTAAAAATTTTTTTAGGATTTAGAAATTTGGTACGATACATCGTAAAATCCCAGGAGAGATGTTCAACAGGAAATAACTTTTGGAATGAGGTTATTTTATTCAAAAAACGAATGTACCTTCGTAATCGCAATGACTAACAATGGGGTGATGGAGTGGAGGCGTGACGACAGTGGTAGGGAGAGAGAAAGTGAATGCAGTGCGTACTTGTGCAGTAATCGTGGTACTTAATTTACTTCAGCATTAGGATACTTTCCTGTGTTTCCCCAAAAAATAGGGAATTGGAATTTTTATCTCGCTAAACTGGCAGCGTTTAAAAACTGAGTTAGTGAGTTTAATTTTGTATACATGGCAGCCGCTATTCTTTTTCCTTTCTAGTCATCAGAGAGAGCCGGTTTGGAAATGAACGAATAATTATTGTTGGAGTATGCTCGGTATTTTTCCAGTATGTTCCCCAATTAATATTTGTTTATTTGTACATTTAAATTTAACAATTTAATTTTGTGTGTAAATGAGTTCAGTTAATAGAGACTGATTTTGTTTTTTAATGGTTTCTCCATGTTGTATTTAAAAATTATCCGATAGTTAAACACGTTTTAATCAGAGAAAATGCTACATCTAATATGAAAAAGTTCGGGAAAAATCAGGGAATTTCTTTATGATGACTCACTAGATACCTTGCCAGAGGCAAAAAACAATAGTCGTTAATAATTTTGTATACAGGGTGTTCATTAAAGTCGGGGACAAACTTCGAGGGGTGATAGTACTCATCAAAATAAACAAAAAATTACAGTAAAACCTCGTTAATCCGGACCCCATTAATACGGACTTCGCTTAATCCGGACAGCCATTGGATCGCAGTTTTAATGCGCAGAACGCTGATTAGTAGCATGCGATCGTCACTGTACGACTGCGCCCGGCGATGTGAGCCGTGAGTGTGTGTATGCCGAGTGCGGGCGCTCACAGCGCAAGGCGTACGTGCCGTTACCATGGTTACTGTCAGCCTATAGTAGCTCAGTCACACGATTGTGTTTCTCCGGCTCGTATCAGGCCGTCACAGAGGTCAATTGCACTGTACTTTTAGTTGCGTTGTTTAATTGTGAAATTAACACAAAAGAAAGGCAAATCAAGTTCAACTCCTTCTTCAAACCAGTTCAGTCTCTTGAGGACGAACCCCAACCCTCATGTTCAAAGTAATTTTGTCTTTTTTCGTTGTCTCATTTTTTGTATGGACGTAAATACCAAGTCTATATTTTTGTTCAAATGTAACTACTGTATGTACTGTTTGTACAATATGTATTTTTATATTCAGAATATATATACTATTTAAGTTTATCTGCAAAAGGTGTTTCATTATATACCAGGGGTACCCAAAAATCATTGTCTTTCTTCGTTTAGGATTATTTGTTTTAATCCGGACTTTTGTTAATACGGACGACTTGGAGCCCCAATTAGTCCGGATTAACGAGGTTTTACTGTACCTTTAAGCATTTGTTGAAAAATCGTTCGTTTAACCACTAGCCGCCATTTTGTATTTTTTACAAAAAACGTTGTATGTCAAGAACTGTTACAGAAACCAAACTTTGCACACATATTTATTGGCCAAAGAGAAAAATATTCTCAAATTATCATTTAATTTTCTTTTATATTTTCAAAATAAAAGAGACGAATGCTTAAAGGTAATTTTTTCTATTCCTGACCAAATTTGGTAGAGATGTGTATTCCTACATTCCTGTAAATCTGGGGAGGAAACACCTAGACACCTATTGGCCGAGTGTGACGCGATAGGCCAAGAGCCAGAAGCTTGGGAACACACCAGGTGGCAGTGGAGGATTTTCCAAAGTTAGAACCCCTCATAATACTAAACTTTGTTAAGGCATTAGGACTAGAGGGGGTTCTCTATGCAAGAACTAGAGAATAGTCTGGGAGGCACAATAGATCTCATAGGTCGCAGTGCAATCTTTCCCCTAGGTTTTATCAGTATCAGTAGTATTCCTACATTTCATCAGATGAGTTCCTTATCCAGACATATCAGTTAATCGGATGGGGTATTTTTGGGGTGGGTTGTACCCCAAAATTTGATTTTTTACGATTTTCACATGTAATTCAAATTTTTTAAATTTTTCCTTTTACCATTAGAATTAGCTCAAAAATGTTTTGCTCTATCTCCAACGGTATCCGAGATATTAACAATTCTAAACACTTTAAATTGTATTTTTAAGCTCCAATGTTAATGATATGGAGGATAAGAAAAATTTAATATTTCATTTATTAACCCTAGAAGTGGTACAGTCGTCTTCACGACGCATTTACAAATTCAATAAGAAATGGCAGGTGGAGGCATCTGTCGTCAATTATAGTGAACTTATCACCTTTGTGACCGTGTTGCCCTCTGGGGGCAAGCAACCGAACCTGCTCATGAAGTGCACTAGACTTCCACCGGAAATGTCTTATAATCAAGTAAGCGCTTTCTACTCCTATGCACTAGTGGCTGAACTGGCTAAAGTGCTGCGCTGACAAGCGTAACGTTCTAGCTATTCGAAAATGCTAGAGTTCGAATCCCGACCATGAGCAATCCCAATTTGGCTTGCAAATGTGTGGTAAAGCGGAGTGGAGAGCCCACCTTAAATAAACAATGGCTGTCATGGGTGGAAGTTGACGGCATTAGTAGGCTTGATTGGGATTGCAGTGGACACCTGTTTTGCTTTTGTGGTTAGTGGTTATAAGGAGTGGGGCATGTTTTATGCTCTGTTTTGTTTATACTTAATATTTCAAGAAGATATTAGTAATTATTGGGATTGCTCATGGTCGGGATTCGAACCCTAGCACTTCCGAATAGCTAGAATGTTACGCTTGTCAGCGTAATGGGTTCAGCCAGTCAGTGCATAGGAGTAGAAAGCGCTTACTTGGTTATAGACATGCCCGGTGGCAGTCTAGTGCACTACGAGAGCAGGTTCGGTTACTTGCCCCCAGAGGGCAACACAGTCACGTAGGCGCTAGTGTCTAACAAGTTCACTAAACTGACGACAGATGCCTCCTCCCTTCTTATTGAATATGTAAATTCGTCGTGAAATACGACTTTGCCATGTTCTAGGGTTAAGTATAAACAAAACAGAGCATAAAAGATGCCCCCCCCCTTATTACCACTAACCACAAAAGCAAAACAGGTGTCCACTGCAATCCCAACTAAGCCTACAAATGCCGTCAACTTCAACCAAGCCGGCCACCGTTTATTTAAGGTGGGCCCCCCACTCCGCTATACCACACATTAGCAAGCAAAATTGGGATTTCTCATGGTCGGGATTCGAACCCTAGCTCTTCCGAATGGCTAGAACGTTACGCTCGTCAGTGCAGCGCTTTACCCGGTTCAGCCACCAGTGCATAGGAGTAGAAAGCTCTTACTTGGTTATAAGACCCGGGGGCAGTCTAGTGCGCTTCGTGAGCAGATGCCTCCACCTGCCACTTCTTGATGAATTTGTAAATGTGTCGTGAATCACGACTTTACCACTTCTAGGGTTAAGAAGCAAATGCTAGTTTCAAAAATATGTTTTCGTTTTTATATTTAAAGAGAAAAGTTAACTTCAACAAAGAAATATCAACAATATGTTTTATCACTTCAAACTTGTGTATTTTATTTTAATATGTTAATTTTAAAAAAATTTAACAATTTTTGAATTTTTTCCCCTCAAATTATTGTATTAATATATGTGGTTTGATGCACAATTTTATCCTAAGTAAAAAAAAACAAAGAAATGTTAACGCTTGCATTTTTCGGAAAAAAAGGCTGGCATTTGTAACAGATCTACCGAACCTAGGCTGGCAATTTTAGCGCATCTTGGATTGAGTTGCTTGACACTGAAAGGGTTAAATTGTCCTCATAATGTTAATTAGTTTAATTTACTTTGGGTTAAGTGATTATAAATCTTTTAAAATGCCTAGATTGTATTCACTTCGGAATAAATCAGGCTAGTCAACCTAAACTTTAACAAGCAAAATTTTATTAATATTTACAAACAACAAAATTTGTGTTACTTACTGAGGCTTACTAGCTCTAATACTTAACCCATGGGTAAGTTAATAAAAGCACAGCATCTTGAAATTAACCATTTATTATATATTAGCTAAACAAATGGTGTAATCCTTTATAAAATTAACATAAATACTCTTCATACCTAACCCTAAAAGTATATAAAGGTCACATATCACAAGATTTATAGAACTGTGCTACACATATAAAAAAATGCCTACGTGTAAACGATACAGAATGTGTTATATTACAAGATAAAAACTCCAGCACACTACAATTGCTGTTTTATATTTTGACAATAGTGTAGTTTGTCATTTATACATTTCTACAATGTTACAAACTCTTGAGCGCCAATTTAGTGATTTGTTATAAAAAAATATTAAAACCTACTTTCTTCTAAGTAATTACATCATATTTTTTGCAAATATCAAACACATAGGAGAGCTTAGACATATCCATGTCAACGTGTTTTTACAATAGCTTCGCCTTCAAGACTAGTGGACTGAAGATGACTTCCTATAAAATTAGTCTCACAGCTACAAAACTACAAGTGCACTATAAATTAATTATAGTAAAAAAATATGGCAATGTTTTTAACAATACGTTTTTTTTTATTTGGGACCTCTTACAACATTAACTTTATACAAGCTCTGACAGGTTGAACAAGATAATACACCAAGAAAAACTATACACAGTGATTTAAAATGATCTTTCAAACTTAATAATATATCAGATCAGTTTATTTTGTTCTCAATTAAAGTACTAAATAATTTTTGATCAAAATTAGTTGATCAAATTAATTTATAATTATTTTCAATAATTAATCTGAATTTACTTATTATTTTTATAAGAACATTTCTTTAATTTATGTATTTTACTGATTGAAACATTTCATGTCTTAACCCTAAGTTTTTGAGTAATCCATTAATAATTTTTCAAAATAAAATAATTATTTTATATGGCCTTTATGCCTTACTAAGTTTTGTCACTTTGTAAGTTACCCAGATTTAAATAATTTCAAACTAAAGAAAAAAGAGTAAAAAACAAAAGATTTACTAGTAAGACACACTGATAGATTTATGTAGCCTAGTTAAACAGTGACGCCATGGTGCTTTAAAAAGTGAAGCTTTACTTTTTTTAGCTTCTCTCATTAGTCATTTAACTTCCTGATACCACTAACAAGCCTGGTCTTTGTCAGTACCGAAGCTACAGATCTTCAAAACCATTACACTTGTCACATTCACTCATACTACCAATACCAACCCTTCACTTATATTACTAAGTAGTTGGATCAGTGCCACGTGAATAAGAAAATAAAAGGATTTAAGGTAAACTAGCTAAAAACTGTGATTTTGGAGATTCCTACTGCTGGTTATTTTCATAAAATCAATACATTAGACTTTAAAATTATATAAGTCATATTTTATATCTCTGGGCGGATTATTTTGTATTAAATTATAGGTATATTTTTATACATAATATAACATTTGCTCAGCAAGTTTTATAAGTCAATTTTATAGTACAATGACATTTTTCAAGTTAGTACCGTACCTAATTTTGTGAAAGCTAATCGTAATGCAGTGGAACTAAGGTAATTCTAACATCAAGGGACCAGCTTACACCTTACAATATTCTAAAAATTATAATTAAAGAAGTTCTTATAAAGATGGTCCAAAATAATTAATACACATTTTAAATGAAAACTTTTATGAAGTTAACACCATATTTGAATATAATTATCTGAATCTTGTAACAGAATGATCTAGTTATGTTTAAATTTCTTATACATGAGTTAAAGCATCGACTGAATTTGGTAATGGTATTTATTGGTATTTGGCCATGGTATTTATATTGGCAATGGTATTTCTTATTCTTTTGTAGATCCAGCAATCTCATTTCCCGATTCTTCGCAGTCGAGGCTTGTATGATCAAGCTAGTGTAAATTTTATATAACATAGAACATTTGCCGAATATCATTTGACAAACATATTTTTTTATACATTTATGAATATTTAAAGTTGGAGATTAATTTTATTAAGTTCATAGTTCTAACTAAGTTCATAACATCAACTTAGAATTTGGATTGGTGTCTCATGTATAAGATTTTAACATTCAGCACAACGATAGATTATTGCCTGAGGTAGGAAATCAAGGTATTTGGGATACTAACGGTAATAGGCTAGTTTACTTGGAATGATCTAATTCTTAATTTTCTTTGCAATGAAGTTGCATAAAAACAAGATATAAGTATTAAACTCACACTAATTTATGAAGTACATCACAACTGCAATGTACATTTTTTGCAAACATAAAATACAAAAAAAATTCAAGTTTAATATTTTGTTCTGAAGATTAAGGTGAGCCCATCTACTTAGTTCATTCCAGATATTCATGGAAATATTACATTTTCCATAAACATTTTGATAAAACTCCACAAATCTAGAATCTCATTGCAATGGATGAACTTTGACTAATATACAAATTCAAAGCATTTCAAATCTTGAAATAATATTATGACTTATTATGACTTAAACAATCCAGAGAATAAAATACAAATTTTATCATTTTTTCAAATAGGAATATGATTCGATCATCACTTGTTAAAAAATCAGTCAAGATTCAGTCTTTTGAACGAACTATCACTCTGTAAGGTAAGACCACTTGCGGTGTGCCAAGACACTCACACAACACCCACAACTCAAGCGAATTTACTGCATATATTATATCAACATTTTTACAAATATGGAGTTGAGAGAAGTACACGTTACACACATTAGTATAATTTTTACCCTAGAGTTTCATTTAGAGGGTTCAGTACACAGTAGTAGTGATAGAAGTTTTATTGACAGATTACAGTAATAAAATTCTAATGTCTATTCATTCTAATGATTCAAAAAGAGAAACACCAAGGCTAATATAAATAAATTACTTGGTAATGTTTCACTAGTAATACCAATAATGTACAATAACTAATTGTAAATTTACAATAATTTATATCTAGTGAATAAGTAAACTGTACAAGTTGAGATTTACTTCAATATACTTACATTACAGCATTATGAAAACATATGAAAGCAACTTTTAGACTACAAACTGTGTTTCTGATGAGCATAAGAAATCTAAAGTAGCAGCCACAGTCTTTGGTGGGTTGGTGATTTTACTATATTTAGTAACATATAAAAAGACAAGATGCATACATGATTCTGCATGACTGTTAAAACACACATCAAGAACTGGTTCTCATTTGTGTGCCACAACAAATTCTTAATTCCATGTTGGATTGATCATAGTAAAACATCTTGTTTGTGTATAACAATAAATTACAGTAAAGTCCAGTTTATCTGGATTAATGTGGCGGGGTCCTGATCCGGATAATCTGAAAATATACCATTATAGACATCCTAGACATCCACGTCACATAGACAAACACAGATTGTGAATAGTGCCTGCAATATTAGTTCTGCAGACTAGATATAACCTCTGTACACAAGCGTTTGACGTGTTAGAAATTTCTTTTTAATTTCATTAATAGTTAAAAAGTTATTATTATACTTATATATATATATATTATATATATTATTTTACGTAGGAAATCAAACGCTCTTCTGACATTAAAACAACCTTCTTCCTTTTACAATCACCCATGACCACAGATTCAGTATGCACTTTAATGGTAAAATAATTCTGAAACAAACAACCACTGTACATCCATCCTCAAACACCTATATTTTTACAGTTCAGTATTGAAATGTCAAACAGTGACTGCACCAAGTGCTTGTAACGCTCCATTTGGAAATACCCTAAATGTTCATCATGTTAAGCATGCATTCATTGTTAGTAACACTTGTCGTGTCCAGCAAGGTACTGTGGTTGTGTCTGAAATTTTGAACAAACCTGAGATAAAATTCAAATTTTAACTGTTAGTTATATAATTTTTACTTTCTCCCCTTATACATAGTATATGGAGAAAGTATTGTTTTCGTCAAAATTTTTGAATTTGAGTTGAGAGTGGATATATCCGTTTTGGGGTCCCCTGAATCCAAAAAAATGGGTTTGGACGTGATGTCTGTCCGTCCGTGTGTCTGTGTGTGTGTGTCTGGATGTGTACAGTGCCACAGCCTACCCTGTTGGTCCGATTTAGATGAAATTTGGCATGTATGTGTATATTCACCGTATCTCCAGGTGTTTTTTTTCATTTTTTTGAATTTATGATTTTTAAGGGTAGTTCACCCCTAAAAACCCTTAAAAAACGTGAAAAATCCAAATTACTCAAAAATGGCTCTAACAATTTTGATTAAAATTTGATAGTTTATAGTAAACAGTTTGACACCACCCGCATGGCTGTAAAAATGACGGTTCAAAGGTTATGTGCTTTTAAATGTCAAAAAATCAAATTTTAAAATTTCAACGAAAACAATAAAAGTAAAGTATAACTTGACTGGTACCATTGAAACCAGCTTAAAAAACTAAACAAATTAGTATTTTGAATTATTTGTCTACGACTAACGGTCTCAGAGAAAAGTAAAATTTACTGTCCATGATAAACGCAGTACAATGTCTGAAAGCGCCGAATGTAATACTTATGGAGAATATAAAAAAATCTATTTTTTCCTTATTTTCCAACCGTTTTCCATGAAACTTGGTATCAAGCTTAAGGTAAATCACCCATCAAAATCAACTAGGGGGGGTTCCCCCATACAATTCGAACAATTAATTTAACTTTGTCTCTCTTGTTTTTACTTTCAGAAATGGGATGATTATTTTTGAAACAATAAGTTATTAAATGTTATTTAGATTAACTTTGTAGAACATGATAATTGTATTACAGATTTTCTTTTTTTAATTTACTTAAGGGAGAAAGCATGTGTCAGTCCACTGGTACCGTTTATTTTCAAAACCCGATCCGAATGATTCAGATCTGGATAAACTGGTCTTTACTGTAATTCATTTAATTTAATAAATAATGGAATTTAATTTTTTTAAATATATAAAAAAATGTGGTCCCACAAAAACACCATAGGTTAGCAAAGCATGAAGGTAAAAATGCTACCTACAGCCACACTTGAATTTATATTATCTGTGCTTTTATAAGTCTACACTTGTTATTATTTATTGAGATATGTCAACTGCAGTCTCAAAAATCAATATGAATAATTACAAAATAGTACATATTGATTCAATGAAAAAAGGTTTAAATGTAAACAAATTAAAATAAACAAACACATGTTTTAGTTATCCTGGGCTTGTGAAATATGGTGTGCTTAAGCCATTGGCTCACAACCCCGAGTATACTCGTGGTCGCCGAAAGTGGCCCAAACGTGCAACCCTGAGTTATCTTGTGTATTTATACAGGGGTTTTCAATATCTTATTAGTATTTTTTTAATCACTACAACTAAAATAACAAGTGTTTAAATTTATCAAATGATATTAGTTTTAGTTTTAAATAGCATCTAAACATTTTATTTGGCGTAAAAACGTAATATCATTATATTGAAAACAGCTGACGTTGTAATCAGTCGGTACGGCGTCTATTTTGTTATTGTTTAGTTTTACGCTAACCTCAACTCGGCACTTTACAGTGAATACATAGTTTGTTGTGTTGTGTGTTGTAAAAAAATAATGCTTTATATACTTTATACCTGTTGGAAAAAGGTTAGATCATGGATATGTCTAAAGAGAATGTTTTCAGTTCTTCTAAACAGCTGTTCTTATTCTCGTATATTAAAAATTCAATGCAATACCTCTAGTTGTTTCTATGGAAACCTGATCATATTTTCATCTTATAAACTGCCACCCCCCCCAGAGCTAAGACATATCCATGTCTATATGTAGGCCTAATAAAGGCCAATGCACACAGCAACAGATATTCAGATGGAAGGAGAAAAAATAGCTCCCCAGGTGATTTGATCTAAATATCTGCACGCAGAAGTCAACAGACCTGAGGACATCTGCGCACGTTGCAATACCTAATAACCTGAGAAGCAATTTTTCCTCCGTCTGTATGCATAAAAATGTATCAAATATACATAGATACATATTATTATTATTTTTCATGTAAAAAATTAATATTCTATCAAACAATAATAGTTTTATAATACAATGTTTTTCCATATTTGATATTGAGATTCCTTTGAAAACACTGTTTTTGTTTAGTACATATTATATTCATATACACATAACAATATATAATCAATAAATAAAAAACAAATGTTCATATTATTTAGTAAGTAATTTTGTTCTCTAAAGGAAAATACTAACTTTTATGCATTTATAAAATAAATTGTTGCTATGGTTACAGTTGATATAAAATTATGCATTTTTGCAAAATTTCTCTTGACTCTGAGGACACAGGCAGGTGGAAAGTACTGGTGAGCGATTGTGTTAATTTTATCAGGATGTACAATAAGATGAGTGATTTTATAATTACCTGTACACTTTTAAACCTACATTTGACATGACGAAATCTCTCACCCGTCTTATTATTGGCCGCTACTTTAGGCATAATGTTTACTTGAAGAAAAGTTGACTATCAAAATACTAGTATCAAACAAAATTTCCAGTATTAATACAACCTACATTGGCAGTATATAGTAAATTAATTATAGCTTGAGATACAATTCAAAATTTTTTTGTTGCCGTTACAAAACCACAAAAAATATTACTATAAGTATTAGAAAACTATAATAAATCCTTCCAGCAGAAAATACATTCAAGTATCCAATATTTTAACGACTTACATACAAGTTGGTATATAGTATGGAAAATTGCAATAATTTTTCCAGCAAAGACTTGTCACCAGCCTTTAGACTTAAAAACAGTCCATAATAGCCTGAAGATGTGATCTTTTGAAATATATTCCATTTTCCATCCTTTCCCTATTTTTATATTTTTTTCTTGTATGTAAGAAAAAAAATATCAAAATAGTTATGTTGACTTATCTAAATTAACTGATATAATAGTCAGGGGTGCCCACAGGGGGGTCTATGACGCAGACTGCGTCATTGAAATTCTTGGGGGGGTTCCAAACAATTTTTTTGAAGGGGGCGGTAAAACGGATTTTAACAGTGTTTAACGTGATGACATTCAAAAATATATTACATCACTAGGTAATTAATAATGAACGTAAATAATAATGAACGCAGTATTAATTTAAACATAGTTTGTTTTTCTATCTGAAAATAAATAAATGGCAATGACAGTGCTCGAATATTGCCCGTGATTGTGTGTGGCGGCAGCGGAAGGTCCGGCGAGTTTCGGAAGTACTCGGTTATCTTCGGGAGTCGTGATGGTGGTCATACGACAGACACAAGCTTGCGCGTTCAGGTTATGTGATCGTTGCCCTTGCGTCTTTGTGTTTGTTACCCTTTCCATCTCAAAACTAATATTACCACTGAGTTGTGATGATAAGTTTGTTAAATTTTGTAATGTTTTTACACTAATAAAATGCCCAAAAAGCAAACTTTTTAAGTATAAATGTTTAGATTTGTTTTGCAATGGTACCGTTAGGCATGAAAAATGGAACGAACACTGTAAAAAGAAGGTCAAACAGCAGTTGGAAGTGAAATATAAAGTTAATGAGTTTAAATGCAGCGACGAAGCAAGATGGAACCCTATTTAAAAATATATTATAAATTATTTATAAATTTATAAATATATTTTATAAATCTTCTTTTAGTTTTAAATAAAATAAGGGGTGCTTACGAGTATTATTTACACCTTTGTTTATGGTATGGGGTGCCAGCTTAAATAGGGGCTGGTTCTAATTTGGGGGGGGTGCTTCATGAAGCTTGGGGGGGGTGGGCACCCCTGTAATAGTAACACGTATCATGCTAATGATTAATTTATCTAAACTATTGTTATACACTAAAAATTAGTCCCAGTCTGGTTCCAATACTTATAACCCCGACATTCTGTGAAAATGATCATGGAAAAAATGTTAATTTACTCCCCTGTGGGAAATAGGTTAGATCAAGCATGTGTCTAAAGGGAATGTTTTCAGATCATCTAAACAGTTGTCCTCATAAACAAAATATGACGTCACTAACCATATCATGTCACTAACCAAATGATTTCACTGTTTCAAATTTTGGTCTCGAAAATTGCCAACATCCCCCAGATCTAAGACATATCTATGACAATAATTTTGAAATCGACTAGTCATTAGCTTTCAACCAGAGAGCAAGTATTTTTGAAAGATTGTACTTCTTTAATTTAAGATTTAATTTAATAATTTAAAATTGAGATTTGATAGATTATCACTGAAATTCATGAACAGTAATGAATCAGCATATTACTATGTGAGTGAAAACTTTATGCAAGCAAGATGTGATTAAATTATATATAATACCACCTAGTACAAACTTTCTTATACAGTAGTCATGGAAAATATGATTTTGTATGGGGGAAATTATCTTTAAACAATTATTATTGTGTTATTAATTATTATTGCGGGTAACACTCAAGTATAGCACCTTTCTATTACTACTTATTTCAATATTTTTTAACCCAAGACTCTGAGTACAGAGGCTTGCAGAAAATCATGGACCAGACAGGGAGTACTATCGATATGAAAAACACAATAAAATAATTGACTCCTTAATATTATGATTGTAATGAGATCTGGTCTTACAACTAGCATAGATATTTATTCAATATGTGATAAATATTTAAAAAATGTCCATATAAATAAACTTTATATCTGTGTTATAGAAAGGTATCCCAAGCAGCTAGTTTTGTCAAGAATAAAAAATGTAAAGATTTTTGTCAAGATTTAAAATATTGAAAATTATTATTCTAAATATATAACATCTTCAAATCCCAGTGATATAAATTTAGGTGATAAATTACCTTAAGATCTTTCAATACTATGTAAGGCCTGTATCACAGTGATCTTAAAATTTGTAAGATGAATTCATATTTTTATCAACATCCTGACATTTATACCTCTTATAAAAACAAGTGTTACAAAACAACAGTATCAATAATTATTGATTTTATATATAATAGAATCCAAGATTAATTTGGAAACAAAGATTCTCAACAGTATATTTTATAGAATCATACTTTTTCATCTTCTGTGATATCAATTATGAATTAAGCACGAGGGGGTACCCAAAACTGGAGTAGCATTGCCTTGGACAAAAGTTTTGCAGTACGGGTTTATGCTCCTAGTGCCTGTCTAGTGCAACTGTTTGCCAGTTCATTGCTGCGTGGTCCGTTGACCTGGCACATTCTGTTCGTCTGTAGTAATTCGTAGTATTCTGTACTATTCATCTGTTTAGCTATAGTGCTGTTTTATTGCAGCTTGGTTTTTTTTGCATGGCAAGTTTAAGTGAACAACATGCCGCTTTGAGCTTTTGAATTTGAGAGCTTCTGCTCACAGACAATTATTGATAAATTGATAAGTTGTTAAAAAATAATGTCTTGGAACTCGGTTCAGTGAATATTAACTGAAAATATAGGATTGCTGCCAAATTTTTTCCACGGGCTTTGACTGACAATTAAAAAGCATATCGAGTCAAAAGATGTCGTGAACTGAAAGAACAGCTTAGAACTTATCCACATATTCTTACAAAGGTAATTACTGGTGATGAATCATTAGAGTGCTATGGTTATGACGTTATTACATCATAAATTATTTTAACATTTTCATCGATTTGGGCAGTTGATGAACGTCGAGAACAAGGTTTGTCATCGATCGAAATGTCACAATTTTTAAATTGAGAAAACCACACGTGAGTTTTCCCCATAGCAGAGCTTGAGTTCTTTGTAAGCAGTTTTCAAAATTCACCCTTGAACGACCAAACGTCTTATAGACATTTGGTTTCGGTATGATGGCCAAATATCTACTTTAGAAGTTTGCTACAAACAATATTTTAAACCTATATTTGACATTGTTAATAAACGTATTGATACCTATACCATTCGAAAGCTAATGAAATAAACTTTTATTTTGATATACAACATGTTCATTTACGTTCATTATTACCGCCCTGTGACATTACCGATCGAGCAGCGAACACAAAATCAGCAATTTTCTAAAATTCATCAAAGCTTTAGTTTTAGTCTTAGATAGTGGTTGGCATGAATGAATACATCGATTCTTTTACTACACTTCGTCTGTTGAAAGATTTTGTCTACAGTCATTATTTTAACGACTGATTTTTCAACTAAACGTCTATAAACAGGTGAGGATAAAGTTTTCTATATGACCAAACATATTTTTAAAGACGTTGGAATTTCTTTTATTTCTCCACTTGTAGTTTGTTTTGTAAAATAAAATAAATATGAAAATCAATAGAAAGAAATCCTCCACCAAGTTAAGTATAGTTCGAACATCTCGAAAGCAATATTTTAGTTTTTGCAGTTGGTCAATGTGATGGAACTTTCTCCTAGCCTACGCCTATGAACAAAGCCATTTGTCTTGCATCTGTTTTAGCGCTCGCTTGTTTACTATTATTCTTCATTTATAAGAAAATGTTTATATACTTATATTTTTATTTATATCCAATAAAATATAAGTTTTCTGTTTTTGTAAAAAAAATTAAGATTTATTATATCTTGGAATTTATATAAAACTAACATATTATTTTTTACAGACTTTTGAATTTATATGTATTTTGGTGTTTTTTGGTAAATAAAAAAAGGTATTTTCTAACTAGAATATTGAATACCGAATGTATTTTTGATGACAAATGTAAATGTTCATATTTTTTGTTTGTTATTCACTGACGTAATAGAAAACATTTGTTTTTTATCTGTTTAAATTAGTAGATCAAATAAAAATATGAGTATACAAAATTGTAAAAAAATGCAGCATTTTATATTTGACATGATATTTCAAAAAGCTTTATTTAACAGATCCAATTTATTTAATATATTCATGTAGGAAAATAAATTTTAAACATTTTACATATCTTGGATTATTTGATAAAAATTTATTTCAATTTTTTACAAGGCCTTACTTTTAAAATTAATTTTTGACAAATAAATTTGTTAATTATTTTTATCAAAAATTAAATTTGGATGGTACAACATTTAGGTTTAATCTATTATATTAACATTCTACAGAATATCCCAAATATAATGATATATTACACTTTAGATATGAATAAAAAATAGGTATTTTACAACAGTTAACATAAAATGCTGCACTTGAGGCAAAAACAGCCTGGCCCTACAGAAGCACTGCCTATGGCCGTTCTAGGGTTAAAATAGTTTCATTAGAGTTTTCAACGAGTAGAAAACAAAATTTCACAGCGGAACATTGCTTATTTGAAATTTGCATCATAAAAAACAAAGTCGAAAAAACAATACTTGCAACAAACACTACAGACTAACAGAATATGCCTAATCAAAGACCAACACAGAACTGAACTGGCAAAGAGTTGCACTAGACTTCTGGGAGTAGAAACCAGCACTACAACAGATCACGGCAATGCTATTCTGGTTTACTATTGGATACCCCGTGGTACATGTGAGTTTAAAAATAGTAAATTTCATATCTCTTAATTTATTTGTAACAGGAGTTAAAATATTGTACTAAAGTAATTAGGAGTGTCTTACAATTATTATTTAAGAACCTGAATTTTTTTAAGGGGTTTAGTTATTTTTAAGTATAACTTGTGACTTAAATATACAAACTAAATAATAAGTAATGTATAGATTTAACAAAGCTTTATATTGAAGTTAATAAATAAAATATTAGCTTAATATATTCACCTCATTGGTAGTAAGTGATAAAACAATATCATCACAAAAAGGTTGAAGTTGAAAGAGTGAAAAGAAGAGGAAGAGGCAATGGATGGAAATACACTTTTATCACTTTTCTCTCTGTGATCCTGCCACTTTTTCCCCCAAAATTTAGGTTTCTTTGTAGCGTTGACATCAAGATTAAAATTAGGGCATCCAAACCAAAAGGGGGCTGAAGGAATGGGCTGCTCGCTCTCAGCCCGCATTCTAATATCATTTAGACGCCAGAAGCCTTTTCCCTTGAAGAAGTAAGTTCTCCCTGCAAAATAAATTTTATGTTTAAAAATTAAATATTTAGCCTAACTCTAATTAAGATACGTGGAACTTGGATAACTCAAACTACGTCAATTCAAAATCTTCTCTAACCCTAGAAGTTTCTAGCTTTTTACTTTTAACTATAACATAAAAATAATCACTTATATCTTCTGGAAATATTAAGTCTAAACAAAAAAAGCATAAAACATGCCCCCCCCTTATAATAACCACTAACCACAAGGCAAAACAGGTATCCACTGCAATCCCAATTAAGCCTACAAATGCCGTCAACTTCCACCCAAGCCGGCCACTGTTTATTTAAGGTGGGCCTCCCTCTCCTCTATACCACACATTTACAAGCTTAATTGGGATTGCTCATGGTTGGGATTCAAACCCTAGCACTTTCCAATGGCACCGTGCTGAACAGGTTCTTGGTTCAGGTTGCTTGCCCCCAGAGGGCAACACTGTCACGAAGGTGACCGTGTGCCTCCACCTGCCACTTCTTATTGAATTTGTAAATGCGTTGTGAATTACGACTTTACTACTTCTAGGGTTAATTCAAAAAACACAGCCAAGAAATCAAATATATATTCTAAAATGTGAATCACCGGTACCAAATTGCCATCAGCGACGTTCATAATTTTTGCGATAAATACCACATTACTGGCAGCAACTCTGTGGTACAAGAGGGTTAAATAAGAATGTTTCGATTGAATTTTTTAAACCATAAAATATTTTAATTTTTATTAGTTTTGATGGTGATATTTAGTGGATTTGTTTTCAATAAGCAGCACTAATACCAGTGCTATTGGATGTCAGCAAGGTGTTTGACAAGGTCTGGCACGAGGCACTTCTCCTCAAACTCAGCGAGTCCCCGCACCCGGCAGCAGCAGTTCATCTCCTCAAGTCTTACTTAGAGGGCCAACAGTTCCAGATATGCATCGAGGGGGCGCTATCCACGACACGTCCGGTAAAAGCTGGGGTACCCCAGGGCAGTGTCTTGGGCCCGGTACTCTACCTTGTTTATACTAATGACGTGCCGACTGTTGCAGGAGTAACGTTGTCGCTACACGCTGATGATGCACTGCTGCACTACAGAAGCTGTCGCCCTGATCGTGCCGCGAGGATGATGCAGACACAGTTGGACGCCCTGTCACCATGGCTCTGCCAGTGGCGCATCAAAGTCAACGCGGATAAAAGTAATGCAATTTGTTTCAGAAAGAGGCGAAAAATGCCGAGAGCAGTTCCACCCAAGATCCAGCTAGACGGAGTGAGAATACCATGGAAGACGTCCGTGAAGTACTTGAATGTCACCCTGGACTCACGCCTGTGTTTCAAACAGCTTGTTGACAGGAAAGTCGCTGAGGCAATGGCCGTCCTGGGGCTGATGTGGCCACTTCTTGCAGCCAGGAGCCCAATCCCGGTCAGGACGAAGGTCACCATGTTCCTACTAATTGTATGCTCTTGTATCATGTATGCTTCAAAAGCGTGGTGGTTTCTGGCCAGCAAGACCAACAGGAAACGCCTAGAGGTCATTCAGACGAAGTCGTTGAGACGAATCACACGGGGACATTGGGAGTCCCAACTCTTCATCTATTTAACAGAACAAAAGCCCATGGACTGTTTCAGAAAGCATCCGAGTCCAACCTGGAACACATCAGGGAGCTCGACGGCATGACGTTGCAGAGATCTGGAGGCCCAGACCCATCGCCATCCTGGATGATCCACCGTAGGTGAACAGCGTAACCTGTCCAGCCTGCCACATCAATGCGTCGACACTTCTCACCTTAAGTTTATGTTTAATATATTTTGATTAACATCTGTTATTTCACTTGTTCTGGCCCTGTTCTAATTTGATTGTTCTAGCCACTCCAAGAGGTAATCTAGTAGCTACAGCTGAAAAGCTAATGCTGTGATTCGCCCAAATGAAGTCCTTAGCCCGTATGAAAGTTGCTCATACCTGGACGGATGGGGAAAGGTGGGGTTAGTTTGGGTATACAACGCTTAATGGTGGAGTCACCACGTAACCCTCGCAGGAGCAGGGGTACTCGTAAAGAGTTACCACCTGCCAAAAAAAAAAAAAAACAGCACTAATACCTACTATACTATAAACTATAAAATGATAATACCTGCATTGTCTCCAATTTGCATGAATTTGGATCCAAATTCACATTAAATAGAACTTGTTTTACTGCCTATTAATTTGTACATGCCTACTGATTTTTTGTGAAACTAGCTATTCCCTGTCACCTGTCGTTACTACCCTTTGAAAAGTATAAAACCTAATCACAAAATGGATTTAAAATTGTTTACTATTAGTCAATAACTAATTGAAGCAATTTGTAAGACTACACCAATTTTAAAGTAAACGAAAAAGTGTAGAAATAATTTAACTTACCATCCTTCCACTGAAATGCTGCATCAAAGTGTGAGCCCATTCCTTTCCACATGGTGGTTATCTCCCGGGGATAGTCCAGTTCTATGTGTTGCTCTTTCTCATCAAATCTGAAATGAACCAACTAGCGTTAATTAACATGCACTGAAAAGCCACATCAAGGTGCAAGCCGTTTCAACAAGGTGATTACATCCAAGGGGATTATAAAGGTCCATAAGGAATCATTTTAACTCAAATCTGGCTCACTAAAATGGTTATGAGAGCTGGTGCACTGTTGAAGAGCAAGAACCAGTCCTTTAATATATCAGGGACCTTGCTAGCACTGAACTGATCATGAGTTGTGCTACAAAAGTGCAACCTAGCAGTGGGAATTTGAAAGCACACTGAAAGCAATGCTAAGCCACTTTAGGGTACATGGTTATAATTGTTACAATTTTTTAAACCGCCTATTTAATTGCTGTTTTTAACTTGAATTTTGAGTAAATTACCTTTTAAAAAATTGTTTTTTAATTGAAAAAACTATATGTTGAATGACTAAAATCAAACCACACAGCATGAATAGTGGCAGACGAACTTTAAACATTTCTAACATAGACAAAACTATCACAGCAAAAACAAAGAGTACGAAAACTCTAAAAACAGACCGAAGCAGGTAAAATAAACATCATAAATTGATTTAATTTCTGATTATATTTGGAAAAAAACTATGCAAAAAGTAAGCCAGTACATTAAATAATAACTGAGGTATAACCCATTTACTGATAGTCGCTGTCAGCCATGTCAGCACTTTATGTATTATCTCTAAGAGTCTGTGAGCGGAGCTGCAGCACTCAAAAAGTTAATTATGTTTTTTGACAATTTTTAAATGCAAAGTGAAGGTATGGTGTATTCACAATAAATTTCAAAAAAGTAAGCCCAATCATCCCCACCTTAGAAACCCCACACCAAACCGTCACTTGGTCACTATGGAGGTGGTGTAAGTCTCTTGGGTTAGTGTCAGGCCAGTAACAGCAATTTTGCTTGTTGACAAAGCCCTTAATGCGAAATTGAGCCTCGTCAGACATTAAGATAATCAGGTTTTCATCTTCTAATAACTCCAACATCCTTTGGCTAAATTGAAGCCTTTGAAGATGGTCTGTTGGGAGAATCTTCTGGACCACTATTATTTTTTAGGGGTGGAATTTCAGTTCTTTTTTTTAAGAATTCTTTGAATGCTCCGACGTGACATTCCAAGAGCTTGAGCACGACGTCTCGTTGATCGACATGGGCTCGTAATGACATTGCATCTCACAGGCTCCACGTTCTTAGGTGTTCTTATTGTCTTATTTTTTGAGATTTAGGCGTCCATTTTGGAGCACATGAACCAACTCAATATCGTATCTTGCTTAGGAACACTACCGCGAGGTGGGATGTTGAAACGCCGGCGAAAGGCAAGCACCACAGCAACAATTGACTAGTTATTGCGTATAAACTCTTCCACTGCGAAAATATGATGCCCAACGGACCACATAGCCATCACGACTGACTGCTAGTCGGCGTGAAACTTCATATCCCTTTACCACAGCACGAATACTGCAGAACACCTGACTCCCCCCCTCCACATGTACAGTCAACTTCAAAACCACCCAATCCATCTGCGCCACCCTGTATATATATACACATTGGAACCCTCGAATCCGAACTAACTTAGGCTGAGGCCTGTTCGTATGTAGGGGTGTTTGGATTTCCCGGGAAATAATATTACACATTTGTTTTGTCACTATTTGCGGTAAGCAACTGGGGATGATATGATATGTCCCATGACATGTCATTGTTGCTAGGCAAGCTGTGCTAAAAATAAATCACTCCCCCTACCCCCACCCTTACTGGGACGCATCTCGCGCCTATCTTCTGTCTAGTGAGCAACCTGGTGATTAGTGCATATCGCTAACAGCCAAATAACAATGTTCATGCAACACTGGCTTGGAGTTGCATCCGCGTGAAGATTTTATTCACTTTTACAGTTAAAAATAATAGACTTAAGTGAAAAACTTGTGTTTGTTTAACCCTCCGACAGCCAATCGACTCGCCCGAGTCGATGTTGTAGTCCCTACGCATTTCGCACCCGTTTGCTCCAATTAGAGTGTAATTACATTGATAGTGATATCAGTGTAAACCGAAAATTCTGAGCTTTTTTTGATATCTGTCACTAGGTATATCAAAGTTTTGACAGCTCTGAGAAATATGTGAAAACATTGTCACAGTCAGGCAGACAACGCAAACGCTTTGTTATTGAATCACAGTAAATATTTTTAATTTTAATTTTAGTGTATAAAAGTATACATATTCTTCTTCCTTATAAAATTATCCTTATAAATTCCTTATTATTATTTTTCGATCTTGAAAAATTGAGTAGAACTGCATTTAGTGTGTTTTGGTGGGGAGCAAACTCATATTATAGTTTTATTTTTTTTTCTTTTGAATTGTTTGAAGCAAACACAAACATAACAGCTTACAGTGAGTAGAATATAAATATAATTTTCATTTAGAAGACTTTATGCCAAATAAAATGACATACAACATGTTATAGTTTTTGTTAGTTTAGAAATTATTACAGTTGTTTATATAAAAAGTTGCCAAAAAGTGGCTGGCATTCCTGGGTAATATACACGGCAGTCAGAGGGTTAATCTTGCATCGTATTTTCCTGTGTGAAACCTTAAAAATAAATTTGTGTGATTAAATTTTTTTTTTAATTTATAGTAACAGTATTTAATTTTTAGTTTTTTCGAGAACACGTTCGGATTTCCAAGGTTCAAATTAGAGGCAACCGCTGTGTATGCACATATTATTTTATATTAATAATAGTTATTATTTGGGTATAATTTATAAAACCTTGAAACATTACAAAAATATATTTTTTGGTCTACGTTAATAATTTAGCATAGAATAAAACTAACCCTTGACCATTAAATTAGTACAGAATTATCCATGATAAAAAGGAAAGAAATAGTGTGACAGATCATAGGAAAACAAAAAGTTAAACGTCTCACATTATGCTAGGAGTGTTTCTTTTTTAACACTTGACGTCCTTGGTGAACTTTTTGTTACACTCAGTCCTGCGTGCGTTCTCACAGACCGCCTTTTTGAAAAAAATATTTAAAATTAATTTTTCTGTTGTAAATCATTTTATCAATCTAATACGTTATTTGAAATGATAACTATGCACATAATATTACATTCAGTTTATTAAGTACGTATAATAGATGTATAAAATAAAAAAAACTTATACATGGCGAAATCTGATAAAAAATGTAAACATTTTCTAAAACCATAAAAACGTGATGATAAATATGACAAAATGTTTAGTTATTGGTATTTTTCCATTCCATAGGATGTGATGAATATAAAAAAAATAAATATAGTTAAAAAAAACATATTATCAATAAAATTGAGGCAGTTGCTTTACAGCTAATTTCAGCTTATAACATAGATTTAGCCTACATTCGTTGTAAATTTTTGTTGTACATTCGAGGCAAACAGATTTTTTACAACAATAACAAATGTAGGTAGTTTTTCTTATGTTTTTTGTGTTTATTCAGTCTATCAAAAACAGTGTCGGGTTTATGCTCTTCTACTCCTAGTACTCTACGGATGTGTGCTCAAAGCTCATACTTTCTAAAGCATCCTCGTACCAGTTTTCAAACGTCACTTCGAAATCCGAGTCCAAAATACACGCACAAAACCATTGAGCGGGTCGTGAATCCATCACGTACCGTCCTAGGTCCGGTCTCACGGACTGCTGACGACAAACAAATCTATAAATATCCATAAATATTATGTCTGAAAGACAAGTGACAATAGGGATCGGTTTCGGTTGTGGAGAGGGACAACTACCTAGCATGGCTGGGGTCATCATCTTTTGAAACCCTTATGTTCAAATAAATAAATAACTCAAGCAGTCTGTGAGACTGGACCCAGGGCTTGGGTTAATTCACTGAACACAAAGGGTGGCTGACTGAATTGTGCAATTGTAAAATTTGCCACTGAATATGAGCACTGAAAAAATTTATTCCTGCTATTTTCACATACTGTGTATATTTACCTCCAGTAGATATTACCGCTGTAGAAGTATGTCTGGCTATTGTATCCCCAAACCATGGCTGCATCTATATGGTCAACTTCGGGTGGCAGGCCTAATGAATGGAGAGGCCTTGGGTATCCTGACTCTAGCCGGTTACCATCAAAAAGATACATTTCCCGTCCTGAAACACAGAGAGATTTGATTTCAATATTTTATTGTCTGTTTAGGGCATACAATTGGATGCATATTAGACAGCGTCAAAGTTAAAGTTTAATATGAAACATTGTTTATCAAGTAGATTACTTAGTAAATAAAAACCTATAAACATATTGGTGATCTAATAAATTAAAATAAATAAGACAGTTAAAAATTTTGTAACAATGACATAATGAGTGTCAATCAGGAACAAGGAGTTAAATTTATGCAATAAATAAAAACAAAACAATAGCAAAAGCAAACCTAACAGTAACTACATAGAGATAAAACACTACAAACTCTCTAACATAATATCTACATTTTTCTGCTCACAACGAGGATGTCAACAATAAGAAAACTAAAAAAAACAACCTGAACTGCACCTAGTTGAACAATATTTCAAGTTCCTTATTTTCAGTTTCAAGAAATGCTCTAACTGAATAAAATGCTTTTTCCTTAACCCTAGAACACAAAGGCGTCGTCTGAGAGACGACGCGCAAGGTGTCATTTTTACCCCTCACCTACTTCCACTCCACTAAAATTCACAAAACTCTGTGTAGTTGTCGGTCTTGGCTTAGTATTAAAAGGGTCTAGTTGGTCTAGCTTGCGTCCTTTGTTTAACGAGATTTTAGTTTTTTAAGTTCGCGTCGTCAGGTTGACTATGCCTTTGTTACAACGCACAGTTCGCGGCAGCCTCACAACGTGTACGGATCGTGGTGTCTTGTTGCAAAGTATTGTATACCTTCGCTTTTTCGCGTGTTTTGGTGTTAGTTAAACATTATATTGGAAATATAATTATATTAATATAGTGTAAATATTTATTTGAATTGGACTAAATGTGCAATAACACTTCCTGCAGTTGTAAAACAACGAGGTGGCCCCTATGCATTTTTATAACATCATAAACATCACGTTAAATGATATATACGTATTATATGTAGAAAAATCGTGTCTGAGCCAATCGTGTAAGCCCCTAAGTCGGCAAAATTTTTTAGAGAAACGCACATAGAGCTCCTGAAGTGCTAGCTTCAGGCCACAATTTTGCCACAAACTCTCGTCCGGCAATCTATTGCTTATATTTTAAATGTAAGTGTGCCAAATGAAGCTCCACAACCAGTCCAACAAGGTAGGAAGGTTTATGCCTTCTTACCTCCAAGATTACGGCGCACGACAAAACACTTTCGTGGACGTTGCGCAAATGTCATGTGTGGCGAACACCAAGGGACAATCTGCTGCCAGTGCCAGAACAATTAAGATTTGGAGATTAAACTCTTATAAAACATTAATTCAATGTTCACTTTAAGTGTTTTTATAATTTAAAAAATTTCCCTGTCATTAAAAGTATTTTTTATTTATTTTCAAAAAAAGTAGTCTGAGAGACTACGCCTTTGTAACATCGCTTGGCTCAGGGAGCCTTTGTGTTCTAGGGTTAAGAAATTTGACTGAAATAACCTTAAACTTTGTTCTCTATTTCTAATGCACTTGAAGGCAGCTTATTAAATAGTTTTCTTTCCAGACTCTTTACAGACTATATTCTTATAAGTTTTAGTTAATCGGACTCATTTCATCTCCAGTTGGTGATAAGAATAAGAATCCTTTATTGCCGCTACAAGAGTTACAAGCATGGCATTGTCAGAATCAATATCACAAATTAAAAACAAAAAACAATAATAAAATAAATACTATACACTATTCTTTAAACTACCAATAAATTCCTTCACATTATATGGACACAAATCTATTAAATAAGTAATGAAAAATTTTTTAAACTTTCCTACATCTAGACATCTATATCCACAAGGCAAAAAGTTATATAGTCGTTTTGACTGCTCAATAAATCTAGTAGATGAGGCTGTATACCGACATTGCCCAGGTCTTATGTTATTCTTACTCCTAGCATTATAATAATGATAAAATTAAAATTATTTTTTGCAAATATCAAGCAGTTCAAAATATAATTGGCTTCTAAGCTTAAAATATTAGCAAGGCATGTTACAATGCCTTGAATTGAGACATTAAATGACTCTATGTTTTTAATAAAAAAATTGTCTATGGCTGTTTTGGAGTTAACAGTTATCCTCGTGGGAAATGTCACTAAATATTTCATGTCATGGCTTTTTAACATGTTGTAAAGTAATTTATGATTATGATTTTTCTTCAAAATATCAATATTAATATCTCCCCCTATTATTATGTTTTTGAATCTTTTACTGAAAAAGGTAATCAGATTGCTTAACCTATCTATAAATATTTTTACATCAGATTTTGGAGACCAGTAAATGCCTATGACTACAAACTTAAATTTATTCATTGTATAGCTACATACACAGAACTCAAATTGCTTTTTCTCTAAATGACTATCCATAAAACAACTGGGTATATCTACCTACTTCCATACCAAATTATCCTGGGACATTATCATGACACCTCCCTTGAATGATTTAGACCTACAGAAAGATGTGTTAATCTCATAATTATTTAAATTAAACCGATTTATTTCATCATTCCTCATATCATGCTCTGACAAGATGACAATATGTGGCTTTAACTCATTTAATGTTGCTTCTAATGCAACTACTCTTGAATTAAGGTGATGAATGTTTTGATGAAATATTTTTAGAGAATCCATTTTTTCAACTAATTTATTGGAGGTGTGACATGGACTATTGAGTTTAAAGCAGAAGGTAACTGGGACCCACAACTATTATTTACAAAAACTGAAGCTATGCTAGAGACACTTTCTTGATGCGACACTAAATTCACAGAGACCTCACTGGTTGCTTTTTGATGCATTTCACTTATCACTTCACCGAGGACAGGTTGACTGCTGGAGACTGGACAAACATAGGGTCAAGACATGGTTCCAGTTTTAAGTCTAGACATCGATCCCTCTCCAACTCCAGGAAATTCAAAACTCGTCAGTTAGACTACTCAGCACTTGGAATTGACAATAAATGTATAAGATGTGGAAGGACGAACCATCATGTAAAAGACTGCCGGATCGAGAGAAATTATGTTTTCTGTGACTTATGTAAGAAAAGGGGACATGTTTCTAAGGTATGTATTTCTACATTAATACAATCTTCTCGGCATAGTAAATTTTCAAGATCGAAGGTACATGCTATTGACTCTGAAAATCAAGAAACCCATGATCATGAATATGGTGTATGCAAAATGGAAACTATTTTTCAAAGTAGTCAGGTTGTTGGTCTTTTTGAAATGACCCCTGACCCAGGTAAATATTTCATTGATGTAATGCTGAATGGAAGGAATAAACGTTTTGAAGTTGATTCAGGGGCTCAATTTTCCTTCATTTCCGAAAATGACTTCAATGATCTCAATTTAGATGTAAACATTAAGCCTTCAAATATTGCTTTCCGTTCCTACTCAGGGAATATAATTGAATCCATAGGAAAAGTCTATGTTACAGTTAAGTATCAAAATAAAGAAATAGAGGGTGAGTTTCAAATGAACATGAACCTCTCCTTGGTAGACAATGGATAAGAGGAATAGGTATAGAATTTAAAAAAATAGATCAAGAAATTAACAACTATGTATCTCAGATTAAGCAAGACATGAAGAATGAAATCAAAGAAGTGCAGAAAAGAAAACCTAACGTGGGAGAGAGAGTTCAAGCAAGATTTTTTCAAAACAATAAGAATATATGGCAGTTTGAAGAAGTATTAAAGAAGCTAGGATCGTGCCACTATATTATTAAGGGTGTATGCAAAATGGAAACTATTTTTCAAAGTAGTCAGGTTGTTGGTCTTTTTGAAATGACCCCTGACCCAGGTAAATATTTCATTGATGTAATGCTGAATGGAAGGAATAAACGTTTTGAAGTTGATTCAGGGGCTCAATTTTCCTTCATTTCCGAAAATGACTTCAATGATCTCAATTTAGATGTAAACATTAAGCCTTCAAATATTGCTTTCCGTTCCTACTCAGGGAATATAATTGAATCCATAGGAAAAGTCTATGTTACAGTTAAGTATCAAAATAAAGAAATAGAGGGTGAGTTTCAAATGAACATGAACCTCTCCTTGGTAGACAATGGATAAGAGGAATAGGTATAGAATTTAAAAAAATAGATCAAGAAATTAACAACTATGTATCTCAGATTAAGCAAGACATGAAGAATGAAATCAAAGAAGTGCAGAAAAGAAAACCTAACGTGGGAGAGAGAGTTCAAGCAAGATTTTTTCAAAACAATAAGAATATATGGCAGTTTGAAGAAGTATTAAAGAAGCTAGGATCGTGCCACTATATTATTAAGCTTGATTCTGGAGGATCTTTAAAACGACACATCAACCAACTAAAATCGACTCTTGTGCCCAAAAAGACTGTCACTTTTAAGCCGATTATACAATCATTCAATGTACCACGGTTGTATAATAATCCTCCAACACAACATGAAGCTCAACCTGTGTGTGAACCAGACAACACCCAGCCTCAGCCTCAGCCAGTTCAACATCAACGGCCACAACGGCAGAGAAGACCACCAGTTTAGCTTCAAGAGTATGCGTGATTCAAAGTGGGAGAGAATGTTATATCTCTATGAACTTCAAATATAATTACCAGCTGTGCAGTTTCCTGACAGGGGCTCGGTCCCTGGAGGCGGTTGACTAACTTGTAGAATATGTTGACTTTTACTTTTATCAGAAGCCATGTTTCCAGCTATCAAGTGGGATAACCATCTCTTAACCCTCTGGTTAAGATGTTGCCCGTGCTGTGTGTGTAACTGTCTGTGGGCGTCACTGGCCTTGACTGTCGTAACATTATTATACTGTTTACGAAGACTACATTTTTGTTTTTTAGAATATTCAAAGTATCTGTCAAATTCACAAATATATTCTCCACTTCATTTTTTGCTACATCATTACTTATACCAAAACCATTTCACCAAGAATCTCATTTGTAATGTTTTTTCCATTAAGTATATGTTTAGTAAGTCCACTGGGCCTTACAGACCCTACAGCCTCATGAGTTCAAATGCCAAGAGAGGTCACAAGAGAGGCCTATGGCTGTCACCACAATTAAACCTAGAACTGGCAAAGTCGTAATTCACGACACATTTACATATTCAATAAGAAGTGGCAGGTGGAGGCATCTGTCGTCAGTTTAGTGAACTCTTTAGACACTAGCGCCTACGTGACCGTGTTGCCCTCTGGGGGCAAGCAACCGAACCTGCTCTCGTAGTGCACTAGCCTGCCACCAGGCATGTCTATAACCAAGTAAGCGCTTTCTACTCCTATGCACTGAGTGGCTGAACAGGCTAACACGCTACGCTGATGAGTGTAACGTTCTAGCCATTCGGAAGTGCTAGGGTTAAAATCCCGACCATGAGCAATCCCAATTTGGCTTTAAGAGTAAAAAGCTTGCCACCTCTAGGGTAACTGTAACATAAAAATAATCACTAACATCTTCTTGAAATATCAATGTTAAAACAAAAAAAGCATAAAACATGCCCCCCCCCCTTATAACCACTAACCAAAAAAGCAAAACAGGTGTCCACTGCAATCCCAGTTAAGCCTACAAAATGCCGTCAACTTCCACCCAAGCCGTTCACCGTTTATTTAAGGTGGGCCCTCCTCTCCGCTCTACCACACATTTGCAAGCCAAATTGGGATTGCTCATGGTCGGGATTCGAACCCTAGCACTTCCGAATGGCTAGAACGTTAGGCTCGTCAGCGCAGCGCTTTAGCCGGTTAAGCCACCAGTGCATAGGAGTTGAAAGCGCTTACTTGGTTATAAGACCTGCCCGGGGGGAGCGCGCTGGTCTAGGGGTAGAGCGCGGCTTTGGTGCCGAAGGTCCCGGGTTCAAATCCCGCCAATCACCAATGGCTTTTCGCTATGTGATAATGCCGCAACCCACACAGGGGTGCGCAAAAAGCCGCTACGGCTGAAGTGCCTTGGGAAAAAATCCGCCCCTTTCAGTAAAAAAAAAAAAAAAAAAAAAGACCTGCCCGGTGCCAGTCTAGTGCACTACGAGATCAGGTTCAGTTGTTTGCCCCCAGATGGCAACACGGTCACGTAGCCGCTAGTGTCTAACAAGTTCACTAAACTGAAGACAGATGCCTCCACCTGCCACTTCTTATTGAATATGTAAATGCGTCGTAAATTACGACTTTGCCACTTCTAGGGTTCAGAGTAAAAAGTTTGCCACTTCTAGGGTTAACCCTAGAAATGGCAAAGTCGTAATTTACGACGCATTTACATATTCAATAAGAATAGGCAGGTGGAGGCATCTGTCGTGAGTTTAGTGGACTTGTTAGACACTATCGCCTACGCGACCGTGTTTCCCTCTGGGCGCCAACAACCGAAACTGCTCTCGTAGTACACTAGCCTGCCACCGGGCAGGTCTATAACCAAGTAAGCGCTTTCTTCTCCTAGGCACTGATGGCCGAGGCGGCTAACGCGCTACGCTGACGAGCGTAACGTTCTAGCCATTCGTAAGTGCTAGGGTTCGAATCCCGACCATGAGCAATCCCAATTTGGCTTGCAAATGTGTGGTATAGCGGAGTGGAGGGCCCACCTTAAATAAACGGTGACCGGCTTGGGTGGAAGTTGACGGCATTTGTAGGCTTAATTGGGATTGCAGTGGACACCTGTTTCGCTTTTGTGGTTAGTGGTTATAAGGGGGGGGGCATGTTTTAAGCTTTTTTTGTTTAAACTTTGATATTTTAAGAAGATATTAGTAATTATTTTTATGTTACAGTTAAGAGTAAAAAGCTTGCCACTTCTAGGGTTAAGTAACTTATTCTTTTTATATTTTCCATTAGCAGTAGGACAATCATTACAATATCAACAATTTCAGGTTTACAGTTAAGTACGGTATTTCATTAATACTAGTGTCTTCTTCATCTACAACAATTTCTTCAAAGTGATTACTAGTTTTAACTCCCTTGTGTATCATTTGTTGTTTAGATCCTTAGTTCACCTTTTTACCCTGATGTGTTGGGGTTGAGTGCAGTAAAGGGAAACTCTGATTCAACTATACATTATTTGTTCTAATTTTTTGCCAATCAGGGTTTCTTACAATTACACTCAACTCACTTATTTTTTCTCCAATAGTGTTATTATTGTCTAATTTTTTTTGTAGCCATAGTTTCAAGATTTAATTTCTGAATCTTTAGCTCTTCTATCTCTTTATTAGCATGATTAATTCAGCTTGCAAATGTGTGGTATAGCTGATTGGAGGGCCCAACTTAAATAAACGGTGGCTGGCTTGAGTGGAAGTTGGCGGCATTCGTAGGCTTAATTGGGATCGAAGTGGTCACCTGTTTTGCTTTTGTGGTTAGTGGTTATAAGGGGGGGACATGTTTTATCCTTTTTTTTGTTTATACTTAGTATTTCAAGAAGATATTAGTAATTATTTTTATGTTACAGTTAAGAGTAAAAAGCTTACCACGTCTAGGGTTAATCTTTGTTATGTTAAGGCATTTTTAAGATTATAAGCTATTAAATTATTAACCCATTTGGGTCTAAAGACGGAATATTTCCGTCCCAGCTCACGAGTTGCGGGCTAAAGACGGGCGGTACTTGTTCAGCAGTTTAGCGATGTTCTGCTAGGCAGCAGCACATACTTGAAACTGTCACTTTTGCCCCAGTAGTTACACTGTTTCTTCATAGATAGTACCACTAGTTTGTAACGTTATTTATTACTTTATTCCTTAGTCTGTCTATACACAAACGTAGTTCTGTTTTATGATAAATGCAACACAGCTGTGTTGTGATTAGAAAATGAATGTTAGAAAACACATGAATGTCATGTTTTCAAAGAAAAGAAACTAATTTTGAACCTAGGAGTAACTTCCTAAAATATCATCATGAGACAAAAATGTCATAAATAAAATTGAACAACTGAAATTTAAATTTTTTTTTCAAAATATTTCACGGAAATAATTTGAATTGATTCATATCATAGAGAAGTGAATGGCCACATAAATAAACGATCATTCAGCTATTTATAATAATCCTTCTGAGGTAAACCCATTAACATGTTTGAGATGACTCACTCTCTGGTGATTTTCCAGAAATTGCTGTACAGTGTAACATCGATTTAACGAATTTTAAGGGACTAAGAAATATATTTGTTATATAAAGATATTCTTAAAAACTATATTTGTTACAATGATGTTAAATTTTGCCAAAATTTGTAACATAGGGGTTAGCTATAACCTCCAAACAAAGAATATTGAACACGTCCAATCTCTATTTAAATTAGATTTTTAGGCATAATATATTATGTTATTAAATGTGTAGATTTGTAAACAAAATTTCTTTGTGGAAAGTAAATATTTACACAGTATTATATTATACGTTTATATGTACATTATTATGTTTTGTCAAGGCATTGTTTAAGCCTTAACATGATAGTAGTTTCAAGGTCCTGTAATTCAGGTCGTTTAGCCTCATTATACTGACCAAAAAGTCCAATATCGTCTATATGTTTATTTTTGACGATTGTTGCAAGAGTGGTTTGTGCAATGTCCACTTTCTTATGTTGATTTTCTTCTAGGGTTTTTAATACTTTACGTTTTAATTCGACACTGAGAGGCTTCTAATTTTACGCCATGATGCAGCAACAAGGTTTAATAGTGTTTGTGCGTCACAACAACCACACGTGCCCAAAAACTCTGTCCATCCTTGAAAGCCTGTCAAGACCCATCACTAAATGGGTAAAAAAGCTGTGACTATTCCTGCCTATTAACACCCACTTAAAAATGTTTTTAAATTCCTACAATTCTTTATTTTTGGGAAAATTATTGTAGCATGAAACAGAATGAAGTTATTACCAACAAAAAAGACAATTTTCTTGTCAAGGCGCTCGTAAACAGCATCAACATGGGTCAGGTTTCTGGGCAACTCCTTCCAAAGGTGGGTGATGGGTGCTGGATATCCCTCCATCGGTACCTTTTCTGCTATCCTCCACATGTACTGCCAAATAAAAACATTAATCCTTCAACACCACCTAACCAAAGGAAATGCTCACCAAATTTTTCTGTAAATAAACATAGCCAAATCAGACATTGTGGTTATTATGAGTGGCAGATCCAGAAAGGGGCTAGTGAGGCTATATTCCCCCCTCTGGTATCCAATTTATATTAGATAAAATGGGTAATGTGTTTTGTTTGGTTGCCAAATATGAGAGGAATATGTTGATATTAACTACGTTCCTGGTAAAACTGCCTTGACCGAGCAGAGTTTTTCTTCACTGAGAAGAATAAAAACTTATCTAAACTTAAACTTATTTCATGGATCAACCATGACAGAAGACCGATTGAATGTGATTGCACTGGCTCATATTCACAAGGAAAGGATAATCGATGTAGATCAAGTCTTAGATAATTTTAGTCAGTTAACCTGTTGAGGAGTATGTGCGTCATGTGACGTGGCTAATATCAGGGCTATGTAGAGTAGGTGTATTGCCATAAACAGTATCCCCCGGACTACTATTACTAATATCCCAAATTTAATATTCAAAAATTTGAAAACCCAAAATTTGCTTGCATAACCACCATTTTGTTTTTTTCACATAGCAAATTTTAATTTGAAAACGGCGATTTACAATTAAATGAAATTTGGTGTGCAGCTTTATCACCTGAAGACCTAATTAGAGAAAAAATTTTTCAATTATAACTTTCATAATGGTGGTTGTCTAAAGATTTAACTGTTTGAAACTCATGATAGCAATAGCTTTTTAAAATTATTTATTTTACATTTAATTGGGCTTTTCGCTCTATTTTTTAAAACTACACAACCTTTCCGGAGGTGGAGAAACTCCTCCTGTTTTCAAGTGATTACCTATTAATTTAAATTAAAAATTAAATTTTCAAGGTACAGATATCAATTATTTCATGATATCACGACTGTCGTGCTCCAACTTTCATTCAGAGCACACCCTATCTTGTGTCGCCCCGCTAGCTCGAAGGCAGCGTGTTGTGGTTATTTGTTGCTTTATCAATATAGTTTTTGTGTGCACATGATAGATAAGTATAGTATTATTGACAACATGATAATCATGTTGCTCATGGTGGGAATTTGAACCGGTATACTTCCGTTTGGATTCTACGTTTTGCTCATCAGTGAAGTGCCTCAACTGTTTACACTAAGTACCACCGTCTGAAAAAGCGGTCAAATGGCTATAAAACCTACTTTAGCTGCAGAGCATCGAACTGAAAACGTTAATTCTAGCTTTAACTCACAGGCGACGATGAGTCGGCGAAATAGCCCAGCAACTAAAAGGTTTTGACGATATTAACAATGGATGGCACCACCTGCCTGATGTTTGACCATTGCAATAGCGATGATCACCAAGTGCTGGGTTAATGGGTAAATCTAAAGCACCTTCAAGTTTTCAATAAGTGCCCAAGCTGGAAATCCTACTTTTAATTCATCAGTTGTGCTCATAAATTTTGTACCATATATTAAACTTTGCTGTTAATTTATGATCGAAATTAATTAATCAGTTATTCATAATAAGTTAAATAATTAACCGTATTACAAATGTACAAATATTGCTGTTGGGTAATACATGTAATGAGTATTATATGTAACAGAACCCATTTCACCTAAATGCCACTCATATTCCCCATAAATATGCATCAAATTGCATCTTTATCTTTTATATGAATAATTATTAAAAAAAATGAACCAACTGACCTCTCCCTTGAAGAAGAATGTTTCTTTTCTAATGACAGAAACAGCATCAAAGCTTGTATCACAAGTATCAGGTTTGCCTGGCCGAGGTGTTGGTGGATGGTGGTGCCTATGATGTGGTCGATGGGTGGTAGTGGTTGTCCTAGGTTGTGTTGGTACCACTGGTGGTGAGGTAATAGGCCTGTAGGCTGGTCTGTAAGGCTGTCGCCCATCCAAACTGGGCTTGTATGTGGGAATTTTCGCCCAGCGGTCTTTGGCACCTGTAAGATTGTATTAATAGTTTGCTATTGTTTTCATTATACTTTGTTCCTGTTTGGGGATGGTTTGATACTGGATATTTAAGTTTATTTTTGACAAAGTTTTACATGTGTCATCAGGAGGACTCCATACCTTGACCATAAAAGTAACAAAAATACGCTGAAATGTGGCAGAGCATTACCATGACCGTTAAGTTAATAAAATTATGCATTTAGTGATTAGGGAAAACCGTTGATCGATTCAAAAATGCAAAATCTACACTTTGTTGTTGGCCTTATTTATTTATAGTTTTGACTGTTGAAACAAGCAGATGCAACTTGTTTGGGAGGCATAACATCCAGCAGGGGTATAGAATAGCTACCAGTGGAAATTAGGGTCACAGGCCCCTCAATACACCATAAATCCATCTTAAAGTAATGTATTGCTCTTGGACAGAAATAACAAAAATACACACTCAATAAAAAATGATTTTTGTAAATCCATTATACTTAGAGAATCAAATCAAATCTGTATCACTTATAGTTAGCATTAAAACAAACTACAAATACCCCCGTCGCAGCAGACCTGCGTACTCAGCGAATTTCCAAATCAATAATATACGACAAGTTTGGTCAAAATCTGTCGATAAACATGAGAATTATTTACCTATTCTCCATAAGATTAACATAGGAAAGAGTGTGCAGGTTATCTCCTATGAGGAACACTGAAAATAGTCATTTCTACCATCACAGAAATTTACCGATCACAGGCTAAATCCTGTCCGAGATTATGGGGTTACAGTAGCAGCCCCCCTAGGCCTCATTTGCCAGAAGATTATTTAGAGATAACAGCTCTTCCAACTTGCTCCCGGCGAGACATCATTTTAACATCCCTAAAGCTTATTTTTAAATCCTAATTGTTCATATTTAGTGTGTTTTAAACGTTAGTGTTTTATTAAAAATTTATTAGCTTAAGATTTTATAGTTAAAATATTTATAAGAGAAAATGGTCCGATCTGATCAAGACAAAGTAGAAATGACTCTGTTCTATGGCGAGGCGAAAATAAATTTACACGAGGCAGTCCACTTGTTTAAAAACGCATATCCTGATAGGCCAACCAATGAATGTATGAACGATGAATGTATGCCCTATTCATCGTTTGGTAGACAAATTTTCAACGACAGAATCAAAGACGCCACAAGGTCAGGCCGCCCTTCAATGAGGACAGACCGTTGATGAAAGACCGTTGTTAAAGTTGATGTTCTACCTCATTTTGCGGCAAACCCATTCCAAACACTTTGTTCAACTGTTCGAGAAATTGGGATCTCAAAAAATTCTGTTCATCAAGTATTAAAAGAGAGTACCTACCATCCGTACAAAGTTCAACTTCACCAGGAACTAAATGAGGATGATCATGACCAATTTTGGGATTCAGTTCAGGATTCAGTTTTGTGAAATAATGTTGCAAAAGATTGAGGAGAATATTAATTTAATTTCTCAGATGTGTTTTAGTGATGAAGCTTCATTTTCATTACATGGGACAGTTAATCGTCACGACTGCCGTAACTGGGCAGATGTAAGTATAAAAGTATAAAATCCTCAAAGTATAAAATTTTTATTCCTATTAACAAAAAAATTAACAGGGGGGGTGGGACTTTTGAGACACACAATGGGTTAAAAACATAATTAAAGTGTAATGAAAATTTAAAACAAAATTATTTTATACCAGTTTTGTGTTAAAGTGACCTATTCAGTTTAATTTCTAGTCTAGTTAAAAATTATTGAAGCTAAAATGTAAGGATTAAAACATAAGTAACATTGGTATTTCACAAGTATGAATATTACGTTTAAAACTGCAACTGACAACCGTAGCTACTAATGATCCAACAAGTTAACTGAACTAGTAAAGTAGCGAAAACTGAATTAGTATAGTAGCAATCGGGAGATATATCAATACGTTTGATAGTGACTAATCGGAGAAAATAATTCTTTTGTTAATAGAGCAATTAATTACATTCTTTAAGGTTAAGGTATGAAGGGAAGCCTCTTAAATTCATCTTAGCAACCAGATTCAAATTTGTTATTGCTTATATAGAATATTTTCTTTATAGCTCTCCTGCAGAAAATTGATGTATGCATCTTGTGTGCTGGCTAGTTATTTGACACTTGAAATATGGCAACATTGCAAAATAACCAACATTATTTGATGGCCACCACTTTACTTACAAATAAGGGAACATTTTCCAGCTGACTTCCCAGCATTAACCTGTTGGTTCCCGGGTTATGTAGGGGCAATAAATTTCTATGAAGTACTTTAACATAATAAACCAACAAATTTGACTATTAATGTTATTGATTTAAAAAAATAGATTTTGGAATGAAGGTTGTCGACAGCAATGCTGCCAAGACTCCCAGCACAGAACAAAATATCCCATTTTTGAAACACATTTTGGTATATTTGAGGTTATTTAAGTTAGAGACTTGAGGCCATAAATACGCAAAATAAAAAACCTGTCAATCCACAGCAACCCCGCAGACACGGGCTACTGCAGCTCACGTTATGAGAACGCAACTGTTGGGAGACGGGATCCAACAGGTTAACCATTAAAATTACATTTTAACCATTTGCGAAATAACTATTTTAGATTAGGGGGAATTTTTTTTTGTTTTACATAGATTATGTTTAGAAATGGTAGAGTTGCACTATAAATCCCCACCTTTTGCTTCAAATAATTTTTTATTTATTTTTTTATATTTTTATTACTGCACTCCCACCTTTGGGATATAGTGCCCTCTGGTGCATGGACGGAGCTATGTCAAAATGGGAGCAGACAAAGAGACAAATGACAAAGCATGAAAATGGCGGATATATCCGTTTGCCGCTCTTGGTGAAAATAAAATGCGCGGATATATCCGTCATACGAAGGGTTAATACTGACTCCTGAAGTTGAAAACAATTTTATTTTCAAACAATGTGATTGTTTTACTTAACTTACCATAAAGTTGTTGGATGCCTCTTCTGTCATCATCTGGTAGGGTAAAATTCTCAACATTACCAAGCAACTGGTAAAACGGAAACATAAGAGAAGATGGATCACTGGAGTGTGACAGACCGAGTGAGTGGCCAAATTCATGCACTGCCACCATGAACAGATGGGTACCTTCGACTGCAACAGTATACAGAAACACGGTTACAGAGTAACAGAGGGAACCAAGGGAGCATTGGAGACAATTGACCACTGTAATGAGGCAGACCAAGTGTGTGGCCAAACTCATGCACTACCATCATGGACAGATGGGTACCTACGACTGCAACAAAATACAGAAACAAAGTGACTGAGTGAGCAATTGAGACACTAGATAACTAGAATGAGACAGACAAAGTGAGTGGCAAAACTAACTTTTGCATGGTACTCCAGGAAACCATGGAAATGTACCTACACCATGCAACCAGAAGCTACAAGTACAGTATGTAGCTCCTGGTGCCCAACATCAACTCTCAAGGCCAATAGTATCAGAACACATGCTTACTAAGTGATTGAAAAATCAACACACACTGACTTCCTTTGATGAACAATAGCTCCAAACAGCTCCTCCTACACTAGAACTGGGGTATAATGGTATAATGAAGCAATTTGGGCTGAGGTAACTCATAGGTACCCAAATATGTATATATTATTGTAACATACTAATACATTGACTTATTAACAAATTTTATAAACATAAATAATAATACGCAAAACAAGTAATGTGTGATATATTATAGGTTAAGCGTTGACAAAGACAAAAATAAAAGGTAAACAAATATATTGTTACAATTAAACATATGGTACACTACACTTCCCCCTTTCTTCAATCATCAGATCTCAACTGATCGGCATGGCATCTCCTGTGGATTCCATCTACATTTACCAGGTAGTAGGGTCCATTTACTTTTACTATATTTCCTTTCCTGTACCCAGCACCCGATTGGTTAAGTACCCAAACATTTGCACTTTCTTCAAAAACTTTCACCTTGGATGGGTATTTGTTTTTCCGTTGTTGCATGAGATCTTCATCCATTTTCCCTTCCACATCGGGGAAAAGAAGATCCAGCTTGGAACGTAATTCTCTTCCAAACATCATGTAGGCCGGAGTTTTGCCAGTTGATCTCTTTGGGGACGTTCTATATGCAGACAGAAATTTGTTTAACTTATCATGGATTGTACCACTATTCTCCCTTGATGCATTCATTCTCTCCTTGAATGTTCAAACACATCGCTCTGCTAGACCGTTGCTTTTCGGGTGATAAGGAGTGATCCGGGCATGTTTGATAGCTCTTCAAGGATATTTATGGCGGATTTCGTTGTGTTGGGTAACCATACCTTGAAAATAGCTCTTCAAGGATATTTATGGCGGATTTCGTTGTGGTTGTTGCGGTAGGTATCACCTCAAGCCACTTTGATTTTGCGTCCACAACAATCAACCACATTTTTCCCATGAAAGGTCCTGCAAAATTATGTGTATCCTGGACCATACTTCAGTTGGAACTGTCCATGAGAAAAGTGGCATCTCCATATCTTTGTTTCTGTTTTCTTGACAGCCCGTACAATGTTTTATGTATTCCTCTAATTCTCTGTCTATTTTAGGCCACCAAACTTGGAAACGTGCTTTTCCTTTCATTGCTACAATACCCGGATGACCTTCATGTAGAACTTCTATCATTCTTTTCCTCAGCTTAGCTGGTATGACTAAACGACCAGACCACAGAAGAACACCATTTTCGAATGAAAATTCCTCTCGTTTTTTGAAGTAAGGTAGAACACTACTACTCTTTGACTCTACTACTGTTCTTAATGAATATGTAAATAAAGAATATTGTCTATTGTCTATTGTCTATTGAACATGTTCATTTATATCAGACGTAGGCCAACCACTTTTCAAATAGTTGATAACTTGAGATAGAACTGGGTCGTGCGTTGTTGATTCGCGTGTGGATAGCGGTAAGTCTTGGGATCGAAGATGAAATAGATGGGCCCTGTTATTTTCACCTAGACGTTCCTCTGCAGATATGATTTCAGTTTTTAGAGGAAATCTCGACAGAATATCTGCCATCGTATTATCTTTTCCTTTTTGATAGCTGATAGAGTAGTCATAAGCACTCAAGGTTAACGCCCACCTTGCAATCCGGTTTGATACAACTTTCGGAATTTCATCATGTTCACCAAACAGTTTTATTAACGACTTGTGATCGGTTCGAATTTCAAAGTGTCTACCGAAAAGGTATTGTTGAAAACGTGTGACTCCAAAGATTAAACCTAACGCTTCTTTTTCTATCACACTGTATCGATTCTCAGCATGATCCAGGCGTCTTGATGCAAAAGCAACGGGCCTCTCTTTTCCATCAGCATATCTATGAAAAAGGGCCGCGCCCAGACTGACCTCGCTTGCATCTATAGCAAGGATTAGAGGTAACGACTCATCATAGTGTGTCAGAGTATCTGATGAAGTTAGAAGGTGTCGTAGTTTTGTTGCTATTTGTTCATGTTTTTCAGTCCAATTCCATTTTTCTTCTTTCCTTAGTAGTTTGTGTAGTGGCACACACAATGACTGTAGATGAGGTACAAACTTACTGTAATAATTTATTGAACCTAGGAAAGACCTCAACTCCTTGGTATTTTTGGGTGACGGCATGTTTTTCATGGCTTCCAAGTGTTCAGATGTAGGATGTATTCCTAATTTATCGATCCTGTGACCTAGATACTTCACGGACTTTTGGAACCATTTGCATTTTGACTCTTGGACCCGTATTCCGTTGTTTTCGAAACGTTTCAGAACTTCCCTCACACGTTACATGTGTTCTTCTCTGGTTTGTGCTGTTATGATGACATCATCCAGGAGGCAAGCAACTCCTGATAAGCCTGCTAAGACCTGATCCATTTTGTTCTGGAAGGTGCCTGTCGCTATTTTTACACCAAAAGGAAGGCGTGAATAACGAAAAAACCCTTTGTGTGTAGAAATTGTAAGGAATTGTTGTACTGAAGCATCAACCTCCATCTCTAAGTATGCATCTTTTAGATCTATTACAGTAAATTCAATCCCACCAGTAAGCTTTGAGGTGATTTCCTCAAACCTAGGCATAGGGTAGTTGTCTGGGAGCATGTATTTGTTTATAGTGTTTTTGAAATCCGCACAGATACGTATTGCTCCGGAAGGTTTTACTACAATAACTACTGGAGAGGACCAAGTGACAGGTTCTTTACTAGTGTTCACGGGTGTCAGTACTCCATTGCTCACTAAACGCTCAAGTTCATCTTCCACTGCCTTTCTCAACGAAAAAGGAACAGGCCGTGGCTTTGAAACCTTTGGAACAGCGTCTCGAGACATGTGAAACACAACTTTACAGTTTTTTATTGTGCCCAGCTTTGTATTGAAGACTTCAGGAAATTCTGCAATGATTTTGTTTGTCAATGTGGATGTTTTATCAGTTAAACATGTGTTTTGTTTCTGAGCAACAGAGCATAATTTTGCACCTGGTGGTAAAGGAAGATTGAAGCTCAAAACCCAATCTAATCTAAATAGTGGTACGTCGTCTTTTTTTGCTACAATTAGTTGTAGTTTCTTGGAGCAACCAAAGGCATCGACATTAACAAATGCTTTCCCCACTGTTTCTATACTTACACCTGTGTAAGCAGTGAGGTTACTTGTAGGCGTAAGAGGTGGTGAGCCCAATGTTTTCCATAGTTTTTCACCAATTATACTGCAAGCAGCCCCTGGGTCATACAGCATTGCCACTGTTTGTTTGTTTAATTTAACATTAATCATGACTTTAGAACCCTTCTCTACAGTCCTCACTTGATCAATGTCCGAACAAGAAGACTCATTACCATGTGTAGTAAATTCGTCTTGTAATTGGTTGACCGTATTACGCGTTATTTTTGCGTTGCCAACCTTCAAACAAGCCCGGGAGAGATGATTTCTGCCCCCGCAGTCGTCACAAACCGCGTCTTTAGCAGAGCACTGAGCTTCATCCGAGTGTTTTCTATATCCACAGCGGAGACAGTGTTTATTTCTGTCGAGACGTAATACCCAAACTTTATCTTTTTTTACATGCTGTTTCTGGGAATAATTTCTTTTGGGGTTCTGTATTTCATAATTAGTGACTTTATTCACACCTGTACATTGAATTTGTTGTTGTTGAGTGTCCACATTTTCAAGAAGTTTAGCAGACTCAACAACACTTGCAAATGTAGTCTTGGTGGATGCATGTAACCTCAGGAGTTCTAATTGCCACTTGTCATTTTGTATGCCTTGGATGAACTGGTCTCTTAGGCGTTCGTCCAAACTATCGCCGAACTGGCAGTGTCCAGCCATAGATCTTAGTGCTAGTTCAAAATGTATGACCGACTCACCTTCCTGTCTGTGTCAGTGAGTAAAACTCACTCTGTGTGAGAGTGGAGCACATGGTCTTGTGTAGTATTTGTCCAAGATCTCTATGGCATCATTGTAACTGAGATTACAGAGTGGTGTTGGTTGAACTGAGTCAAAAACTATCTTGAAAGGTTGTGGTCCCAACAGTCCTAGTAAAATGTTGCGCTTTTTGTCCTCGTTCTTGATGTTCTCATTCCGCAAGGCGATCTTTAGTCTTTCGTGCCAGTATAGCCAATCTTCGGTCGTCCCGTCAAATGTGCTGCACTTGAAACTATCACTTTTCGACTGCGCCATACATACTAATACATTGACTTATTAACAAATTTTATAAACATAAATAATAATACGCAAAACAAGTAATGTGTGATGTATTATAGGTTAAGCGTTGACAAAGACAAAGACAAAAAGGTAAACAAACATTTTGTTACAATTAAACATATGGTACACTACAATTCTAAATCATGAAGCTTGTCATGCTGATATCAGTACATTCATGTATTTAAAACACAACTTCATTAGCACATTTCCTATGGAAAAGAGAGATATTCACATGAGCAGTTAAAACTGCTGGTGACAGTTAAAACTGGGACCATGATAGAATTTCACTCAACCCCCTCATCCCCCTGAACATATTTTGGGGGTAATTCAAAATTGTATATGCTGTATATATATATATATATATATATATATATAAACAACGGAAAAACGTTATTTTTCAGAGTTTATATCCTTAATAATGTTATTAGCGAATGAAATTAAGGCATTTGAGTGATTTTTCCTCTGCCCAGAACCCTGATTCCCACCGATCTCCTAGCTAGACGGGATTTTTTTCAGTGTCATATTTTTGCCAAAAGTCATATGAAAACGTTTGAAATCGGTTCTTCCGCGGAAAGGACCTTCCTAATTAGGTAGTGAAAAAAGTTAATTTAAGATCAATTTGAAAAAAATAGTGGATACCATAATCTAAGCTTTTACCCAAAAAACCATTATGCTCCCTGACACTATGACTGCATCCGCCACTGGCCTCTATTATGTTAACCTTATCCTTTCCCAATATTACTTAAGATGTGTTACTTTGCCATTTTGTAACCACTAATTTTTTGTCATTTTGTAAACAATAAAATACCCTCGTCGCAGCAAACCTCCGTACTCAGGGAATTTCCAAATTAATAACATAATAATATATAATATGACAAGTTTTATCATTATCTGTCGATAAATATGAGAGTTATTTGCCTATTCTCCATAAGATTAATATGAGAAAGAATATGCAGTTTTGCTGCAGTAAGAAAAACTAAAAGTAGGAATTTCTAGCATAACAAATTTAAATTTTAACCATGTATACCAAGTTTTATAAACATCTGTCCATAAATAAAGGAGTTTGCCTATTCTCTATATGATTAACATGGGAAAAGAGTATGCAGGTTAGCTGCTGTGATAAACACATAAACTATGATTTTTTAGCATAAATGGATGGATCTCAACCCATATCATATCAACAACAACATGAAGCTAAATATCAAGTTTTATCCAAAAATAAAGATTGATGAGTGAAATATTAATTTTTCCTTATCCTCCATAAGATAAACATTGGAGCCCCAAAATACAACATACTGTGTTTAGATTTTTTTAATATCTTGGTAAACGTTTGAGATAGAGAAAAACTTTAAGGAACCAAATTGTGTATTTTTTTAGCTGATTCTAATAGTGAAAGATAAAATTTAAAAATCTTTTAAATTATATATGAATAACACTTAACACCCAATTTTTGAGTACAAACCCCCCCAAACTACCTGTTCTCATTGACCGATTGTCTGGTTTAAGAACTCGTCCGAGCAAATGTAGGAATACACGTCTCTACTAAATTTGGTCTCGATCGGACCATTTTTACGAGAGTTATCGTGTTCACAGACACACACACACACACACACACACACACACACACACACACATACAAGCCTGGCAATGATTGTGGCGACGCAATGAGAAACCCAAATTATGGCAACAGTCAATTTTTTAATCTCTACAGATTGCGCATAATGCGTACAATGCTGGTTGACCCTTTTTTTCAGAGAGTATCGCTGTTTAAATAGTTTACACACGCGAAATAAATTGGATACACAGTCGCCACAAACATTGCTCCGGATTCGCTGCCACAATAAGCGCCAGGCGATATGTGTATGACGCGACGTTGCCAATTCTCAGGCAAACAATGTCTGTGGATCGGCCACAACCTCTCAGTTGTGACCGGCTCTATGATACCTGATACCCTTCGTGGTAGTCGCGCAGCTTATGAAAGCGCCCAATGTTATTCTTATGGAGAAAATAAAAAAATCAATTTCTTCCTTACTTTCCAACCGTTTTCTATGAAACTTGGTATGAAGCGTAAGGTCAAATCACCGAACAAAACCAGCTCAAAAAAGCTTGGTGTTACGGGGGGGGGATTTGTCCCCCCCATACAATTTGAACAATTAATTTAACTTTGTCTCTCGTGTTTTTATTTTTAGAAATTGGATGATTATTTTTGAAACAATAAATTATTAAATGATATTTAGATTAACTTTGTAGAACATGATAGTTTTATTACAGATTGTCTTTTTTTAATTTACTTAAGAGAGAAAGTATGTGTCAATCCACTGGTACAGTTTATTTTTGTTTTTTTTTTAAATTGCTTCCTGCAGATCTCGGCGGTGCGCCGCCTTACTCAGCGCATAAAAGCATTACACCGCGCATAACCGACCATCACCACGGCGCGCCGCCCTACTGCGCGCATAAAAGCATTAGTTCGCGTATAAACGACTTACTCCGCGCATGAACTACTAACTGCGCGCATCGCCCCCTTACTCCGCGCATAACCGACCATCACCACGGCGCGCCGCCCTACTGCGCGCATAAAAGCATTAGTTCGCGCATAAACGACTTACTCCGCACATAATTACTAACCGCGCGCTACGCCCCCTTACTCCGCGCATAACCGACCATCACCGCGGCGCCGCCCTACTCCGCGCATAAAAGCATTAGTTCGCGCATAAACGACTTACTCCGCGCACAAACAACTAACCGCGCGCTACACCCCCTTACTCCGCGCATAACCGACCATCACCGCGGTGCCGCCCTACTCCGCGCATAAAAGCATTAGTTCGCGCATAAACGACTTACTCCGCGCATAAACTACTAACCGCGCGCTACACCCCCTTACTCCGCGCATAACCGACCATCACCGCGGTGCCGCCCTACTCCGCGCATAAAAGCATTAGTTCGCGCATAAACGACTTACTCCGCGCATAAACTACTAACCGCGCGCTACACCCCCTTACTCCGCGCATAACCGACCATCACCGCGGTGCCGCCCTACTCCGCGCATAAAAGCATTAGTTCGCGCATAAACGACTTACTCCGCGCATAAACTACTAACCGCGCGCTACACCCCCTTACTCCGCGCATAACCGACCATCACCGCGGTGCCGCCCTACTCCGCGCATAAAAGCATTAGTTCGCGCATAAACGACTTACTCCGCGCATAAACTCCTAACCGCGCGCTACACCCCCTTACTCCGCGCATAACCGACCATCACCGCGGTGCCGCCCTACTCCGCGCATAAAAGCATTAGTTCGCGCATAAACGACTTACTCCGCGCATAAACTACTAACCGCGCGCTACACCCCCTTACTCCGCGCATAACCGACCACCACCGCGGTGCCGCCCTACTCCGCGCATAAAAGCATTAGTTCGCGCATAAACGACTTACTCCGCGCATAAACTACTAACCGCGCTATACGTCCCCTTACTCCGCGCATAACTGACCATCACCGCGGTGCCGCCCTACTCCGCGCATAAAAGCATTAGTTCGCGCATAAATGACTTACTCCGCGCATAAACTACTAACCGCGCGCTACATTACTCCGCGCATAACCGACCATCACCGCGGTGCCCTACTCCGCGCATAAAAGCATTAGTTCGCGCATAAACAAATATACGCGCATAAATACTAAGATAAACGACTACATTACTCCGCATAACCGACCATCACCGCGGAGAATGCATAAAACATAGTTGATCCATATATATATCGATGACTCGCTACGATAAATAGAGAACGCTTTATCTCTTAAAAATTACACTAAATCTCTTCTGTCTAAAGGATGGTCCCAGCTGAGTAAATGGACGGCGAATCACCCCAGCGAATTTCATGAACAACATGTAGTTTTCCGCATCCCTGAATAGCCACTAAATTAGCATTTTAGGGTAACATTGTGTTCTAAACACTGTTTTTAGCGAATTTCCCATAGGGAAGAAGCTATTACAACCTTGGTCACATGTACCTTATTAACAAAACCCGGCGGACTGCACCTTCCGTGGGATATTTCCGCAGGACATTGTAACTCACATATGTAAAATTTAAGTGTCAACGTCCTAGGCTGCTGTGGCCTAGGACGGTCACGACAGCTCTTTCTTATTCTTCCTGAACTGTCAAATTTTAGTGTCCAGATATGTTTACATTCAAGAAATTTTCTGTTTTTAATCTTTGAAAATGTAAACATTGGAACTTAGGACGTTCACGGGGCGTAGCCCAAGAGGATTTTAAGGAAATAAATATGCCTATAAGCTGCATGTGTGTAAGATCTACCTATATGTAAAATTTCAAACAGGTCGGTATAGTATTTTTCACTTGTACTTGCCACAACAAATCAACAAACAAAACATACAGAAACCACTTCTTTATAATGTTATAGGCAGATGAAAAACCATACTTTTTAAATAATTTATACACAAGTATGTAATACTTCAAAACAATGTTTAATAATAAGTTAATAGGAAATTATAACAATAAAAGTAAAACTGAATGGGGTTGTCTTGGAATGCCAACTCTTTCATACAGTATGGGATTGAATTTGGAGGGGATCGACAGCATCGAGAAATATTTAAAAAAATTAAAAATAGATTTATTCACATTATGACATTTTTCTTTTTTTAATTCTAAAATTTCCGTATATGGTTTCTAATAAAGTCTCGAATGTTCATCCAAGTCCTTCGTCGTAATACGTCTTTATGTTTATATAAACATTTGTCAGCCTCTTCCTTCTTCACTCCTCTCTTCTCCGCTATTACTTTTCTGAAGAATTCTAAAACCACAGATTTTTCTTCAGCTGACCATGGTTTTTTAACGCACTGTCGTATTTTTGTCTTACATTTTTTTCTTGTTTTTATGTTGATCTCGTCCTCGGACTCTTCAGGAGTGTAATCCTGATCTTCATGGTCAACCTGTTAAGAAAAACCACATGTACTAATTATTAGACATCTTTTGAAACACAATTAAACAAAAATATATTTCAACGATCACCAGTCTCAAAATTGACCAATTTCAAGGTCAGGCATCGTAAAGATTGTTAAGCCCCTTTATTAATATTAATAAATTAATATTAGCACTACCCCATAGCTTTATGGGTAAAACCTTTGTTCACTGACTTCCAACAAAATATAATATATATTTTCCCCACACCTTTTAACATCGTTTAATTTCAATTATAAATTTGATTTACCATCCAATGTTGTCTGTATTAATAGTTAATGGAATATATAAAGTAGATATGTACTGTACAAAATATACGGACCAGTTATATTCACCACGATTATATTTTATGGCTTTGAGGGTTAATGTACCCATCTTGTTATTCGAGTATAAGGGCATTCACATTATTTATTGATTTCTCTCACAACTGCCTCTTTCCAGGGAAAGCTCTTTTCTAGGTTTGTAGCTGACCATTCAAACAGTCAAACTTACCATCCACATGCTCAATCTTATTTGTAAACTTTCAAGACTAACAACGATAGGTTTGAGTGTGTGGACGCGTCCTGTCACACATTACCTACGGTAATAGCTGTATTTCCTTATATGGAATTCGCTAACAAACTGTAACATATAATCAAGATATTTTTAAACATTCAAGCTCATAAAAATTATTACTGTCTTCAAGTCCTTACGTTACCTTACCTTAGTTACATCCTTTTCTCCCCTTTTTTGAAGGGGGCCAAAACTCTCCTCTTCTTCTCCCTCGCTAAAACCTTCTACAGTATCTGTTGCCTGCTCTTGGGCGGTTTCTATTTCATCTCCATCGTCTTCCTCGTCCAAGTCTGACATGTCTAAGAGAGAAATTAGTATTAATGGACAAATAAGTTAGGAGAGCAAAATATAGTGAACGAGGTTTTAATTTTATTCGGAAATCATTAATTAACTGAATATTTCTTATAGCTTAATGGTGTCAAGTAAAGGTCTCTTCAGACGATCTGTTTTACCTCTTAGTTCTTAGTTAGAAATGAAGGCTCCAAACGCCTTCACACGGTCAGTTCTAACAAACATCACTCCAAATCTTGCATTCAGACTATCATTTTTATTGAACAGTTCGAACTGGCAGGTAAAAATTATCGTGTTTAGGGGCTTTAAGGCTGGGATAAATTTTCCATTGCCTCACACAATCAGTATAAACTTACCTGACTCAGGTTTGTAGAGGCATTAGTATTTCATCTATTTTAATAGTTATGATAAACAAGAATGGCACTAAAATTACCAACTCAATTTTAAGTATTAATTTAATTTGTTCAGATCAGGTCATAAAACACAAAAGCACCCATTATTCATCCCCTGTGGGATCTTATCTAATTTGGTCACATATATTACGAAACTTACCTTCAATACTTATGTCCTTCAGTGTCTTTCCTGCGAATTGGCTTGCCTTTCCTTTGTATTCAGCACTCTTCCGAACCCTGCCATCTGTATGTTCCCTCATTTCATCATCTGTGTCACTCTTCCCATCTTCAACATTATGACTAGAAATTTCAATTTGAAGATCGTGTGTGTTTTCATCATATTTTCTTTTTTTATTGCATCTTACTTCTCCCCCTTCTTTGTGTGTTTCAATCTTTTTATGCTTCATGCCAACTTCATCTTCTTCATCGAATGCATAAACATCTTTTTGGATAGTATTTTTTTCTAGCATAGGTACACCTAAAAGGTAAACCCGTATTATTATAAATATTTTTATAAACTTATTGTTTAATTTACTACTGAACTTACATTGATTCTACGTGGATTTCAGTTGGATGTTTAATTTATATTTCCCTTGAGGAAGAAAGATAAGTTGCCCTGTAGCTACTTTCACGCGAATAAAAATATTCTCAAAGTGTCATTCAGTTTACTTTTATATTTTCAAAATGGCGGTGGTGCGTGGCGAAAAAGCGGCTGGCACAACAATAATTAATTCTTCGCCACGGCTGCGCCGCAGTGGCGTGTGGGCCCTGTAATGTAACATTAAACCTGCATTTTCTCGGTTATCCGTGGACGGATTTCGTTCACCAAAGTACCGTTCGATTTAAAATTAAAATTTCAAAATTTTTGTATTTTGTAAAAATGTTATTAAGTTAACGGGTTGTTTGTTATTTTAATTAAAATAATTTAACCGCCGCCATTTTGAAAATATAAAAGCAAATTAAATGATACTTTTTGAATATGTTTCTCTTTGGCTCTATGATACGATGGAAGAAATGCGAAACTCAGTAATGGACATTTTGCACAGTATCCACCATAACACGTTTGCACGGGCTGTGAATGATTTGGAAGTGAGAGCGCACGCATGTATTTATTTTGATGGAGGACACTTCGAACACATGCTTCAATTTATTGTCGATAAACAAGTATTTTTTCAGTATAATAAACTATTTTCTAAGTTAAATATGTATTCATCTTCTGTAATAAACATACTTTTTGATTTGAATTTTATAGTCTATAAATGGCGAAACACAACCGTTTAGTAATTACTAAAATGTGAATTTAAAAAATAATTACCACTCATAGTGACTAAATGGACGAGTTTATAAAACAAATCACGTAAAAAAAGGTTTTACAGTTTTATGAAAAATTTAAATCTTTAGTTAAAAATAGGGGTTCTTTAAGACATTTTGAAGTTTCCAACATCCCAATGGTGGCTTCCTTGAGTTGATCACACGAATTTCTTAAACTTTCAGCGCTCCTAGTTGCTAAACGGCCAAGCCTTAAAAAAGAAGACCGAGAGTAAAAAAGTCTTAAAATTCCATGTTAAATCCAAATCCATGATAAAAAACAGGGTTTCCCATTAGACATTTCAAAGTTGGCCGCCATTTTGGAAAATGGCGGTCATATTTTGAAAAACGAAATTTATATTTTTTATCGCATTAAAAAATTAAGAAATGTTCCCCATTTAATGTTTTCTCTAAATCTTACGGTTTCCGATATCCCAATGGTGGCCTCCTTGAGTTGATCACCCTGTATATATACATATATATCCCGCTATAATTGATGTAGCCGTACAAAACGCGAACATGTGGTAGCCACTAGAAGGAGCGATGTATATAAGCATATTAAAGGGTAGGTCCTACATGTATTATTTATATCAGTGGTTCAGCGGGACTTTTTCCGACAGACTACAACTAATGACGTCATCGGTAAATTTAAGATACAACATTGTATCTCGTCGATAATTGGTAATTGCAACACAAATAATTACTTGAAAACCAATCATGAAAATTTTAAAATCATGAAAATGAAAGGTATTTGTTTAAATCTATACATTAAAAAAATATGTTCAATGTTAACTAAAGGTGTTATTATACCTAGGACAATAGGACAATACTGAACTACAGTAAGATACCTTTAATTACTATATTCAATCCTCCTGGGTTTGTTGATAATCGTGTTAAGAACCGTCTCTATGCACGGTTATTATGCATCCTAATACCTAAATTCAGTTTGTGGCAAAACTTAAAAAATACTTATTTTTAGGGGTGTGCGAATATTCGAACTTCGAATATTCGAGTCTCGAATTTCGCCGATATTCGGTTCGACTCGAGATATCTGACTAAGTTCGGTGTCGGTCGAATATTCGAAGACAGTCGAATATTCAAAGACGATAAATAATATAAAAGTAACGTATGTCAAAGCAAATATATAGAGTTTCCATTTCAAAGTTCAGAATTAGCATACCATTATGCAGTTAATTCAGTTGACTAATAACTAAACTAATAATGTAACCAATGTTTTATCATCTGACTACAAACGGATAAAGATACCGATTCTTGATAGATGCCGAACTGACAGCTTTCGTTTCCTTCCTTGCGCAGCATAAAAGTAGTTCCATATTTTCACTGATAATATCTATTCCAAAAACCCCTTTAGAGGATAATGCAACATTCAGAAGGGACAATTACAATGGACGGCTATTATTTCAAAAGTTTCATGGTTTGGCTAGTCAAGATAAAATGTTTTGTATTTTCCTAGGCTTGTTATTACCACTGCCACAATGAAAAAATTTAGGTTCACTTTTAGAGTGAAACATGAAGTTATTATTGTTGCATAAAACATTGTTTCAATCTAGCATTAAAAGCTTGGAGGAAACCATTTTATACAAACAGTAAAATTGTGACTCACAGTATAACGGGATGTATTTTGACAAGAGCAACAGACAATAGAGGCAGCCAGGTGGCCGGGTCAACGTTACAAAAACTATGACCTTGAGCTTTGGACAGGCAGAAGGGTGTAGGGGTTTGTTTATATTTGAATCAGGTTGTTTCAATTCATTTCTCAAGTCAAATATTTTCACTTCCCTGCCTATTGCTATCTGGTTTAAACAAGTTATTTATTACGTTTTTATTAAAATAGATACTTTTAGCACACTCAATAAAGGGTTAAAATATCAACTGTAAAAATAACCACATTAATAATTTAATAATGTTGAATCTTAATTAATTTTATAAATGTGAACTTGATAAGAAACTACTCATAAGAATTCTTAAACCATTCATAATTTAGCATTATAAATTAAAAGAAATTGTGCTATGCAACTGTTTGTTATAAATTGTGGCTTATTAGTAAATTGTTTTTATTTATGATATGATACAAAATTTTAATTTAAAAATTATTTTTACCTCAGTATTTATATTACAATTTTGATTACTTCATCCATAATTAATATGTCAAATTTGACTTATTTTTGTCTTTTTTTAAATATACCTAAGGGAGAAAGTATGTGTCAGTCCACTGATAACGTTTATGAATTGAGAGGATTGAATAGCAAATGATATATACAGACCCTACATCATTTAAAAGCCATGCAATTACTACATTTTTTAAATTAAGCTGTTCACACCCAAGTTTTGAAGATTACCTAAATGGATAACGCTTACGCTAATATTCGATTCGAAAATATTCGATATTCGGAATAGTAAATAAATATTCGATTCAGGTTCGATTCGACCCAAATATCACTATTCGCACATCCCTACTTATTTTATATACTTATTTTACCATTTCAATGTTTTGATACACAAGATAATTTACCTGCTTCGTAGTCTTCATCACTTCCATCATATTCAGCACTCTTCTGAACCCTGCCATCTGTATGTTCCCTCATTTCATCATCTGTGTCACTCTTCCCATCCTCAACATTATGACTAGAAATTTCAATTTGAAGATCGTGTGTGTTTTCATCATATTTTCTTTTTTTATAGCATCTTACTTCTCCCCCTTCTTTGTGTGTTTCAATCTTTTTATGCTTTATGCCAACTTTTTGGATAGTATTTTTTTCTAGCAAAGGTACACCTAAAAGGTAAACCCGTATTATCATAAATATTTTACAAACTAATTGTTTAATTTACTATTAAACTTACACTAATTCTATGTAGATTTCAATTGGATGTTCAATTTATTTTCCCCATGCAGGAGAAAGATAAGTTGCCCAGTAGCTACTCTCACGCGCTCCTCTCCTGACCTGCTTTTAAAATACAGTATGATGGTCGAATTTGTTATTTTAACATAGATTATGTAATTTACGTTAAGTTACCCCTGGGTTGGTTGTTTTTTATGAAGGAAAAGGCGATAAAATTAAATTTTACACAATCACGTATTGTTATGACAAGATCTTTTTAAAACGTCAACTTTGATTATAACATTATATTACAGAAAATTATTTTGGATGAGTTTTGTACCCCTACATGCCGCCTAAACGACAAACCGCGAATGCAACATGAAATGCTGGTCTGCCGTGACGGGTATATATTTATTTTTATATTATATATTATTCAATTGTTTTAGCCGATCATTTAATCTAATTATCCATACAGTTATACAAATATAACGAATACGTTTTCTATCAAAACACGGAAGATTTTGGAAATACTTTTTTCTGCTTTTATTTCGCACAGTTATTTTACCCTTAAGTTTTTACAAATTGCTTAGTAACCTGATAATTTTACATTTGTTACATATATGAAATAAATATTTATGAAAAACCTCTATTCACATACTGTTCCATATACAAACCTTGCTCGTATTATAGTATTGGATGGATAATAAAACCTCATCTGAGCGGGCTAAGCGGTACAGTCGAATATGCGCATTAACTCAATTTTTGGTCCTACGAATTACAAACATTGACCACAGGGAACTGAATTATAATGTTTTAAAGTACTTAAAGCTAATAACTGAAATCAAAATAATTATTATTTTATCCCATTTTGTGATAAAATATCAAGCACACCTTTTAAAGCCAATATCTGCTCCTCTTTGGTCGTCCCTTTTGTTGTTTCGTACCGTGGTTTATCTAGTTCCGATAGACGCTTTCTATCCTTGATTGTCATTTGAAGGATTTTTAATCCTCTGGACGAACGCATTTTGTATTTGAGTAAGATCTGTAATGAGACAATAATTAATTGCAATAATTTTAATTTATATTCCATTCGTATACTTATATTTAGGGCCGGTTGACGAGATCGGGGTTATCTTAAGTCCGAGCGCAAAATCCAGTTATAACAGGTTTTTTAGCCCCGGCTAAAAAATCGGCTTGACGAGATCGGGGTTAGCTACGCCCGAGCGCAAAATTTTAGACTCGAGGCAATTATGGCAGGGATAAACCCAGGCTTAAAATGTTCGCTTGACGGTCCAATTATAGATAACCCCGGACTAAAAAAGATAAACTGTCGGCTTGACGAGTCAAGTTCTAGCGCAAAGAGCTTGGTCTCGGCTAAAAAGAACAATGGTTTTAGACTCGGACTTAACCCCAGGGGGGGCCAGGGTTAACGGGACATCATGTCGGGATTATCTCATTTGCTCGCTTATCGCTTTTAAAAAATTAAAAATAATGTTAAATTCGAAATCCTCATTAAATTTTGAACAATTTTACTACCCATAAATTTTTTTTATTTTTTTTATTTTTTCATTACCGATTGTTAAAAAATTGCTAAACATAGGTAAATTTAAATAATAATTACCTAGTACAGTATACTTTTAAATAACAAGGTAAATTAATACTTTTACTCATAGTTTAAACAGATACCTAAGAAAAGCTCCACCAGGAATCCAAAGCATCGTAAGTTTGTGCAGAAAAGAATGGGAGAAAAACAACAAATATTAAATCTGAAATGGTACGATGGCAATAAGGGCAGGCTATCTGCTGTTAAATATTTCTATTTACTTCCCTGGGGTAAATAGGTTAGATCATGGATATGTCTCAAGGGAATGTTTTAAAAGTTATTGGCTGTTAAATGTAAAAAAATCAAATTTTTAAATTTTCAGAAAAAAAACAATAATATAAAATATAACTTGACTGGCGCCATTGAAACCAGCTTGAAAAACTAAACTAATTAGTATTTTGAATTATTTGCCTACGACTTCCAGAGAAAAGTTAAAATTACTGTCCATGATAAACGCATTACGTTGTCCTAATGTTATTCTTATGGAAGATATTAAGAAAATCAATATCTTCTTTATTTTCAAACCGTTTTCCATAAAACTTGGTATGAAGCGTTAGGTCAAATTACCCAACAAAATCAACTCAAAAAAGCTTGGTATGACCTGGAGGGGGTTTCCCCCATACAATTCAATCAATTAATTTAACAGGGTTAACGGGACATCATGTCGGGATTATCTCATTTGCTCGCTTATCGTTTTTTAAAAATTAAAAATAATGTTAAATTCGAAATCCTCATTAAATTTTGAACAATTTTACTACCCATAAATTTTTTTTATTTTTTTTTATTTTTTCATTACCGATTGTTAAAAAATTGCTAAACATAGGTAAATTTAAATAATAATTACCTAGTACAGTATACTTTTAAATAACAAGGTAAATTAATACTTTTACTCATAGTTTAAACAGATACCTAAGAAAAGCTCCACCAGGAATCCAAAGCATCGTAAGTTTGTGCAGAAAAGAATGGGAGAAAAACGACAAATATTAAATCTGAAATGGTACGATGGCAATAAGGGCAGGCTATCTGCTGTTAAATATTTCTATTTACTTCCCTGGGGAAATAGGTTAGATCATGGATATGTCTCAAGGGAATGTTTTAAAAGTTATTGGCTGTTAAATGTAAAAAAATCAAATTTTTAAATTTTCAGAAAAAAAACAATAAAAGTAAAGTATAACTTGACTGGCACCATTGAAACCAGCTTGAAAAACTAAACTAATTAGTATTTTGAATTATTTGTCTACGACTAACGGTTCCAGAGAAAAGTTAAATTTACTGTCCATGATAAACGCTTTACGTTGTCTGACGTACGTTGTCCTAATGTTATTCTTATGGAGGATATTAAGAAAATCAATATCTTCTTTATTTTCAAACCGTTTTCCATAAAACTTGGTATGAAGCGTTAGGTCAAATTACCCAACAAAATCAACTCAAAAAAGCTTGGTATGACCTGGGGGGGGTTTCCCCCATACAATTCAATCAATTAATTTAACTTTGTCTCTCTTGTTTTATTTTCAGAAATGGGATGATTATTTTTGAAACAATAAATTATTAAATGATATTTAGATAAACTTTGAAGAACATGATAGTTTTATTACAGGTTTTCTTTTTTAAATTGTGTGTCAGTCCACTGATACCGTTTATTTTATACTAAACATCCAATGAATTCAATAACTGCCCTGGTAGTTTCTATGGAAACATGTTACATATTTTTCATCTTAAAAATCACTAACGCCCCCCCCACAGAGCTAAGACATATCCATGTCAAAAATTTAGTCAAAGATAAAGTTCGCCATACAGATTACTTATTTTATAATATAATTTTTGTTTGTCTATAAATAAATTACATTAATATTATATTACACATGTGTGTGGGTTTACGCTTTTATTTATTAAAAACCCTACCCTGCAATGCCATCCCATTGTTTTGGTTTTGGGACATTTCGCGAAAGAAAAGAGTAGCCAGGAAGATATAGCGGATGTGGCCCTTGCCAACCTTCCCAGCGAAAATTCCCTGCCATTCCCCGCTGTTAACCCAGGACTAGCGTTGGTCTCGGCTAAGCTTGCTCTCGACCAAATGCATTTTAATCTCTGTCTCGTCAAGCCGATTTTTAGTCCGGGGTTAAATTTGGCCGAGACCAACGATAACCCCGGACTACGAAACCCCGATCTCGTCAACCGGCCCTTAATGTAATATGTTGTTAGGTTAGGGCTAATGTAAAACTAAAATTTAGCTCGATATTGCGTGTTGATAATGAATTGATACGAGCGACTCACTTACCTACCATGCTCTATAAAAAGGCAAAGAACAAATATACAAATCTGAGTTTCGACTGAACGAGCTGTGCCGGAGCGGCGCCCCGGACCGCTCCGGCTTCACTACACCACTTGTAATATCTATACTTATAAAACTAATATTGTCTCTATGGTTGCGTGAAATTAAAAGTTCTGCAAACGTTGACATCTTTTTAAATGTTGTTTTCTTTGGTATATGTTCTTTAAAACGTGTATTGAAGGAGCGGAAGGTTTGACCTTTATAATATCTATGACAGTCTGAACAATTAATTTTGTATACACCTGATGTATCGTAATTCGTGGTAGATATGTTAGGTTTATCTTTCACTAAAATTCTTAAGTTATGTCTGTTTCTTCACAACATGTTTGACTTTGTTCGCCATGATGACCCTAGCAGACTCACGAACATCATCCTCCTTAATAGGTTTTATTGTAGACGCAATATTAAATAATTCATGAAATACATTATTCTTTCCTTTACTAGAGAAATTGAACTTTATACTTTTGTTGAGTAAATTCAAATATCGTATCGTGCCAAAACCACCAAGTGCTAAAACCACCAAGTGCCAAAACCACCAATTTCCAAGAATCGATAATTGGCCATCTACAGCGCCCGCTTGGCAGGTATACGAGTACATCCCCTCGACTGAACCCACGGGGACCACGGCTAACCTGGATCGTGGCGGAGTAGTCGACAAATCACGCAACAGCTTACGGAATTAAACTTTTGAGTATAATATTGAATATAATTGAATATTTATATGTTATTGAATATTTAAATTATAAAACTAGTTTGACGAATTAATACTGGCGCAGCTAACTTGGCATTAAAAATAAATTTTACATAAATACAATAACTAATATGTTTGACAAGTTAGTTTACAATATTTATTCAGTACTATTTGTAAGCCCGTCCTTTGTACAGATTGCAGGATTCAGTTTCAAGACGAAAGATTATCATACTTAAATTTAAACCTGAAATCCAAAACAAATCAGTACAGGAAAATTCAATAAAATAAATAATATTTGGAAATATTTTTTAAACCTAGCAAGTAGGAGGGGTAGATAATCCCGCATGCGCCCGGTCCGGCTGTAACACCACAGGTTAGGCACATCCCGACTATCTGCTCTACAACCCTGAACCCTCGTCCAACACATCATTATCGAGTGCAATCATCCGTAAATTCTGTTGGTGAGTTTGAACTGTTTTTCCAGGAATAAAGGATTTGGTGATTTTGGTTTTGGTGGTTTTGGCACGGAATCTTCAATTATATTCATCAAATTTTATATAAGTGTCGTTAATTACTCTCTTAAAAAGCACGTATGAACACTCCATTCTTATTTCGTATTGGGATTCCAATAAGCTTTTAATTTTATTATTTTGGATTTTCCTCTTTGTGAAAATGTCTGTAGTAATTTTTTGCTCAATTTCATTTAAGGCGTTAACTTGCTGAGAAGCATGTTGTTTATTTAAGAGTTCTAAATGTTTTATAAATAAAAGCTTATTCAAATGACTTTTCTTAGAGTATAATTTTTTATACGCTACGTAGATGATACCATTGCTCTCTTCAACGGCAACAATAGGAAACAATCTTTACTGAACACATACTTATGCAATATTCACAAAAATATCAAGTTCCCTTTAGAAGTAGAGAAATATGAATCAATTAACTTCCTGGACCTCACAATATCTAAACAGGACGGCAGTTTAAAATTTAAAATCTACAGAAAACCAACCTGCACTGATCGGACAATCCATTCTGATTCACACCATCCTTACTTACAACAATTGGCCGCCTACCATTGCTTTGTTAATAGATTAATATCAATCCCAATGAACAAAGATGATTTTAATGAAGAGCTTAACGTCATTAAATATACTGCTATTTCTAATGGATACAGCAGTACATTAATTAATAAACTGTTAAGTAAACATCAGAACAAAACCAACAGAGTTAATAATAAACCAAAACAGTTCCTGTCAGTTTATAATGGTTCTTTCTTAAGCAACAAGTTCAAACAATTAATGAAAAAAGAAAATTTCTCCGTGTCTTTCAAAATGAGAAATAACCTGGGAAGGTTAGTAAAAGATAAACCTAAAATATCCAACACGAATTACGATACATCAGGTGTATACAGAATTAATTGTTCAGACTGTCATAGATATTATATAGGTCAAACCTTCCGCTCCTTCAATATACGTTTTAAAGAACATATACCACAGAAAACAACATTTACAGACGTCAACATTTGCAGAACTTTTAATTTCACACAAACATAGTTACAATAGTATTAATGAAAATATGGAACTGTACTTCACTTTTCACAGAATAAATTAAAAGTTAACACACTCGAAGAATTCGAGATTTACAGAGCTTTTAAATCTGACAGGAACAATATACTAAACGATCAACTTTTCTTCTAATCGAATATTATCTATAACACCGCTACTGGAATACTGGAAGACGAGAGGTGAACGCCATACCGATTTAACATACTGATATTCTGTGTAGTCAAATATCAGGTTTTTAAAAAATTGTGTCAGTTGAGTAATTATTTTTATTCGTGTTTATTTACTTTTTAGATTATGTTTTTGTTCAAATTTTGTTTACTGTTTTAATGAAGTGAAAAATCAAGAAATAAATATCCTTGTGCCTGATGATGGCCTAATGTAGGCCGAAACTATAGTTGCGCAATTACTTAAACTACTAGGATTGCTACAGATAGAGGTATTTAAACCATTTAATTTATTCTCAGCAATCTGGAGGCTTAATAATATCATAATGATAAAATTAAATTTGAATAGCCACCAATATCCTAAGGGCTACTATGAATGAAAATTTACTGAGTACTAAATCTGCTGTGACAGGATATTTCATATTATTCATGCGCAATGGACATGATTTAATATAGAGACAAATGTTTACCTACAAGAATGTAATATGTACAATGGAATGGGTTACTAGTTTATACATAAAGGATACCTTAGGCTACCAAGTCAGAAAGTTTACTTACCTAGAAGCGCAAATGTTCGTCTTGCAAAATGTATCTTCATAAAAATACGAACAACGAACACAACAACGAACACGTTTTACAACGAAACAACGTTTCATACAGTTTATCTGCACAGAGCAAAAACAGCGCGATGAATGTGGAATCAGAAATATTCTCTCTTTATATAAGTAACAATGAGGGGAAGAAATTTAGTGGAAAGGGGTAAGGGGTAAGGGTGTCAGGTATCATCATCGGCCTTCTGAGAAGGCCGATATACCTTTCTAATAATCCCATTTTTGGTTCTACGGGCATCCGGTGTCGGCGGTTTACAGCTTTAAGTCTCACAGTTTTGAACTGTCCCTTCTGAAAAGACAATTTGACATATCTAGTAATCCTTGTATTGTCCTTTATGAGCGTCCGGTGTCATTCATCAACCTAGTTAAAGTTGTTATTTCCAATACACAACAGGACTAGTCATACCCATCGCAACTTTGTGCTATTTTCCTATAGTGAACATAAATAGCCTAATCAAATAAATTTTAATGTAAAGAATTGTATATATTCAAGACAAAGTTTTCAAAATAATTTTATAATGAACTCCTCATCTTAACCTATTTGAATTTCTCAAACCAGCATTTCTCAATGCCTATTCGTTTAGGACTTTAGTGGCATTAGTTAAGATAATTTAAAAATATTACATGCATACAATTATGCTTGTAATGTTGGATGGTTGTAATGTAGTGTTGGAAGACGTGAGTTTTACTTCATCCTATAGCTTTTTTGTGATAAGCTATATTTTATACAGGAAAGGAAAAATTGAACTGTTCTGAATAAAAAAAGTCAAATTAAATTTTAACAATTTTTCTTTGCTTTATACAATCATCTCCAGAAAATAATAATCTCCAGATCTAAAATGTCGGTTCGATGTCGAACGTTTTCATAAAAATTTAATTTTTCATTTTTCAAAAATTATATGTTAAATAAACGTGTTAAGATACATTAAAAGACTTCATGTCGACTAAATAATAATATGTTTTTCTATCCCAAACTGAATATATAAATTTTAATAATTTTTTGTGTATTAATCCATCGTCGAGTTATGGATATATTTTCATAATTTTTTATTCTAACGTTGATTAAGCGTTGACTATCAAGTTTTTTTAACCATCGGAAGTTTGAAATTTTTATTTTCATAAATTTTTATAAATTTATACCTACGTTTTGAATGGATAGTGAAAAAATGTTTTAAAGCTGACTAATTTTTTCCATCGCAAGAAATTGAAATAATTTTTTCATATTTTTTCTATTTTTGTTTTAAATATATTGTTCTTGGATAAGATAGTAACGTTGTCGGATTATGTATATCAAGTTTTTGAAATTGAAAATTTCATTAACATAAATTTTCTTTTGAATACAATATAGAAAATAATAAACGTTGTCGGATTACCGAGCGTGTCGGACTATCGAGTGTTTGACCATCGCGACTCAACTGAAATAATATTTTCATAAATGTTTTCTATCCATTTTATCATGTTTGAATGGATACGGTGTTAAGATAATAAACGTTGTCGGATTACCGAGCGTGTCGGACTATCGAGTGTTTGACAATTGCGACTCGACTGAAATAATATTTTCATAAATGTTTTCTATCCATCTCATCATGTTTGAATGGATACGGTGTTAATTAAGATAATAAACGTTGTCGGATTACCGAGCGTGTCGGACTATCAAGTGTTGGACCATCGCGAGTCAACTGAAATCATATTTTCATAAATGTTTTCTATCCATTCTACCACGTTTGAATGGATACGGTGTTAAGATAATAAACGTTGTCGGATTACCGAGCGTGTCAGACTATCAAGTTTTGAACCATCGCAAGTCAATTGAAATAATTTTTTCATAAATGTTTTCTATCCATTCTATAACGTTGAATGGATACGGTGTTAAGATAATAAACGTTGTCGGATTACCGAGCGTGTCAGACTATCAAGTTTTGAACCATCGCAAGTCAATTGAAATAATTTTTTCATAAATGTTTTCTATCCATTCTACCACGTTTGAATGGATACGGTGTTAAGATAATAAACGTTGTCGGATTACCGAGCGTGTCAGACTATCAAGTTTTGGACCATCGCGAGTCAATTGAAATAATATTTTCATTAACGTTTTCTATCCATTCTATAACGTTGAATGGATACAGTGTTGAGATAATAAACGTTGTCGGATTACCGAGCGTGTCGGACTATCGAGTGTTTGACCATCGCGACTCAACTGAAATAATATTTTCATAAATGTTTTCTATCCATTCTACCACGTTTGAATGGATACGGTGTTAAGATAATAAACGTTGTCGGATTACCGAGCGTGTCGGACTATCGAGTGTTTGACAATTGCGACTCGACTGAAATAATATTTTCATAAATGTTTTCTATCCATCTCATCATGTTTGAATGGATACGGTGTTAAGATAATAAACGTTGTCGGATTACCGAGCGTGTCGGACTATCAAGTGTTGGACCATCGCGAGTCAACTGAAATAATATTTTCATAAATGTTTTCTATCCATTCTACCACGTTTGAATGGATACGGTGTTAAGATAATAAACGTTGTCGGATTACCGAGCGTGTCAGACTATCAAGTTTTGAACCATCGCAAGTCAATTGAAATAATTTTTTCATAAATGTTTTCTATCCATTCTACCACGTTTGAATGGATACGGTGTTAAGATAATAAACGTTGTCGGATTACCGAGCGTGTCAGACTATCAAGTTTTGGACCATCGCGAGTCAATTGAAATAATATTTTCATTAACGTTTTCTATCCATTCTATAACGTTGAATGGATACAGTGTTGAGATAATAAACGTTGTCGGATTACCGAGCGTGTCGGACTATCGAGTGTTTGACCATCGCGACTCAACTGAAATAATATTTTCATAAATGTTTTCTATCCATTTTATCATGTTTGAATGGATACGGTGTTAAGATAATAAACGTTGTCGGATTACCGAGCGTGTCGGACTATCGAGTGTTTGACAATTGCGACTCGACTGAAATAATATTTTCATAAATGTTTTCTATCCATCTCATCATGTTTGAATGGATACGGTGTTAATTAAGATAATAAACGTTGTCGGATTACCGAGCGTGTCGGACTATCAAGTGTTGGACCATCGCGAGTCAACTGAAATCATATTTTCATAAAGGTTTACTATCCATTCTAAGTAAGGGTAAATAGAACCTAAATCAAAATTTTCATACAAGTCGGTGCTGTAAGAGATAGATAAACAATTTACAATATTTCATCTTCATTGTCTGGACTAAACATACATACATACTTAAACATAGACAGAATTACGACAAAAGAAAAAACTACAGTAACCAGTAATAAAGTTCTCTTGGAAAATCTTGACTAAATCATACCATCCCACCTTCATATATTTGTGGCGGCGATTAGAACTGGCAACACTGTTCCTTCACAATCATAGTACCAGGCTCACCCGCCAGAGCGCTCTGATAGTACGCTGCCACAAATATTTACGGGATTTCAAGGTATACACACGATGTTTTGCAATCATAATGGGATAATTGTGGCGACATAGGTCATATTTATTATTTT